>BTHU01000002.1:94323790-94923790 GCA_036184795.1 Tokudaia tokunoshimensis
CAAGAATACCAGCCCAGAGATGGTACAACCCACAAGGAGCCCTCCCCGCTTGATCACTAATTGAGAAAATGCCTTAAAGCTGGATCTCATGGAAGCACTTCCCCAACTGAAGCTCCTTTCTCTGTGATAACTCCAGCCTGTGTCAAGTTGACACACAAAACCAGCCAGTACAGTGTTCTAGATAAGACTACACTGGTGTAAATGGGTTTTATTTTCTTTCTCAATATATTATTTAAAGTCAGTTATTGTGAATATAGGGACTCAGTAAAATGGCTATACAAACTAAATATATTTTCTGTTAAAACAGCTTTGTTATGGTATTACAGAAAAAGACACAATTATATATTTAATGCATGCACTTTAGTATGGTCATGAAAGTGCCAGAATTAGCTCCAGAATCAAGGTAATGAACTTATCTATTGCTTCTCAAAGACTGAGTGCATTAAAAAAATCTGTTTTTTCTTACATTTACTTATTGATTTGTGTGTACGTGTATATGTATATGTGTATGCATGTGTGTGTGTATGCATGTGTATGTGTGTAGCCAAAAAATCAATTTGTTAAGTATCTATTTTTTTCTTCCACTGTATGGGTCCTTGGAATTTAACTCAGTTCATAAGATTTTGTGGCAAATGTCTTTACCTGATGAACCATCTTGTCTGCTGCTAAGAATTCTTAAAATGAGACTTATCCTATAACAAATTTTAATGTATAAAATAGTGGACTATTAAATGTGAAACCATAGTAAATAACTTTACTACAATTTATTCACTTAACATAATAGAACATTTGTATAAATGTCAATAAATGAATAATTTTCTATTGATATAGTTGCTTTTGAGACAGAGAGAGGAAGAGACTGTTAGCAATTGCTCTTCAAAGAATAGGAATTTTGCAGTCATTGTTATACATTATTGTGCTTAGATTTCTCAGTATTTCATGAACCATTTATTAGTTAGTTTATAGGTTATAAAGCTACAGTCCAAGAAAGCTAATGAATTTGATTGAATTTATCCAACAGTGGGACTTGAATTTAAACTAGTGTCTTGTCAGTTCAAAGCCTTTTCTTTTTAATGTCGTCTCTTACAAAGGTTGCAGACATCCCTCCCCAGTTCTTAGAATATGCTTTCTTAGCATTCTTACCATAGACTGCTGAGCTTTGTCTTCACTGGGTCCTTCTTCTGGGGCTGTGGTGTGCATAGCAGCAGAGTTAACTTGAATGGTTTGCACTAAAGGCTCAGCACATGGCAAAGACATCTTGAGAGCTTTCTAGAAGTGCAATTTACTGGCATCATTTACCAGGTTCTTGACATGACAAGGCATAGAAAAGTGATTTTTTTCCCTGTCTTCTTTCATTTGTTTAAAGTTAAAGAACAGACAATTTAGGATTATCAACTAATTCTTTGGAAAGAGGACCAACAGGGGTAATGTGCAGCTTCCTGGGATATGATGAAATTTCAAAGAGGAAACAGTACCATGTTTCCTCTCAACCTATTTCACAGGACTTCCCATCCAGGAATAACTGGAGGGTTCTGGCTTTTCTGAGGATAGATTGTTGAGCAGCAGACAAGAGATAGCTCAGAATGAGAGTTGAGCCTTAGCTGATTTGCCTGCAGAGCCGGATCCTTCAGGGAGGATACCACACAGAAGACAGGTGGAAACCAGCATCTGGCTCCTATGAACTTAACACCAGGAGGCTTGCTGGGTAATTTATGTGTAAGTCACTATAATTACACATGTTCATACATATTCATTCATATGCTCCTAATTTCAGAGAAGAGAGAACTGAAGAAATTGATTAATAATTTGATGGCATTTTGTTTACCTGGCTCTCCAAGCTTCTTGTGGAGGTCTTGTGTCAATTTTCACTCAGATGGCCCACTCGTTGACCTAGCATAACCATAGATTTACTGCTGTTGGGATCATTTAACCGTCCATTTACCCATTTAAAAAGCATTCCACATTATGTCTATGCACTGTGTGAGGTAGAGCAGGCACCGGAATGATCAGTAATTGGATTGTCAGCTTGGGAGTAATCTGGTTGTGGAGACACCACTCCCAGAATAGTGTGGCCAAACACTAAAGGCATTCACTCCAGGCTTGACTTTCTGCATTCATTTCTCAGAGATGAAGAAACCCAAGCTGCTTCGTGAAGTGAGACTGAGCATTATCCGGATGCTGCATGGAAGACTCGGCAGCCAAAGCACAGCAGTGAGCAGGGCTCTGGTCTTTGAAAGTGTTTTGAAGTTTTGTGAGTATAAGTGTAAGAGAGTGATTAACACATCACAAGCATACATCAACTAAAGGGTCCCCTGATGCCAGCAATCAGAGATCATCTGGCTACACGCACAAACTCTAGGCTCATCATTCACATTGCAAGGGAAACCTACAAGGGATGATCCCACATTGCTCTATGGGCCCAAACTCTGCTAAGAGCTTCTGCTATGCTGCTTCTCTGTGTTGTTGTTTACTCTTTTAATAAATCTCTTACTCTAAAGGACAATCAGCTTCAGTGTTCCCCTTGAGTCCTTAATCCCAGACTTTATAGGGAATAGGTAGAGTGGTTGAAGAATAGGAGCCACTTCCTGGTGTGTGTGTGTGTGTGTGTGTGTGTGTGTGTGTGTGTGTGATAGTAAATGGTATCTTTTGATATACTAAGGAACTGTAGTTTGTCTCTCTTAAAATTTAATGTTGAGGTATGAGAAGGTTTTACAATGAGTTGGCATATAGATTTTCATCTTGTAAAGAACACTCAGGCTTCTCTGTAGAAAGAAGATTGCATTTTGCACAGACTCGAGGCAGATTATAGAGGCAGAGAGATATCAGAGCAATAAACACAAGGAGAGATGCAGCCCAGAGCTGGCTTCTTAAGATTAGAGTGAAATGCAAGATAAGTTTCGACAGATATGAGACAGGCACAAACACTATCCTTTCTCAGTATTACAATATATAAGGAGAGGTGCAAGGTAAAGAAGGCTCTGTTTGGGCAACTAGGGGATTGCAATGCTATTATTTATAAGGAAAATATGATCACTGGAGAGGTTTGGGAATAATTATGTATTAATTAGTTTAAGAATATAGTCAATTTGAGTTTTCTAATTCATGATGAACTGAAATGAAGTTCCTTTATCAAATTACCAGTACCTAGCACCTGATAGATAATCCATTCTTCCTTCTGTCACAGAGCTGTCTCCTGGCCTCTGTCCTATGGCAAGCCTTTACTTACGCTTGGAGTGTTCCATCTTCCCAAATTTTGCCCATTAGCAGACAGGAATTTACTTGTCTTTCAAGACTACCATAAGGGTTTCTCTATGAAATCTCTTATCATCTCATTCTCTTCCATGGCAGACATCTTCATACTCATCCTCATTTCCCTACAGAGCTAAATCTTACTTCTACCTCCATTCTTGCCACATCAGAATATCATAGTATGTACATATGTTTGCCTTTCATGATGTCTTGAGAGCACCCTGAGGACAGGGGTGATCCTTGTATCATTCACTCTTCTAGCTTTAGATCACCAACGGTGCACAACCTATATTTATATTCTCTTTCAAACAGTTCTTCAATGTCCTGGAATCTCTTACCTACCTGGGTTTCTATTATTATATGATATGGAAACATCCTTATCCAAAGAGGGAGGAAGACTTATACCAGGACTTTGGGCATTTACCTGGTGGTTCTGCATTTTGGAAATGATGCAGACGAGTGTTTCTGAGCTCAATCCTGTTTCTTACAGAGGATGGACAGAATCCTTAGAGAAACTCCATGTCAGGAGATTTTTTTTTCCAGTTTCTTACTTTACAAAGATTCGTAGTGACAGAATGTTCAGGGAGGAGCAGAGAGACTGTGAGATCTCATAGACTGTGTCTCTAGGTCTGACCAAACTCAGGGGGCTGGCATTTCTTTATAGAATTTTGATTTAGAACCTCAGAGAACTAAGATAGATGTCCAGTCTTTCTCAGTTCTTCCTTGGTACCCAGAACATCTCATTAAGATAAACTCATAAAAGAGCATAGCTAAGCAAATGCATCTGAGGCACAATTAGAGTCAACTTAGTTGGCTACAGAAATTTGTGCATTCAACAAAGGCTAGTCTTAAGTACTCTGTGTCTAATGATTTAAAGACTCAGTTATTGTTTTCTTGTACTGTGACAAATAACACGGGAGAAAAAAATTTAAAAAGGACAGACTCTTTTGGTCTCACGGTTACAGAGGTTTCAGCCCATGGTTGACTGGCTCCATTATAGATGAGTCATGGTCAGGCAAACATCATGGTGAAAATGGATTGTGGGGCAAAGATGTCCACCTCATGATAACCAGGAGAGGGGGTGGGGACTATGAATGTGAATACATGCCTGTGGTAGTGGGCTTCTTCTTTCTTTTCTTTCAGTTTCATGAAGAGTCTTTGCCTACATTAAGGTCTGGTCTTCCTTACTTTTGTCAAAACTCTCTGGAAATACCTTCATATTCTCTTTCTCTCCCTCCACACCCCCCTCTCTCCTAGCTGGTTTGCAATCTAATCAAGTTGATAACCAAGATTGACCATTACAGATTTTGCAATCAGGATCCTTTGGTTGGATGGCAGTAGACTTTAAATTTGTCTATGATCACCTAGTCCCACACATGCAAGGAGTCTGTCCTATCAACTATTCTTGTAGTAGAGTTTAGGTCAGGGGAAAGGTTAGAACCCCTAAACCTAGGGCTTTAGTTGTCATTCCATCTATGTTCCAGTTTGCCCCAAATTATGTCCATTTCTTGTGCCTCAGCCTCATGGCTAAGCTTTGCTTCTTAATCTGTTGTATCAGTTTCTACTCCACCCAGAGATCCTATTTCCTCTTTGTGTGATGAATTTATTCCCGAGGTTTCTACTCTCATGGTTTTTCCTGGATGTCCTTCACACTGCCACCTTAACTGACTGATTCAAAACATTAAAACTGTTTGATCTCAAAGCTGCAGCCTTGGCTTCAGGCTTATCTCCTGTGTTCCTGTTCCTAACCTCTCAACCTATCCTTGCTGCTTCTGCACAGGGCTGCTAGGGTGTCCCTGTCAGCTTACACTGGGTGATTTCTGTCTCTAGATGTGATCTCAGCTGTTTTTTCTTCTCTGCTGCAGCAGCTGCTCACAGTCAGAACAGCCAGTGTCAACACTTGCTTTTCTGTCTCTACACAATGACCACTATTTGTGGCTGATTAATTTATTTCCCTGGAGTTTGTAAAGAGACACCAGAGGGATTTGTTCTGGAATAGAGCCATGGAAACCAAGTTCGTCATTTGTTCATTCCTGAGCCATGCTGTACTGAAGCAAGACCATTTGGCTTGGGGAATAGATAGAGACCATCCAAATGACAGACACTGACTCTCGGATTGTAATAAAGAAGCTGTGTAGGGACAATAGGAAGTAGAGGCAAACTAACACAGAAGAAGAAGGACTCAGAATGACAGGCATATGGAAGAACTATTGCTTAGATCACACTAAGAATCAGCTCTATAGGTTTCAGGAAGCTCATAGTTGCCTGGGGGGACTGTACCATCATGTTAGATAAGCCTGCTGGGGAAAGTTGGGCAACCTGATTGAATGAGAAGGTGTGAGGTGGAATGGTAGACAATGGGTTGTACTTTCCCACACAGGCAACTGTACCATTTGACATTCTATCAGGATAACAGGACTTCCAATATTTCTAAATGCCATTAAATAATAGCAATTGTTATACAGAACAGAAAAAAGTCTTAATACATAGCTAAGAGCTGGTGACAGCCTCTAATCTTAAGGGCTATATTTTGTATTTTGAAACACACAATAGATGAGGCTATTAAGGAGCATGGTGTTCTTCTCTTGGACCCATTGGTTGATTCATTGAAGGGGAAAAACTTGATGGCTCAGTGTTTATCTATCTGTTTATCTATCTATCTATCTATCTATCTATCTATCTATCTATCTATCTATCTATCTATCTATCTATCTATCTACCTCCTTACCTATGACTCTATGTAGAAAAGTGGGCATGAAATGCTCTACCTTTCATCAACCAAATGGATATAAAAAACACTAAAGGTACTGTTTCCCTGACTTCTTGGTTGGATCCTCTCCTACAAGTTCAGTGCAGTGAGTGTAGAAAGTTTCCTGGGTTGCACTTTAATCCTGGCTTAGCTTCTAAACATATAGCATCAGAAGATTCTTGTCTCTTAGAATCTAATTGTCTTTATACATACGGTGAATTTGTAAACCTAAGGAACTTCAAACTTCCTCACATGAACCTGTACTTACTTTAAATAACTTTGGAAGGCCTCATTTCAGGATCATTTTAGTGCTGTTTACCTTCTCCTGTTCTATCATCTTCCCTTTCATTCCCTAAGAATCTATACCCAGATCCTGAGTCCTTGTAGTTTAGGCTGTTTAGCATTCATACACAGTTCTGGAGTCTGCCTTCTACTCTCCAATTTGATATCATTACCATGAAAACTCAACTCCTTAGGTAGAGAGCTAGGCCTAGTAAATATTGAAACTGGGTACTCTTCTACATATGAAGAAAATTAAATCGAAAGACTGAAAAACAGGAGAACAATAGAACTAAATGAAGTGACCAACTGCAAAACAAATACACACAAGTCAGTGTTTTCCTTTCGATCACCCATAGACAGTATATATAGACTTTTTGTAGATATATAGACACATGGCAGAATACCTTTTGTCAATGCTGCAGCCCATTATATTTACATAATGTTGATGGATTTATAGTGGCATTTGGCCTTTATCACAACTTATAATGTGACACAAGAAACATAAGAAAAAGCCAGATATAATGTAAAACTCCCCCCTCTCAGAAAAGCAAGCATGGGTCTGTTCAATGACATCACTAACTCAAGTCATCATCTCTGTCTAATTAATGCAGCTGAAGCATTTTCAGGTTGAAAAGAGATCCAAAACTCAAATCAAATCAGTAGGAGGCAGTCACTATGGTAACCTGCAAAGAAAAGACCTGACCCTTGAAGGAGTTATCAATGTTCTTTCATCTAGTCACTTACTACTCACCTCATGCTCTTTTAGATAAGAATAGAAGAATAAAGAATTAGCAGCTATGAACTCACAATGAGTTATGGAGATGGGGGGGAGCAGTTCATACTAAAGATGACTAAAATTGAAACAGATATTAATCCATTTGTGTTGAGGACTCAAAACAGCTGGATGTGGGTGAAGTTTGTGTGCAAAGATCAAAGTCATGAACTTGGAATTTCTGCAGGATCTGTTCTTCATGGAATCCCCCTTGCTTTGCCTGGAGACCATTCAACACACTGCTGGAGAAAGGAAAGAAAATTGCACAGAATTGAAACCACAGGGTGGTTGTTGAGCAGTGGGAAAGCTTCATATCTGCAATCAGAGAAATTAGTTTTGATTATGGGGTTGACCCTTGAGGCATTTAGAAGTAAGACAAAGGGGATGCACTGAAAATGTTGGAAAATTAGTTATGGGTGACTACTCTTTTCATAACTAATTTTAATAACCAGTAGGAATATCCTTTTAAATGAAAAGATTGCTCTATGGTGCCAAGAATCACTTGTTCTGTAAGGAGATTTTTATGACACAAGAAATGTGGTGGGATTTATGTGGCCCAGGGCAAAAGAGAGGTTAGCAGTTGCAATACGGGGTCTAGTTGGGTGAGATGGCCACTCCAAGGGCTAAATGGAAGGCTTAGTCAAAAGACCGACTCTCTCTGTGTCTGTGTCTGTGTCTGTGTCTGTGTCTGTGTCTGTGTCTGTGTCTGTGTATCTATCTATCTATCTATCTATCTATCTATCTATCTATCTATCTATCTATCTATCTATCTATCTATCTATCTATCTGAAAAACAATGCTCCATAGCCGAGGCCAGCCTTAAGATAGCTCTTTAGGGAAGGCTGAACTTGAATTCCCAGTCTTTCTGTCTCTATCTCCCAGGAGTTGGATTACAGGCACATTCTGCCACATCCTGGTGTAAGAAAGAGTTATAAGGTGTCCTCAGCCTAAAGGAATCTACAGGAAGTAGGGAGATGGTGGTATACATTGAGATAAGTAGGAAATGGGTACTGTCTACAGGTCTTAAGGGTCCTGGTATAATGGCAGTATCTTTTTATTTCCTGTCTTCCTGATACTTGGATACATTAAGGGCTATCTAATTTCTTTCTTTTTTTTGTAATTGGATATTTTATTTATTTACATTTCAAATGTTATCCCCTTTGCAGAGTTTTCCCCTAGAAGCCCCCTATCCCCTCCCACCTCCTCCTGCTTTTCTATAAGGGGGTATCCCCAGCCACCCATCCACTCTTGCCTCCCTGCCTTAGAATTCCCCTATACTGGGGACCATGGGCATCTTCTCCCTTTGATCCTGACAAGGCCATTCTCTCCTACATATATGGCTGGAGCCATGGGTCCCTCCATGTGTAATCTTTGATTGGTGGTTTAGACCCTGGGAGCTCTGGTTGGTTGATATTGTTGTTCTTCCTATGGGGATGCAAACCACTTCAGCTCCTTGAGTCCTTTCTCTAGCTCCTCCATTGTGTACCCCATGCTCAGTCCAATGGTAGACTATGAGTATCCGCCTCTATATATGTCAGTCTCTGGCAGAGCCTCTCAGGAGACAGCTATATCAGGCTCCTGTCAGCATGCAGTTCTTGGCATCTGCAATAGTGTCTGTGTTTGGTGACTGTATATGGGATGGATCCCCAGGTAGGTTAGTCTCTGGATGGCCTTTCCTTCAGTCTCTGCTCCATACTTTATCTCCATATTTCCTTCCTAGAGTATTTTGTTCTCCCTTCTAAAAAGGATTGAAGCATCCACACTTTGGTCTTCCTTCTTTTTGAATTTCATGTGATCTGTGAATTGTATCTTGGGTATTCTAAGTTTTTGAGCAATTACCCACTTATCAGCGAGTGCATACCACGTGTGTTCTTTTGTGATTGGGTTACCACACTCAGGATGATATTTCTAGTTCCATCCATTTGCCTAAGAATTTCATGAATTCATTGTTTTTAATAGCTGAGTAGTACTCCATTGTGTAAATGTACCACATTTTCTGTATCCATTCCTCTGTTGAAGAACGTCTGGGTTCTTTCCACCTTCTGGTTATTATAAATAAGGCTGCTATGAACATAGTGGAGCATGTGTCTTTGTTTTATGTTGGAGCATCTTTTGGGTATATGCCCATGAGTGGTACCTGGATCCTCAGGTAATATTATGTTCAATTTTCTGAGGAACTGCCAGACTGATTTCCAGAGTAGTTGTACCAGCTTGCAATCCCACCAACAATGGAGAAGTGTTCCTTTTTCTCCACATCCTCACCAGCATCTGTTGTTACCTGAGTTTTTGAACTTAGCCATTCTGACTGGTGTGGGGTGGAATCTCAGAGTTGTTTTGATTTGCATTTCCATGATGACTAAGGGTGTTGAACATTTCTTTAGGTGCTTCTCAACCATTCAGGTTTCCTCAGTTGAGAATTCTTTGTTTAGCTCTGTACCCCATTTTTAATAGGATTATTTCTTAACTACAACTAGTCCAGTTCTATTGCCAGAGATTATGATTTAAGTGGTTTAAGTTAAACCCCTGGACACGGGGAGTTTTAGAGACTTCCTGTGGGATCCTAATCAATAGCTACTGTTGCGGACCACTTGTCTAGATCTTGATGCTGCTTTTCTTTCCTGCACTGATGCCACCCCCTTGTGTCTTCCTCTCTCATACATTTGATTCACTTCACTTCATATAATTAGTCTCAGTATTACACAATAAACTTCATTTTCTCAACAAAAAGACAGTACCCACATCTCTGATTCTGTTTAGAGCCCAACCAAGTCTGTTCATAGAGGGGATACTTAAAAGTATCCAGGTATCCTTATACTGAGACTACAATGTCTCTTCATTGTACTGAAGAAGTCTCCCTTTCCTCTTGTTAGATTGGGATTCCCATTCCAGAGATGGCAGTGAGCCAGAAAGTCAAGGAGACAAATTAGTTTTGAACATGTCAACATGAAAAATGAGAAAAGCACCTTTAATAGTTGCAAACCCACTCACATTCCTAGTCTTCCTACAAGCCAATTTGAAGGCAGCTTGGTGAAACTGTGGATGAGAGACCCCCCACTTACTATCTAGATGCATAGAATAAATAATGGAATTTCCGGGGCCTGGAGAAGCAGCAGAGCTCTGACACCCAAAGAGAGGCTTTTATTCATTTTTCCCTTGGGAAAACTAATTACAGCAAACCATTTCATCAAACTGTCCCGGAGAGAGGTTGCGTTTGGTAGTGTCACTCTTGAAGAGAGAGAGTTTACTTAATAAAAGAAGATGACTTCAATTATACCATTTTAAGGGGACAAAAATCAATTGTTTGGGTGATTTGTTGTGAGGGCTGCTGTTATAATTGAATTTTAAGGAGAAAGCAAATATTGCTGTTTTTGAGGCAGTGTCTTAATATTCCAAGACATCATGTTCACAATTGTGATACCTCTTTATCTTTTATGTATTTAACACTAGGCTGTCTGATAATATATACAACATTTCTTTAATATTCACAGTATTTCTGCAAAGTAGGAAATAGTATCTCTGATATTCAGGGAAATTACAAAATTGCACACGTGGGTAGTGTTAGAATTGATAAGAATTCAGGGCTAATTTACTTGTTTTCCCTAAGTGCCTTCCATTATAAACACACTTACACAGATTCATCACAACATACTCACTACACCACACACAGAAACAAATCACAACATGCAGCACACACACACACACACACACACACACACACACACACACACGCACACACACATGCACACACACACACACACACACACACACACACACACGCACACACACATGCACACACAGAGAGAGAGAGAGAGAGAGAGAGAGGAGAGAGAGAGAGAGAGAGAGGAGAGAGAGAGAGGAGAGAGAGAGAGGAGAGAGAGAGAGAGACATACATTCACACTCCAACCTAAGACTTGACTTTCTTGAAGTACCCAGGTAAATTTTGTTCTTATGTTTTACTCTGTCTCACTGTGCCTAATCTCTAACCATGCAGTCTCTCTCTCTCTCTCTCTCTCTCTCTCTCTCTCTCTCTTTCTCTCTCTGTCCACTCCCCTCACCCAAGCACTGAAATTATAAGCAAATAGTACTATGCCTAGTTGTGATTTGTTTGCTTGTAGTTGGATTGTGGGGATGATGGAGTCTTGGGATGAAACTCAACCAGGTCAGTGTGCTTTCTGGGGTTACCAGACTACCTCCTATCTTCCTCTACCATGTGGCTATGAACACTGATCTTCCTAATTAGTCTTAAAGTTGGGTAAAGTGATTCTCTTAGCTTATGTCTCATATTTGGAAAGTTATTTTGGAGATTCTAGTTTGTTTGCTATTCTTTAGAAGTCTACATTAATCTTTGAATACCTCAGAAAAATTCTTACTGAGACTATAAAAGAACTAAATTAAGCTTGTATGTATAATCAGGAGAGAATTGAAAACTTTATTGTTGTTGAGTCTGATCCTATGAAAATAATGCATGCAGATTTTCTTTAATTCCATTTAGGAGTATTATTTATTTGTCATTGTCATTATCACTTTATTAAAGTATATGGAAATATTTTGATTGATAGTAAATAGCATTCTAATTTAAGTTTAATATCTTTATGTTTTTGTCAATGAGAAAAAATACAATTGACTTTTCTATGGTTTAAAAAAAAGACACATGCAAACAGAGATTGGAATAGATAATGACTAAGATGAATAAAATGTAGACCATGTCCAGGGAAAAGTGAAAGACTCTCATGACCAGCATTTTTCTTCCTTTGGGACCAGCTGTCTTGGAACACTGGTGGAAGGAGCCCTCTGCGTACTGAGTGCTAACTAGGTCTTACGTTTGATGCTGCTCTTGGCATTCAAGGTGACGGATGAAACTCTAGCCTGAGATGGACATGGGCACTTCACTCTTTGTCACCATCATCAGTTTTTCTTGCTCCCTGGCACATCACATCTGGATTGCAGTAAGCCTTCATGTCAGACAACTTGATTTCATTTATCCCTTTACTTCTGTCCTCCTGACAGGAGCATCTTCCTTTAACACTGATTTTCTGGGTCACTCACTTGCTTACAAGTGTTTGCAGCCTCCTCTCATGTGTAGCTCCTCTGCCTTGCTGACTTGCCTCTTCCCTCCCATACTGCGTCCTCCTGTCCATCCTTTTTCTGGACCAACCTTTTTTTCCATTTCAGACGCATCATTTTTTTCTCTTTTTATTTCTTTCTCATCTATGCTATTTTTTTCTCCTGAATTTGCCCTCTAGTTCTTCCTTTGTACAGAAAACCCTACAACAGTTTCAAGGCTTTTTGCTGCACAAAGTTTTCCTTGCTAGTCCATTCTTCTCTGAACTTTACAGTTTTAGAAATGTGTTCCTGAGAATCTTGTCTTTTGTCCTTTATCACTGGCCTCATTTGTGTTCTGCTTCCAATGGCGTCTACCAGTAGATATTTAATAAACTTTCCATGTTCATACACTCACAGGCTGAACAGGAGACAGATTACATGGAGGTGCACTGAAATTTACACACTTGTTTCCTTCTTTCATCTCAGAAAGGAAATGGCACAAGAAGTAACTACATGTGTAATAATTTTATTCTGTCAGCTGCTGTCTGAGAAAGGGTTCTACTTCAAGGGTAGCCAACCAGTACAAAGAAAGGCAGTAGAATATGGTAATGCATTTGTTCATTTGGTCACTCATCCATGCTCCTTTGAATTTCAGATCATGAAGCCAATTGCCCTAGCACTGTTCCCTGAATAATTCATAATTTCCCCGCTGATGTGAAATAACTTTTTATCGTATCCTAACATCTGTTTTGTCCTGGAGTGATATTTTCTGGGTTAGCTCTTTTGAATTGTTTTAATATTTGTTAGGACATTTCTTTAGTTTCTTTTATTTAAAAAAAATTATTAGCTACATTCACCCACCATTTTTCCCTAAGGGGGAAAAAATGAAAAATACACTGGGTAAGTGGGGTGCAGCTATTATCCCTGGCTTGATACATTATTTGTGAGTGGGAGGCTTGTAAGACTCGGAGAATTAATGAAACCAACTGGACTCAGAAGTTAGAAATGTGATGGAAACCATCTCCAAGGTTATACATGTAGTAGCAATTACAGGGAGAAGAGGACTCTCTGGTGGAGCAGTCTGCATTGCAGGGAAGAAGGAGCATCACTGGCAGTGAGATCTGCAGTGCAAAGGAGCAGAGGTGGCGAGGCTATCTGCAAGTTAGGTAGGGAGTTCCAGAACTGCAGCATTCCTGAGTTGTTATCCATGCTGGGAGGGACTTCTTGGTGATGTAGCTGCCTTAAGTTATCCAGATTCTTGTAAGTTACCCAGCCCTTCACCTGAGCTCTTATACATAACCACAGTGAACTCACTGGGTCATCCTGGTCCACTTGAGTGGAATAACTTCTTTGGCTTGTAATCAGATACCCAACTAGTATGAAGAAACCTCTACTTAGATCTCCCCAGGAAACATATTATAGCATTTTAAAGATTTTAAAGATTTCATTGGGATTTGGTTGTACTTCTGCTAATACTGTATATTAATTTCAGAGAGAATTGGCATAATCACTATTTTTAATGATACCATAAACCATTTTGCTTCGGTGTTTGTTGAAAATTTCTTTTGTACTTTCTGGAAGATAGCAAAAATATGGATAATAGAATCTGCAGTACAGGGATATTTTTGAGAATTCTATAAGATACTCCTTCAGAGCACCTACTGTGCTTTGCACCTAATAAGCAATCAGTAGGGATCAGCAAGTGTGAGCACATATATCGATGAGGATAAAAATCATGGCCATACTTGCTGGGGCTTCGAGGTGGCTCACAAATTAGGAACATTTGATTTTCCAGTTATGAAGGCTGAAAATTCAGGGCCAGATTGCTAGCATTTTCAGTCAGCCACTGCATGTGGGCTTTAATGTAGACTTCTGGCCCATTGTCTCCTCACATGGTGGAAAAAGAACAAGCTAGTTCTCTTTGTTTTGTAAGAATATTGTAGTGGTTAGTTGTAATTCTCCACTGGTAATGACTTAGAATCTCCTGGGAAGAGAGCCTCCAGGAAGGATTAGCTACATCAGCTTGGGCTGTCTGCATATCTGTAGTGAGATTGCCTTGATTGCCTTAACTGATGCAGGAAGACCCACTCTAAATGTGGGCAGCACCTTCTGGTAGCAGCGTGAATAAAAGGACATGGAAAAAGGAACACTCCTGCCTGTTTGCCGTCAGTCTGCTGGCATGGTTATATTTCCTTTGTTGACAGAATTCCTTCACTGGTATTATTACCACCTTCTTTAGGCTTCTGTGTAGATTGAAAACCAGCATCTCTACAGGAATCCTCTGCATCTTTGATACCAGATTGGGTCTGCTCAGGCATCCAGAGTCCTGGACTGAGCAATTTCTGGGTTTTTGGCCTCTGTGGTATGAGGCAGTCATTGTTGGTCTACTCTGATCATATCATGAAAGCCAATCTAACAACTCTCCCTTTAGTATCTACTCACTCTGTTATATTCCTCCAGAGAACCTTAATATGGACACTAATTCTGGTATAGTCTCCTTTCCTATGACCCAATTTCTTCTCAAATGCTCCACATCTTAATACCCATGGAATCAAGGCTTAGGGGTTTAAATAGACATTTGGGAGTCCATGATACACCCACTTTATTTCTGTGAACCACCCCCTTCTTTGAAATAAGGAGTGGGTGAGTGAATGATCAGGTTTTTTTTCCTGAAATTTCTGCAAGTGTTAGGTTTATTTTCTCTCCAAGTCAATCGGAGACCCTTTTACATGAAATAAGTATTAAGAATTCCTAGTATTGGTCACCTGGAAGGAAATTAAACAGACTCTGGTATAATTCACATTTATTCTCAATGACTGTGTTTCTCAAGGTGGGAGACTTAATGTTTCTGTTTATTCATGTATTTTTTTTTTTAGAGACAGGGTCTTATGTAGCCCAGGCTTGTCTCAAATACACTAGGTAGCTGAAGATGACCTTGAACTCTGACCCTCCTGCTTCCACCTCCCGAGCTCTGGGGTCACAGGTGTGTATCACCACACCAGGCTGAGATTCAGCAATTCTTAGTGAAATTTTAAATATTTCTCTTTTCTCTTCATTGTCTTTAATTTGATGTTATAAATCTTTGCTTAGTTTGAGAGATATCTTTGCTTTCAAAGGGCCAGTCACTTCATCTCTTTCCCCTGAGTAATTTTCTCCACTCTGGAACTTACATTATTTTTACTTGTGTTCTTAGTTTTCCTCTGTTGCTTTGTGTACAATTTCGTTTTTGTCCTTCATATAATTTGAACTTAAAAGCACAATTTAATCTATTTTCCTTGCTTTTGGCTTACTAATGAAGTCATTTATGTTTATGATATTGTCTCCAAACTTGACTTTTACTATGGGCTTTATTGAAATTGATAAATACTATTTCTCATCTAATAATGTATAATTTTAGTATGGGTCTCTTCATTGGCTCAAGAGTTATTATTTAAGACAGTAAAAGTCATTGTTTTATTATGCCATTTTATTTTTAATATCTGTGAGGTCATTTTTTTTTTGCTTTTATTTTATTGAATGATAGAGACAACAGCATATGCATTTCTGAGTGGGAGAGTTTATTGACTAAATATCAGATACATGTTTTGTAAATGCTCCACAAAGTTTTTAACAAAACATTTATTTTTCTCAAAGGCATTTGCAATTGTTCCCTTTCCTACACTACTCAAATCCAATTTATTACCAAATTCTATCAAATGTCAGGAAAAAATATCTTTTCAACATCTGTTTCAAAAACTATGACTCTTGCCTCCCTCCAAGAAGCTGAATTCGTTTCCTTGGTCCACTGGTATCGCTTTCTCAGGCCCACTCTCATTCTTGCTCTCTTGCAATCAATTGTTGCCAGTCACCCACATGGTGACTTAAGGAAGGGAGGTAGCCTGAGACCTTTGTCCACATTACAGGATGCTCTCCATTTATTTTTACTCCTAGGACAGAAACAATACTAGAGTGTACTACAGGGTTGAGGGCCCATCTCCCCCCTCCATGTGACCACATGCTTACATTGCTTACTGTGATTTAGTTACATAACCCTCTTTTGGGGGGAGAGCCAGAGTACCAGATCTAAGGAGAATCTGTGCCTCCCACACCATGGCCTCTTCCTTGAGCTTCCCCATTATAAACCTTAATGTACTTCATAATTGAATACGCATTTGTTATGAGTTTAAAGAATATTTGTCTGCCAAGCCAAAACATCAACAAATGTATAGCCTTTATTTATGAGCTGCAGGAAAAACATTGCTTAGCACACTTTCAAAGCACCATAATCTCTCAAAAAATACATTAAAAAGAAGAGTGACTTTGGCAAAGCACAGAGTATGAAATGTATCCCAATATTAAACCTTATTAGTTTTAATATTCACACTACACATGCTTATATGTTTGTTCCTCTTCATCAGTCAAGCATGGAGCAACAAGTATTATCATTTCCACCACAATTAAGTTTCTGTCAATTTCTCAGATTCCTGTCATATTTGGCTTTATGAACTCCAACACAATGTTATTTATAGAATAAATGGGTCCTTTTGACCATTGCAATTTGCTATGATTTGGGACTCTTTTCCTTTTAACAAGTGGAATCCAATATGAGCTTGCTGTAGTGGACTGGTAAGAAAGGAGCACAAAAGATTTCAGGAACATTTATAGAACTTAAGAACAGGATAACACTAAGGCCGTGTGTGTGTGTGTGTGTGTGTGTGTGTGTGTGTGTGTGTTCATGTTTGATTGGTTTTAAGTCTATGCAGGCCTAAGACTTGCTTATGAACAATATGTGTATATTGACCTTCATGTTTTCAGTGATCAAAATGGTTAGTCTTTGCATATCATAAACTGAAATCTGATGAATATGACTATCTGGAGGTGGGTTTGATGTTCCTATTCTGTCTTGGTTGAGCCTTGTGAAGCAGCATTTTGGTGGGCTAACCCTCTGTACCCTAGACTTCTGTCTGGACAGAGTTCTAAAAGCCACTAAGCCAAGGGCAAAAATCTGTGATAGTGTTCTTTTTCCTGCTGTTCCTGGATACTATGGTTGTCTTTTGGCAAGATTTTGGCATTGCAAGTGTTGTTGAACCATGACAGAAACTACAGTACTGAAATCTTGTCAAACACCAACATGACAGAGTGGTGTGTGACAGAAATATAGGGAGGAAAATCAGTCTGAAGAATGTGCCAGGCTGAGTGACAGATAGGATCTCAGCTAGCACACCATTTGAGCACTTAAAAAGTGTCATCAAAACACGAGCTATTAAAATAATGAAAATCTCTGGGCTACAGTTTGCTAACATGCTTTCACAAAGACACAGCCAAACTTGTTGCTGGAGCTTCAATGGGATCAAAGCGTTGAGATGTTTCGGAAGGGCTGTAACTGTTTGGTGAAGTCAGGAGTACTGATCAGCTCTAACCACTACGTAGTAAAATGACCAGTCCTTTCTCCTAGCTATAAAGATTATGTGACATCAGAGTTTTGACAGAAAATGGAGAGAAACAATATGTCTAAGTGACATCAACAACCAATTACTATGTTCCCCTAGAATGATATGTGTTGGGCCTTTTAGCTGGAAAAGGCAGTCATTTGTGTGAGAAGGAAATATTTACCAACCAAACAACCAAACAAATGTAAAATATTTTTCTCCCTGAAGTGCCCAGAAGACTGCCTTTAGGTGATTCCGGATACAATCAAGAAGAGAATGAAGACTAACCATCTCATTCATCTTGTAACTATTACTGTTGCTTCAAGTTAATTCTGTAATCCATTATCTTCCAACATTGTTAGCTGACCACACTAAAGAAAGAATTATACATATTTTAACAAATCTTAAATTTAATTAGGTAGAGGGGCTAGAGAAAAAAATCATCCCAAGTGAGGTAACCCAGACCCAAAAAGACAAAAATTGTATGTATTCTCTTATATGTGACTGTTAGCCTTTAATCCTTTGGTAGATATGCTGTAGTCCATGTGACCACAGAGGTTAAGTATAGAGTGAGGGACCAGGGAGGAGAATAGGATGCAGCTTGGAATATGAAATAAAATATATAGTTTTGGAGAACCAGTGGTGGCCTTCAGTTGGGAAATTGTGTTTCTTTAAATTTTGATATTGTTTATTTATACCTTGACTTTATTGATATTTTAGTGTAGGTAATTTTTTGTTGTAGGGGACTGAACAGAGCACTGAAAGACATTTACTATCAGTCCTATCCTTTACTGATTAAGTTCTAGAAGGATCTCTAGTTCCTTTCCAATAGAATGGCTTGTTTGCCATTGAGAACTTTTCAGTTGTCAAAAGTAGGTCCAGCATGCGTCAGGCTTATTGGCTCCTTCGTAGATCCTTTCTAAAGTTTCCTGACCAATGGATGCTCAGTTCCCAGCACAATAAGCCATTCCTGTCCCTTGCCTCTTACAGTTGTATCTATACTCCACCTACAGCATCTGTTTGCCTTCATCCTAATTAATTAATTACACAGCCTTTTGTATCTGATGCATAATCAACCAACCCACGATAAAAATATTTGACAAATTTGCATTAGTACTGTTGCATTTGCACAGACTTTACTTTGTTGTTATTCTCTAAATGATTAAGTATAAGATCTGTACTGCAGTAGGTATCACAGGTTATCCAGAGCATATAGGAGTGTGTGTACAGGTTCCAGGCAACTACTCTGGCACTGTATATATGAACCCTGAGCATGCACAGGTCTTGCTATCCTGGAATAAATGGGTATCAAGGGACAATGGCACATTTTCATTTCTTATATGAACATATCGCTCAATACAATATCTAAGCTTTTGATCATAACAACTGTACTCAAATGAACTATGCGATCATGCTTTTCCCATTTGTCCACGTTTTACTGTTATCTTTTCTCAAAAGTAGAGATGGGCATGTATTGTATTCCCTTTACAGCCAATGTTTTTCCTAATGGAATTTTCTATATGATCTATTATGCTAAAGAGCCTACTACCCATCTCTCTCTCTCTCTCTCTCTCTCTCTCTCTCTCTCTGTCACACACACACACACACACACACACACACACACACACACACACACACACACACACACACACACACACACAATCTTCCAGTTTTCCCTGCCTCTAGTGCCAGTCCTCGCTGGCCACTTTTCTATGTGTACTGCAAAGTGGAAAATCTAGCAGAACACAAAGTGGCTCAAGGTCACTTGGCTGATGTGAGAGAAAGCCAGTGTTCATCTGTGGCCAGCAAACCTGCACTTCCCACTCTGTCTTTCTAACAGATGGTCTATTGGAGAGGACAATGGAGACAAAAAATAGACCTGCAATGGCTTATTAAGAGGCATTTAGGAAAAGAAAACACATTTTACAGTGTCTAATAATGATGTAAATTCAGTACCTTGCAGTTATGTAAAACTTTTGGAAAGCATTTTGACTATGTGGCTGTCAGATAAATGGATCTTAATGGCCAGTGTTCCCTTCGAATGCACTGGTGATATACTTACCATTGTGACATTATTTCTGTGATGTTTCCCCGAATCCTTCTTTTTCCTGATATGCAGACATCAGACCTATCACTGGATGAGTGTTCTTTTGTGGACTGTAGCCCAGCAGAGGCATTTGTTCTCATGTGCAAAATAAACCCAGAGGAGCCAAGTGAGAGCAAGCTCAGCAGTGTGGGGGAGAGTTACAGTTCCACCCAACCCCGTAACCCACCTTCCACTTTTCCTCCATCTTCTCTTCCCGTCCTCATCTTCTCACCCACTAAACCCTCAGCTTAGCCAAGAGGAGGAGGTAAGTAGACCACTCACCCTCACTATGTAGCCTTGGCTGTCTTGGAATTTCTGTGTTGATTAGGCTGCCCTTGTGCTCATAAAATCTTACCTGCCTCTGTTTCCTAAGTGCTGGGATTATGGGGGTACACCTTAATAAAATATTATTAAGGGTTATAAAATGAAACTTAAAGAAAAATGAGCAAAACAGTATTTTTTACATGTAGGCTCAGTTGACAATGCAAATAGTTTACAGAAATTTATGGGTGCCTTTGATGTATTTTTGTGAGTTTGTGTGTGTGTGTGTGTGTGTGTGTGTGTGTGTGTGTGTGTGTGAGAGAGAGAGAGAGAGAGAGAGAGAGAGAGAGAGAGAGAGAGAGAGAGAGAGAGAGAGACAGAGAGAGAGACAGAGAGAGACACAGAGAGAGAGAGACAGAGAGAGAGAGAGAGAGAGGAGACTATGTATATGTATATTGTGAACACGTGGAGGGCATAGGATAACTTGTTGGTCCTCAGGTGCCTTCTGCCTTTTGTCTTAGAGAGGGTCTCTCATTGCTCTACAGCATCAAGAGTCAGGTCAAGAGCTTGCAGGGATCTACCTAGATCTGCCTCATATCTCCACCTCATATCACTGTGACTTCAGATGAGTCCCACCACAATGGCTTTTAATATTCTTTCTTGGGATTCAAACTCAGGTCTTCATGCTAGCTAGGCAAACACTTTACAACTTGTGGTATTTTCCAAACCATAAACCCCTTTGATCGAGGTTCATAATTTATCAAGAACAGGTTTTGAATAGAGAGTTAGAAAGAGTTTAAGTGTCTTAAACCAGAATTTAAACAATAGTAAATGGAAAAAGATAAGTGAAGACTTAGAGGTCTCATTTACCTAATTGTGAGGACCTTGAACTTTTGTAAGTAGCAGGTAAGTCCTATGTACCTGAAGATGGTAATCAAGGAAAAACAGCAGTGCCATTCTTAAAACTCCTATCTGGATATATTATAGCCTTTGAAATGGGGTCATATAGACTCAACTAGACACTTGTTGCAGAACCTCCACAAAGTGTTTCTATGGCATTTGCACAAAAGTGTATTTTGTGTGAGTCTTTGATCTAGAATTTTATGTTTGATAAATCATTCCATGCAAATAAGAAACGAGAATTGGAAGCTACTCCATTATTCTGATGCACTATCTGTGTACATTTAGCTTTCTTTTTATTTATCATAATTTGAAAAGAAATATCATTACTTGTCAGTGGATAGAGTCCACAATATTTTATTGCCAGTGTTGTTATTCTCAACATCTGCATGTGTAATTAAAGAGATGAAACACATTGGTTATAGTTCTTCATATATGAGATGGATGGAAGGAGAAGAATTATGTTTGGAGTCAGTGAGATGATGTTTGCTAATGGTTTAGAAAATAAAATAGGATTAGAAATGAAAATAAGCTATAAACTTTATTCTAGTCTTTGGCTTATTAAATTATCACAAGAAAATATATGCCAAATAAGTGATTTTATGGTTCTTTGAACTCATAGAAAGTTAAAATTGAACTTACAGATAAGTAGAAACCTTCATGATGTTCACATACCTAGGCACACATACACTTTCAATAAATACTATATATTACCTTAGCTTTAGATTTATAGATAAATGAAAAAGAATATACAGAGAAATAAAAGCATATTTCCAAGCATGTTTCACAGAGAATATCTGCTGACCTTCAATCTTTTCATTCCTCATACTACTATTTTGTTTATCTCATTAGACTTGTGACAACTGGACAAAGAATAATGGGAGGGAAATGGAAGAGGAAGGAAGAAGGGAGGACAAGGGAAGGGAGGGAAGGAAAGGGAAGGGGACAGGAGGAAAGGGGAGGAGAGGGGAGGGGAAGGGAAGGAAGGGAAGGGGAGGGAAGGGAAAGAAAGGGAAGGGGAAGGGGAGAGAAGGGGAAGGGGAAGGGAAGGGAAAGGGAATGGGAGGGAAGGAGAAGGGAGGGGAAGGGGAGGGAGGGGAGGAGAAGGAGAGGGAGGGGAAGAGAAAGGAGAAGAGCGGATGCTGACATTCTTTCAAGGACCCAGTTAAATTCTACTGCCATCTTTCAATAAAATGGCTTCTAAGGTAAAATGAAACCCAGGAGTTTTTCTGGGCTAGGCCTGAGGCTATGCAGCAATGTATCTGATATATCTGATCTCTGTCTCTATTTATACATATGTAAATAGATGCAGTGAATACAGTTCAGAGAATTAGCCTCTGCCATGTGTTCTAAGGAATATGCTGGGGACCAACAGATCTAACATATGCAGATAGCTGGTTGCTTTTTTTCTCCCCCCACCCTTAGAAAAAGCTTTTTTTAAAAAAAATTTTTTATTAGGTATATTCTTTATTTACATTTCAAATGATTTCCCTCTTACTGGTTTCCCCCCACCCCAAAAGTCCCATATGCCCTCTTCCCTCCCCCTGCTCCCCAACCAAAGAGGCTTCATCCAGCAGCTGGTGGAATCAGATGCAGAGACCCACAGTCAAACATTAGATGGAGCTCAGAGAACTCTGCAGGCAGAATAGGGGGCAGGGAAGGATAGTAGGACAAAGGGGTCAAGGACATGAGAATATGGCCCACAGAATCAACTAAGTAGGGATCATAGGGGCTCACAGAGACCACATGGGTTTGAGCTAAGTCCTCTGCATATATGTCATGGTTGTATAGCTTAGTGTTCTTGTGGGACTCCTAACAGTGGTGGTGGGGGTTGTCTCTGCCTTTTTTGCCTCTTCTTGGGTCCTCTTTTTCCTCCTACTGAGTTACCTGTTCCAGCCTTGATATGAGGGTATGTGCCTAGTCTTATTGTAACTTGGTATACTGAGTTTGGTTGATATTCTTGGGTGGCCTGCTCTTTTCTGAAGGAAAATGTAGGAGGAGTGGATCTGGAGGACAGGGGATGTGGGGGGAGAGACTGAAAGGAGTGGCAGGAGAGGAACCTGAAATTGGGATGTAATATATGAGAGAATAAAAGAAAAAGAGCTTGGGTCACTTGTCTGATCTTCACCACACACCATGTGCTATGACAACAGAAATTCCAACAGATAAATTTCTGTTAAATGATTTCCTTGAGTTCTATCTACTTTCCCCCAATTCTCTAACTTTTTCCTCTAATGTACCTTGAATATTCGTGTGTTCCCATAATGCCCTCTTCTGAGAGCCATAGCTCGTGTTAGACAAAATGTTGGACCCCTACATGTAACAGGATTTATAACATTTTTAGTATCTACTAAAGTCTCCTTAGGGACATTCAATCCTGAGAAAGGTCACTTTGGTTCAAGACCAACAGTCCTTCAAAGTTCATTTGGCAGTATCTGTTAAATGCCTTAATCTCTTGTACCATAGACTAAGGAAACAATATAGGAAAAAGTAACAGCTAGAAAGAAGGCATGGAGATTCAAAGCACATACTACTTTTTCAGAGAATCCTAGTTTAGTTCCTAGCACCTATGTCAGGAAAAAAAAAAAAGCTTACAGCTTTTTCTAACAACAGCTCTTTGGGCTGCAACACCCTCTTCTGGATTCTGTGGGCACCTGCATTCATGTGCACACACACCTTGCTACAAACACATACACATAATTCAAAATAAAATGAATCTTTTTAAAAAATTAGAAAGAATAGTATAACTATTTTTAGAAAACATTCTTTTAGTGAACTTCATCCATGAGTATTCCATCTACATCATTCTAACTCCTTCTTCCTCCTCCACACCCTCCATCTCACACTCATGACTTTCTATTATTATTATGGAACCCCCACAACTTATTGAGTTCGTTATGCATTGCTTATACATGCATGTGTCCAGGACTAACTACTTGGGATTGGATAAGCAATGCGGGTGCTCATCCCCAGAAGAAACTGATTCTCTGTCTTTGAGTAGTTGTCAACCTGGAGCTCTTCACCTAGGGCTGAGTGCATCTGGTATTTCCCCCCTTTACACTGGCATGTCAACTGGTGTTGCTGTGATCATCTTGTTCTCCAGGCAACCATATTGTTGGTATTTCACATGGGGCATTATTTAGCATCAGGTATTCTTGTCCCCTGGGTCTTACGAATTTCACTGTTCCCTTTCCCCACCCCCATGTTTTTTGCCTCAGACTTAGGTGTAGGCATTGCATTGTGGTTGTATTGATTGGAGTTAGCCCCTCACAGTCACTTATTGTCTGAATTTTGAACAGCTGTGTATCTTTGTAGTAGTCTTCATGTGTTCTAAAACGGTGCATTTTTTTTTTTTTGGTCAGGGAATGATAATTATGCTGGTCTGTGAGAACAAGAGGGAAAGTGTTGAGCAAATAACACTAATAAAGTTTCCAAAAAGCCATAGGAAAATATGTTATTTTATAAGATTACTTAATCCTGTTAGGTCTCAATGCCCCAGAAGAGGGGAAATCTAGGGGTGTGGTAGGAGTGGGTGGGGGAGCACCCTCATAGAAGTAGGAGGGAGGGGGAATGGGATAGGGAGTTCATGGTTAGGAAACCGGGAAGGGAAATAACATTTGAAATGCAAACAAATAAGATAACAAATAAATATATGTGTAATATGTATGTATATGTGTGCATATACATCTAGGGCTCTCAGCCCTAGATGAAGAAATACAGGTTGATGACTGGTCAAAGACAGAGAATCAGTTTCTTCTGGGGATGAGCACGTACACTGCTTGTCCAATCCCAAGTAGTCAGTCCTAGACACATGCACATATATGTGTCCATGTACAAACTCACAAGTGGTCAAGGTACAGAGAGAATGAGTGTGGAAAACTCATTTGATGAAGGGACAGAAAGACTGTATGGAAGTCGATGACTGATGTGCAGCAGTATTTTGTGGACACGGCAGAATTACAGTACTCATGAACTCAGAGCAGCTTTAGTACAAGACCAAGCCAATCAACACTCCTAAAGGAGCTACCACTCCTGGTTGAGGAGCTATTAACAGCTGATATCTCCTATGTGAAAGAGGTTCAATTTTTTTTAAGTGTACGGCCCCTGAGAGTTTGACCATACTCAAATAGATGATTCCGTACGCATGAGCATAAGGGCAGTGAAAATTGCTTGACTGTATTTAAAAAAAAAAAGAGATCAATAAGTTGGTAGACAGTGATCAGGTTGGGGGTGGATCTGGAAGGAGTTAAGAGGAAGAGTTGGAGGTGAATATAATAAAAATAGATTGTATATATGTATAAAATTCTCAAATATTTAATAAACAAAATTATACTGATTAACCTTTGTCAAACTTTTATATGAGAGAAACAGTAAAAAATCAACAATAAGTATCGTTTAAAAATACTTTTAAGCTATTAAGCAAGATATGTGGATCTGTGCAAAACCAAGTATCCATGTTTTTGTACATACCTAGCTGGTAGCATCCAAAATTTTAACTCCTATTACTTGCAGAAAGAAGAGTGGGAAGATTGGATAGAGAGTATAGCTATGAACTCCCAGTGCAGATGTAGCAATAGGATCACGAGCCACTCCAAGGGGAAGGCTTTACTTCCAAGGGCAGATAGCTAGTGAGCATCACCTTCTGAGGGACACAGTGAACTCTGGCCTGCTTTTCTGCCAGAGTGGCGTGAGATGACACAACCTACACAGAGAAGAGGGACACTACATTCTGAGTATGGCTGTCATGCCCCAGCTGTTCCTGCCATCTGTTCTCCCGTTGATTCATATTGTTTTCCATTTCCCTTGTGCCTTTTTTTGGTAGGCTACTGTCCAGTGCTCATTTTTAAGTGACTTCTCAGAAACCAGGGGATTGATAGTCATAACAGTGTGATTTCAATTCTATTTTACCTGGAGGGTTTCAGCTTCCGAAAAAGAAATCTGAGCAATGTATCAAGAGCCCATGTGGGTCCCTGAAAGTTCAATCCAAGAAGTTAATCAAGTTTTTTTTGTGATCTTTTGGTTTTGATGTCCGACTTAAGTTACTTGGAAATGCTAGAGGAGGTGTGTTTGGCTTAAATATAGACTGAAGGATAGAGATGTAGTATACTTGATAGAGATTACAAGTCACGACTAGCAATTGGCTATTTTCTGTCAAATCAGTCTATGCCACCTTCTGTGCCCTTGTTGGTTTCAGACTAATGATTTATTTAATTGAAGAGTTCTGTCTTTCTCTTGACCTTGCCTTTCTCAGGTCAAAAGAGATTTTAAAATTAGACACATGTATTCATCCACGTGTTCAAAAGCCCTTATTCCTACTCCAGGCTAACAGTACCTTGGCCCGGAGCTACCCTGAAGCACAAAGGGCATCCTTCATAAGTAACTAGACAGTGTCTCATAGGATTTTCCTTATTTCCTGGAATAAACAAACACTTTTGTTCCTTGTCTCATTGACAGAGGAATCACAAAGACTTGCTGGTATAAAATTGTGAAGAAACAGAAGAAAGGACCAGATGAGCTTAGAGGAGTCATGGAGTCTTACAACATTAAGAATAGAACAGAGAACATCTGTAACAAAGGACAGTGCCTGGAGATTTCATATGGAAGGTATCTTGAAACATTTCCACCACAGCTCACTTTTGTTGCCTCATGTCTTCCTGGGAAACACATTATTTTCTGTGTCCAACTCAGCTGCAAGAAGGACCTCCTGACAAGCAAGGTCCCTTCCTCCTGTTTGCTAACAGCAACACTTGCGAACGACGCTGCTCACGTTCACTGGGTTTTGCATGCACACTGCCTTCTTTAAACCTTAATTATTACAAAAAAAAAAAAAAACCTGAGTGACTAGAGTTTTGTTGCTCTTATTTAATGGGTGAGGTTGTTTAAATTCACAGAATTGAGAAAATTATGAAAAATTACTTAGAAAAGCAGTGAGGGGGGTGTGTGTTTGTTCCAGGATGATCTGACTCAAGAAACATGTACTAAAGAGCTGATTGCCTTAACTATTCTGAAGAGCAAACTCTGGGATCATGGATAGCATTTACAGAATATTTCTTTTTCTCTCTTCACAGTAATCTGTTAGATTATATTTCAGGGTTCCCTTGTGGTACTGTGTGGAGGTGCATAGCTAACTCAGCCCATGACTTCATTGTAGGAAATAATGTTAGCATGCCTTGCGCAACTTTTCCAAACAAATGTGTATTCACCCCGTTAGGGCACCCTATTTAGTGTATAAGAGCTAAGAAATCCACCAAAGAGTAACTTGTGGAGGGTATTTACTGGAGCATGGGTGGTTCCTTATAGGAGCATGAGTGGTTCCTTACTGGAGCATGAGTGGTTCCTTACTGGAGCATGAGTGGTTCCTTACTGGAGCATGAGTGGTTCCTTACTGGAGCATGAGTGGTTCCTTACTGGAGCATGAGTGGTTCCTTACTGGAGCATGAGTGGTTCCTTACTGGATCATGAGTAGTTCCTTACTGGAGCATGAGTGGTTCCTTACTGGAGCATGAGTGGTTCCTTCATGGAGCATGAGTGGTTCCTTACAGGTGATGCATGGGTAACTGCATCACTGAAAATCCCACTTCAGCCTAGGTGTTAACCACAAATATTGGACTGTTGGAGTCTTGCTTGAGACTAGGAATAGGTAATTTGAAAATGACCACGTCACAAAGAAAGCTTTCTACAAATGTTGAATTGGTAAGGCATTTTTTTTTCAAATACTGTTGCAAAACTCAATAGTAATTATGAAAAATGTGTCTTTGGTTGGATTAAAACTGAGATCAGACGATTCTATTTCAGTGTGATCTTTGAGTCCCCAAATTACCATCCCTAGGAAGGCTGCTGTTAAATTCCAAAATCTGAGAATGTTCACGAGCAGAGTTCCAAAATTGTTACATCTAGGCTCTCGAAGGCAACTTGTATAGATAGCAAGGCCTGGATTCTATCCCCAGATAGACCAATTTACACTATCTGTTAGGAGTCCAGGGAGACTCTTTTTAAAGAACAGAAGACATAACCTCTTCTGTTCCTCTCCTTTCCTAACTCTCACCCTAAAATCACACCTTGAGGTCTGTGGATGAGGTTGGGTGGACAGGGCTTGGTCTCATGGCTTTCATGATAAGAATTTCTTGAGGGACACCAAGGAGGCACGGTTGGGGGTGCTGGGTAGAGAGGGCAGAAAGAACAGCAAATTCTGTGTAGTGAAGCCTACTGAGCAGATTGTTTGGGCTTCAGGCAGAGCTTTTTATCTTCACACTGTCAGAAACATATGAGCACAGCCCGTGCATTTTAAGCAGTGCTTTACATCAAACAACAAGTAATTTATTGCTTTGAAGGAAGAGGAAGCTATTTAATTTAGTCATATTTTCCCCTCATTTTACCCTAAGACAAAGACAAAACAGACCTGAAGTTTGTAAGACCATCCAAAATGCAGTATTCTGCCAGCCATACTAGTACAGGCATGTTTATTCCCTCAGCAATGCCCAAATTCCACTCCAAGGTGACACTGCATCAGGGAAAGGTCTCCTGCATACCCCTGTTTGTTCAGTGTGCAAACATTGTTCTTATCACTGAGGTGTTTATTGAGAGTGTATAGCCCAGAGCACCACTGTCCTTGAAGTTTTCTAACCCTACTTAGCTCTCTCTCTCTCTCTCTCTCTCTCTCTCTCTCTCTCTCTCTCTCTCTCTCTCTCTCTCTCTCTCTCTTTCTCTCTCTCTCTCTCCTCTCTTTCACACTCACGAATATGTCAGGTGATCAGTAGAATGTTTTTATTTTCTTTAGGAATTCACACTCTAATAAAAAAATAACCAGAATCTTACCACTACATGTTCCCATCTGTAAGTTTAAAATGACAGTAGCAGTTGGAGTGGACAGGGTGAGGGATCTCATCCCATCTTTTTATGCAGACACTGGCTTGGTTTAAGGAAATTGCTCCCACTCTGCGACACATTGTTAGGGGCATAGAACCACCCTCATTTCTGTAATTTCTACAAAACTGAATGACCCAAAATAAGAATCACAAAAATTCTCACCAACTACAAAAGTATGAGGGGAAGTTTCAAAACTAGACCTGGTCTTAAAGGTCAGGTGTCACTCATCCTTCAAGCTTCACACGCCTTTTTTCGATGGACTGTCCTGCCTTCTTTTCTTCCTTTATGAGTGTACAGTGAAGGGTCTGAAATGTATAAAGTCCCTCTTGAGGAACTGGCATAGCTGAACTGACTCAGGAACAATACCATGCAGACTTCTGGTGTGTTGCCTCTTACCGACTGTAAACTTAGAAGGATCCAGTTCACCTAGGAGATAATTCTTTGCACATGTCTATGAGAGAGTTCTTTTATAAAATATAGTATTTTAATTAAATTTTGGGAATTTCATGCAGTGTATTTTGATCATACTCATCCAACATTCCTTTCCATAACTTCCCCCAAATTGTTAAGCAACTCCTAAGCCCTCTGGCCCTTTGGCTTCCATCTCCCAAGGGCTGGGATTATAGATGTGCACCATCATACCTAGTGCATGGAGTGTTGGATACCAAACCCAAGCTGTTGTGCATGCTACATGAGCACTATGCCTATTAAACTAAGTTCCAGCTTGGTGGGAAATTCTATTCAGGTGCCTCCTAACTTGGGGCAGTGTCACCCTATGGACTTGGGTCTTGGACAGGATAAAAAGGAGAAAGTGAGCCGAACATGAGTGTTAATCTTTCTCTCCTTCCTGATTGCAGATGCAATATGACCAGGTGCTCTGGGATCCTGCTATCATGACTACCTGCCATGATGAACTGTACTTTTAATAGTGAGCCTGAATAAACTTTCATATCTTTTATTAAAGAGCTTTATTTTGCTTTTATCTATGTGTCTCTGTAGGAGAACTTGTGTGTGAATACTCGCAGAGGCATGAAGAAGGTGTCAGATTCCATGGAATTGGAGTAGTTAGCCACCTAATATGGTTGCTGGGAACAAAACTCAGGTCCGCTATAAGAGTAGCAAGTAATTTTAACTGCTGAGCTATCTCTCCAGCCCCAACCCTTCCTTGTTATAAAAATAATAATACTTTTTTAAAAAATCTCATATACAAGTATTGCATTTACATCATTTCTACTACCCTCTTCTCTCGCCAACTGCTATGTTACTTCCAGTCTCTCTTAAATCCATGACACCGTCTGCTTTAATTATTATTATTATTTTTGTATGTGTATCACCTACTGAATCCATTTGGTATTGCTCATATTTATGTGTGTTTGGGGCTGACCTCATGGTGTTGGATAACCTAGAAAGGGGGTCATCCCTGGAGGAAACTGAGTCTACCAATCTAATCAATAATTGATGGCCTGTAGTTCTTCATATTGCTTGTGAAATTTCCACTCTCCATTTTGAAATTTAACCAACAACTGTCTAATAGAACCAATGACCTCCAAATAGGAGGGAATTCATATCTGGTACTGTAAATCTAGTCAACCACCTGTGGCTGGAGAATTATAGCTCCTAGAGGAGAACATATGACTGCCATTTTTTTTCTAAGTCAATATAATTTCTAACTGTATCCTAAATACTTTTCTTCGTATGTACAGGTAAGAGTAGCTCCTCTCATGAAATAAATGTCATTTTTGCAGTGTATGGAGACTATTATAGAGATATACAAAAGGTCAAAATGCAGATAAGTCATTGTAAGGTACCCAACCCCTAAGTGATGCATCTACAATACAACCCCTATGCCCGAATATCAGGAACATCATGGGAGAGGCCCCAAGACGATAATAAGAGACAGAGGACCAAGACCCCTCCAGCTAGATAGTGTCTTCAAGACTTGACAGGAGCTCTATCCATGATATCTCAACAATACATTTGCCCAAATGAGAACCACACAATGGCAAACTTCCCTCTGCCTCAAATGATTACCTTCCCTTTTCTCTTAGAATTAAATCTACTCCTATAGAAGCTTCCTAAAGTACATTATATGTGCATTTAGAGAGTCTTATCCCCTCTCTCAATGTTCAGGAAACATTGTGGAAGAGGGGGCAGCAGGATTGTAACTCTGTTTTTTGTCATTTTAAATAGAGTTTGGGTGCACAGGTCAGGCTATCCATAAACTCATCACCCTCCTTTCTCCATCTCCCAAGTACTGGCAGTTGTTAGAAGCATACCCACGCATACTCAGCTTTTACTAAACTTTTGGAAATGGTGATATTTTGTATCTGTGAAACTCAGCCAGATTTAGAAGAATGGATAATGATCTGGGAATTAGAAGACTTGTCCCAGCAGCCGTATAGTTCCCTAAGGAAACAGCTACATCCTTCAAACCATTGCACTTCTCACTCTGTTCCTATGCATACTGTGGCCCCACTACCATAGTCTGAGCCTCCTTAAATGGAGGTCAGTTCCATAGTTTCCATGGATACTTTCACTCATAACATAGTCTCTTTTCTTCCATTTGTTTCCCATAAATAAACTTTCCTGCTGTCCTTCTACTGAACCTTCTCCTCAGTACTAAATGTCAGACAAGCAAGTCTCATTCCATAATCACTGGAGTAGCTAGTTCAGTGAAATTATTTTATTGTCTTTATTAACTCCTTCCCTTCTTTTCCTCCCTTTTCTTCTTTCCTTATCTCAAAGGAAGATTTTAACCGTATAGCCCAAGTTAATCTCAAACATCAGCTCTTACTGCAGCCTCCCAGTTGTTGGGATTACTGTGTGGCACCACACCCAGAATACGTTTTTACAATTTAAAAATGGAGACTTCAAAATCTAATATGTCCATTTGCATCATCTCATAGGCATCTGATGAGAACATGAAATGAGTATCCTACATTCAGGGAAAAGATTAGGCCATAGGAAGATTCTATAATCTATCATATAAAAAGTATAAATGAAGACTAGTGCTTTACGACATACCTTTAAACAGCACTACTGAAATAGAGGCAGGAAGATCTTTCTAAATTAGAGGCTAGTCTATTCTATGTAGTTAGTTCAAACTAGCCAGAATTTCAAAGTGAGACCTGTAAATAACAATATTTTAAAAAAGATAAGTGGCAATGTTGTCCCCTTCTCCCTTTGCATGGTCTCAAACACATACATCAGCAATTTTAGATCTCTGACACTAAAGTTTTGGCCAGGTATCACTGTCTTCTTGGTGTGTGGGTAGGTATTAATTGACAGACACAGGAGATACAGAACACACAGAGATGCTGAATATGATGGTTTCAATGTCACCATTATCTCATTCTCTTCTCAGAATTCAGCCAGCTTGAGCTATATATTGTAATATCTTCACAACTTCAATTTGAGTAAATAGAACTGTTCTTTTTAAACACTGTGTGCTTATAATGTTTAATGATAATTATACAGATCTATTTATATAAACACATTGAAAATGGTAAACAACAAAAAAAGAGAATTCCCAGTCATTCTTTGAAACTCAGCTCAGGTTTTACTCCCAACTAGAAGCCTTCTTAGAGACTGTCAGATCTGGGGAGACACTCTTCTTGTTCCTATGCATATTCCTCATATAAGTCTTCCTTTGGCTGGGACATATTATATTAAGTGTTCCTAGTAATGCTGGGTGGTGGTGGTGCATGCCCTTGATCCCAGGGTTTCAGAGGCAAAGGCAGGGGAATCTCTGAGTATGAGGACAGTCTGGTTACATAGAGGAGCCCTGACTTGAAAAACCAAACATATATACATCATATACACATGCACGTGCACATACACATACATATACATATGTATGTGTGTATAACTGCTCCTATTATATTCTTGTTTCTTTCATTGCAGTTGTTCATTTTGGTGATTTGAGTCCCCTGGTGTAATGCAGATACAAGTGATAGTTCAATATTTTTTCAAGTAATTGAGCTACATGATTATAAGGAAATATTTTCTTAGGAAATTGGAAGGAGGTTCCCAAACTGTAAATACAGTTATTGAATCATATTTTTTCCTCAGAAATAGGAAATAGATCTATCTGATCCCAGCTGCTCCACTCTTGGGAATATATCCAAAAGATGCCCCACTATACCACAGGAGCGCATACTCCACTATGTTTTTAACAGCCTTATCTATGACAGCTAAACAACCCAAATGTCTCACAACAGAAGAATGGATACAGAAAATGTAGTTCATTTACACAATGGGATACTATTCAGCTATTAAGAATGGGGACATCATGAGTTTTGCAGGTCAATGGATGAAACTAGAAAATATAATTCTGAGTGTGGTAACTCAGATCCAAAAGGACATGCATAGCATGTACTCACTATTAAGTGGATATTAGCCATAAGAGTACAGAATAACCAGAATACAATCCACAGAACTCAAGGTTAACAAACAGAAGGGCCCAAGTGAGGATGCTTCATCCCACTTGGGAAGGAGAAAAAAGTAATCAGAGGGAGGGAAAGATCTGGGTGGGAGAGGGAGAGGGAGGGGAAAAGGGGAACAAGATCAAGTATGGTATGAGGTTAGGAGAGACAGGAGAGAAGCCCTGAGAGCCAGCACAATGAATGGAAATATGCAACCTGGGTGTGTGTGTGTGTGGGGGAACTCTCTAGAAAGTCCCAGAGACTTGGGAGGTGAAAGACTCTCAGGACTCAAAGGGAGGGACCTTAGATGAAATGCCCAACTGTGGGGAGAGAGAACTCAAAGAGTCTACCTCCAATAGAAAGACAGGGCATCAAGTGGAGGGATGAGGTTGCCATCTTACAGTCAAAAACTCTGACCCAGAATTGTTCCTGTCTAAAGAACTGCAGGGAAAAAAATGAAAAAGAGACTGAAGGAAAGGCAGTCCAGTGACCAGCCTAATTTGGGATTCACCTCAAGGGGAGGCTCCAAGACCTGACACTATTACTAATACTGTGGTGTGCTTACAGACAGTAGCCCAGCATGCTGTCCTCTGAGAGGCCCAACAAGCAGCTGATTGAGACTGATGCAGATACTTACACCCAACCAGTGGACTGAAGTTAGGGACCCCTGTGGTTGAGTTAGAGAAAGACTAGAAGAAACTGAGGAGGAGGGTGACCCCATAGGAAGAACAGCAGTCACAACTAACCCTAACCCCTGAGATCTCCCAGACACTGAGCCATCAACGAGGCAGCATACATGAATTGGTCTGAGGTCCCTGACACATATACAGCAGGGGATTGCCCGGTCTGGCCTCAGTGGGAGAAGATGCATCTAACCCTTTAGAGACTTGAGGCTCCAGGGAGTAGGGAGGCTTGGAAGTGGGGGCCAACCTCTTGGAGACAGTGGGGAGGAGGAATGAGATGAGGAAATGTGGGGGTGGGGCAGGAGGGGAGTAATGACTGGACTGTAAAAAAAAAAAGGAATAAAAAATACAATTCAACTTCCCCCAAACTAATCTTTCCTTTTCCTAATAAAAATGATCATACTAATTAAAAATCATACAGAAGAAAGTGCAAAACATGAAAAAATAGAGTACAGTTAATGAGCCAGGAAAATAAAGGCCTAGGCTGATATTAAACAAACCCTCCTCTCCTGACTTTCTGCCCCTATTCAGATGGAAGCAATTTTGAAAAAACTTTGAGGTGATGTATAATACTCGGCATGATTTAATTGTTTAGATTAATATATTTTATTTTATATGTGCAAGTGTTTTGCCTGCATGTATGACTGTGCACCAAGTACACATCTGGCACCTAAGGAAGCCAGAAAACAGCTTTGAATTCCTCTGACCTGAACTTAGAGATGGTTGTGGGCCACCATGTGGAATTGATCACAGATCCTCTGTAAGAGCAACAAAGGCTCTAAACAACTGAGCCATCTCTCCAGCCCTGATTTTTATACTTTTATTCTAATTATTTTTCTAAAAGGAAAAGAAAGATGAAACAGAAGGAATTATTGAATTTTGTATAAACATTTCTTCTCTACAGGTTTACTTGTCTCTAAAAGTTCCTTCCACATTGTAGACAAGAGCACAAGGAAAGCAAACTTATAGAAACAGTGTGCTTTTTTTTAAATTATAGATTTCAGTTTTATATAATAAAGCTACCCCTAAGATTGAATAGAAGAATCTCATTTCTTTTTCTTCCACTTCTAAGGTGCTGCCATTCATATTTTAATTCTATCAAATATAATATTTGTATATTTTTTCAAATGCTGCAACCTGACCAAGTTTTCTGTCATCAAATATTTTGTATTGGCTTTTTTGTTGCTATCATGTGGTCTTTCCATCTTTGAGGGTTTTTCTGTCTCAAGGAAAATACATTTCATACTTTTGGTTGTGAGCCTGGCCCTTAACAGCTGAGCCATATGCAACCCTGGCGGGGGGGGGGGGGCTGGTGGCGGGTGGGAGGTGGGAGGAGCCTCCAGAATGTACCAGAGACCTGGAAGGTGAGAGACTCTCAGGACTCAAAGGGAGAGACCATAGATGAAATGCCCTACAGTGAGGAGAGGGAACTCGAAAAGTCCACCTCCAGTAGAAAGACAGGGCATCAAGTGGAGGGATGGGGTTGCCATCCCACAGTCAAAAACACTGACCTGGAATTGTTGCTGTCTAAAACAACTAAGGGTCAAAAATATGGAGAAGAGACTGAGGGAAAGGAGGTCGAGTGACGGGCCCAACTTAGGATCCATCTCAAAGGGAGGCTCCAAGGCCTGACACTGTTACTGATGCTGTGTTGTGCTTACAGACAGGAACCCAGTATGGCTATCCTCTGGGGGGCCAAAAAAGCAGTTCAATGAGACAGATGCTTATACCCAACCAATGGGATGAAGTCAGGAACCCCTATGATTGAATTAGGGAAAGCCTGGAAGAAGCTGAGGAAGAGGGTGACCCTGTAGGAAGACCAGCAGTCTTGTCTTAGACTAACCTGGACTCCTGAGATCTCTCAAACATTGAACCATCAACCAGGCAGCATACACTGGTTGATACTAGGCCCCTGTCACATATACAGCAGAGGACTGCCTTGTCTGGCCTCAATGAGAGAAGATACACCTCACCCTGGAGAGACTTGAGGGAGTGGGGAGTGGGGAGAGGGGTGGTCTTTGGTGGGGTGGGGTAGCTTGGGGCAATGGGGACATCCTTGGAGACAGGGGGAGGAGGAATGGGACAAAGAACTGTGGGAGGGCAGATTGGGAAGTGGGTAACAACTGGAATGTAAAAAAATAAAAGTTAAAAAAAAAGAAAAAAAAAGAAAATACATTTTATACTTCTCATTCCATTTGATAGATTCTTGATCTTAATCCTCCTTTTCCTCTTCCTTCTTGGGATCTCATGTAGCTCAGGCTGGCCTCCCAACTTAACTAAAGAGGACATCGACACCCTTACCCTTCTGCCTGTGCTCCGTGAGTGCTGGGATTACAAGTGTGCGTGATCATGTCTGCTGTAGCAGTTCATGTGGTGCTGAAGGTGAGACCCAGGGATTTGTGCACACCGAGCAAGCACGTCAGCAACTTGCTGCCTCCGCAATAACTTTTACTCAAATATTTGCTTATTCTCTTGAGTATTATCTTCTCTCTATTATTTTGTCTTTATCTCTTTTCTTCCATATACAATGTTTGAAATTCTGTTAGTCAGCAAATATATTCTGGAAGGAAGACTATGTGGTCTATGTTTGTAGAAGTTTTGTTGCAGTAACTGTGTAACACTGAGTCTGGGGTAGATGTGGGCAATTTAAAGGGATTATAGGAAGAAGGAAGGTTTTTTTTTTTTTAAATTATATTTATTTATTTATTTTCTTTTTTTTTTTTAAATTTACATTCCCAATGATTTCCCTTTTCCTGGTTCCTCTCTCCCCGAAAGTTCCATAAGCCATCTTCCTTCCCCCTGTTACCCATTTAACCCCCTCTTGCTTCTCTGTCCTGGCATTCCCCTACATCCAGTCATTTCAGGACCAGGGGTCTCACCTTCCTTCTTCTTGGAAATCTATTGATATGTGAATTATGTCTTGGGTATTCCGAGCTTCTCGGTTAATATCCCCTTATCAGTGCTTGCATACCATGTGTGTTCTTTTGTGATTGGGTTACCTCACTAAGGATGATATTTTCCAGTTCTGACCATTTGCCTAGGAATTTCGTGAGTTCATTGCTTTTAATTGCATAAATATACTACATCTTCTGTATCCATTCCTCCGTTGAGGGACATCTGGGTTCTTTCCAGCTTCAGGCTATTATAAATAAGGCTGCTATGAACATAGTGGAGCATGTGTCCTTATTGCATGCAGGGGAAGCCTCTGGGTATATGCCCAGGAGTGGTATAGCAGGATCCTCCGGGAGTGTCATGCCCAGTTTTCTGAGGAACTGCCAGACTGCTTTCCAGAGTGGTTGTACCAGCTTGCAATCCCACCAGCAGTGGAGGAGTGTTCCTCTTTCTCCACATCCTAGCCAACAACTGCTGTCTCCTGAGTCTTTGATTTTAGCCATTCTGACTGCTGTGAGGTGGAATCTCAGGGTTGTTTTGATTTGCATTTCTATAATGACTAAGGATGCTGAACATTCCTTTAGGTGCTTCTCAGCCGTTAGTTATTCTTCAGGTGAGAACTCTTTGTTTAGCTCTGTATCCCATTTTTTAATAGGGTTATTTGGCTCTCTGGAGTCTAACTTCTTGAGTTCTTTGTATATATTGGATATTAGCCCTCTGTCGGTTGGTAAAGATCTTTTCCCAGTTTGTTGGCTGCTGCTTTGTCCTTTTGACAGTGTCCTTTGCCTTACAGAAACTTCGTAATTTTATGAGGTTGCATTTGTCAATTCTTGATCTTAGAGCATAAGCTATTGGTGTTCTGTTCAGGAAATTTTCCCCTGTGCCCATATGTTCAAGGCTCTTCCCTAGTATCTTTTCTTTTAGTTTCAGTGTGTCTGGTTTTATGTGGAAGTCCTTGATCCACTTGGAGTTGAGCTTAGTGCAAGGAGATAAGAATGGATCGATTTGCATTCTTCTGCATGCTGACCTCCAGTTGAACCAGCACCATTTGTTGAAAAGGCTATCTTTTTTTCCACTGGATGGTTTTAGCTCCTTTGTCAAAGATCAAATGACCATAGGAGTGTGGATTCATTTCTGGGTCTTCAATTCTGTTCCATTGATCTACATGCCTGCCACTGTACCAATACCATGCAGTTTTTAGCACTATTGCTCTGTAGTACAGCTTGAGGTCTGGGATACTGATTCCCCCAGAAGTTCTTTTACTCTTGAGAATAGTTTTAGCTATCCTGGGTTTTCTGTTATTCCAGATGAATTTTTGAATTGCTCTTTCTAACTCTGAGTTGGAATTTTGATGGGGATTGCATTGAATCTGTATATTGCTTTTGGCAAGATGGTCATTTTTACTATATTAATCCTGCCAATCGATGAGCATGGCAGATTTTTCCATCCTCTGAGGTCTTCTTCAATTTCTTTCTTCAGAGACTTGAAGTTCTTGTCATATAGATCTTTCACTTGTTTGGTTAGAGTCACACCAAGATACTTTATATTGTTTGTGGCTATCGTGAAGGGTATCATTTCTCTTATTTCTTTCTCAGCCTGCTTATCCTTTGAGTATAGGAAGGCTACTGATTTGCTTGAGTTGATTTTATATCTGGCCACTTTGCTGAAGTTGTTTATCAGCTGTAGGAGTTCTCTGGTGGAGTTCTTTGGGTCACTTAAGTATACATTCATATCGTCTGCAAATAGTGATAGTTTGACTTCTTTCTTTTCAATTTGTATCCCTTTGACCTCCTTTTGTTGTCTAATTGCTCTAGCTAGAACTTCAAGTACTATATTGAAAAGATATGGAGAGAGAGGGCAGCCTTGTCTAGTCCCTGATTTTAGTGGGATTGCTTCAAGTTTCTCTCCATTTAGTTTGATGTTGGCTACAGGTTTGCTGTAAATTGCCTTTTCTATGTTTAGATATGGGACTTGAATTCCTGGTCTTTCCAAGACTTTTAGCATGAAAGGATGCTGAATTTTGTCAAATGCTTTCTCAGTATCTAATGAAATGACTATGTGGTTTTTTTCTTTGAGATTGTTTATGTTGTGGATTACGTTGATGGACTTCCTTATATTGAACCATCCCTGCATTCCTGGGATGAAGCCTACTTCATCGTGGTGAATGATCGAATTGATGTGCTCTTGGATTTGGTTGGCAAGAATTTTATTGAATATTTTTGCATCGATATTCATAAGAGAATCTTGGAAGAAGGAATGTTAATGAATAGAATATTGACCATACTAGCTGGGTCTTTACAGATTAAACATACAAGTAGGTGTCTCAGTGTGATTCTGGCTGTGAGACTTAACTTTCTGGAAGCTCTATTTTCCTATTAATAATGCGGATTTAGAAACATTGAGCAGCTATCAAGGATAAATTCAAATAATTTGATGTGGCTGACACTCAACAGGACTTCAGTGTAGTAAAACAAGTATGATTTCTCTATAAATATTTATTTTTTCAATTTTTATTTTTATGTTAAACCTAGGATTGGTGTGGTCAATGTTGTCAAGATTGGTTGAAACAGAGTTAATTTGGGGGGGAGTTAAATTGCTTAGAGTTACTAGTTGTAACCAAATAATATAGGGAGAAAATTAAGAATAGATCTTTTTTTTTTTTAATTTAATTTAATTTTATTTTTTTTAATTTACATTCCAAATCACTTCCCCTTTCCCGTTTCCTCCCTCCCCGAAAGTCCCATAAGCCCCCTTCCCTCCCTCTTTTCTCTGTTCAACCCCCTCTCATTACTCTGTCCTGGCGTTCCCCTACATCCAGTCTTTCCAGGACCAGGGGTCTCTCCTTCCATCTTTTTAGAAATCTATTGATATGCTGATTGTGTCTAGGGTATTCTGAGATTCTGGGTCAATATCCCCTTATCAGTGACTTCATACCATGTGTGATCTTTTGTGATTGGGTTACCTCACTAAGGATGATATTTTCAAGTTCTGACCATTTGCCTAGGAATTTCGTGAATTCATTGTTTTTAATTGCAGAGTAGTATTCCATTGTGTAAATATACCACATCTTCTGAATCCATTCCTCCGTTGAGGGACACCTGGGTTCTTTCCAGCTTCTGGCTATTATAAATAAGGCTGCTATGAATATAGTGGAGCATGTGTCCTTATTGCATGCAGGTAAAGTCTCTGGGTATATGCCCAGGAGTGGTATAGCCTGATCCTCCGGAAGTGTCATGCCCAGTTTTCTGAGGAGCCGCCAGACTGCTTTCCAGAGTGGTTGTACCAGCCTGCAATTCCACCAGCAGTGGAGGAGTGTTCCTCTTTCTCCACATCCTCGCCAACAACTGCTGTCTCCTGTGTTTTTGATCTTAGCCATCCTGACTGGTGTGAGATGGAATCTCAGGGTTGTTTTGATTTGCATTTCCCTAATGACTAAGGATGATGAACATCTCTTTAGGTGCTTCTCAGCCATTAGATATTCTTCAGGTGAGAACTCTTTGTATAGCTCTGTACCCCATTTTTTAATAGGGTTACTTGCCTCTCTGGAGTTTAACTTCTTGAGTTCTTTGTATATCTTGGATATTAGCCCTCTGTCGGATGTAAGGTTGGTAAAGATCATTTCCCAGTTAGTTGGTTGCCGCTTTGTCTTTTTGACGGTGTCTTTTGCCTTGCAAAAACTTTGTAATTTAATGAGGTCCCATTTGTCTATTCTTGATCTTAGAGTATAAGCTATTGGAGTTCTGTTCAGGAAATTCTCCCCTGTGCCCATATGTTCAAGGTTCTTCCCTAGTTTCCCTTCTATTAGTTTCAGTGTGTCTGGTTTTATGTGGAGATCTTTGATCCACTTAGAATTGAGCTTAGTGCAAGGAGATAAGGATGGGTCAATTTGCATTCTTCTGCATGTTGACCTCCAGCTGAGCCAGCACCATTTGTTGAAAAGGCTATCTTTTTTCCACTGGATGGTTTTAGCTCCTTTGTCAAAGATCAAGTGACCATAGGAGTGTGGATTCATTTCTGGGTCTTCAATTCTGTTCCATTGATCTACATGTCTGTTACTGTACCAATACCATGCAGTTTTTAACACTATTGCTCTGTAGTACAGCTTGAGGTCCGGGATACTGATTCCCCCAGAGGTTCTTTTACTCTTGAGAATAGTTTTAGCTATTCTGGGTTTTCTGTTATTCCAGATGAATTTTTGAATTGCTCTTTCTAACTCTATGAAGAATTGAGTTGGGATTTTGATGGGGATTGCATTGAATCTGTGTATTACTTTTGGTAAGATGCTCATTTTTACTATATTAATCCTGCCAATCCATGAGCATGGCAGATTTTTCCATCTTCTGAGGTCTTCTTCAATTTCTTTCTTCAGAGACTTGAAGTTCTTGTCATACAGATCTTTCACTTGTTTGGTTAGCGTCACGCCAAGATACTTAATATGGTTTGTGGCTATCGTAAAGGGTATTATTTCTCTTACTTCTTTCTCAGCCTGCTTATCCTTTGAGTATAGGAAGGCTTCTGACTTGCTTGAGTTGATTTTATATCCGGCCACTTTGCTGAAGTCGTTTATCAGCTGTAGGAGTTCTCTGGTGGAGTTCTTTGGGTCGCTTATGTATACTATCATATCGTCTGCAAATAGTGATAGTTTGACTTCTTCCTTTCCAATTTGTATCCCTTTGACCTCTTTTTGTTGTCTAATTGCTCTAGCTAGAACTTCAAGTACTATATTGAAAAGATATGGAGAGAGAGGGCAGCCTTGTCTAGTCCCTGATTTTAGTGGGATTGCTTCAAGTTTCTCTCCGTTTAGATTGATGCTGGCTACTGGTTTGCTGTAAATTGCTTTTACTATGTTTAGATATGGGCCTTGAATTCCTGATCTTTCCAAGACCTTTAGCATGAAAGGATGCTGAATTTTGTCAAATGCTTTCTCAGCATCTAATGAGATGACCATGTGGTTTTTTTCTTTGAGATTGTTTATGTAGTGGATTACATTGATGGATTTCCTTATATTGAACCATCCCTGCATCCCTGGGATGAAGCCTACTTGATCGTGGTGAATGATCGTTTTGATGTGTTCTTGGATTCGGTTGGCAAGAATTTTATTGAGTATTTTTGCATCGATATTCATAAGAGAGATTGGCCTGAGATTCTCTTTCTTTGTCGGATCTTTGTGTGCTTTTGGTATTAGTGTAATTGTGGCTTCATAGAACGAGTTGGGTAGTGTTCCTTCTGTTTCTATTTTGTGGAACAGTTTGAAGAGTATTGGTGTTAGGTCTTCTTTGAAGGTCTGATAGAATTCTGCACTAAAACCATCTGGACCTGTGCTTTTTTTGGTTGGAAGACTTCCAATGACAACTTCTATTTCTTCAGGGGTTATAGGACGGTTTAGATGGTCTATTTGATCCTGATTTAATTTTGGTACTTGGTATTTGTCAAGGAAATTGTCCATTTCCTCAAGATTTTCTAGTTGTGTTGAATACAGGTTTTTGTAGTAGGATCCGATGATTTTTTGAATTTCCTCAGTTTCTGTTGTTATCTCTCCCTTTTCGTTTCTGATTTTATTAATTTGGATACTATCTCTGTGCCCTCTGGTTAGTCTGGCTAAGGGCTTATCTATCTTGTTGATTTTCTCAAAGAACCAACTCCTCGTTTTGTTGATTCTTTGTATGGTTTTATTTGTTTCTACTTGATTGATTTCAGCCCTGAGTTTGATGATTTCCTGCCTTCTACTCCTCTTTGGTGTATTTGCTTCTTTTTGTTCCAGGGCTTTCAGGTGTGCCATTAAGCTGTTAGTGTATGCTGTCTCCCGTTTCTTTTTGGCGGCACTCAGGGCTATGAATTTTCCTCTTAGCACTGCTTTCATTGTGTCCCATAAGTTAGGGTATGTTGTGCCTTTATTTTCATTAACTTTCAAAAAGTCTTTGATTTCTTTCTTTATTTCCACCTTGACCAAGTTATCATTGAGTAGAGCATTGTTCAGCCTCCATGTGTACGTGGGTTTTCTTTTGTTTTTGTTGCCATTGAAGACCACCCTTATTCCATAGTGATCTGATAGGAGGCATGGGATTATTTCTATCTTCTTGTATCTGTTGAGGTCTGATTTGTGACCAATTATATGGTCAATTTTGGAGAAGGTACCATGAGGAGCTGAGAAGAAAGTGTATTCTTTAGCTCTAGGATGAAATGTTCTATATATATCAGTTAGTTCCATTTGGTCCAAGGCTTCAATTAGATTCACTGTGTCCCTGTTTAGTTTCTGCTTTCCTGAACGATCCATTTCAGAGAGCGGGGTGTTGAAGTCACCCACTATTATTGTGTGTGGTGCGATGTGTGCTTTGAGTTTTAGTAAAGTTTCTTTTACGAATGAGGGTGCCCTTGCATTTGGAGCATAGATATTCAGGATTGAGAGTTCTTGATGGTGGATTTTTCCCTTGATCAGTATGTAGTGTCCTTCTGTGTCTTTTTTGATGACTTTAGGTTGAAAATCAATTTTATCCGATATTAGGATGGCTACTCCACCTCGTTTCTTGGGGCCATTTGCTTGTAAAATTGTTTTCCAGCCTTTTACTCTGAGGTAGTGTTTGTCTTTGACACTGAGGTGCGTTTCCTGCATGCAGCAAAATGCTGGGTCCTGTTTACGTATCCAGTCTGCTAGTCTATGTCTTTTAATTGGGGAATTGAGACCATTGATATTAAGAGAGATTAAGGCATAGTGATTATTGCCATCTGCCATTCTTGACGCTATCTTTATGTTTGAGTGGTTATCTACTTTTGGGTTTGATTCAAGAAGGTTATTATCTCATTTTTTCCAGGGTGTTGTTTCTCTCCCTGTATTGGAGGTTTCCACCTATTATCCGTTGCAGGGCTGGATTTGTGGAAAGATATTGTGAAAATTTGGTTTTATCATGGAATATCTTGGTCTCTCCATCTATGGTGATTGAGAGTTTTGCTGGGTAGAGTAGTCTAGGCTGGCATTTGTGCTGTCTTAGTGTCTGCATGAGATCTGCCCAGGATCTTCTGGCTTTCATAGTCTCTGGTGAGAAGTCTGATGTGATTCGGATAGGTCTTCCTTTGTATGTTACTTGGCCCTTTTCTCTTACTGCATTTAGTATTCTTTCTTTGTTTAGAACATTCGGTGTTTTGATTATTATGTGACGGGAGGTATTTCTGTTCTGGTCCAGTCTGTTTGGAGTTCTGTAGGCTTCTTGTACGTTCATCGGCATCTCTCTCTTTAAGTTAGGGAAGTTTTCCTCCATAATTTTGTTGAAGATGTTTACTGGCCCTTTAAGTTGCAAATCTTCACTCTCATCTATACCTATAATCCTTAGGTTTGGTCTTCTCATTGTGTCCTGGATTTCCTGGATGTTTTGGGTTACGCGTTTTTTGCATTTTGCATTTTCTTTGACTGTTGAGTCGATGCTTTCTATGGAATCTTCAGCACCTGAGATTCTTTCTTCCATCTCTTGTATTCTATTGTTGATGTTTGCATCTATGACTCCTGATTTCTTCCCAAGGTTTTCTATCTCCAAAGTTGTCTCCCTTTGTGATTTCTTAGTTGTTTCTACTTCCTTTTTTAGTTCCTGGATGGATTTGCTGAGATCCTTCACTTGTTTGTTTGTATTTTCCTGTATTTCTTTAAGGTATTTTTGCATTACCTCTTTCAGGATTTCTTCCTGATGACCCACGTTCTCCTGCATTTCTCTGAGCGATTTTTGTGTTTCCTCCTCATGGGATTCCATCTGTTGATCCATCTTCTCCTGCATTTCTTTAAGCAGTTCTCGTGTTTCCTTTGTAAGGGCATCTAACCGTTGATTCATTTCTTTAAGCAATTTTTGTGTTGCCTCCTTATGGGCATCTGTCTGTTGACCCATATTCTTCTGCATTTCTTTATGCAAATTTCGTGATTCCTTTGTGAGTGCATCTACCCGTTGATTCATCTCGTTAAGCGATTTTTGTGTTGTCTCCTTGTGCGCCTCCATCTTTTGATCCATGTTCTCCCGCATTTCTTTAAGCGATTTTTGTGTTTCCTTTGTAAGGGCTTCTAACCGTTGATTCATGGTCTCCTGTAACTCTTTATGAGATTTATTTGTGTCCTTCTTGTGATCCTCTAATAGCATCATGAGAAGTGATTTTAAATCCAGATCTTGTCTTTCGGGTGTGGTGGGGTATCCAGGACTTGCTGCTGTTGGAGAGTTGGGTTCGGATGGTCCCACATTACTTTGATTACTGTTAGTAACATTCCTACGTTTGCCTTTTGCCATCTGGATACCTCTGGTGTTAGTTGGTCCTGCTGCCACTGGCTGTTGGTTGGACCTCCTGTGAGCCTGCAAAGCTATTTCTGCCCCCCCTGGATTACCAAGATTCCCCTGGCACCGATTTCTGGGGCCTGCCTGCTCCTGAGTGACTTTGGAGCCCTAATGTGCTTTGCCCCAAGTGATCTTATATTGGGGAGGCCTTGCACATCTAAAGGCTCAGCCTAGTGGATTCCTGGAGCAGAGGTCGCCAAAGGGAGGCTGGCAGGCTCCTGCCCTGTGCAGGGGTGTGCGATCTCTCCTGGGGGGGGAGGGGGCGTCCCTCTGCCAGGCAGAAGTCCCACAGCAGATCTGGCGCGCTGGTCACTGCAGATCAGCCCAGCACCTGGGAGCAGGTTACACACAAGCTGCCTGAACCCGAAGCGATATTATGCCTGTCTGTCTCTGAGCCTGGCGGTCCCAACTACCTGGTCACTGGAGCAAAGATGGCGGAGGGCACTCTCCGTGGCGCTGCTCACCCTGTGGTCACGATGGCCCGCCGATCTGGCACCCAGACGACCACAGCGCCAACCCGCCCTCGGGCACAGACGGAAGCCCCAACAGGCCGTGTCCCAAGTGATGTTATATTGGGGGGAGAGCCTGGGTACCGGTCTCTCCAGCGCAGTCCGCGGGAACAGAGGTCGAGGAAGGGAAGCTGGCAGGCTCCCTCCCTGCGCGGGGTCAAGAATAGATCTTAAAATGCTGAAAATTGTCCCAGTTACAGTAGCAAGAAAATAAATGTGGAAATGTTTCTTAAAAATCCGAAGTTCAAGAGAACCATTTCCATTTGCAACTTCTTGTTTTGCGAAATGTCTTGATTGAGGAACCAAAGAACTTCGGATTCAGGTAAACTTGAGTCTGTATCTCACAGTAGTCCTTTCATCAAGATCTCACTGAAATGTATCTATGTGTTTTAGCATTGATGTGTCTTATTTTCCATAATTTGGACATATTTGAAAAACAATAGCCAACTTTGCTGAACCATTTAAATTAAAGCACTTTTGAATAAAGTCATAGAGTTGTCCTCTAGGCTAAAGGTCCCAACTTCTCCACCTCTCTTTTCATTTGTTGCATTTGCATTTCACCTATCTAGAGTTGGATGTCCTACTCCTAATTAGAGTTCGGGCGTGCTCTGTGCTTTGTTGGAAGACATGGCCCAGGTGAAGTTTGGGGGAATGCATTGAAGGTTGCTGGACTTATGCTGCTGCTATCTTCAGAGTTTCCCTGAGTAGTAGCTGTTTCTTCATCTGAGGACTCAGGATAAAGGCAGAAGGGAAATCTTAGCCTAAGATACAGTTAAGACTCAAATTTAGACTCAAAGCTAAATTAGTTGATCCATGTCCACTTGGAGGAGAAAATGTTACTAGGTTACACAGTGCCCCAGTGAGCATAGATGGCTAGTTTTCTGACTCACAGCATGTGTTCAATGTTGGTAGATATGGCATTCACAAGACTATTAGTGGAACTATTATGATCATTTTTGAAAAAGTTAATATTGAATTAGGAACAGAATACCAAAGTAAGAACACAGTTTAAAAGCACAGGCAAATGAGCAGACAGCATGAACACTGAGTAGTTATGAACAGCAGGCATGCATTGTCGTGTTTCCATTGTTCTCAGGAATTACTTTCTAAGTTATTCAAATAGAACGTCACAAATTCTCATTGGAATCAAAATTGATAATGAAATACCAGTAAATCAGTATTATTGTTATGTAACAGCAAATCTGAGGTATAAAAATAAGAAAATACTATTGGGTAATGGTGGTGTTCTATTGCTGTGAAGAGACACCATGACTATGGCAACTCTTATAAAGGAAAGCATTTAATTGGGGCTGGCTTACAGTTTCAGAGGTTTAGTTTATTATCATTGTGTTGGGAAGCATGGCAGCCTGCAGGCTGACATGATGGTAGAGAGGTTGAGAGTTCTGCATCCAGATCTGAAGGTTGTAAGATGACAAAGTGTGAGAGACAGGATCTGGCTTGAGCATTTGAAACCCCAAATCCCACCTCCAGTGACATACACACTTCCTCCAATAAGGCCACATCCTACATCTACTCCAACAAGGCCACAGTTCTTAATTCCTATCATGTAACATCACTCCCTAATGACCAAGCATTCAAATATATGAGCCTATGGGGGTCATTCCTATTCAAACCACCACAGATAACTTTGTAAATAACCTCAAATACCCCCTATAAAGCGTGTGTGTGTGTGTGTGTGTGTGTGTGTGTGTGTGTGTGTGTGTGACTTATGTGTGAGTGTCTAAAGAAGAGGATATCAAATCCTTTTGACCTGGAGTTCCAGGTGGTTGTAACCTGACCCACTTGGGTACTGGGAATCAAACTTGGGTCCTCTGTAAGAGCAACAAGTGCTCTTAATTTCTGAGGAATCTCTTCAGCTGCACAAATACCATTTGAAGCTTTCTATGGCAATATCAAATTGGTAAATAGAGCAACCAAATCAGAATTTGTCATTACATCAGTCCCTCTATCCACTTAGACCTAAGTTCAAATGTTTCCTTCTCCAGTGCTAGGCGGGTGTCTTGGGGTTTAAAATGGCCTCTAGTTTAATCTTAATAATTACATTTTACCTGGACATGTAAATTAAGTGATGTTCAAGACAGCATCATTGATCCTAGCAATTTTTTCTTTGTAATTTTTTATTCTTCTCTCACACATTACATCCTGTCTGCAGTATTATTCCCCTCCCTCAGTGTAACTCCCCCAGTTGTTCCTCTCCCTTAGATCTCCTTCTGCCATGCTTCCCCTCAGACAAGTGCAGGCCTCCCAGGGACATCAATCAAACATGGCATAACAAGCTATAAGACCAAGCACATACCATCACCTTAAGACTGGACTAGGGAACCCAGTAGGAGTAATAGGGTCTCACAGGAAGACAAAAGAGCCAGATACAGCCCCACTCCCATTGTTAGAAATCCTACAAAACTACAAAGCTACTCACCCATAACATATTTGCAGAGAACCTAGGTCAGACCCCTACTGGTTCTCAGTTCTCTGCAAGCCTTCATGAGTCCACGTCAGATGATTCTATGGACCACGTTCTTGTCGTGTCCCTGGCCCCTCTAGTTCCTTCTATCCTTCCTCCTGCATCTACACAGGACTATCTGAACTCCAGCTAATGTTTGGCTGTGGGACTCTGCATCTGCTCCCATTAGTTGCTGCATGAAATCTCTTTGGTCTCTCTGAAGCTGAGCCTAATATTTTTCAACAAATGAGAAGTGGCTTAAGAATGAGCAGTAAATACAATTTAACACTTCTAGGCCAGGTCTAAGAAGGGAAGGCATACATCAATATGCAGTTAAAGACACACAACCAAAATCTTCCCTGTCTATCCCTGACTTTCCCACTTGTCATCTCCAGGGGCCTTCACACATTAAATGTATTTGCCTCCAATTTTCTCTGAATCTTCCTCATTTTATAGTTTAAACTCTGCAGCTTCTTAGAGTCCATACAATTTGATGTCCTGTTGTCTTTTGCCTTTAAAAAACACTCCAGAAGGAAAGCTGCTCCACAGGTGGCTGTCTCTGCAGTCAGCAATTGCTTTTTAACAGCTGTTTGCCTTCAGGCATTGTGTGTGTGTGTGTGTGTGTGTGTGTGTGTGAGTGTATACATTTCGGCAAAACTAGATTTTGAAAATGAACTCGTGCCTAGAGAGTTTACACATTTCTTCATAAATATCTTGTACTAAATAATAAATGTGTGAATGTATAAAATTGTAAGTAATTAATTACATAGCAACATGTTCTCTAATAAATCAGAGTGATTTTATTCCATTTAAATGAATCAATTTTCAGGTCATTCAAGGCTATCAAAGAATCCCAAACACTTATTATTATTATTATTATTATTATTATATATCTACCATTCGATATGCAATTTAACAAAGTAAATGTCAGCATTTGGGTGGTCCTCTATTTTAAAAAATTTAAGTTTTAATTAAATGTATGTTTCTCAGTATGTGGGTCTGTGCCCATGAGTGCAATTGCTGCAGAGGCCAGAAGAGGGCATCCAATCCTCTGGAGCTGGAGTTATAGGTGGTTGTGAGCTGCCCAACATGATTGCTGGTAAACAAGCTCACATGCTCCTCAGCTTCAGTCTTGGTCATTTATAAAAGAAGAATTACCTATTCAACTAGTTGGATTTGAGGAAGAGCAACTGCAATATGTGGTCAGGAAAACAGAACTTTGGCTCAAGGATGGACTGAATTAGGCACCAAATTGCTAGTGAGGTAAATGAGTCTAATTTTGTTTCACTGGATACTACTGGAACTCATCCTCTTGGCTTTAGAAGCTGATGAAAGCAGTGGTATGCTAATGAAGCATTCTAGCACCAGAAGGTTGTGGTGGAACCTCTAGGAGAGAAACGTTAGGAAAGTATTGGGGATTAGACAGGAATAGTCTTTGAATTTGATTAAAAATTGTTCTCGGTGCTGCCATTTAACAGTGTTTCACAGAATTGGCTTTCTCATCCCCTGAGGAGAGAAGCAAATCTCTGCCTTCTTTGTAGCCATTCTATGTTTCCAGCATGCCCTGAAATTGAGAAAACTGGTGACATTATCTTATCTGGAGGTTAAGAAGTGTTTGCACATATGAGGATAGTTAAAGATGGTGTTTTGGAGTTCTCTTAAGATGCTATCTTCAAATATTTAAATTAAATGGCAAATTGTTTCTCAGATCTCCCAATGTCAGTGATAATGACATGACCAATATGATCCTTTCTTCTGCTTTCTATGACATCGAGGGGAAGGTTAATGTAGCTGAGCTTTCTCTGCTGGAAGTCCCTGTAACACGCACACAAGCTGCTTGCCATCCTCAGGGAGTCAGCATGGTACTCTTACCTCTGTGTGTTTCTTGTCTGCTCTCTGCCCCACAGAATGCTTGTTCTTGTTTGTGTTGTAACCAGAGTGTCCCTTCCAAAAGCCAGACTGAAACTTCATTGCCATTATCAGAACATCAAAAAATAGGGACCCTGTGAGATCTCTGAAACCTTATTTTCTCCTTCTGCTATAAGATTACACAGCACAAACACCCTAACTTGAAGCCAGTGACATGCATCTAGACTTCCTATGCTTTTGAACCTTCTATTGTTTACAAATAATGCAGTATATGGCACTCTGTGATAGCCTCACACAATGAATGAATACACTTGGTAAGCTTGAAATTATACTAGGAATTCAATGAACAGAATATGTTAAAACTTTATGAAGCAACTATTAAAGTATCTGGATTGAAAATGGAATATTGACATGCCCTCATGAATACAGGGTATTTGTGTCATATTTTTGGGTTTCATCTATTTACTACACTCTTTCCCAGGCTTGGAAGATACAATCTTTGGATTTTAATTTTTTTGTCTATGCTCCTAGAGTTCTTAGATTTCTGAAGATGCTTGCTTTAAGGGCTTGGAGATTACCCAATATATTGACTGTATAATTCTCTACTTTTATTTTTTATTTTCCAATTGTAGCTTAGATATAGAAAAAAAGTCATTTAGGTTCATACCAGCAGAAGAGCTCAAAACCTGGGTCTCTGATGACTAATGTCCATTGTCAATTTGACAGAATTGAGAATCACCTTGGAGATGAACCTCTGCTAGTAAATGTAAGGGTATTTCTGAAGAGGTTCACTGAAGTGCAAAGACATACCTGAAATGTGGGAAGCATCGTTCATGTGGCTCAGGTTCTACTCTGAGTAAAAAAGATGAAGTCAACTGAGCACCAGCATCCATCTCTCTCTGCTTCCCAACTGTGGGTCACAGCGTGATCTGCTATTCCACTCAGTCGCCGTGCTTCCCTGATCCTTGTTAGACTCTCTCTCCTCACACCGTGAGCCAAAGTAAATGCCTCCACTATTAAATTGCTCTTTCTCAGGTGTTTGACACATGGAGGGTAGAACTAAAATGGGGTCTTCCCCCTAAATCCTTTTCTCCTCCTGGGTGCTTTCTCCTAAACACCCCTGAAGGCATTCATACCAGAATCATTTATGCCACGTCTAGAAATAATCAGATCACTGGATTTCTTCCCATTACTCTACTCAGTGAGAATTTTACAGAGTAGACCAGGCATCTGAAAGAGTTAAATGCTCTTTAGGTGATCCCCACACACGTTAGAGTGTGTGGCCTGCCACAATAAATGGTACCATTAGTCACCCAATTGTTCATGCCAACGCCTGGCAGTAAGTCCTCCCTCCATCCCTCTCTCTCTTCCACATTTAATCAATAAGTTAATCTACAAATTTGCTTCTTAGAGATGTCATGCTCGTAAGAGATATGGTGTGAGATAGTGATTTATCATCTGATTAGGTCGGACACTGAAGCATTAAATTAATTAATTCCTATGTGAGATTTACACTCTTCCCACAAAACTTAAAGATAAATACTCTGTAGGGAATAAGATGCTGAGTGGTGGAATGTGATGCTAAATCAAAGCACAGGCGTCCTCACCTGCCAGACTTCCTGTCCCTCTGGGCTTTACTCTCCTTACCATCATTCCCTACTTATTCCACATCTGGATGTGAAGACTGCTGCCTCCATCAGCTCCTGTTTGGGTTGAAAAGGCACCTGTATTTTATCCTAGCCCATTAAGGATCACAGTGTTAAATCATATGCTCGGCTTTTAGGTGCTAGAAACCAATTTTCCAGCACCTCAAAATAGCTCAGAACACTTTATTTTTTGCTATAACTGAAGAGAAGAATAATATCATGCTGATTTTTTTGTAATTGTATATGTATTTGCTTGACTTGTTTCCCTGATAGAATCCTTCCCTAATGACCATTATTATAGCTAATGCTTCAGAATATATTAGTTGATTTCTCTAGTATTTGTTTTGTTAGTTAAATTTTAATTTGATGCTATATTTTGCCTTTTTCATTTATAATTTCTGGAGACTGACTTATTTTCTGATTGTACTATAGTAACGATGAATGTATATAGATGGAAAGAACACGAAAGATACAACAATAAAAAGAAATCAATTCTGTTTCTATAAAATGCGTATCTCTCTATAAAGGCAAGTACGAGGAAGACAGTATGAAACCCCCAGTGTTGAGTTAGCCAATAGTTCCCTTTTAGTAAAAACTGCAGTTGTTGTTCATGGAGCATATGTATTGTACCCGGTGTGTTTGTTGACAGCACAGTGTCTGCGTAAACAATGTCAGATTGGGATGCTCTACACTTCCTGGTGGAACAGGAGAATATGTAATTTTGAATGTAATTCAGGTCAATTTCCTTTTGCTTGGCTTTGGCAGAAATCACTATGGAAATGATACCTGACGCAAGGCAACCCACGCATTCAGCAAGCGTTCATTGTGTGTTGTTGTATTTTCTGTAAGGAACACTAGCTGTTATAAGAAAACATCTCAAAATATAAACGGCCTAGAGAACACACCTATTATCTGTTCATATTTACGCCTGTGGATGTGGGGCAGTTCCCCCAGAAGTGCCTGGCTTCCAGACTGTGTCATGTTTACATGGGAGGCCTTCATTTTCAGCCCAGTCGACATGGAAGAATGTGAATAACCAAGCAGAATTACTGCAAGGCCTGAACTTAGTGTGGCTTCTCACTCTTGTGGTCAAGCAACCTGACTTTAAATAAGGGGACCAGGGAGAGAGCAATGAAGTGAGATTTTGTTCATATACACCTGTGTCTTCTGCAGTTCACTAAAGTGTTTTCCCACTGAGAACACCCCATTTTCTCCATAAAGATGATGACAACAAACCCCATTCAGTCTAGTTGTGGTTCTGGGTCTGATCAGTGCTCTGTGTCACAACAGGAAGCTCTTAGCTTTGGCTTCACATGTAGAGTGAAAACACAAAGCGCATCTACTACTTCTAAGTATTTACAAACTCTAATCATAGCAGACACCAGCAGAAAGGTGAGTAATGGGATCACACTATAGTCTCTCTATAGTGACAGTCTAAAATACCACTGGACAGAGAGATACCATGAAGGCTTCTTATTTTGGAGATGGCAGAAGCAAACCAAACCAAACCAAACCAAACCAAATGAAACCAAACCAGACCAGACCAAACATTCCAATCTAATCAGAGCAGGGGAAGTTACCTCTGAAAATTATTTTCAATAAAAATATAAATTTGTGAATTTCTTGTGGTTTCTTTTTAGTTTGTTTGTTTACTTGTTCTTTTGTTTTCTAAATAGAAAGAGAAACCGTATAGAGTTGGATAGGGAGAAGGTGGCAGGATCTGGGATGAGCTGGGGGAGGGAAAAATCATGATTAGAATATACTGTAGAAAAAAATTTCATTTAAAATGTCAAAACACACTGTGTGCACACACACATGCACGTGTACATACACTCACACGAAAAGACAGGAAAAATATCAAGTTTACATATATTGCTGGGAAGGGGATATTATCTTTAAAATTTCTAGGACTATACGTAACAACCATTGAACTCAGCTAGCAAGATGAAGTGGCTGTAGCTAACAAGTTTTAATTAAAAATTAGCTTTATGAATTGTGGGACCATAAAAGGCAGCCTGTTTTCTGATCGGGCTAGGTTTAAACCCCAGAGCCCCACCAGATAATTCTGGAAGGGACAGTTGGCCATGCTCTCAGACACCAGGCTTCTGACATGAGGCCCCCAACTCCAAAATTCTGTGACCATCAGTCATGTAGGGCAATGCCCCAAGCTCCTGGTATTCTGTCTGGACTCCACCCCCACAATTACCTGGCAATAACCAGGTATGCTCTCCACGGTTACCTGGCAACAGCCAGGTAGGCCTGGCCCTCCTCCCTCTCCTCCCTCTCTTGTTCTCTTGTCTCTTTCTCCTGCCCTCTTGGGCTGCCCTCTCTCCCCATTCCCTTCCCCACCTCCCCACGTGGCCATGGCTGGCCTCTACTTTTCATTCATCACAATTCTCTGTCAACAATAAACGCTTCAAAGCCATGGACTGCCTCTTCTCATCTGGACCCGCGGTGCTGGAGCAGTGGAGCAGGTCTCCCTCTCAAGAGCAGCATCTAATCTCCAGCAGGGAAACCTCTCTGTGCTTCAAGCCGCGTGGTCACCGCCAAGCCAGAGCTGCCTAACAAGCCAAGGACACTCGTCCCTGCGGGATCCAATCGGAGTTCTCCTTTCCTTCCTTTTCCTTTGGCCCCAGGCTAGACCCAGCCCCGCGGGCCTCCACCCTGTTCTCAGCTCTTCGGCAACATCCAGCGGCAACGTCTGTAGTGTCCAAGAGTGAGAACCTGTTGTACTCGACCTCCGTGAGGCCCGAGGACCCACGAGCTCGGCCCTGTCATTTTCCTGGGGACCACGGGTTGCCTTTCCACACCCCTGGAGCTGGGTCCTGGTGACTTCTCACAGCCTGATGCCTGCCTGGTGGTTTTGTGGGGTATGCGCAGTCCAACTCCTCGCGTCTGCCTTTGCCCAGTGGCCAGAGCCCTGGCTGGATGCAGGCCGCCACTTTTAACCCACAATGAATTAGGAAAATTTTTACCTCATAAGCTCTCAAATGTAGACACATTATGGAGTTGAGGGTGGAGTTACATAATAGAGCCTTCTGGCCTGCTCAAGCCTGTGTCTGTAGATTCGTTATTATATAACTTCCAGTGGTGCTGGCAACACTGAGGGGGAAAGAGACTTTGTCTTAGTTCTGTCATTGGACCACCTTGGGTCACTTGGCCATCAATGACCAATAATCCTTAGGAGGGGCTGGAGAGATACTGGCTGGTTCTGGTATACCACATGGGCACTCACCTCAGCTACCTCTTCTGTGGAAACTGCATGCACATATAGTACAGCCATACATGCAGGCAAAACCACCTACGCATATAAAATAATAGAGAATCACCAGGATTCCTGTGTCCTGCCTGGCTTATAGTTTTCAGCTTCTGACTGGAAAATGGGCTCTACCTCTTAAGACTCACATGAACCATATGCAAAATTGTAGCAGAGGTAAAAAGCCAGTGTGCAATCATGATGTTTGATCATGACATGTGTCAAAGAACATGTAGCTATCAAAGATTTTTATACATGTGTGATGCAAGAGAAAATTTTTTTTCTATGTGCTCTTTTGAATAAGAGAGCCATGGAATGCAGGAGGATGGTATCATTTTAAGGTTCTTAATAAGTCAGGGACAACAGAAGAGCAGTGTGACAGTGACAGCCTTGGGGTGAGATATAAAAGGAGAGAGCAATACAGAGGCGGATGCTCACAGCCAAACATTGGACCCCAATGGGAAAGTAAGGGCCAGGACTGTAGGAGCTGAAGGGGTTTGTTACCTCAAAGGACAAGCAACACTGTCAACCAACCAGACCCCCCAAAGCTCCCAGGAACTAAATCACCAACCAAAGAGTACACAGGAGATACCCATGGCTCCAGCTGCATGTGTAGCAGAGGATGGTCTTATCTGGCATCACTGGGAGGTGAGGTCCTTGGTCCTAAGAAGGCTTGATGACCCAGGATAGGGGGAATGCTAGACCACTGAGGCAGGCGTGGGTGGGTAGGTAAGGGTGCTCCCTCACAGAGGCAGGAGGAGGGAGAAGGGGATAGGGTCCTTGTGGAGGGGAAGCTGGGAAGGGGGATGACATTTGAAATGTAAATCAATAATGTAAACAATAAAGTAAAAAAAAATAAATAAAAGGAGAGAGCAGGCAACCCAGGCGGAGTCAGCAAACTTGGAAAATTCTAGAGATAAGTAGATAATGAAGATGGAGAAGTGTCTCAGACTTCACTGCCTGCTACAGCACTAGCTACTGGACCTCTGAAATGTGGATTACGAAAAGCACTGAATTATTAATATTTCTACATCATGTTAAATCATAGGATTTTATTCCTTTATTTTTAATTAGCATGCATTATACATAACAAAGGGTTTCATTATGGCATTTTCTGTCATTAAAGTTAGGTATAGCTGGGCAGTGGTGGCGTGTGCCTTTAATCCCAGCATTTGGGAGGCAGAGGCAGGCAGATTTCTGAGTTGGAGGCCAGCTTGGTCTACAGAGTGAGTTCCAGGACAGCCAGGGCTACACAGAGAAACCTTGTTTCAAACAAACAAACAAACAAACAAAACAAAACAAAAAAACCAAACAAACATAAAGAGAAAAGTTATGCAGATAGTGTATTTTGACCACACCCCCAGCTACCCTCTTACCCCTCCCACTCCTCCATATCCTTTTATCTTTCCAACTCGTGTTTTCCCTTCTACTTTTCTGTCTTTGAGAGTTACCTGAGGGTTATTTACTGAAATCCAGGTGAAAGGTTATTCACAGGAGCACTTTACCAGTGGCTGCATCCCTGAAGAAAATGTCTCTCTCATCACCAGCAACCATTATCTGTAGATCTCTGGGAGAGATGGCCCTGCTGCTTTCTCAATACAAAACTGTGACTTCTGCTTTTTATGTGTAGATCATAACTCTGAGAGACTGATGTGAAAAATGTAAGACAGGATAAGCAAAGAGGAGGTATCTGTGTATTCATGTGGGGGCCACTTCCTGTGGAGCCTGCTTTAAGTAGGTGTTATCCCCTTTCCCTTGGGGAGTCATTAAAGGCCTCATGTTCACTTCAGCAACCTCACTGACTCTTGCAGGGACTGGATTGTAGGGGGTAAAATAATTGGCAGGGAACCCAGAAGACAATAACTCAGACAAGGCAGGACCTGGTCAGAAAAAGTGTCAGTGGTGAGGACAGTGGGGGAAATGCCCAGGGGACAGTGCAGGAACAGTCAGCAGAATGTTGGGAATGATTAGATGCTGGAACAGGCTTGAGGGATAATGTAGTGGAGCGTGTGAATTCCTAGGTGAAGAATCAGGTCTCTGATAAAGGAGTGAACAGGAGAGAGCTGCAGAAAATGTTAAATCAAATGTCCTGGACTGAGACAGTAGAAATGGGACAGAGAGAGCTATCCTGTGACACCCTTCTCCATGTAGTGAAGTCAGAACAGCTTGTAGGATCTGTGGGATTTCCATTCCCTTCCCCTTCCTCTCCACCCCTCCCCTCCCCTCCTCTCCTCCCCTCTCTTTCCCTTCCCTCCCCTCTCCTCCCCTCCTCTCCCCTGCCCTCCTTTCCCCTGCCATTCTCCTTTATCTCCTTCCACCTTCTCCCCTCTCATTTCTGTCTCTTTCTTTTCATTCTCTCTCCCTCTCCCTCGTTCTTTTATCTTTCTGCTAAGAATCATAACCAAGAGCTTTACACACACTGAGCAAGCACCGTACTTCTAGACTTTCTTTCTTTCTTTTTTTTTTAAATTTTATTTTATTTTATTTTTTTAATTTACATTCCAAATCACTTCCCCTTTCCCGTTTCCTCCCTCCCCGAAAGTCCCATAAGCCCCCTTCCCTCCCTCTTTTCTCCGTTCAACCCCCTCTCATTACTCTGTCCTGGCGTTCCCCTACATCCAGTCTTTCCAGGACCAGGGGTCTCTCCTTCCATCTTTTTAGAAATCTATTGATATGCTGATTGTGTCTAGGGTATTCTGAGATTCTGGGTCAATATCCCCTTATCAGTGCTGGTACAACCACTCTGGAAAGCAGTCTGGCGGCTCCTCAGAAAACTGGGCATGACACTTCCGGAGGATCCGGCTATACCACTCCTGGGCATATACCCAGAGACTTTACCTGCATGCAATAAGGACACATGCTCCACTATATTCATAGCAGCCTTATTTATAATAGCCAGAAGCTGGAAAGAACCCAGATGTCCCTCAACGGAGAAATGGATTCAGAAGATGTGATATATTTACACAATGGAATACTACTCTGCAATTAAAAACAATGAATTCACGAAATTCCTAGGCAAATGGTCAGAACTTGAAAATATCATCCTTAGTGAGGTAACCCAATCACAAAAGATCACACATGGTATGAAGTCACTTCTAGACTTTCTAGTTTCTAGATCATTCTTGATGTCTGCATGTTTGTTCATGTTTGCAGTATGATTTTTCACTGTTCATATCTTTTCAAATTATGCACATATCCATCACCCAGTTTCTCTGGTAAGTTGATTTCTGCTTTGACTTTCATCAATGAACAAAAGTCCTGGTGTTTCAAAGTTTCTCAGCGTGCCTCACTATTATTGGTCAGGCAGGTCATGCTAAAGCTTACTCACATTATGCCATTAACAATAGATCAGGTGTTTTAAAACCACAGCAAACATAAGTGGCTATCATACTGGTTTTTTTTTTTTCCACTCTCAAGGCTCAACATGTTAGAGACCTTAAAATCTTCGTGGTTATGTGGCTTTTGGCAAACACTGGGAGCTATATTACGGTTTGAAGTATAGCTAGTTGCCTGTGTTGCATATATATGCACATATAAATAAGATCTATTTTTTTCTGAGAGATATGTAAAGATAGGGTTATTTCTGTCCTTGTGGTGTTTGGGTCATTTTGTGGGCAGTGACAGGTGACTCAAGTGCTGGTGACAGAAGACTGTCTGAGTGAGAACAGCCTTTTACTCAAATGACAGGGTTTCCTAACACTCTGGTCAAGATTTTGTTATTTTTGATGCTTTGATTAACATATTAATTATTCACAACAATGGGCTTATTATGATGTTTTCATACATGTACCTAATGTGCATTGAACATACTGATTCTCACTAGCCTTTTTGTTTCTTTCCTACTTCTGATGATTCCCTTTTTCTTCCTAACATAGTCTCCCTCTTTTCTTTGATGATGATGACGACAATGATGATGAGGAGGATGAGGATGATGATGGTGTGTGTATGTGTGTTTCAATGAGGCTCATCAGGGCTGTTATAAGAACATACACGAGGATTTGTTATAGCAGCATGGGTGCTTTACTATAGGCCACATAACTGATGAAAGTATCTTTCTTTGCCTCCAAGTATTAGCTGCATATAAACACTCAGGGATGGGTCAGGACTTACATGCCCCCTTTCCCACCATGACAGGGAGTTGACAGGCCCAATCTTTGACCCATCTTGTGCAGGAGAGTCACAATGGCTGTGAGTTTCAGGGTACAACAGCTATGCCATGCCTTGAAGTCAGCATTCTATAACTGCTCTCTCTTCATACCGTTCTTAGATTCTTTCTAGTCCTTTTATAACATTCCCCGATCCTTGGAGGAGGTGATATAGATTTCCCATTTATGGCTGTCTATTCAGTAGTCATTGATTCTCAGCACTTTGACCACATATGAGTCTCCACAGTTACCAGTCTAATCAGCTACTAGGTTTACAGCACCAGTCATGAATTCCATCCTGTGAAGCAGGCCTCAAATCCAATCATAAGGCAATTGGTTACCACCATAAGAATCTTTCCACTAGTGTAATGGCAAGAACATCTTGCCTGTTTGGCTGGGACCTTTGTACTCAAGGTCCACAGCTGGGTAAGGCAATCGATGGCAGTTCTGTTCCAACAGCCTGTATAGCACCTCTGGTACTCTGAAGGCTCATCAGCAGAGAGGAAGGTTCCAATATTGTCACACTTCAATTTCTCTATGATGTTTGGTCAAAAAGTGTGATATTGTCATTATCATTCTTTTTCTTTTTTTCAAGACAGGGCTTCTCTGTATAGCCCTGGCTGTCTTGGAATTCACTCTATAGACCAGGTTGGCCTCGAACTCAGAAATCTGCCTGCCTCTGCCTCCCAAGTGCTGGGATAAAAGGCGTGCGACACCACTGCCCGTGTCGTTATCAATCTTACTTTGTAGTTTTTGTAGACAACAGGCAGCCAGGTAGTGTTTTCCTGTATTGGTTTGTATTGTGTACAGAGGTCACACAGTGTTGGTCCTGCAGACAGGAACTGAAGCACGGACCGTGGTGGAATGTTGCTTTCTGGCCTGCTTGCCTGGTTCACAGTCATCTATATTTTTATTTAGACCTCTCAGGATTCCACCCTCCAAGAGTGGCATTGCCTTCAGTGTGCTGGGCCCTTCTACATCAATCATTAATCAAGAAACAACCTATAGCTTATGTTCTAAGATCAAGAATTGACAAATAGGACCTCCTAAAATTGCAAAGCTTCTGTAAGGCAAAGGACATTGTCAATAGGACAAAACAGCAACCAACAGATTGGGAAAAGATCTTTATCAATCCTACATCTGAGAGAGGGCTAATAATTCAATGTACACAAAGAACTCAATAAGTTAGACTCCAGAAAACCAAATAACCCTATTTAAAAATGGGGTACAGAGCTAAACAAAGAGTTCTCAACTGAGGAATACTGGATGGCTGAGAAACACCTAAAGAAATGTTCAACATCCTTAATCATCAGGGAAATGCAAATCAAAACAACCCTGAGATTCCACTTTACACCAGTCAGAATTGCTAAGATGAAAAACTCAGGGGACAGCAGATGCTGGTGAGGATGTGGAGAAAGAGGAACACTTCTCCATTGCTGGTGGGATTGAAAGTTGGTTAAACCATTCTGGAAATCAGTTTGGTGGTTCCTCAGACAATTGGAGCTATACCACTCCTGGGTGTATACCCAGAAGATACTCCAACATGTAATAAGGGCACATGTTCCACTATGTTCATAGCAGTCTTATTTGTAATAGCCAGAAGCTGGAAAAAACCCAGATGTCCCTCAGCAGAAGAATGGATACAGAAAATGTACATTTACACAATGGAGTACTACTCAGTTATTAAAAACAATGAATTCATGAAATTCTTAGGCAAATGGGTGGAACTAGAAAATATCATCCTGAGTGAGGTAACCCAATCACAAAAGAACACACATGGTATGCACTTGCTGATAAGTGGATATTAGCCCCAAAGCTTGGAATACCCAAGATAGAACTCACAGACCACATGAAGCTCAAGAAGAAGGAAGACCAAAGTGTGGATACTTTGATCCTTATTGGAAAGTGGATCAAAATACCCATGACTCACAGCTACCTAATAGAATGAACATAAGGTCCCCAATGGAGCAGCTAGAGAGAGGACCCAAAGAGCTGAAGAGGTTTGCAGCCCTGCAGGAGGAGCAATAATATGTACCAACCAGTACCCTCAGAGCTCCCAGGGACTAAACCACCAACCAAGGAGTACACATGGAGGGACCCACGTCTCCAGCTACATATGTAGCAGAAGATGACTATTTCAGATATCAATGAGAGGAGAGATCTTTGGTGCTATTTGATTTCCCAGAATAGGGGAATGAAAGTCAGGAAACTGGGGGAGGGGTAAGCAGGGGGAGGGGGAAAGGGATAGGAGATTTTCAAAGGGGTAACTCAGAAAGTGGATACCATTTGAAATGTAAATAAAACAAACATCTAATAAAAAAACACCCTATAAACTTTCCACAGTCTAATATGGATGAATTTTCACAATTGAGATTTTTTTCTTCTCAAATTACTTGAGTTTTTGTCAAGCTGACAAAACCCAGCATAACATAATATAATCACAGTGTAGGAAAGTTTTGTAGTTCTTATAAAGTTTAACACAAATGTATTCAACAGTCTAGTAATTCCATTACTAGGAATTCTGGGAAGAGTAAAGAAAATAGAAGCCAAAATAAAAACTTGTATGCAGATATTTATAGAAGATTTTTACTAGAAATAATAATTTGGATATTCATCGAATGTTGAGTGGATATAGAAATGCATCAAATCAGTGCAGTAGAATATTATTCAACAATGAAAGCAAAATCTGTTAAGCTATGCCATAACATAAATAAGGATTTAAAAATTAAGATAAACAAAAAAGACAGGAACCAAAGATAGAGCATTGCATAAAAAGTTAGTGTGTATTAAATGTTCACATGATGCAAGTTTATAAAAGTAAAGCAGATAGGGTTATTTTTACTTGGCCTTTGGATAAGTGGTTATTGGTTGAGAGCTGGGGAACTGGAGAACAATTGGAATGTTCTAACACCTGGCATCTTCCAAAAGCGATCCTTCTTTGCTTCCCTTTTGAAATGGTTTTCTCTGCATGAGTCTATCTCAAAAGTATGTGACTTTAAACATTTTTGTTTTATAAGTATCCACAGCTAAGAGTTTGTCTAGAGTTTCAGAAGAGACAACAGACTTCTTAATTTTTTTAAAATTTTGACAGTGTTGGAACTGTAAGACTACAGAGCATGTTAGAAGTTGGAACATGTGCATTTTTTCACTATCAGATGGTAGTGAGCTCATGGAGCCCAGCAGTGCAATGCTATGGTTTGAGTGTGACACTCCACACATGGGCTCACATATTCTAACACTTGGCTCCATTTGGTCATGCAGTCTTAGAATTTTGGAAGACTGTAGAACCTTTAGGAAGTGGAGCTTTGGTTGTAGTGAGTCGTTGAGAATTGACCCTTGGGCTCTAGTCCAATTCCATTTCTGGCTTAAATTTTCTCTCTGCTTCCTGATCCTCTGATACATTGATAGGCCCTGCTATCTGCCGAAGCCTCCCACCACTAACCATCAGAAGAATTCAAGCAGTCTTCCATCTTCTGAGCAGTTTCCAGAGTTGTCATTATTATTTCCTAGGTCTGTAAAGATTTGTCTTGCTAGATTCCCCAGCTCACAATTGATCTTAGGAGGAGCCCACAGTCCATTCCATCTCTTGTTGGAAATCAGAATCTACTTCTGGTTCTTGAGCCCCAGTAAAACAATGCAGGTGGCAGATACATTTAAATAAGAAGAATCCTCTGCCAGATCCTAAAATCTTCTTTCCTGAATGTATACCTCTTTGTTGTTGTTGTTCTCCTTCACTCTCTTTATGAGTGCATAGTCTAGACCCAGATCTCTATTCTATAGTTTTATAGAAGCCAAGCCTTTTCCTTATGTGACCCGAGGAAAAAGCAATTGGTGTGGATGATGGAATGTCTTTGGAGTGACAAGCTCTCTGAAATGCTGTAAATGAGCAATTACGGTAATAAGTGGCCATAGCATAGTCCCTTCTGTGTTTTTCCGCAGAGCAAATCCACTGTTGGCATCTTTGACCTTGAAACCTTTGTGCCATGGCTTTGTGTAATTAGTAGAGTCTAAAAGTGTATTCAGGTCACATCTGCACTGAATTGTTTTATTTATGTGGATTGATTGCGGATTAGGACACAGCATGCTGACTTACCCAGGGTAAGTGGAGTGAGGACTTGTAAGGACAAACAGTGAACCAGCTGCACAAAAGGTCGAGAAGACTGCAGAACGAGCTCTTACTACTTCATAATGCAGACCTTGAGCAAGAGTTTTATTAAACCATAAAGAACATCTGTATCATTTTAAGACTGAAACTTCAGGGCATTAGACACTGGCTGCATAATGAATTCTGCAAAGAGTCCTCATTAAACTCTTTTGCCTATCATGGCTCCCTGAGGAGTTATTTATTGTATTCTTTACCTGGAAGTATTTTAAACTTCCCCTGTACTTCCTGTAGTGGTTAATAAAGCTCAAAATCTCTAAGTTGGATTCTATCTTGAAGTGATATAGAAAATTCTTATAAAATACTGAAGAAACTTACCTTTAAAGACGTTTTATTTTTATTATGAATGTTTTGCCTGTATGTAGGTCTGGGTACCACATGCACATCTGGTGCCCAAGGAAGATCAGAAAATATTGGATCCCCTGGGACAGGAGTTGCAGTGAGCTACCGTGTGTATGTGCTGGAAATGGAACTCTGGTTCTCAGGAGCAGTAAATGCTCTTAATCACTAATTCAATTGCTCTAGCCCTTTGAATTTTTTGAATGATTAAATTTTACCCTAAAAAATGTATGTAGGGGCTTATGAGAGGAGATAACCTAGTCAGTAACTGCTTACTATGCAAGATTGAGTTCAATCCCTAGAATTTATGTAAAAAAATAATTAATCTGTCTATGGTTGTGCATGCTTATAATGGCAGCGCTGCCGAAGTTGAGTCAGAGGATGTAAAGAGTTCGCTGGCAGCCTAGCCTACGTGATGAGGTCCAGACCAGTGAGGTCCTGATTTTTAAAATCCAAGTTGGGCTGTGCTTGAAGAAAGATAACTTAGGTTGTCATTTAAATTACCTGAAGGTCATTTTTACACATATGTAATCCACACATGAGCACTTGCACACATATCTGTACATTCATGTGAACACATGCACACATGCACACACACACACATGCACACTTTTAAGTATATGTAACTTTATACCACACTTCATAATATAGCCATGATTGCTTCAACAAATAAGTATATCTCACTGATTGTATCTTGTACAATCTATTGTACAAGACAAGATTCTAGGATCTTAGAGATACAGACTTCCACACATTTTTCTCGAAGACCTGTACAAATGTTTCTGATGTGGCCAAACTGAAAACCCAAGAATACACAATGTATCTTCATTGCCATCTGACTTTAAAGTCCTCTTGACCTCCAAATGAGGGACTCGAATCAGAGAGCGTGAACTGAGCCCTTAAGACTGAACTATATTCTCCAAAGGTACTGTGAGACTTTAACAGTTGCAAACATAAAGAAAAAAAATAGGAAAGTATACTGAAGCCTTCTGTTACAGTTCTTACCAGTGAGGTGCTGCTTGTTGGAAGACGCACATTGACAAAGTTGTAGCTTCTAGCACAGGCTAGTATACTGTAAATAAAGTGGGCTTTTTCAAAATTAACTTCTTTAATAGGTTTAGGATAGGGTTTCGTTGACAAACCACAAAAACATGGTTTTCTTTAGGACTTCATGGGAAAGCCACCTCCCGTGGGCTTTCTGGTGGCCATGAGGGGAAAAGAGAAAGGAGGAGGGGCCTGCGTTCCTTAGTAGTAGAGACTATTGATTTCTTTTCTAATGTTTATTCCCTAATTTTATTCATTTAGTCTTTAAATGTTAAAATTTAAGTTTTAATCTAAAAATTCTTATCATGGTAAAAAATGAAGGCGTTTTTCCCTTTGATTCAGGCAGCCATGAAGGTGTTCCACTCGGACTTGTTTGGTCACCCTTATGTCTCTGCTTGTAGGCACTTGTAGTACTTTCCTTGGACACTGTTAGACAGATTTCCCTTTGTCTCCCAGTAGTTACAATATTAAATATAGTACTTTGTGGGGAGCCAAACAAGGTCATTCAGCCATGGCTGTCTTATGACCATGAGATTGTTAAACAAAGACCTGCCCAGGAACTGCCGGTACAAAAGGAGTAACTACGGATCGCTCCACCCTTAACCGCGGAATGTCCCTATGTGCGCATATACCAGATGTCTTCACCAGATGCCCTTTGTGCTTACTGCTGCCAAGAACACCTTGACCCCTCCCTCCTTTGCATTTTGCAAAGGTCACTTCCCCCTAGCTCCCCCTCCCAACTTCCTCATTCAGGGCTTGGCCCATTGCTCACTTCCCCCTAGCTCCCCCTCCCAACTTCCTCATTCAGGGCTTGACCCATTGCTTACTTCCCCCTAGCTCCCCTTCCCAACTTCATCATCCCCACTGCTTAAAACGTGCTGCCTGTGTGACAATAATCGAGACCTTGACAATGGAACCTTGCTTGGTCTCCTTTCTTTCTCCCCCCCTCCCATGACCCTCAGGTAGCGCCTCTTCGGGACCCTGAATAACTAGACCTGCTGGACGGGTCAAGTGGCACCAGAACAGGGACCCAAAGCATGGCCAACTACCGGACGACGGAGGAACCCCGGGAAAAGGAAATGAGGACCTTTCACGCCACATCGCTCATGCGTCGCTGGAAAGGGAGGTGAGTTTGGCCAAATAATTGTCGTCCGATTGTCATGGGGAAACAATTGTCTAAGGAAGCTTGTTTTATAGGAGAAATCAAGCGTTTGCTCAGGGAGAGAGGAATAAGAGTCAAGAAAAAAGATTTAATTAAGTTCTTTTGTTTTGTTGATGAAAAATGTCTTGGCTGGTTTAAGCGGCCCTGATATACACCCACTTACGTGGAATAAGGTTGGTAAAGATATTAATAAGCTTTTAAAAGCTGGTGACCCAGTGTCTGCTGCATATTTTAGTTATTGGTGCATTATAAGAGACATAATACAAGATGCTGAGAAAGGGGGCGAGAATGCCTGTCTCTTAACTGTAGCAGAGGACTTCTTGCAGGCTTCACGGCCAACGTCACGTAAAAAAACGAAAGTAAAAGCGGCGAGCCTCATTCTCCTTGCCCCTCCATTATTATCGATATGCCGGGAGAGGGGGGAAGTCCCCCGCCCAAGATGCTACACTCCCTGGAAGATCCCAGTGTGTTCAAAGACCCAAAGACCATCTATCCCTCTCTTAAAGAGATTTCCAACAATTGAAAAAGAGGCAAGAACAAACGATATCAATCTTGCTGTTTTTCTGATTCGGACCTCGATCCAGCCTCTGAGGCTGATTTAGAGGAGGAGGCCGCTAGATATGAGGAAGAGAGATATGGTCCTGGACTTTGACATTCCCAGATTTTTTTCACTCAAAATTCTGGACCCAATCGCCCCCCACCCTACTTGCCCCCATTACCGTCAGCTCCCCCTGCGCCCTTGCCGATCACAGTGGTAGAGGGACTAACCCAAACCAAGGCTGCACTTCAGGCACAAATTACCGGCCTTAGACAAGTTTTACAATTACAGCAGGAGTTAGGAGATCTTACTTTAGATACTCAAAATTTACAAGAGACCATGAGAAAGGGACAAGATGCCCCAAAAAGACCATCTAACGCCATAAAAAGATCCCAGCCAAAGCTAACTTTTCCTGTTATGACCAGGGCACGTGCCAGACAAGCCAGGGAGGAGTCCGAGTTAGATAGTCCGAGGTCACGAACTAGGCCGGCCCGAGATGGGCCCGAGCCAGATAGTACCTATCCTAACCAAGGGGAGGAGATTGAAGAAGAGACAGACTATGATGAGGTAGCTGTAGACTCTGAGGAGGACTCCGATCAAGGTGAATACGAGACCTTGCATCCTGTGTACAAGAAACTCAAACTTAAACATATCAAAAATTACACTCAGCTGTTAAAAATTATGGTTTAACTGCACCCTTTACCTTGTCCGTTTTAGAAGGACTCGAGGGGTCCGGATATCTGACTCCTAGTGAATGGACTAAGGTGGTGTAGTCTGTCCTCACCCAGAGGACAATACTTAACTTGGAAATCTGAATTCATAGATAGGGCCGAGAGTCTGGCCGCTCTGAACAGAAAAAACCCTCTAGGCAGGACCACCTCTTGGACGGCGGGTGGACAAGTTGTGTGGGAGGGGCCCATTTGCCTCCGAGGAAAAACAATTAGGATTGTCCCCTGGCATACTCACTCAAACAGCGCAGGCTGCCTTATCTGCCTGGAGAGTGGTTCCTGCTACAGGAGCCCTCACCACCCCCTTAACAAAAATAGTCCAGGGGGCCCAGGAACCCTACGCTCAATTTGTGGGGAGGTTACAGGAAGCAGCAGAAAGAATCCTAGGTCAAAGTGAAAGTGAGGGGCTCCTCGTTAAGCAGCTTGCTCTTGAAAACGCTAACTCGGCGAGCAGAGCCACGTTACGAGGCAAGACCAAAGATCTTGATATTACAGGAATGATTAAACTTTGCAATGATGTTGACTCCTTCTCACATCAAGTGTCCAAGTCTATCAGTTTAGCTATCGGGGCTGTGTTCCAAAAAACTGGAGATTCTGGCCGCCCTAGAGGCAAAACATGCTTTAGATGTGGGCAGCCTGGTCACTTTGCTAGAGAATGTAGCGCTCTCAACCCCAGTCAGCCATTTAATCCCGTCATTGGCCAAGGGGCCCCTAAGCCTACCATGCCGGGAAGTTTGCCCTTGCTGTAGGAAAGGCCACCACTGGGTTAAAGAATGTCGGTCTAGAACTGATGCTAATGGGCAAGCCCTCCCTGCGGTCCAGGGAAAAGGCCAAGGGGCCCCGCACCGGGGCCCCTACCCACAGATGACCACACACCCCCAAGTACAGCACCAAGCTCCTGTGGCACCAGCTTATCTAGGGCAACAGCAGGGAGCGCAGGACTGGACCTGTGTGCCTCCTCCCACACAATTTTGAACCCCCAAGATGGTGTTTAGGTTCTCTCCACAGGAATTTTTGGACCCCCACCATCTGGCACATTTTTTCTCATTATAGGGCATGCCTCAGCTACCACGCAGGGTCTCAGTGTCCACCCGTCACTTGTGAATACAGAATGTACTGGAGAGATAAAAGTTTTAAGGCAGAAAAGGGCCTGGTCACCATTCTCCCTGGTCAGAGAGTAGCCTAGGCGCTCCCTCTCCTGCTTGATTCCTCTGGTGCTCACATGGGAGGGCTCAGAGGAGATAGCCAACCTGGTTCCTCTGATGTTTACTGGGTCCAGCAACTCTCTAAGGAGCGCCCCTCCTTGTGCCTTACGTTGGATGGGCGAAAGTTAGACGGCATTATAGATACGGGAGCTGACACCACAGTTCTTAGTTTGAGCTCCTGGCCTTCTGCCTGGCCTCTCCAGCCCTCGATGACTCATTTACAAGGCATTGGCCAGTCTAAAAATACCTTACAAAGTTCAAAGTTGTTGACATGGAAAGATTCAGAGGGGAATTCGGGCACTGTGCAGCCTTTTATTGTTGAGGGCCTCCCTGTCAATCTTTAGGGGATAGCCTAAAAAAGGTCAGGGAAAGTCTAGAAAACCGCAAGAAAGAAAGAGAGAAAAAAGAATCATGGTATCAAAACTGGTTCTCTACATTCCCTTGGTTCTCTACTCTGTTACCTAGTCTTTTGGGACCTTTGGTGGACCTTCTCATGCTCATTTCTTTTGGGCTGTGGGCCTTCCAAAAATTAACTTTTTGTTAAGTCACAGGTGGATGCCACTTTCACCAACAAGCCAGTTTCAGTGCATTACCATTGTCTAGAGGTCAGAGATAATGACCTGGGTGCCTACGAGGAGCCCTTGGGCACCCCCTCTGCTGGCCTCGATTTCTCGATCCTGGCCGCAGACTACCGAAACCTTTGGTATAAAAAGCTATGGAGACGTCCATGACGGGAGTATCATGATGCCACATGCCAGATGCACACCTGAAAGCCTGGCTTACTCAGTAGGTAGAGCATGATCCCAGGGCTGTAGAGTGACTCCATGACGGGAGTATCGTGAGGCCATTGCCCAGGGCGCAAACTCCTACTGGGGGTTCTGGGCATGGAGGCACCTCACGTAGCCTAAGACGGAGGCTCTACCCCTCTCTTCTAGGTGCTGGCTGTGGGTGCACATCATGTAGCCTAAGACAGACTCTCCATCAATTATACAAAGAAGGGGGAGATGTGGGGAGCCAAACAAGGTCATTCAGCCATGGCTGTCTTATGACCATGAGATTGTTGAACTAAGACCTGCCCAGGAACTGCCGGTACAAAAGGAGTAACTACGGATCGCTCCACCCTTAACCGCGGAATGTCCCTATGTGCGCATATACCAGATGTCTTCACCAGATGCCCTTTGTGCTTACTGCTGCCAAGAACACCTTGACCCCTCCCTCCTTTGCATTTTGCAAAGGTCACTTCCCCCTAGCTCCTCCTCCCAACTTCCTCATTCAGGGCTTGACCCATTGATCACTTTCCCCTAGCTCCCCCTCCCAACTTCCTCATTCAGGGCTTGACCCATTGCTTGCTTCCCACTAGCTCCCCTTCCCAACTTCATCATCCCCACTGCTTAAAACGTGCTGCCTGTGTGACAATAATCGAGACCTTGACAATGGAACCTTGCTTGGTCTCCTTTCTTTCTCCCCCCCCCACCATGACCCTCAGGTAGCGCCTCTTTGGGACCCTGAATAACTAGACCTGCTGGACGGGTCAGTACTTAACCAACATTTATGTTATAACATTACCTTCCCCTCATTCCCAAATATTGAAAAAAAAAAAAACGAACAAACCAGCAGCAACAACAAGACATTGCCCAACAATTCCTTCAAAAAAGGCATATAAGAAACAGACTTCTAGAATTCTTCAATATTAAAAAAATGCCATATCTTAACCCTTAATATTTGATGTGAGTTTGCTTGGATAAAGTATTCTAGATTAAAAGACTCTTGCCCAACTTCCAAGATACTGGCATACTGATGTCTAGTATCTGAGGTGCCCAGCCATGAGTCTGCTCACCCTCCTCCCTCTCTAGGTTTTTTCCTCTAGAAATCACTAGAACTTTCTGTTTATCACTTGAATTCCAAATTATTAAAAAGATGTTTATTATTAATTTTACCTTCATCAAAGTTCACATCTCATTATCTACCACTTCCTTATATGGCTCCAGATACAGTCTGATTAAAATACAGTGATCTCATTCTCTTATCCAATGACTCATGGACATTTTGTGGCCAAATTTTATACCCGAATTAAAGAATAGTTTTCCCTAGACATGTCTGTTAATCAAGCGATCACAGAAAACTGTTTCTTTACCAGCTCAAGTTATTGTATGGGAGTAATGTTTTGAATTCCAGAAACTGTCTTGCTCTGTGAAGAGAGCCAGCCCAGAGGCAAGCTTGAGCCACTGCAGATGGTAGAGAGAAAAAATGGAAAGTGACAGGAGTCCTTACAAAAGGTCTTTGTGCTGCCAAGTCACTGCTTGGGATTCTTTGTTTCCATGTAGATAAGAATCATGGGTAGGCAGGGAAAAGTTCTTCAAATGCTGGTCTCTAGCAGTTTTCAATCTCCTTTGTGTTTAACAGCAGCAGGCTGGAGACATGTAGCAGTGGGAGCATTGGTACCCTGTGATCCTCTTGCAGGGCTCCTGTAAGAGGATTCTTAGCCCTAAAAGTATTATAGCTCCTGCGTGAGCCTAAGAAGTTGTAGTTCCCCAACCCCACATAGCAACTCTCATGTAAACCCAGAAGATCAGAATTTCATAGGCCTTAAGGCTAGCTAAGATTATAGTGTTTGGCTCCACGTACTTACCAACACTCTGGACCTCTTCATGTGACCAGAGCTTTCTGGCTCTTCTCTGGCTACTTAGACACAACCTTTTATTTTTCTTTATTCTTGGTCCTCTGTTGTTTTCTCTCTCCTCCTGCTTCCCTTCTTCTTGCTGTAGCCACCTTTGAGCTAGTGCATTATCTGCATAGCAGCTGGCTGTCCTGCTGCTGTCACACTTTGGCCTTTGACTAAACCACTGTCAGTCCCCCACGTGTTGCAACGCTTCATGATGCAAGCACAGAAGAGGGATGTTGGATCCATCATAGCTTTGCATCAGCACTAGTCATAACCACTGAAGCTTGTGTGTTGGGTTGGGTAATGGTGGTCTGTTTAGCACCAGCTGAAACTGCCCCTCTGCTATTCTGCTAGAGGAAGTGATTTCTATCCTTCCTAAGAGGAAATGGTTGTAGGGTCATCTAGAGGTTACTGAAGGTCGTGATAGAAAAACGTTGGGCATATACTGCTCCAAACAGCACATCAGCTGAGGCTGTGCTTTCAATAGCCAAGGGAGTCAGTTGTGTTCATTGCAAAGCCTTCTCAAGATATCCATGAAGTGCTTCAGATGGCTGTAAAAGTAGTCTTGCTGGCTGTTTGATTGATAGCCCTTTTGCTCAAGGCAGTGAGAACAGCAAAGGAGAGTCCAACAGCTGTTGGTTATGAATCAACTTGCCCATCCTACAATGTCTTTGTTTATTAGAACAGTGAATACCAGAAGGAACACTTTCAATAAGAACTTAAAGTTCCCATCATTAAACTAATGGTCACTCCAACAGATTTTAACAGTACTTTAAAAGTACTGAGCACCTGTCCAATACCCTAGGGAGAGGTGGCTCCTTCTTACTTGTTTTACATAGGCTATCAAATTAAAAGGAAATTCTAGAGTGTTAGCTCTGCTTGAAAACATTAGACTTTATTTTTAGGTCATTTTTCAATGCCTAGAAATGTTTTCACACAGTCGGTCTCCCCACTCCACGAACAGATATTCTTGCCATCTGTGCCCCAAACTGAATAGTACACCGGGTGTAACCAGTGAACATGCTTTCAGATACCATTATCACCCAAAGCAAACTCATTAAGTAACTCTTAGTACTGTATATTCTTTGGACTTTGATGAATGTGTAAGGACATATACCAATCATTATAGTATATAAGATAATTTCTGTGCCTTTAATTAGAGTTAGGCTCTTTATATATTCTGGAGATTATTAAGTCAGTCCCCTGTGTAGTCTGCAAACATTTTTCCTCACCTCAGTTGATGTTAAATTCTTCAATTTTTCACTCTCATTTTCTTTGTTAAAAGGACGATTTTAGTTCAATCTAATCCAGTTGCCTTTATTTACAAGTTTTGCTTATGCTTTGGGATTTATATCTGAAAAACATCACTGGAAAGGCTAATGATATTTAGATTTTTCCTTCTGCACTCATCTAGAAGTTTATGGTTCCACTCTTTATTCCATTTTGAGCTGGTTTTGTGAATTTTTTGAAATGGGATTTAGTTTCATTTTTTTTCCTGCAGAGCACACAAATCATTGCAGATCTCCTTAGCTCTGCTCCTTCCCAAACTAGGACCCACCATTTTCCTTAAGCCCCTGGGATGCGATCTTCAAGACAGACTAACACCAAGAGCAGCAAACCTTTTCCTACTATTGTAAAGATAGCACTTTCTTTTTAATGTTTTCCTTTAGATTCTTATTTTTGTTTTACACATAATGTTTTACCTGCATGTATGTCTGTGCTTGGTGCCTGCAGAATATCAGAAGGTGGGTCAGATCACCTGGTACTGGAATTACAGAGGATTCTAAGTCCCAGTGTGGATGCTGAGATGAAACCCCAGTCTCTCTGTAAGAGCAACAAATACTCCTAACTGCTGAATCATCTCTCCAGCTCAAATGGCTTTCTTGTTTGTTTGCTTGTTTTGATTCAGCACTAAGTTGTTACAAACTTGTAACTGCTCTGCTGAGATCGGACACAGTTGACACTGACAATTTTTGCTTGTGTTTGAAAGGTTTCTGGGGAGACATTGGCTCTTGGAGCTCCCTACCTCCTCCTTCTCTGTTTAGCTTTATCATCTCCCTCTGCTCATGGCCCTTCCTTGTTCAAAAATGTCTCTAAGTGTCTGGAAGCTGTTTGTTTTTTTGTTCTGTTTTATGTAGTTTCATGTTTTTGCTACTTTATATTATGCTATGCGTATGCATTTCAGTGTTGGTGACAGTTGGCTCATGGCAAATCAGAGGGTCCATTTCGAAGATAAGAAAATTTAAATCAGCCATAATGAGGTGTCTCTAAATAGGCATTTTCTTCTTAAGTTGAATGCCATGTGGTGAAAAGGGCCCAGTCCTCTTCTGGCGAAGTTTTTAAATGGGGTTTTGAAGATATTAATAATCAGGAACTCATCTATCTAATAAAAGGCACAGCCAAGTGTTTACGAAAGCTAATCACTGTCAAGCTCGTTCTGTCCAGGTTTACAGGGAGTAGGAAATAACCATCGTGAGAGAATTAACGCAGCAAAATATAAATTGTGCAAGTAATTAGACAGCTGTCTGTTTATCAGTACAGAATGTATTTTAATTTTTAATCAGGGCTTTTGTTCCTATTGACAAAATAATGACTTGTTTGCAATCTTCCACTGAAACCAACTTCCTAAAACGGGATCTGGAGTGTCCCTGGACCCTCAATGTCTCAGTTGCTTTCAAGTCTGATTGTGTAAATCCCCTCTGTGACAGGAGCTGATGGGAACACGTTCAATTTGTATTTTTCCCATGTGTGACTCACAAGGTAAAGTCAAATTGCTCTGCTTTAGCAGTTCATTCCATTTACTGGGAAATGAATGAGAAATATTATGACAAACATAGTGGGAATTGTTGTTGGAGAAGCCAGAATGGCTTTTGTGACATTAAATACCAACAAAATCACTAGAGAATACACAGAATTCAAAAACCCAATATATAGCATTGTTCTGTTTCTTGCAGCAGATATCCCATGCCTATGCCCACCCTGGTCATGAAGATCATGGACAATATATTCATAAGTCAGAAGAAAAGGATAGTCATCTCTGAAAACACACAAGCATGTCATGTATACAGACCAAACAGATTGTACTTGTATATTTAGGAATATATATGTATATACAGATACATATAAGCATGTAATAACAAGGAAAAAGGAGGTCAGGAATTGGAAAGAGAGCAAGGAGAGGCATATTGGAGGATTTGGAGGGAGGAAATGTAGTAATTACAATGTCAAAGTGAAAAAAGTAAAGAAATGGATGAGAATTCATATCCATACCCCTGTATTCCTGTCAATCATTTTCTAAAGAAAGCCAACTGGCTAAAATGAGTAGGCAGGAAGAGGTCTTTAGGGCATTTGCTAAAACTGCAGAATTGAGTCAGAAAACCAGGAAATATAAATCTAAATCCTGGCTTTCCAGGTTAATAGCTATGAGAAGGTGGTTTTAAACCCCCGTGCTTTGTCTTTTTCATTGGCGAAATGGGGGAATATCTACCTGACCAGTAATTTATCTTGGTTGCCAGGGTGTGTTGTTGATAAATTGCAAAGTAAAGTACTATGATATTAGGACAACTGTTTGAGTTTTAAACACTTTCTGTGACATATGAGTCTCTTTAGAGAGCCTTATTCACTAATGCAACATAGAGATAACGATACTCTTCCTACAGGGTTCTCCTGTTCTGAGTAAAACATCTTGGACATTTTAGGATTGTAATCATGTTTATTGAAAGGAAATAACTCCAACAAGACCTTTCTGTTATTAAAAACAAACATAATCTCTTCTAATCTTGGTTGTTAACTTGATTACATCTGAAGTCAATGCAAATCCAAGCTTCTGGACATGGCTGTGAGCAATTTCCTCCATCAGATTATTTGAAGGGTCAAGAAGAATCTTGCTAGTCTGGACCATGCTTTGTGGTGGCAGCCCACATAAGGATACATGAAAAGGAAATGTTGCCTTTTGCCTGCTTGCCATCACTCCCATTAGCCAGTTCATCTATCCTGCTGCTGAAGCATCTATCTGTGGTTGTTAAAACAACTACTTCAGGATTCCAACGTCGACTGAAGATCAGCAGTGCCCCAGAGATCTTCCTGGGCTCTAGCTCCAGATCAGGACTACAGAGGCTTCCAGTCTTGTGAACTGAACTACTACTAAGAGTCTTAGTAATCGGAGAATCTGGATCACATTCTACAAGCCAATCTAATAATCACTCCTCCCTATCACATTCATTCTTTCAGTCCTGTTCCTTCCAAGAACACTGACACTACCAGAAGATTTGGAAAAACAAAATAAGAGTTATTCCTAAGTAATCTAAAATGTTATTTGAATCCTCAGCAATGTTAAGCTCAAGAAATACTACTGGAGGTAAGCACCTCAAGAAAGAGAGGAACAGTCTTCCATAAAGACCCAGGAAGTCCAAGGGTGCTGTTTTTTGTTCTTTATTGGGTATTTGTTCCAGCAGGAAAGGAGGGAGTTGGCATTTTAGTCATAAATCCAGTTCCTTTAGGCTCTTTATCAAGACTTTCTCCTTGGAACAATGGTTATTTTTGTGCAGGCATTTTATAGGATACACAGCTCTGAATTGTCTTTAGTGAAATAGGATGAAGTGGTCTGAGTATGTTGTTTAGAGCAAGGATGAGCTTTCTGCTCTTCTGGAGATTCAAAACTGCCTCAGGAAGGGAAGAACTATGACTTCCAGACACCAGGCCAACTTCACAGGTTTTTTACCACCTGGTCGGCCTTTCTCCACAGTCCATGCTCCTACCGCTGTGGTGTGGATTGTAGTGTGATGGGAAATCCAGCCTGGCACCTGCCACTAACAGTTGTATGACTCCAGGACAGTCTCTTCCATGTGGAGCTCTAATTACATACCTGTAAAAGAAAGAGGGATCCTGGCACGCTTTCTCATTGTTTTTATCCTACAGGCTGTGATATCTACATGGAAACATCATTGTCTTTGCAGGATTGCTGATAGGTGTCTGTGCTTACAGGCATTTGGACAGTCCTTCCTTGGATTAGATTAAATATGGGTTCATTCTGAACTAAATTTTTACTTTGGAGTGAATCATATTAGTGAGAATTTTCTTTTGTGAGACCCAGAAAAAAAGAATCTGCCATTTTCTTCTCCCCATCACTCCACTGTAACCCGTGCACCCTCACCTCTGTTTATGCTTTTGTTTTTTATGTGCAGAAGACATTCATCTTTATTTTAAGCTTTTTGCAGAGTGCTGCTGAGGGTTGACGTTCAGTGTAGTGGTAATCACCACTAGCTCCAGTGTCAGGGTGATGAGAGTCTTAGTCCTGGCACTGTCATTATCTACGTGACTGTATCAGGACTTGGTTTACTCATCAGTAAAATAAACATTGTGCTAGCTTCAGTTGAGGGGGGGATATTGATGATCTCAGGTGATGATGTTAATAGGATTCAAAGTATGTTAATTAGAACATGATAAATCTTCAAAAACAATTGATTTCTTAATTTTTTGGTTTTCCACAGACAAGCCCCAGACAGTCCCTTTGCAAAGTATCTCTAGTTTCATTCTATCTCAGGTGTTGTATTCGCTTTTCTCCTCTTCTATCCTGTGTAGGATTGCCTCACCTCACGGCTCATGGTTGAACACAGTTGTAACAAATGTGGGTATTCATACACCATGTCAAGTGCTAGCAGCGTCTGAATCTTCACTCGCTGCTATTTTGTGCATTAAGCTGAGAGGAGCCTTACACAGAGGGCAGTCATTTTATTTTCCTGCTGGAAAATGAGTGCTAGTTCAACAAAACTTACAAACCTTGTGTTGACAATATCAGTGTGGGAAGCAGGGTACGTGGGGTTGTGGGTGGGAGGGAGTGTATCTTAAGTAACTTGAGAAATGAAGATGGAAGTTCCATTGAGGCCATAGGACATATGTCTTAGTTATGGTTTCCATTGCTGTGAAGAGACACCATGGTCAAGGAATCTCTTATAAAGGACAACTTTTAATTGGGGCTGGTTTACAGGTTCAGAAGTTCAGTCCGTTAGCGTCATGTCAGGAATCATGGCAGTGTGCAGACAGACTTGGTGCTGAAGGAGCTGAGATTTCTACATCTTTATCAGAAGGCAACCAAGAAAGACTGCCTTCCTCAGGCAGCCCTGAGTTGGGTCTCTTCTGCACTGGGTAGAGCTTGAGCATAGAAACTCAAAACCCTTCCTCACAGTGATACACTTCCTCCAACAAGGCCACATCTACTCCAACAAGGCCATACCTCTTAATAGTGCCACTTCCCATGTCCAAGCATATTCAAACCACTACAGCAGGTATGAGAACCTCAAGGAAAATAGTGAGTCTAGAGCAGATGCTGGAAAACTGTAATGAACTAAATAATAAATATTTTAGGTTTATTTAGGACTTTATGTGTCTTTTTGACATTGACTCAACTATGCCATTTATGGAAAAGCAAGTACACAGTGTGTTTAAGTGAATGGGCATGAGTGCATCACAATAGCATTCCTCGGATTTGAATTTTAGGTTGTCTTCTTTTTAAACTTAAAAAGTACAAATATACCCCGTAGTTCACTTGCAGACAACCAGGGACCAGCAACAGTCTGCAGACCTTGATAGAGCGTTGCATGCATGAAGTTGCAACTTGCAGAACATTGAGCAAGACAGGATGTCAAAACTTCAGGACAACAGCCACTGGGCAGTTCTGAGATCTTCGCCTGTCAGATTGACAGGCCCCGCCTCCCTCAGAAAATGGGGCACTGGTTAATTCTTAAATGCAGCCTGAGGCTATCAGGATTTGTACAGAGACATGAAGGAGAAGGACACTGTTGACAAATTGTGGCTCCAGTAGGTCCTGACCTACTTTTTCCCATTATTTTTCAACTATTTCTCCTTAAAGCTACCTGTCACCTTGTCTCTGCTGGTTTGCACCGCCTCCTTTCAAGACATGCTTCCCTAGTTTCCTGGTGTCCCACTGAATGGTCCAACTTGGCTTTTGCAAAAGCCCGATTTGCTCTACAAGGGAGATTTTGTGAAGGTGGGTGTACCTTGGACTTTATAGAAGGAGATTAAGTCAGTGGAGTGAAGCTGAGCTTCTGACAAAATGGTCCCACTCAGAGTGAATGCTGTGTGGAAAACTCTGCTTCACACATACTCTAACTGCTGTTATACGTGCCCTATTAACTAATTCCTTTTGGGAAATTCCTTTTGTCTGCCCCAACCCCCACCAGCCAACACCAAATCTTAATAAATAGAAGGCCCACTATGTGCTTGCTAAATGATCTAGGCTATATTTTCTTATTTTTTTCCTGAAACACACACACACACACACACAGACACACACAAACACACACACACACACACATACACACACCTCTGTATGTATATATAGTTTCAATTTTTAAGATTTATTTTATGTTTTAATTATGTGTCTGCATGTGAAATGTATGGTGTCTTCAGCAATAGGAACTTACCTTCCACTTCTGGGAGGCAATCAATGCAATAACTGTAATGCTTTATAGAGTCTCTTGGACAACTCAAGAGACGATTTCTCATGCTTGGTGCTGTGGTGTTAATTAGATCATCTTTGGATCTTGAAGGAACAAGTCAGGTGAGAAAATTTCATTTAAAATCTGCATGTATATTTATACACAGACTTCCTTGTATCATTAGTTATTTTGGTAGACAGTTAATACTGATTTATTATGCCTTCTCAGACAACAGGACTGTTTACCTATATGTATGTATGTGTGCCTAGAGGACAAAAGAGAAAAACTTACCCCCTACTCCCCAAACTGGAGTTAGACACTGTGAGCTGGGTCTGGGTCCTCTGGAAGAGCCATCTCTTAAGCTCTTTGAAAATTTATTGACAGGTAAAAGATTGTTGCTGAACTTTTTGTAAGACTAGGAACTCCACTTTAAAGTGTCCTCTATTACAATTCAAAATGCATTCTCAAAGTTCTGCAAATGGGCTTTCACTAAATCCTTACATGAGCATTCTTCTCACAAGGCTCAGGATTAGTTTTCCTTGACTCTGTTAATGCAAAGACTGTTGGTCACTGAAACACTGGTACTCCAGTGCTCTTTTTTTGATCAAGAGAAGGCAGAATAATGTCCCTGAGAGAGTCATGGTGGGGGGGGAAGAAATTTCCTTCCCAGCTTCTGTAGAAGGTCAGACAACAGGCTGATTTTATTAGAGCAGCCAAGCAGCTAGTTGAACTAATTGCTTCCCTGAAATGACTTTGTCTGGCTGAATACACTAGGCGTATGAGTCCAGAGGGCTAATCTCACATTACGTGCCTGACCAAACGTCTCAAGCCACAGGCAATGTAGTCTAGAAAACAGAAACAATTAGGTAGTGCCATAGGGGATCTTCTCTGTAGCCACTGCCTCTCCTGTGCTGACGCCATTTTCACTCTGAGGGCAATAAGACTGGTTTTGAACATAGCCTCCCATTGAGGACTGTCTACCTACTATAGAAAGAAAACAAAACAGATATGAAGACAACAAAATCACCAAATGGGCAGAGGAAGAGGAAGCCTATTATTATTATTATTATTATTATTATTATTATTATTACTATTACTAATGTGGTTTGCTTAGAAAAATTATGAAAACAAGCATTCTTTCAAGGATATTCATCCAGAAAAATTTGCTTAAAATTGACCGTAAAATCTAAAGTAATATAGTGATCCAAAGTGGTTTACCTAAATTGAATCTGTTCAGTTAATTGTTCAGAGAAGATTACCCAGGCAAGATGACTGGGAAGCCATGAGCAAGTATGAATCACTAAAGCATTGTGTCTAGACCTTATCTTTGTCTTAGTTTCTTTTCATGTTATTTTCATTTGCAATACTCAGAGAAGTCAGGAAAACAGTCAAAAGCTGTGGAAGGTGCTTTCAAGGGACAGGAGATAGAACACAGAAGTGTAAAGAGGAAAGGGGAAGAATGGTTTATAAAGGGCTAAATAGGATAGGAATGGGAAGGCAGGCTATAGGAAGATGTATGGGGATGGGTTACTGACATTAAAGACCTTTTAAAAAAGTTATATGGAAACCTACTACTACAGGTGCTTCCCAAAATGTATACATCTACAAATATAAAACTTTAAATAGAATTATCTTCCAATGGGGTAATGATGCTCCTATAAGATACCTCAGGCTAACAAATAAAAAGTCTAGTGCCAGAAATGGATTACTCTTTTGGAGTTGTTGGCTAGTAGGCTCTCCCAGACAACTAAACATTATAGGTTCTTATCATTGCTCTTGGTTACTCTCTAGAATTGGACAGCGTATTTACCTAAGAGGGAAGACACGTGTGTGTGTGTGTGTGTGTGTGTGTGTGTGTGTGTGTGTGTGTCTGTCAGGAATCCTGAGTGGTATTATTTCATAAATTATATAGGAAGTGTTCTTTAATTTCATGTTTAGGAAGCATAATCAGTAGAGCTACAGATGTTATGACTGATGGCACCTCTCTTCATAGTCATGCCCAACAGATATTGTCATTTGTTTGTCCAGGGGAGGGTGGTTATGTCACGGGGGGATCGTCCATCTGTAGGATGTAATGTGATTGATTTAGATCTCAAGATTCCTGTCTTGATAAAATATCCTGCTTCAAAACTATGGGCCCTAATATGCAAGGAAAAAATGTCAACAGGAGCAGATAAGATGGCTCAGCTGTAACAGTACTTGCAGCCAAGTCTGATGACCCTAGTTTAATCGTCAAGACCTACACAATTGAAGTAGAATACTGACTTCTGCAAATAGTCCTCTGACCTACACATTTACACTTGATGTGTATACCTCCACTGTACATAAAATAAAATAATGAAGAAAACATGAATAAGCAACTGTAATACATATTGTATCAGATCAACTCAAACTCATTAAACTGAAAAACATGTTAGCCATTGTCTAATTGCCCAGCCATCCATTCTGATCACACACATTCATTTATGACCAATTATTGGTGTAGATATAAAATTTTTATTTGGTCATTTTATATTTTGTAGAATATTAAATTATAAAAACTGTGTTAGAGGCTTGTTATCTATTTGGGTGTATGCAACCTTTCCAATATAACACAACGTAGCATTTGAAAAGGGCTAACACATGCCTATTAGAATGTACTCAGACTGTAAAGGAAAAAGCCCTATTTTGCTGTGTTAGTGAAGTTATCTTAGGGATGAGGAAACTGATGGCTTCCAGGTTGAGACTTGACCAATATGCTGGTTGCAAATCTATTATAACTCTCTTAGTCTGTCTTTTCACTTCATTGGTCAAAATTTAAACCTGGGACTTAGTCCTGATTATTTCCTTCACTGATTTCTTGCCTCTCATAGGATCAGAAGCAATTTTGCTGAGGTTGGTATTGAGTGGAACAGATTTGAATGATTGCTTCAGACCTCAAGGACTCTAATTTGTCCCCCTTTCTTTGCCTTTGAGCTTTTTTTTTCTATTATTAATTCCTCTCTATGATGACTAGAGTATTGCGCATTCTAAAGCAAGCAATACAGACTTTATAGTCATTAAAGACCTCAGTGCAAACACACTTCCATTGATTCTTCTGTTGATCTTGCTGTTGAATGGCTATTTCCTTTCTTTCGCATCTACATATCAAGATAATATAAACTGGGACCTTTTTCAGTTACCAATATCAGAAATGATATAGCTTAAAGGAGGAAAGAGCTGAAAATATTTTATCAGAGAAGATTACAAATGAAAGAGATATTAACAGAGGGGTGGTTTTGTGTCTCTATGAAGGTGTCAGAGCTCCAGGTCAGTTTCACACAATGCTCTGAAATATTGTCAGGCCACCCATCTTCTGCATCCTAGCCAGCGGGGTGGAAAGAAAACAGAATGGGAAAACATAACGTGTGGAAAACTAACCAACTTGCCAACCAAACCGAACAAAATCACATACATTAGCTGTCTTCAGAGTGTGTTTTTAGGAAACCCCACGCCCATTCATTGGCTGGGACTGAGTCCTTGGATCACACTTGCTTCAGGGGAAGCTCAAAAGTCTTCTCTGGTCATGGCCTACGGATAAAGATAAAACCTGAGATTTTTGTTCCTGATCCCAGTAGCCACAACAGAACCTAAAAAGTAAGACTGATGTAGCCTCCTGCTTGAGGTATCTGTTAACTTGGTTTCTTGTCTTTTCATCCAATCTCACTCCTCACAGACCATGATTTTTCCTATCACAGGGATTCCAGTACTGACTGGAGTTACATTTGCCTGGGTTCTACATGTTCACACCGATGAACTGATCGCATATTGTCTCATGTCAAAGCAATTAAACAGTTAACTAGTAGAGCAGACTCAAACAACTCGAAGTATGCATTTCAGACTTCACACAGCATAAAAAAGAGCTAGTTTCTGAAGTTACAGCGGTAAATATCGACCTGGAAAGAGCAGCCCAGGAAACAGAGGTTAGCAGAGGCCAGCCATAGCCTGTGTCCTCCATGTTGCTTTTGTGTTACATGCTGTCCAGTTTCTGTCACATTCTCTCACCATTGTGTCACCTAGCTAAGCTTACCTGCCTGGTATCAAAGTCTTGGGAAGCCCAGATGATCCATTAACCAAAACCCACTGTCTTCTTAGAGAACACTGGGAACATAAAGATGGGTATTGGATCTCCAAGGACTCAGGCCTGACTACAGGTATATGGTTATTTGTGTAGAATTACAGGGACAGTGATATGGGGACTTACCATTCAACTAGTTCCCAAACTTACTATCAAAGCCATACTTCCAGAGCTGTCCAGACACATGTCTCCTCTCCCTGGGTCTGACTCTATGAGTGAAGTAAGTGAGTAGGTTGGACTTGATGATACCAATTTCATCCTCCACTGGACACCATCTTCATTGTATGTCAGTCATCACTCAGCTGTTCCAAGCACACAGAATGCAAAAAGATGCTATTTGTAGGATCAGCTAGCAAAATGAGCCTAGGTAATGCCTAAATCTTTTTCGGTTTGGAAAATTCATATTTGCAGGGGCTATGTAATTGCCTGTCACCTTCCTTGGTCTGCTGGCTCTGTCTTTATTTTCTTCATCCCAAAAAATTATATCATAGACTGAAGAGCTGAGAAGTCTTTTGGTCACTCAAAAGTGATGCAATTTGTGAATAATACTTGATTATGTTCAGTTATAACTTATTTACATCTTGTTTTATTCTGTTTTTGAGAACTCGCTTCTTAGTTCATTTAGCACATATTTTCATTGACTCAAGATAGGGTACTTACCTGCAATAAAGCTCTCTGTAAAGTTCATCAACTTAATTTTTGAATATATTGTTTATTTTTCTTTGATACACTTTTTCCTGTTAACTTTATAAATTAAACTTTTACTGTGCAAGGAATAGTTTATGTTTAGAGAGAAAATGCTATAGCTTTTATTTAATTGAATAAAAGAGTAGGGATTTATGATCATTAGTGGGGTCACAGTTTGTTTAAGACCATGATGAACAATTTTATTAACCACGTGCTGAACATCATCATTATGATCCTAAGTTAGTGGGAATGATTTACAATTTCCTTAGCAATAGTAAATACATAAGCATAGTTTACTGTTGTGATAAAATAAACTGTAACACACTGCTTATCTGGCTTTTTATGGAACACATAACCCTTATTGTGGGGCATAGTAAACAGGTATAATAAATTGTGAACTATTCAATTTGAGGTTTGTGATTAAATATTATGTTTATCAAACAATATTTTTAGTTTGCTCACATGTTGGATTAATATCAATGTTATCAGCAATAAGGGAGTAGATAGATGCACAATGAAGTATTTCACAGTTTAGGAGGAGGATACATCATTTTCTAGATTCCTGTATCATTCCATAGGGGAAAAGATGGGCTCTTCATACTCCAGAGGCAGGAGCAAAACACTGCTCAGAATTTTAGCTAGTAGAAAATTGATAGGGAACAAGTTTAAAGATTGAATATGTCTGTTAGAATATAGGATTATAAATAAATTTTCAGTGATTACCTTCTTTAACTTTTGTGTTAAGTGTTCAAGGTAGGGCGATCTGATAAATTAATTAGATACCTTCTTATACTGTCTTGACTGGCAAGGAGATACATAACACAAAGGGAGAACTTTATGTTACAGTATTTACTGCCCCTTGTCTGCTATGAATATACTTTTCTGTTCTGCTCACATGGGGTTTATACTGATGAGATTTTCTTAATCTAAAGACATGTAAGTGGGATAATGTTCACTTTACTACAGTGAATTCCTTAAGGGTCATTGTGAAATCTCACCAAGATCTCCTCCTGCTGACTGAAGACTGGCATATTTCAGACATGCTACATAGTCTGGGTCCAAAAAAAAAAAACCATAATGTGGAGATAAACTACAGATAATCTGCACAGGACAGCTGCCATAACCAAACACAAGGTTTTGTTGTGAATGTCACAGGTTTGAACATGTTGACTCCTGCAGAGCAACTGAGCCTAAGATTTTGAGATCTACTGGGCAATGTGGGAAAATGTCTGATGTGTTCCATATTGGTGTGGGTTAAAGGAGAAGCAATGGAACTGTATTAAAAAGGAGGATTATGGTGCAATCTTAAAGAAGGTCTATGTCCGAGCACTGCAAACAGATTTCATGGTAGCTGGGGTAGTATTGGAATGCTAAAGAAACTGTAAGCCCGATCACAAACTTATAAGGTGGGACTGATTTTTATGGAGACAACTCTCTCTCTCTCTCTCTCTCTCTCTCTCTCTCTCTCTCTCTCTCTCTCTCTCTCTCTCTCCCTCCCTCCCTCCCCTTCTCCTTCTCCCTCTCTTTCCCCCCACCCCTCTCTCTTTCTGAATATGTGGTATATATGCACGTATGTGTTTGTGTGCTTCTGGAGGTCAGAGGAAGTTGTCAGGGTTCCCCTTGTTCCTCTGAGAAGAATGTTTCACTGAACCTGAAGCTAGGCTGGCAGCCAAGAAGTTCTAGAACTCTTCTTATCTGTGCACGCACAAAGCGTTAGGATTACAGGAATGTGTGGACGGGCCACGCTGGCTATTTATGATGTTGGGGATTTGAACTCAGATCCTTATGCTTGCATAGTAATTATCCACAAAACCGTCTTCCCAGTCTCTATAACGCTATTTCAATGAGAGAATCTTTTTAGCAGTGTTACCTTTTCTATACTCAGGATAATTCATTCTTGGGGAATAAACTTCCTGAGGGAAGGACTGTGATTCTAGATCTTACTTTTTATCTCGGGATTTTTGTTATTTATTTGAACATGGTGTGGGAAGTCATGGTAGTAAAGTATTTGGAGAGTAGAACAGCCTGTACTCCTTTCTACCATACTTACGTTGGCAAGAAAAATGCTGTATACAGGTTCTACAGGGAGATGCCTGAATGGGGAGATTAGAAGGAGAAAGGAATGCCCAGTTTCAAAATTCCAGTGGGAACACTGTTGTTACATTCTAGAAGCGTATGTTTGCAAGTTAGAACTAACAGCAAATAGATTTCTTTAACCTTCTGTGCTGGGGCACATCTGGGCTTGCAGTCTCCTTTTGTCTATCGGCACTTCTATTTCTTTCTAGCTGTCCATTTACATTGTTAAGCTTTTCACAGGCTGTTGTGATTAACCTCCTTCTCAAAATCCTTATAGTTTTGGTCTGCTTATAGATGGATGACACCCATGCATTTGGCAGAAGTGTAAGAAAGAAAGGAGAATAATCTAGAAGTTCTCAGGCCAGCTACCTTGGAGTAGTCCATACAGCAGAAATAAGAGAATCTGTCTCAACAAGGAAGAAGGTAAGAACTAGTCTTAAAAAGTACTAAAAAGCCTGCAATTACAAACACCACACACACACACACACACACACACACACACACACACACACACACACACACGATGATAGATAACAGATAGATGATAGATATACATACAGACAGATATATTAGATAGAAATATGATAGATATCTAGATGGTAGATAGGTAGGTAGACATGATACGCTATTAGAAGGACAATAGAATGTCCTCTGAGTCTGTCTTTGCTGTGGTTCCAGTTTCCTGCAGGTGCACTTACTATTATTGACAGGAAAGCACAGTCCTCTGTCATGACTCAGTACTTCAGAATTATTCTGGACTCAGCTGTTCGGTTCTCCAAAGTTTTCTCTCTTTCTTACTTACTAAAACTAATCTCTTTCTGCCCTCCTCCTCTCCTCCTCCTCCTCCTCAAAGGATCACTGCTTCAACTCTTCAGTCTTCCAAGATTCTGGCTGACCGTGGGTGGATGTTACTGGTTAGGAGCTGCACCTGGGGACAAGGGTCCACACAAGGCGTGCAACTCTGTATTAGGTGTTAGGTTGGCCGTAGCTATATGCATTGACTCTGATGCTCTGCCCCCTGCAGTTAGTATGGGCTTAGGCACCCCTGCAACAGGAACTACTCTGTTAAGGTTGTTTAGGCAAGGCAGAGAGTGTTCAGTGAAGGTGCTCGGTGGACTGACTCCTGAGCAACGGAGGATGATTTAATTACTGTGCCTCTGCACTGGAGAGCAAAGGAGAATCGAGCTTCTTCTGAGATTGCAAAAAATACTAATTGAGTTCAGTTTAGCATTAAAATCATATATTGAAAATAGTTTAAACATGTTTTTATTTAGAATTACCATTTTCTTGGTTTTTAAAAAAATCTTTATTTTTGAGATCCTAATATAACTACAATGCAGTCTCAGCAATCTCCTCAATTTTTATCTCTTGATTTTTCTATCCCTTCTTCTGGAATGTTCCTTGAGCTTTAGCTAGAGGAGTTGTTTTGTAGATATATCCATTAGGACTGGGCTCCAGAACTCTGCATTTGGATTGGTAATGATTCAAAAGATCCCAGGATGTTGAGATGGCTCAGCAGGTAAAGTTAATTGCATTCAAACCTAATAACTTGCATTCCATCCCTGGAGTCAAGGTGGTGAGAGGAGAGAACCAATTTTCAGAAGCTGACTTACAGACCACACACACACACACACACACACACACACACACACACAGCAATTAATCACTAAAAAAAATCGACGCTCTTAGCCTCAAAAGTGGCCATATTCTAATTTCTCTAATTCTACATTTGTTTTTATTTCTTTATTATTCCTCCTAAAGTTCTTTCCTTTATTTTAAAAAGGAAACCATATTTATTTTTGTTATTGTTTTATCTTCTTCCTTTTATTTTTTTTGTCTATTTTTCTTCCTCCTCCTCCTGTTTTTGACAGTTTTGTGAGGCATGTGTAATTATAAAAGGGAGTGGGCTGGTAGAATTCACTTGAGAGTCAGTTCTCAGAGGATGTTTCTCTTCTAGTGTATAAATGTTTATGCCAGATGCAAAAATTGTAAAATAAACTTAAAAATATTAACCACTTTTCAGTTAATTCATGTCATAGCTTTTCAATTATAAGAGAACTTTTATAAACCCCTGTCACATTTCCTTGACATCTTATATGGCTCAGAACACATATTTTAGGTTTGAATTACCATTGGAGGTCAGCAAGGTAGTGTTTTATTTATCTTATATTGTATTTGAAAATTAGATTTGATTCATGGTGATTTTTCTGGAATTATCTTTGTGTGTTGAAAAGAAGTTTCCTTAGTGAGGGATAAGAAATGAGTATAAGGACAAATATTTGGAGTGCAATTAAAAATTATATTAGTGTAGTAACATGGTAGATTATAATATCAGAGATGGGTACAAATGCAGAGACCCACAACCAGACAATGTGCAGAGAGTGAGAGACCTTGGATGTTCAGTCCTAAATAGGATGTTTCTATCAACTCCTTCCTCTTAGGGTTCAGGAAACCATGTGTGTGGAGGAAGATGCAGAAAGATTTTAATATCTATGGTGGATGGAGGACACCAAACCAAAGCAAACCCACCAACAAACCCACCAACCAACCCACCAACCAACCCACCAACCCACCAACCGACCAACCAACCAACCAACCAACCAACCAACCAACCAACCAATCAACTAACCAACCAAAATAAAAGAGAGCAAAAACCAAGGCCTTCTAAACAAAGCAGGACCAACATCCCCTTCCCTAACACAGGATCTATCTCTAGTTGTTAACCACTTGCAAATGAAAAATTTATTCTCTCTAGCAGACTTTCACTGGAAATACAAACCACTCTGGTCAATTTCCATGCCCAGTGTAGAGGGCCCATATAAGACAAATATGCAATAAAGCAAGCAAGCAAGCCAACTTACTTGTAACAATACTGATTCATAATATACCAATATATGTGCACAAAGATTTCAAGTTACTAAAATGCAGTCTTCCTTACTAAACATAGATGAGCTTGTTACTTTGAAACTTTAGACTATTTATATCAAAGTTTCTCTAATATGTATTTTCAAATATACAACATGTATTCTTTTAATCAATATTGAACATATACATTAAATATACACATGGCATAGTATTTAAAAGAATAGTACTTGTGACGCTGCTCCTAATTTGATAGTTATAAAATATTTATGTGCTTTCTGTTACTCTTTCTTGTTCATTGTTTGTATTCCTTAATATTGGATGAAGTCTGAGCTTACTCCTTCCTAAAATTTGATACTTTTTTTCCCATAGAAGGGAAAAAATTATTGAAAACAGATAGGATGCTCAAAATAGGATGCAGAATCAGTTCGTTGTACTGATTCTGATGAGCATTTCAGACTTTCTTATCCCATAGGCCATTTGAGTGTAAAAAGACCTGGTACACTTCCTTGTCCTGGTCAGAATACCCTCCACATCCTTGTCACTGCTGTCAAAAGGGAGAGATGCACTGACTATTTTGTTATTACTTTCCATTTCCTTAGCTCCCCTTTCTCGTCTTCCTCCTCTATTTGCCTTCCTTCCTCTCTTCTCTCTTATCCTCAAAACTCTTAATTTTCTCATTGTAAAAAATTCAGTTAAAAATGCCGGGTTAACACTAAGGTATTTATTTTTGGTAATTTTAGTCACTATGCTTTCTTAATTGCTCACAGATTCAAGCATTTCTTTATTGGCTAGCCTACAATAGTTCTTGTTTTACATTTCTTAGCATTTAAATAAAAAAATCACTAAACCCTAGGAAAGAGTGACAGCGGCATTCAGGCAAACATTATCAGATTGAGAAAATAAGCCATTTTATATGTTGGGCAATCTGATGTTGTGCCAGGGTACAAAGGGTGGTTTTACATTAGTTTTTTTGTTTCATGCTGTTGAGGCTCTCGTGGTAAGCAACTCAAAAGGGAATGGCTTTAATTATGAGCTTTGTATACCTACCAACCTTGGTGAGGGTGTGAAAAATCTTAATTGTGTAGGAGCTACAATGTGATTGATCATGGCCTTGTTGGAGGGAAATGACAGCATGGCTGGTACCTCTTAGTGCTGATTGCTCCTGGGAGATGTGTACTCTGTGAGAACTTGAAGTAAAAAGTACCACAGCACAGTTAAGCCCCTCTTTTAAAACACCTTCTCAGAAGTACTTTATAGATGCTTCAGAACGAAAAGTGGAAAAGCATAGAGGAGAGGAGAAACATTTCCTATTGAAAATAAGACAAAACTCGTTTTAGAAAATCATCTACCTTCATTCATTTGCTTATTCTGATTCGGTCTCTCATAGGACTTTCCTGTCCTTCCTGTTCTGTCCAGTACTGTCCTTCAGAAGTTTACACTTGGTTCACCTTTTGCACCAGGGAGTCAATGAGCTCCATAGCCTTCTGTGCATGGCCCACCAGGAGAGAGTGATCCCCCAGCAGTGCTTTCACTTCTGAGCATGGAGGTGAGGTCTCCACCTTCTCTCTGGAGGGGAACAGCTAGGAGCACATGGGTCATACAATCAGAGGAGCTGCTGGGACAGAGGTCTTCTGGCTGCCACTTGCACAGGGGAGTCAGACAGATCCACAGCCTTCTGTGCACAGACCCTGCCAGAAGAGAGTTGGTCTCCCAGGAGTACAGACACAGCCTTACAGGCCCATAGGAGGGACAAGCTCCAGCCAGACACAGCAAGACCAATTATCACCAGACATAACCAGATGGTGAAAGGCAAGCGCAAGAATCCTACCAACAGAAACCAAGGCTACTTGGCAACATCAGAACCTAGTGCGCCCACCACAGCAAGTCCCAGATACCCCAATACACCAGAAAAGCAAGAGTTCGATTTAAAATCACCATCTCATGATGCTGATAGAAGACTTCAGGAAGGACATAAATAACTCCCTTAAAGAAATACAAGAGAACATGGGTCAACAGGTAGAAGTCCTTAAAAAGGAAACACAAAAATCCCTTAAGGAATTACAGGAAAACACAAACAAGTGAAGGAACTGAGCAAAACCATCCAGGATCTAAAAGTGGAAGTAGAAACAATGAAGAAATCACAAAGGGAGACCTTGAGAAAACCTTGGAAAGAAATCAGGAGTCATAGATGCAAGTATCAACAACAGAATACAAGAGATAGAAGAAAGAATCTCAGGTGCTGAAGATACCATAGAAGACATTGACTCAACAGTCAAAGAAAATGCAAAATGCAAAAAGCTTATAACCCAAAACATCCAGGAAATCCAGGACACAATGAGAAGACCAACCCTAAGGATTATAGGTATAGAAGAAAGTGAAGAATCCCAACTTAAAGGGCCAGTAAATGTCTTCAACAAAATTATAGAAGAAAACTTCCCTAACCTAAAGAAAGAGATGCCCATGAACATAAAAGAAGCCCACAGAACTCCAAATAGATTGGACCAGAAAAGAAATTCCTCTGGTCACATAATAATCAATACACCAATTATACTAAACAAAGAAAGAATATTAAAAGTAGTAATAGAAAAAGGCCAAGTAACATATAAAGGCAGACCTATCAGAATTACACCAGACTTCTCACCAGAGACTATGAAAGCTAGAAGATCCTGGGCAGATCTCATACAGACCCTAAGAGAACACAGATGCCAGCCAGACAACTATACCTAGCAGAATTCTCAATCAACATAGATGGAGAAACCAAGATATTCCATGATAAAACCAAATTTAAACAAAATCTTCCCACAAATCTAGCCCTACAAAGGATAATATATGAAAAATGCCAACACAAGGAGGGAAACTACACCCTAGAAAAAGCAAGAAAGAAATCTTCCAACAAACCCAATAGAAAGGAATCACACAAACACAAAAATAACACCAAAAAAAAAAAGCAACAATCACTATTCCTTAATATCTCTTAACATCAATGGACTCAATTCCCCAATAAAAAGACATAGACTAATCGAAATATTTTTCATGTAAATCTTCAATTTTATCAGAAAAATGTTTGTAATTCCTCTTTCAATTAATTTAGTATTGTTTTTATATCTACCATTTTATCTACATTATTTTTCATGATAATCTTCAATTTTAACATGTTTTTCTATATATTTCTTCTATTTTACCAGAAATATTTTCCATGTAAATCTCTAATTTTAATCACAAAATGCTTTTAATTCTACCTTCAAGTAATTTAGAAAGATTTTTTATGCCTACTATTTTATCTGTATAATTTTCCAGAAATAGTCTATTTTAACATGTTTTTCTATATATTTCTTGAATTTATCAGAAATATTTTCCATGTATATCTTCAATTTTACCTGAAAATGCTTATAATTCCACTTTCAATGAACTTAGAAATACTTTTATGCCTACAATTATATCTATATAAAATTTTCCATGATAATTCTCAATTTTAACATGTTTTTCTATATTTTTCAACAATTTTATCAGAAATATTTTCCATGTAAATCTTCAATTCTAACATAAAATCTTATTACTTCCTTTATCAATTAATTTAGCAATGTTTTTTATGTCTACAATTTTACTCTTTAATTTTTCATGAAAATTGTCAATTTTAACATGTTTTTTTATATATCTTTTCTATTTTATCAGAAATATTTTCCATGTAAATCTTTAATTTTATAATAAAATGTTTTTACTTCCTTTTTTTAATAAAAGAACATGCTTTTCAAAAAATTAAAAAGATAAATGGGGAGAAAGAAAAAAAGAAAAGAAAAAAGTTTATACTTTGTTGGAGGAGACACACATGCCAAGAAAATTAAATTAAACGTAGTATTTCTCAAATTTCCTATTGGAGGCGTTTCATGAAAGGTAATGGCCTATAACAAAACCATTGCCCTCAGGTATTAGCAAAGGTGTCAGACACACAGAAAGTGAATTGTGTATTGAGACTGCAGAAAAGGCTCACAGCTTAGGGGAGCATTCTGCACTTGCAGAGGACCTACATTTGATTTCAACCACCCACTTTGAATTGTTCACAATTGCCTGTAACTATAGCGCCAGAGAATCTGATACCATTTTCTGGCCTCTTCAGGCACCTAAATGCATGTTAACATATGTATATATAGAAACAAATAAACAAACACACACACATCTTTAAAAATAGATGTATAATAGATTTATTGTTGTTATAATAATAATAATAATAATAATTATTATTATTATTATTTAAATGGAAGGAGAATAAATGTATACCCTAGTTATGCTTGGATGAGGTTCCCAGGAGGTGATAATGGATGCCTGAAGTGTGCCTTTTCTGGTTGATTAGCTTTTATATCTATGACAAAGGATTTGAACAATTGACTTAATGGAGTAAATATTTTGTCTCCTGGCTTCACAGGTTTCAGTCCATGGTAACTGAGTTCCATGATTCCTGGCTGTGGTGAGGCAGCACACCATGGTATGAACATATGATGATACAAAGAATTCTCCTGCAGTGACAGGAAGCAAAGGCGATGAGGAGACAGAGTCCAAGGTGTTGGTGTCTTGCCTATCATTTTCTTTTGTTGATATATCATTGACGGAAAATGCTTCATTTACCATGGAAGCTGGCTCCTTGGACACTCAACAAAGATGGAACACACTTAATGTTACTCCTTTCTTTGTAGCCTTCATTTATAGATGCATAGCCTACGGCCAAGAGGACCAAGTCTGGGACAGACTGAGGAGCTGTGGACATGGTCATAACTCTCACCTATCTCCCACTGGTGGGAGCTCCCCAGGGAATAGGTTCAGTTGCCCACACTAATGATGCAGTGGCTGACTTCCCTTCCCTATCTTACTTTCCTATTCCTCTGATCCTCAAAGAAATCTTAAGTATAAAATTAGGGATAATTTAAGGAAGAACCCAGACTTTGAAACAATATGAAATGAATATATTTTAAAATTCTCACTTTACTTTCTAACAAGGCAACTAGTGAGAAATCAAATCTATGATTACTAAAGTACAGGATTTCTAGTTAAATTTGACCTTCAGATAAACAACATCTAATTTTTCAATATGAGTGTTGTTAGCATTTTGTCTAAGCCCTGCCCCTGTTCCTTCCAAATCATTGTCTACTCAGCCTTCAAGCCTATCTGACTATCTTGTATTTTATATGTTAAGTATGACAACTTTAACCACAGGACAATTCAAACTACTTCACAATTATGTGGACTAAACTTATAAATGGATTAAAAACTGTCAAACTGGATAATATCTATAGGATGATGATTTGTTGTATTTACCAGATATAGGATACATGTATAGATTAAAATTATTGCCATTAATGACTATCTTCTATAATTTGTAGAATTTTAAGATGTTCAAACACAGGGTTGGGTAGAGCTAACCTGGGGCTATTAACTACACATGTTCCTTGGCAACCTTTCTTTTTCTTCCCTCCCTTCCTTCCTTCCTTCCTTCCTTCCTTCCTTCCTTCCTTCCTTCCTTCCTTCCTCTTTCTTTCTTCCTTTCTTTCTTTCTTTCTTTCTTTCTTTCTTTCTTTCTTTCTTTCTTTCTTTCTTTCTTTCTTTCTTCCTTTCTTCCTTTCTTCCTTCCTACCTCCCTCTGTCCCTTCCCCTCTTCCTCCCTCCCTCCCTCTCTCCTTTCCTACCTCTCTCCTTCCCTTCCTCTCTCCCTCCCTCCCTCCCTCCCTCTCTTCCTCCCTCCTTAAATTCTGCTTCTGGGATGGCAGTGCTATTAGTACAGAGAGGTTTGTGTCCAGTTTTGAATATATGCATATGTCTCTGCAGGTAGCTAGACAGATGATGTGATATCAGAAGGGTTGGGGCTAGAAAAACAGATACAGAGGCCATAAGTATAAATTAGACCAGAGAGTTTATGGGGTTAATGTAGATAAGGCAGGGGAGCATAAGACACTGTAAGACAGGTAGAAGTAGAACGCTAAGCAAAAGATACTGAGACTTGATATCAGACATAAAGGGAACCAAAAGGGGATATTCTTACAGAGCCCAGGAAAAGGGACAGAATTTCAGGGATGGGGTCTTGTTGTTATTCCAGAAGGAGTGGTGCGAACTACCATGTGAATCATTTCATCCTCCTATAGTCTTGTTTCCATTTTTCAAGTGACGGAATTACAGACCTAGCCCACTAACCTGGACTTTATTTTAAAAGGATCTTCCCTAAGATTATAACAAGAGAGGTCAAGGGGCTTCATTGATTGGACAGGATTGGTAGGAAATTCTTGTCCGTGTTCAGTCTCTGTGGGTGTGCTCTGGCAGAAGTCTCTTTGAGAAACCCAGGAGACCTCCCTATGAAATGAATGTGAGGAGAGAAAGACACCCTTCCCACTCAAACCAACCCCACCAAAATCCATAAATAAAACAACAAACAAAAACAAACAAATAAATAAACCCACATGCAACTACAATTGTATCAGTATTATTTTATTGTTTCTTTTTAGATTCCAGAAAGTGAAAAAAAAAAGATCACAACATATTCACAAAACCAAATCCCCACTCCCCTCACTGCAGCCATCTAAGTATCAAAACGTGGGGTCTTAAATCCGCAGTGTTTTGAAATTTTATCACTTTAAGGAGATAGATTCTTATCAATACATTTTACAAATATTTACTTGTCTTTCTTTTATGTGTACAAGTGTTTTTGCTATAGGTATGTTAGTGTACCACATGCATGCAGTCCCTGTGGAGGTCAGAAGAGGGCTTGGATCCTCCTGGAACTGGAGTTGCAAGTTGTGAGTGCATGTTGGTACTGAGAATTGAATTTGGATCTCCTGTAAGAGCAGCAAGTATGTTTAACTGCTGAGCCTTCTCTCTGCAGCCCCAAATGACCAGCAAGTAACAACCTGATGGAGGCAGAATATGTTTTGGCTTAGCGCTTAAGAAAGGATATAGCCCAGTGTGCTTAAGAAGACATGGTGTCAGTGAATGAGAGGATTAGTTATTTTGTAGTCAGGAAAAAGAGGAAGTGGGCTAAGTTATCAAACAATACTCACCTTCTTCAGAGAGGCTCCTTCTCCTAAAAGTTCCACAGTCTTTCAAAACAGCACTGGTAGTTGGGGATCAAGTGTTCAACAAGGAGCCTCTCAGGACCTTTCACATTTAAACTACAACAGATGTTTCCTTCATTTGCTCTGGCTCCAAGATGACTTCACATTGTAATGAGAACTGGGATTGGATAGATCCTTTTCAGCAAAATGACATGAGAGAGGAGGAGGAGGAGGGGGAATGCTCAAATGTTGGCCCCGGATGATTACTGAATTACTATGACGTATCAATTACGGCCATGTTCATAAGGCTGCTTGCCTGTGAAAATCAGCCTAACAAACTGGAGGGAACCCAAATCAATTTAGAAGCTCTTTCTAGAGCCTTGTATGAAGTGGCCAATGGAGGCATTTAATGGAGCAGATGGGCTCCTGGAATGTGGCAAGTGGCATCTGGTGACAAGAGTTTGCTTTCTCTGACTTGGAGTCATTTAAATTTTAAATTGGGACAGAGGAGGAGGAGATGCCCAAGTCTGTGGGATTCCAGAGACTGCTGTTGGCTTTCTCTCCAATGAGCAGATGTTTTCCTTGGTGATGTTCCTACACAGGCCACTAGCAGTGAGATTAACAACTCCAGCTTTTCAGGCAGTCATTATCAGCCCTGAAGTGGTTTTCAAATGGGCAGTATCACTTAGTCACTGTATAAGGAAAGGTTTTAGTAGCTAGGTAAAGAAGTCACATTGCCTTGTTTATGTATTTGCAACAATAACAACAAAAATCATAGAAATAATTTACAACCAGGGCAAGCATTGTATGTTTTCCAGATCTGGAGTTCGCTAAAAGGCTTGGACAGGAGAACAAGCTCATTCAGAGAGATGTTGGAGTAAAAGAATAAAAATCTACCATTAAAGAGAGGATGCTATGGACTGTTTCCTGTGACGTGCTTGTGATCATTTGTGGCAGCTGAAAGGAAATCACACATAATTCCTGCCAGTTCCTTGTTCTTTCCGAGGAGAAAACTAGAAGAAGTAGACACAGCAAGAGTAAGTCTACTGCTGAGATGCAAAAGACAGCAGTCAGAGCTGTCTGGCAGAGAACAGACTCAGAAGATGTACAGCTGATCAGCTTCTAGTCATAGAGCCTTTCCACAAACATTACATTTACAAGTAAGAGCATCAAGCACTATTCTGCCCACTCAAATTACTTTCTGAGAATAGTTCCAGAAGCAGAACCATTTGGTACAATTGGGCACACAAGACTGAGAAAGTGTTATTTTTATAGAGGTTAGCAATGTTAGGATAGCAGAAGGTCCACATTAGATGGCTGCTAGTGTTTAGAAAGTCAGAAACCCTCCTTGTATTTATTCTATCTTGTGCATTTCTTTGTGCATAATAAAAAGATTTGTTTTGCTTAGTGAGCATACTAGTGAGCTACTTTCCTGTTGCTGCAATAAAACATCACAACCAAGAGTGATTCCGAAAGGATGGTTTCATTAGGAGCTGGTATGGGGGCTGGAGCACAAAGGTGAGAACTCACACCCTCTACTGAAGGCACAAAGCTGAGGGAACAAACTAGAAGTAGGGCAAGGCTGTACACTCTCAAAGCCTGCCCCAAGTGGCATACTTTCTCTAGTAAGAACATACTTCCTCAACTTCCCAAAACAGTGCCATCAATGGTAACTAAATGTTCACAAGACTGGAAGGTTAGGAGATGTTTTCTTTCAAGCCACTCTCACTGAATATTGATTTGTACAATGGCAGATAAACTTTTCCTGGGCATGGTGACTAACATCATCTATAGTAGTGATTTGTTCATTGCAAGATACTTGTCTCTGGTTGACTTTTGGTTTATACACGAGGTTAGGTTATGGCCAATAGGAGGTTAGAGACCTCCAGGGAAATCTAGTCTTTAATGGAATCTGGGGCAGGGATGTGTGAATTACCTACCAGGTTGTGTTTGTGCATTAGGTATGAGTGATTCCCACAGAGAACTGGAGGAGGTTATAAGCAGCCAGTATCATGTGTACCTTCCTCTAGGAAGCAGTATTCCTCCAGGGAAAAGTGTGAGAAGCATTTCACTGTTACTTGCTTGTCTTGTTTAATTTTTTCTTTGCCAAGGGCATGCATGAATCACAACATGAAGTACCCCAGGATGTGGGTGATCTCTGTGTTCTAGCTCAGATGTTCTTTGTAGGAACAGAGGCTGGTTTTTATTCATTGTTTCTTGTCTCTTTTCTCTCTTTACCTTGAGGATATTATATATTCTATCAAATATTCTTATGGGAAACCTAAAAATTTTACTTTAAAATCTAAATGCCAAATATTTAATATTTGAGCTATGTGCATAATCTCATAGGAAGAGAGATTTTCAAGTTTTATATGGCTTAAGATGCATAAATACATGTAATATGCAAATATGTGAAATAATGTATAATACATAAAATAAGATATATAAGTAAAAATATATTCAATTGAAGATAAATTAGTTAAGCCAATGAATAATGTTTCAGAAATACTGGGAAAAACTGTGTTTTAAAGTTTTCCCACTCTGTGGCTACCCCCACTGAAGACTCTTTTACTCAGTTTCCAGAACAGGAAAAACACTTTAAGATGAAAGTATATTTTTGGATGGTTCATATTTGAATGCTCTTCTTAAATATTTCTTTGGGTAAGTGGAAAATCAAAGTTGGGTAAGCGTTACTCTGGTGTGAAAAGCAGACTTTTCTTTGCTCTAGAATATGAAATAGTAGATAAGACTTTCTTTTTCCCGAGATGGCTAACATTTCTAGAGCATAATGTTCCTTGGCCCTAACAATGAAAAGATGATTAAGTTTAAATTTAGTTGTAGATTAGCAAAGACATTAAAGTATTTGTTCAAGTATCTGGACTTACCTCTCATTTCTTCAGTGAGTCAATGGTTAGTTATATCAGCTACTTTTCCATTGCTATGATAAAAAACCATGTCCAAAAGCAACTTAGGGAAGAAAGGGTTTATTTTGGCCTGTAGTTGGAGAAGCAGAGTCCATGATATTTGGGAAGGCATGGAAAAATCAAGGTAAGCATGGTGCCAGGATCAGTAGGTTGGCTGAGGACATTGTCATCATCTATACACAGGGTGCAGAGGCAGAACAGGAAGTGAGGGGAGCCTATCCACATTCCAGTCCTAACCTACTGGCATTTATCCAGCAAAACTTTGCTTGCTAAAAGTTCCATAGCTTCCCAAATAGGGCCGTCAAAAGGGGACTAAGTATTCAAATACACGAAACTTTGGAGGATATTTCTCAACCAAACAACCACAATGCTACTTGGCAGGATGTTTCTAATTATTAGATTCCAAGTTTCTTTGTGTTCCAATTTCTTTCCACATTTTATACTCTTCATGGAACATTGAGGGGTGGTAAAAGTCCAAACACCATTGCTAGATTATGGAACTATGGGGGAAATTTGTCAATCAATGAAGTGATGGTTAATATTTTGAGCCCTTAGAATGAATTTTCCACTTGGGAACCTTTAATAGTTGTGATAGTTAACATTGATAACTCCACTCAACCAATGTAGAGTAATCTAGGAGATAATACTCTAAGAATGTCTAGACATAGGTATTGTCTAGTGAGAGTTTCTAGATTAGGGTCATGTAGACTGGAAAGTAAACTCAAAATGTGGGTAGCAACATTTCATGGCTGAAGTTCCATGACTAATAAAAAGAGGAAAGTGGGCAGAGTAGAGTGCCAGCATCCACTTCTTAGAGTCCTGTCAGTGGTGCACAAGATGAACTGCCAATCACGCTAACAACCATGAATTCACACCATGAGGGGCTGTCCCTAAAACAGTGAACTAAAACTAAGCAACCAAAACAAACCAAACCAAAAGCAACAACAAAATCTTTCTTTCTTAAGTTGCTTTTGTCTGGTGTTTGCTCGGTGGTGCATTGAGAGACTTAACCACTACAAAGTGCTTTCTCAGGGAATAGTATTGGAAATTTTTCTTATAGACAAGCTTGGACCTTTAGCTGAATCATCTTCTGCCCTTGTTCTTTTACCCTGGAAAGCTTTTCATCTTTGGGTTTCTAAACTATAGATTAAAGGATTGAGAATTAGGGAAGAAAGAACAAACAAAGCCAATGGGGTGGGTGTTTAACTTCTAAGATGACTTGAGACCAAAGGCTTCCTTATTGTCCTATGAGGCCTTGCCCAATTGACCAGGAAAGTCCAATATTACTTGAAAAGAAATCTCATTTAAGTAAATGAAATAATTTTACCTGGTCTTTTTTACTTCCTCAGGGAATGTGGGGGCAGTGGTTTTAAGATAAAGACTTGTGTTTTCAGAAAGTAAGAATGATTATATTTTTTTCCCTAAAAGGATGACCTTGACTCAGCCTGATTAGATTTTTGAAATGTTCCTTTTGTTTTGTCTTTAGGAACTTATCCTCTCTGTAACTTGTCACAAGCAGAGGTATTAAGCCACTGTTATAGGAAAATACAAATATCTTTGCTATTGTGAAGTCTATAGAATATGCATATGCCCTAAGTATAGACTTTCTAGAGGGATTGATGACGTACAAACAAAGGGACTCCCCATAAGGCAGCATTCTGTCAGGTCAATGCCCTTGACTTTCATTTCTCCAGTGTCTTCTAGTCCAATGAGTAGGAAGCGAGGCAGGTCCTCAGTGACATGGGAGCTGATACTCACTTGGCATTCATGAAATAAAGTCTTCAGGAAGAGTGTTAAACATAGTGGAAAGATCTTCAACAGGATATATGTCTCCATACTCCCTGAACCTGCTGCCCACAACACAGCCAATGTTGAAAATCATTGGTTTGCTGGGCAAGTTTACATAGCTAAGTATTAAACATAATTTGGGCAGTCTGGAGTGCATTCTACAAGGATTTCTCATTAATATGCACAGCAGGCAGAAGAACCCGTTTGAATGACATACTATTGGTTACTTTGAACTGGACCTTGAAACTTGACAAAATGTAGAAATTTAATTAAAAAAAAAAACAAAAATTTGAAAGCTTGAGCAGAGAAATTTGGATGATGGAAAGGAGTGGCAACTGTGTTTTCTCCTGGCACAAAGACGGTGTCCAAATAGGGAAATATGTAATATAGTAGTCAGGTCCAAATATAACAAAAATGCTGAGTTTCAGACAAAGGACTCTGCAAGTCAATTCGCCAGTGCTGGCTGACAGTGCTTCACAGGTGACGTTGCTCTGTCAAAGCCTCTTCTTTCCTTTTGTTCTTATGAAGCCTGCTGATGACAGGATGTGAAGCTGACCAAACCTGGGCAACCAGGGGGGTTTCTAAGGCCCAGTTCAGTATAATCAATGCCGATATTTAAAAGGGCTCCAGAGAACCCACTGCCCTCTTTTGGCCTCTGTGGATACCAGACATACACATGGTACACATACAAACAGTCAGGAAAACACTTTGATACATTTGAAAAAATCTAACAGGAAAACAACTCATTGTAAGAAAAGCGTTCAGGACTTCTAGAATATTCTGGCAAGGCTGACATTTGTCATGTTAGCTTACAGCTCAATCTGAATGATTTCAGCATCTTCATGTCCTGAGGGAGACTCTGGAAAATTGTATAATGTATTTTCTGAAAATTGTCCCCTCAATCTTGGTTCTTGAATATCGTATTAGTTTCCTTACTGCTGTGGTAACAAATTACAACAGTGATGGTGTCTTCAAGCAACAGGAACTTGTTTCCTCACAGTTCTGATCACAGTCTGAAAATGCTTTCAAAATCAAGGAGTTGACAAGAATGTGTTGGTTTTCCTATGGGAAGTGAATCTTTCTTTGCCTCTCTATAGCATCTGTAGGGAGCCAGCCTCTGAAACCATCTCTCTGATACACTCCTTCTTTTCAATGGTTCTGTCTTCATTTATGTTCCCCCAACTCCATTCTCCTCTGTTGAAAAAACATACCTAGTAGTGGTACTGTTCTCAATTCCATCTTCAATTTATCACCTCTTTTTGTTTGATCACATTGGATAAAATTTACATTTCCTTTTTTAAAATTCTCCAAGATGAACTTAGGTGATAACATTCACTCCATTTATGTAGTGTGTGTGTGTGTGTGTGTTTCCACACATGTGTATGCATGCATGTGTGCCACAACATGTGTGTGGAGATCTCTTTCCTCTGGGGGGGGGGTGAACTCAGATCCCTAGCCTTGGAGGTAAGTGCCCTCCCCCACTGACCCTTCTCTATAGCCCCATCTCAGCTTTCTGAACACACTTCTTCTCTAATGATTACATTCCGTGCTATAAACTCCGTGTGAGTGTCCCTGTCAGTGCGCCTCTGTGTGCTATACTTCAAGACACATTGAGTTTGAGATAAATTCTCCATGGCTTCTCACTGTGTTACTTAGAACTCAAGTTTACTTTCCAAATATTTGGAGATTGTTTTTCCTAGCCATCTTTCATTGATTGTTTTCTAACGGATATCATTTGTACTCTGAGGGCACAGTGACTTCTACTCTTAAGATGTGAAAGATGTGTCCTGGAGCTCAGAATGTGGCCTCATGAGGCTTGTTCCATGTGAATTTCATGAAAGGGAGTATTCTATTGTAAGTGTGTGTGTGTGTGTGTGTGTGTGTGTGTGTGTAAAACAATAGAGTATCAAAATGCTAACAACATACATATGTATTATGTATATATATTGTATATACATACACATATAATATATACTATGAATATATAGTTACATGTATTTATATATTTTGTCCTGCTTTTATTTATTTATTTATTTGTCAGTAGTACTGAAACTAGAGTCATAACCATCTGGGAAGTGGACTTTTGACTGAGAAAATTCCTCCATCAGACTGGCCCGCGGGCAAGCCTGTAGAACATTTTCTTGCTTCATGATTGATATGTGTGGCAAGGAGCAGGTCCCTGTGAGAGGTGCCACCTCGTGACAGTATAAAAAAAGGAAGATGAGTATGACATGGGGAGAAAGCCAGTAAGCAGCACCCCTCCATGGTCCCTGAAAGCAGCCCCTGCTTCAAGGTTCCTGTCCTAAAGTCCTATGCTGATTTCACTTCATGATGGACTACAACTGTCAGATGAAAGAAACTTTCCTTCACACATTGCTTTTGGTGTTCTATTACAGTAATAGAAACCCAACTAAGACAACATTAAAGATTGCAGTGTCTTTTGTTGGAATAGTTCTTTTATCATTAGATGATGGGTCCTTTTACTTTGTTTTTCTTGCCAAGAAACTGGCTGTTCTGAAATGAATACATCTATTCTGTCTTCGCTCAATGAATGCCAGCATGCCAGCACAGCTTACAGTTTCACTTGTTTACTTTCTCTTTTCTGTCATTCTTACATATTGGTTTAAGCTACAGTTGTCAATACTGTACAGAATTGGGCTGATTTAATTGTTAACAACCTTGGTAAGGGCACAGAAACAAAGCCCCTGAAACATGAATGCACTTTAAAAGGCCAAGTGCAATTGGCCTTTTGACAATTTGTACCAGGATCAGTGGGGGAAAGGGAAGTTTTTGTAACAAACATGAAAGAATAGCCAGCTAAGGTATGGATAATCTGAACCTGAATACCTACTTCATGCCAGACACAAAATAATCAGAGATAGATCAAGGTTGCAAACATAAAAGCTAAAAATATAAGGCTTTAGAAAACTTCATCGTAACAATCCTGTCCCATTTAGTTTTATTAAAATACATAGTATTCTTCTTTCTTAGGAAAGTTTTAGAATTTCTTTGAAAAGTTGCACCAGGCTCAAAAGCCAATATCATGGTGTGAGTTGAACAATTGGTACTGCATGCTGTTTGTAGTATGTATTTGAAACAGGAGACTGCTGGGGCCACCACAGAGAAATCATTTTGAATTGCAAGATCTAACAGGTATCAACTGCTTAGGATTTGTATGAGGATTCAGAGGGTCCGTGGTATGTTGTTGATGCTTCTCTTTCCTGGACAGTTCTCTCTCCACACCCTGCTTTTTTTAATTGTATGAATCAGCTCGCATCAGTCATACAGACTAATGCCTTGCGTCGTGACATTTATGCACATGAATATATCCAGCTATGATCATATTTATTCTCTCCATTCTCTTCCCTCTCCACACTCCACCTCTTCCTACTCCTCCCATTTCTTTACTTTCAATCTGTATTTTTTATTGGCAGCATATAATTGTGTCTCATATTATTACTTTTAATTAATGCTGACAGTCTTGATTGATCACTGATGTTAAAGTGATTACAGTTGGAACAATATCATTCTTATCTCTAGTAGTTTTCTAACCATTGCTCTTGTCTCTTTTTTAGGCATCTTCTCATTTTTTTTTCTGCTTTCTTTTAATGGGCTCTTAATTTTTTGTTTTAATTAAAATGTCGCTACATCACTCTTCTCCTTCCCTCTCCCCTTTGTTCTCTACCATTTCTCCCTTTCACTCTTTCTCAAATTGATGTCCTCTTTCCCTTGATTACTATTGTCACACATATATAAATCTATGCATAAATATATAAATAAAGCCTATTGAATCTGTTTTGTTGCTTGTGTGTATATGATTTCAGGGCTAATCACTTTATACTGGATATAATTAGGGGGCTCATTAATGGGGGAGACTGATTCTTCCTCACTCAACAGTCATTATTAGTCTATACTTTGTCTGTGGGTGAGGCTCCATGGACTTTTTCACCCTTCCATATTAGCATGTCTGTTGCAATTGCTATTATTTAGGTCTTGTGTAGCCAGTGATTCTACTGTGGTATCATGTGTATAGCTTTCCGATCATTTCTGGGAGATACAATCTCACAGAAGACTTCACGATTCTCTCATTTTTACAGTATTTCTGCTCATCCTCTGTCATATTCCCTGATGCAGTTGTGCTGTATCTATATCCATGAGGGATGGGCTCCTTCCTATTTATTAGCTCTGTGTTATGACCAGTTTAGTTTTCTTTGCAGTCTGTTGGCTGCAAAGAGAGATACTTTGATGAAGGATGAGAGCTGCATTTATCTGTGGATATAAAGATAAGTTTTAGCATATGGTTAGGAATTATGCTAGTCTAACAAAGTGGAGGTAGCAGATTCTCCTCTAAGATTCATAACCCCACTACTCCTTGGCAGTTAGCTATGCTTCTAGTATCAGACATGTTTTCTCCTCCTTTTGAATGGGTCTTTAGTGAAATTATACAGCAGTTGGTTACCGCCATGATATGAGTGCCATTATTGTATCTTTAGGGATTATTTTTCATTTTGTTGTGTCTTATAAGCATTATAGCTTGTTAGGACTATCAGTTTGTGGTGGTTTGCATATGCTTGGCCCAGGGAGTGGCACTATTAGGAGGTTTGGCCTTGTTGGAGCAGGTATGGCCTTATTGGAGGAAGTGTGTCACTGTAGGGGTGGACTTTGAGAGAGCTTCCTACTAGCTGCCTGAAGATTTGAGTCTTCTACCTGCCTTTAGAACAAGATATAGAATTCTCAGTTCCTCCAGCACCATGTCTGCCTGGACACTGCCATGCTTCCTGCCATAAAGGCAGGAACTGAATAAACTGAACTCTGAGCCTGTAAGCCAGCCTCCAATTAAATGTTGTCCTTTACGAAAGTTGCCTTGCTCACAGTGTCTCTTCATAGCAATGGAACCCTAACGAAGACACAATTGCTTCCCTCCCTGGGCATATCACATAGTTTCTTCTTCTATCTCATAAAAGCTAGATCCAGCTCGAATTTTCTAATTTGTGTATCTGAAGTATTCAGTGTCTTCAGCATCAGGGGATTGTCTTTCACCTCTAAGAGGCAACCAAGGGCCAGAGCAATGGCTTGTATTGTTTTGTTGGAGACACTTGAACTGCTTAGACCAACAGTGGCTTCTTCATATACACATACATGCACTTGAAAGCTTGGATCTTGTTATTATATTTCTCTAGTTTCTAAGACAATTTGCTCTTTGTGTTATTCTGCAATAGATGGCCAGACAAAGAGCTTCTGGTTTTCCATTTATTTATCTTTATATTGTTATAAAAAAAGTTAGTAATAGGCCTGTTTTTTTTCATTTCTAAGCAGGAATAATATAATTATATATCATATACACACAGAATTGCTATTATCATGAGGAAAATTATTGTACTTAGTGATCTTTAAGAATGGTTTTATGTTGGAATTTTTCTGATTCCATAAAATTTTTCCCTATAAATTTAAGGGACAAATCCACAGTTATGAGTCTTGGGTGCTACATTTTTGGAACAATATGCAAGTGGGATAGGAAAAGTACAGGTAAAAACCAGGGAGGTGGTTCAGTAGTGAAATGCTTGCTATCCAAACATGAGGGCCAGAGTTGATTCCCATGACCAAAGTAAATGTGGTACGTGCACAGTGGTCTGCTGTAACTCTGGCCTTTGGGAAGCAGAGACAGGGAATCTCCAGGGCAAACTGGATAGCTTGACTCTATGAATTAGTAAGCTCTGAGTTTAAGTGAGATATGTTGTCTCAATATACAAAAGGGAAGACACATGCCATCACCCTGGCCTCCACACATACATACACATGTGTAAATGTGTCCCCTCACAACATACAAACATACACATGATTGCATATACATATGCTCACTCCACACAGTCATATACATAAAAAAAGAAAAAGAAGAAAAAGAAGCCCAAAGAAATAACCCTTCCCCCAACCAGAAGGTAATTGTCTTGGTCTGACCATACCATTTGTGCTGTGGTCTAAAATAAGCTACCTAGTATGCCTGAATCTTGGCTTCTTCACCTATGCAATAAGGTGGCTAATTTACATGGCAACAAAAGCTGACAGTCTGCTATTTTAATAGATATAGCCCAAAGTACCCAATTTATTGCTTGCACCCTTAGTGCTTACACATGAAATATTTTATTGGCATTGAGGAAATAGCCATTTGAATGTCGGCTATTAGCAAGGCACTGTGTGGCCGGCATCCATCCTCAACTTGTGTTTCCTCCTGTTTCAAGTATAAGAAATGTGGTTTCTGCTTACTGACATATTTGAACACTGGGCAGATTTGTCTAAGTTACAAGCAAGATAGTTTACAAATAATTGATTTACTGAAAAGGTAATGAAAAATATAATTATTAAATAGTCAATGTTAGAACTTAATATTCAAATTGATTAATTGACCAATAGCTTTAACTGGAAAACAAGAGGTTCAATCAGGTATATATATATATATATATATGAATACTAGTGGGCTTCCTAAAACAGTGCCCTCTTCCACTCTCTTTTTCTTCACATATCTAAATATATATTGTATAAATTGATTAAATAGATTTTCTGTGATAGAAATGACTCAGGTATTTTCTAAATAGCAAATTGACATTGTTTAGTTCTTTCATCTTTAAAATCAATTAGAATTCTATTAACTCAATGCCTAAGAGCATCAGGTACTATTTAGAATCTGGACATAAGGAAATAAATAGACAGACATCACTTCTAAATGAGTTCACCATCTGGTATGGGACAGAATTATCTTGGTGAAGATGAGTCTTGACAAGTTCCACTACACCTAGAGAAACAGACTCAGAAGTTATTACATATTTATGATAGGTGAGGGAAGGCAGAAACATGAATGTGTGCTAAGAACCATGGAGACAGAAGAGTCATCAACACTTAAACAGCTCTCAGAAGGTCTGGTGAGAGGAAAGACATAACTGAAAAGAAAGGCGGGGGGACAGAGACTTGACTATAGAATTAAATGTTTGTATTCTCTAAAAAAAAAAAAAGAAAAAAGAAAAGAAAAGAAAAGAAAGAAAGAAAGAAAGAAAAATCCAAGGCAAGTTTTTTTTTTGGTTCTTTTTGAGACAGGGTTTCTCTGTGTAGTCCTGGCTGTCCTGAAACTCACTCTGTAGACCAGGCTGGCCTCGAACTCCGAAATCCATATGCCTCTGCCTCCCAAGTGCTGGGATTAAAGGCATATGCCACCACCGCCCAGTTGACAAAATTTTGTTAAATCACACTCCTATCATATGTCTCCCTTTCCCAGAAATCAGGCTCCTCCCTGTCCCAGCAGCTCCTCACCCTCTCTGGGATGGAGGGTTAATAAAGAAGCATGCTATGCTGTACTTGTAGTTGCAAGGTAATATTATGGTCATGTCTAGTTTGTGCCTTTCTTCCTCTTAACATGTGGACTAGTATAGCTTGATCCCACAGTATGGCCATTACATGCCAGTTCTCTGGGTCTTTCTCTCCATTTCTGACCCTGATCATGTTATCCATTATGATTGTCTCTCTCCACGCAGCTCCCTTTTTGGACCAATGTCAATGGTGCACCATCTCTTTTAGTATATTCTGTAAGCACAATTTTTTTGCAACCTACTTTTAATAAGGGTTAAACATCTCCTCTAATCCATCACCCAGCAGAGATAGTGGAAGAGAAAAGTTATTAGGATGGGGGGGGCGTGTCGATCTGTTCAGCAATAGTTCTTTGGGAGAGAGCTTGATCTTTGGCAGCAGTTCAGTACTGTGGCAAACTCCAAATTCAATTTTGCAGCTGCAGACCAAATCCGCTAGGCTGGCAGTCCTCAGACAGGAACCAGCAGCTATAGTCCAATTCCTTTCAGCAAGCAGACACTGGGCAGCGGTAGCTCAGTCCTAAAGAAACCACGAGACTTGCCAACCAGCCTGAGGTGATGTCACAGAACCTCACAAGCAATTTGGGCGAGTTTCTCTCAACATCGGAGTTACCATAAGTTGAGCTCAGCAACGTTATGTAAGGCGAACCAATACGTGCATGCCTTTAGAGAAGACTATCAAGGCAGAGTAAACCAAACCAAAGCTCCGTTCTCTTAGCCTACTTTCTGTGGGGCCGTATTTATACTCCTTCAGCAAGCATCCTTTCATGTGTTTGCTATATCAAAACATCCTTTCACCTGGGTTTGCTTCAGGAAAACTGTGTTCCAACTGTCTGCTTTGGCAAGACATTCTTTCACCTGTGTGCCCCAGCAAAACATTATTTGACATAACTAACTTCCCAGTGAACTAGAAGTTTCCACTTTCCCATTCCTACTTCAAGGCCTGATCATGGCTACTTGTAGCTGTGAGGCTCTCTCCTCTAATAAAATTCATCCTGAAAGGTAATTCTTTTTGCCAGCTCCTCGTTTACAGACCTATTAATTTAGACCGAGTTCAAATGCCAGGAATTTATCTGATGAAAAATCCTACGAAGCACCATGGAAGCAGTGATGAAGTAGGAGAGAAGAGGTGAGGGATAATAGGAAGAATGCATCACATAACTCACAGGCATGAGCTACTAATGCTTATCTTCAGAAAGAGATCTGAGATCTTAGAGATTAGTGCACCAGTCACAGGGAGTCATTGGTCAGGGGTTAGTTTCAGGAGGATCAAGTTCCTGGTACTGATGGCCTATCTCACAAGTAGGGTTCAATGGTTTGAGAGACCTTTTCAGGCAAGAGTGTCAGGGCTGTCATGCATGGAAATATTGCCTGAATGAACCATTTTCAGGTTTACCACAGCTGAGTTCCACGAGAGCCACAAGAAAAGAGAATTTCTTGGGGGAAGAAAGTAGTAAAACAAGCCATTGGGGCTGGTGAACCTAGAGAGTGAAGGACAGGCTAAGAATTCTTTCTCTGGGAAAAAGCTACTACCAGAAAAGGAAAGAGATGAGCAGAAAAGTAGATAAATGTTCAAATAAGATATAAGAAGGGAACAAAGTGAATGTGTGGGGTCAACACAAATGAAATGTACACAATAAAATAAAATCCCATTAAAATACTTTTTAATGACTGAACTCATATAACATCTTATCAGGAAACTCTCTTTGAAATAGTGAGATTGGCTTCTAGGCCCTGACTTTTTAAATGCACCTTTTTGTCCATTTTTTTTATGATGGAGCTTAACAGATAAACTCTAAATTATTTATTTGCTGCTTATGCAGGGGTGGAATCAGACATAGAGGAAAGTTAGAGCTCCATTTGGTTCATTTTAGCCATAAAGCACAGAATTACTTTGTGCACGGCAATCTTAGGTCACATTAATAGAAACTAAACCAGCATCCTGGGGATATAAACTGGGAAACACAGTGTCCATGCCAATGCAAGGTTAGTCCTATTGATGATGTTTCTTCCTGACATATTGATGATGGCTGTGCTGCAGTCTATCCTCAGAATACTAAGTGACTTCTTAGGTGAAATTACATTTTTCCCAAACAGGCTCTAGATGGGGATAGTCAGCTATTGTTCTGTTTTCTCAACTGTTAAAGGGAACAGTGTACACAACAACCTGAAGAAAGTAAATTAGAGTTATTTCTCATTTTAAAATCTCTCACAGACTCCTGAAATGATTTAGAATATTACTTAAGGCAGATAAGATATGAAAAATATTTTTGAATTGTTATTCTAGATGATTTATTAAAGTGGAACATTACTGCATGTCACCTCTTTCACGATATGTACATTTGCTCAAGATAGAAAACAGTTGAGTTTTAAAATGTAAAGTAGATTTAATCAGAAATAAGGAGTTAAAATGTTCTGATTTTTAAAAAAATGGTGTTTTGCAAACAGCAAGGAAGGATATAAAAGTCAATGCCCACTAGGAAAGAAAAGTAAAATTCACAAACATTCTTGCATATACATTTTAACAATAAAGTAAGAATTATGGATTTTATGATTAAAATTATTCATATAAAATTAATTATGTTCATCCTTTTCCCTAGAAAGTGATTTACTCTATTCTTTGGAGGCTGGAGAGGAAAAGAAAAAGAAAATCGATATAAAACCAGAGAGAGATGGGGCAGTGGAAAGAGAGTGTAATATATTCCTGACACTAGGTGCATCAAATGACCTTTGGAGCTCCTGTTTTTCCTCTGGCCAATGAGAAAAATTTCACTGTTGTGTTAGACTTTGAAGGCTAAACTTAGCAAAACAGTGAGTGTGACTCAGTGATGTAGGAAGGCAGAGACAGGCAGAGTAGTGCAGCAGACATCTGAGTTCTCTCCACGGCCAGTCACAGATGCAGAACTGTGGGACTGAAGCTTCCTGCTGGACTACAGCTCAAGGCTCTTCTTACATTGTGAGTCTACTATAGGATTTTTATAGTAAAGAAATGTTCCCCATCTTCAAAGTGTCAGTGTAGATTCCATTTTCTTGTAAGCAGTGGCTTAGAGAGGCATTAAGTCTGGGCACCTAGACTCCCAAGAGAGAGGATCTACTAGCTGCTCATCTCAACACCATGAATCTCTGGTATGCATGGCTTAAAGGGAGGGGCTATTTACTCTCTTCATGGTTTCATCGTGGTCAGTCTATCTATCACAGTAGGCGAGTAGTTCATACCATGACAGAGGAACAGAACCATAGGGAACGCCAGTAGTCACTTCAACTTCCCCCCCTTCCATTTCATTCCACATGTCTGAGCCTATTTGGGGTTCTACTTCCCATATTCAGGCTTAATCTTCCCACAGTTGGCCCTCTCAGGAACTGACCTCACAGATACTCCCAGAAGTATGTCACCCCAAATTAGCTTTAAATCTAGCCAAGGTGACAATGAAGATTAATCCTCACGGGGGCATGGTGGGAGGCATTCAGATGCAGAGGTATAAATTCCATGTGCAGTATAGTGTGGTAACTGTAACTTAGAGGAACAGAGGTAAGAAGCTTGAAGACTCTGAAAGAAGTTGCAATAAGCAGATGGAACTATTAATTATCCTGCTTGATCAGTATGCGTTGTGTACATGTATTGTGATGTCACTACCCGTACTTCAGTGTAAAATTATTCCCTGTTATAACAACTTAGATGTATAATATTTTGGCAGATTCATAGTTTTGTGTTGGAAAGTTAGGGTAAGATTGCAGGCACCAAGACTTTCTTCCAGCATTTCACTGTGAAGAGGACAGAGGGCTTCTTCATCCCATATAGAATCTGGATATCATCCTCATTCTACAAGGACCACAGTTGCTACTGTGTCTTGGTCCCTTCAGTTATCCGTGATGATAACTGTGTGATGTTGAAATGGGCTATTTTAAATGTGCTTGACTTTTAGGGCTTTGGAATAAGAAACAAGCCTTGGATCTCCTTTGGATCAGATAACATGCTGGTAAGCTAAAGATACTATACACTATTCCATCCACTACCTGACAGAGAGATCTGTAAAGTCATGACTGCTTAACACAGGTACTAGGAACATACATACCTACTGCTAGAGGCTACCTATGTCATGCTTACTGCTTTTATTTCCTGTGGCAAGGCTAATGTCTTTTGGCTTATTTTAAGAAACTCCCGGAGATTTTTTGACCACCACTTTGAATGAATAAAAAAGCAATGAATAAATGAATAAAATATATTTTATTCAATCTATGATCTGGGTCCCCAGGCCATTCTGCATAGGGATATGCACAAAGTTGGAGTCACTCGGCTGCAATAGTAGACTGCAGTTTCCAAACCTTTGTCTGCCCTTGAAAAGCTATGTCTTTCATCCTCTTAGTGGCTGAAATCTTTTTCTCTTCACCTGATAAAAAAACAAATCCAGCTCCATCCTGCTCTCCCAGTCTTTTCCAAAAGAGATTTGAAAAACAGACTTTCAACTACCTAGGAAGTCTTCGCTATCACATGGTCTCCTCTGTGCAAGACAGTCTCCAACTTTGGCCAAGGAGAAACAGACCACTTCATAAGATTTTATTCTAGAACTAAAGGTATCAGTATACAAAAGACAAGACGATGTACACTAAAGTCAGTAAGGGCAGGCATACTTCATAATTAGGCATCAGTAGATGTCAATAGATCAGGAATGTCATTGAAGCCATTAAAGGCTTGCCATGACAAAACAGCACAGGCAAGGGCACCGTGCCAAGCCAGAATCTCCCTGTCTTGTTGCTGGGATTTTACAGAAAATACTGAAGCAAGTTCTTGGAATTCAGGGTGCATCCTAATATTTCTGTAAGATATTGAGTTTCTCAGAATAGGATTGTCTGGCTGCTGCCTTGAGGAGAGGGGACATTCTTTAACTAAAAATCTGGGAGGATCAAAATAAGCAGTAAAGAGAGAGAAGGATTCTATCTGAGATTTAGGAAGTTCATAAGTGACTGATAATCATCTATCATTGGGTTTGCATTGGAGAAGTAGAGAAGATGTACAGATGTCAGAAAATTTCAGCTTGTGCGTCATTCAGATTTCAAGACCCATGAAAGGTTTCAGGGAATTCAGTGATAATGATTCTAATGATAAAACAGAATCATTCCAATAATGTACTATATGATGATTTGAATGAAAATAGCCCCTATAGATCCATAGGGAGTGGCACTATTAGGAGGTATGGCCTTGTTGAAGGAAGTATGCCACTGAAGGTGGGCTTTGAGGTTTCAGAAGCTCAATCTAGGGCCATTGGGTCACTCTCTCTTCCTGCTGCTTGCAGATCCAGATGTAGAACTCTTAGCTCCTTCTCCAGGACCATGTCTGAGTGCATGCTGCCATGCTTCCGGCCATGATGATAATGGACTGAACATCTGAACTTGTAATCCAGATCCAATTAAATGTTTTATTTTATAGGAGTTGCTGTAGTCATGATGTCCTTTTATAGGAATGGAAATCTTAATTAAGACATAATACAATAAAAGTTACATGAATACACCCTTCTCTCAGAAATATATTTTTGTACTGAGCTTATACTTCTATCTGTGATTTGGGATAATGAAATACATACCAGGTAAGATAAATTCAACTGAGTCACCCAGGCATTGTGACTTGGCATTAGGTTACTCTGATGAATTGGAAGGTGGTGGGGGCAGGGGAGGGTGTTGTCAATGGATTCAAGTAACCTTGGATCAGTGACCATGGTTGGATTATAGGAACATTTGAGGTTATTGACTGGGGATCTTTGATAGTTGAAAGATGCTTTTCATATTTTTAACAGCATGAGCGAATATTGATTGTAGTCCCCCTTGCTTTTCCTCTCTAACTCATCAAAATTTGCTGCAAATTCTTGAACTCTACATAGATTGTTTGGTGACTTTATTACTGCCTTTTGACTGAGAATTATAGTCCAGAGCCTTGTCTTTGTGTTTTGAAGCATTTTTGCAGAGTTCAGAAATGCCCATATTGGTATTCTTGCCTCTCCTTCTACTTCAACATGGTCTTCTTTCTTTGTGAATGTCTCAACATGTTCTTCTGAGTCCTCATCGTTAGTGCTACATGATGGGTGAATGTATGCTACCTTGACAAACCAAATAATGCCACAGTCAAAGGGCTGAAGCACAGAGGTTGGATTTTGATGTAAATAAACAACCTTGGTATTTTCATAGCAAACAAAGTCAGGATAGCCAGAGGCAGTGTCTACCATTAACAGTGCATATGTTCTACCTCTCTTTTTCAAGTCTTGTAGAACCATTATATAAACCAGATGTTGCTGTATCTCTATGCTACCAGAACATGGTATTTTAATTTTGTTTTATTTTTTTCAGAGTGCGTGGGCTCTTTGACCTTTATCTCTTACCTAGATTTACTTCATATCCCACAGTATTAACATGAGCATTAATAGATAAAGTCTCTGATTGTGATGCCACCAGAATTAACTTGTCCTTCTATGGTTTATTCCTTGGAATCTTCTGGGAACATTTATATAGAGATCCATCCAGAGGAACCCATTTTCATTATAATTGAAGACTTGCTTTCTGTGATATTCTTTCTTTCCGATCAAATTCTTCTATTCTGTTACTAATTGTTGACAGACACATGCTCTAGCGTGAATTTTATGATTCTTGTGAAATCTATCCAGAGTATTTTGAGCCATTCCTTGCTTGGGATGAATGGTTTGACATCACTTATTTCTGGATCTATGGCTAAGTTCTTCTCACAGCCTCAGCCCCTCTGGTGCAACACGTCAGCAATCAGATCATGTTTTCTGCATGTGTCTTTTACTCCCACACTTAATGCATTTTCCATCTCCTCTGAGCATTTATTATGATCCACAGCTATAATGTTGACAGCTTGATGCATGACAACATTTCACAAGTTTCTTTACCTTTCTTCATAATTTCATTGACAGAAGATTTGCTCCACGGTAGCTATCAAGACCATACCCCAGGATTATTTTCTTTCCTTGATAAGTACAGAATTTGAATCATTCCACTTAAAGTTAGCATTTTGCAGCTTCTCTTTGACATATTTGAATTGTCAGCTTCTTTGGGGAGCTGTTAAGTATAATAAGGGTCACTTGAATATAAACTCTGCCATCAATCTTACAGCATGGATAGCCAGTGATTGACTAGCTATGAAAATACAGAGTTGGTTACAGTGTATGTGGTAGTTTGAATAGGAATGTTCCCCATTTTACCATGTGCTTGAATGCTTAGTCCATAGGGAATGGCATTATTAGGAGGTATGGTCTTGCTGGGGCAGGTGTAGCCTTGTTAGAGGAAACGTGTTACTGAGGCGGAGGACTTTGATATCTCATAGATATGCAAGCTATGCCTAGTGAGTCAATCCCCTTCTGCTCACTGTAGTTGAAGCTCTAGAACTCTCAGCTCCTTCTCCAGCACCATGTCTGCCTGAATACCACCATGCTTCTCCACATGATGATAATGGAGCAAACTTTGGAAACTGTCAGTCCCAATTAAATGTTTTCCTTTATAAAAGTTGCTGTGGTCATGGTGTCTCTTCACAGCAATAGAAAACCTAACTAAGACAGTGTTTAAAGAGATATTTTGTGTTCTGGGTGGTATGGAGTTGAGCAGCATCAGATTTCTTTATATTTCTCACAATGGCATGCACCTTGATATTTGGAAGTTGTTGCTTTCTATAATTTTCCTTTTAGTATCTTCAGACTGCAATTGGCCACAGATAACTGAATTTGTGAAAGGGGAAACCATGGGTAAAGTGGCAATAAACCTTCAGTCAAATCATGATTTCAATTAATTTGAACTAAGATAATGATCAGTTAAATGTTTTAGACAGGTTAATGCTACATCCTATAGGTATTTCCTTGGAATTTGGTTATTCTCAATCAGATGTAAGGATTTCTTATCTGTCATTTTATCAACATAAGAGTACATGTAACTGTAGACTTGTGACTAATTGTCCTGGTAATTAGTAACTTTGGACAGCTTTGTAAGTACGAGGGGATATTTCCAGAATGTTAGTGGACAAAGAACCTTTCAGCACAGGATTTATTGTGGTCACTTCACAAGGACCAAGGTTTACTATGTCCTTTTGTGTTTTGAAGATGTGGATGATGAAAGTAACATTGCCTGACTATCTGTAATGCTCCTGCAATCATCTAGGAGACAGACCTCAGGGTGTGTTTGGGAGGGAGTTTCTACTTTGGGTTAATTCAGAAAGGAGGAGATACCCTGACCATAGGAAGGGCTGTGTTCCTGCTCTGGGTGAAACAGGGTAAGTGAACTGAACACCACTGCTCACTTCTCTCTGACAATAGATATGATGGGACCAGCTGCCTCGCATACTTGTTACTTTGCCATACCTACCACAGTGAACTATACTCAGAAACAATGAGCCAAAGGTATCATCCTAGTTGCTTTATTAGTGTGTTTTGTCATAGCAACGAGAAAAGTATCTAACACAGCCCAGCCACCAGAGTCAAGAGACTAATCTAAATTAAGTGGCTACTATAATGAATTCACAGAGTAACTAATAAACAAAGGCATTATGGCAATCTTGTAAAAATTGTTTTATGTACAGGAGGCATTCTCACAACCTCTGAATGTAAACAGAATTATTTTCAGCACAGACTGACTCTCTCTTGCAGCGGAGCTGTGTTCCTGGAAATGTGACAGATGTGTATACAACCCCTTGATCTGCTTGTCTGATCTTGAAAAGTAAACTGATTTTCTTTCTTTTTTTGGCTCTTTGTTTCATAATCTGTGAAAGTGGACTTTGGGTGAGGCGCTGAAGGTGCAGCTGTGTTTGTGAGTTCAGGTGCTAAGATAATGAGCCACAGGAGAATGCTTTGCTCAAACAAGTGCAAGTGTTTTCATACTTCGGTTCCTAAGATCAGTTTTAGGATTTTCTAGTTATCATCTGAACTTCGGAGAAAGAAAAAACTTTCCTTGTAATTTTTTTAGGTAGGGAAGTTGAATTGGAGTTTCTTTCTGCTAGGTTGGCACTGAAGTGGATAAAGGGTGGCAGGACTGAATAGTAGTCTGGGGTCTCCTGCTTCCTAAACTGCATGCCTTACTCAGCTGAGTGGTATTTGCAGACTATCTCACTGGCAGGCGATGCGGAGAACACTAATTATAACAGTATTCATTTCTCTCTCTTTCTCTTACACACACACACATACACACACACACACACACACACACACACACACACACACACACACACACTTACACACCTTTACACCCATTATGTTACTGTCTAGAACAACTACTTTTCATTTTTAATCAGTAAAAATGGCTGACTGAACACTTTCCCATCAACTCTATGTGAACTGGACCTAATTACATGCTCAAGGTCTACTAACTCCCTGTGCTCCCCAGGGATCAAGGGCTAAAATTGTATTTCCCCTCTTAGAGAAGAAAATACTCTCATTAAGCAGTATCTATGTTTATTCCTCTATATTTTCTCTCACCATATTTTATGTCTTAATGAAAGAAATTGACTCATAAAGATATGCCTTTCATGACTGAGAGGTGGCACATTGGGTGACAGTACTTTCTATAAATATAAATAAGAACTGTATTCAAATTCTCAGTGCACACATACAAGGCACATATGACTACACATGTGTGTAACTTCAGGCAGATTCTGAGAGATGGCCTATCAACTATTCTACCCCAAATGGTGGGCTTCATATTTAATCAGAGTTTCTGTCTTAATAAACAAGATGAGGGGCTGGAGAGATGGCTCAGAAGTTAGGAGTGCTTACTTCTCTTCTAGAGAACCTGAGTTTGGCTCCCAGTATCCATGTTGAGTATCCACCACCACCTGCCACTCCAGCTCCACTGGATTTGACACACTGTCTGCTACCCACAAACACATAGCAATCACACAGACACAACACACACGCACACACACACACACACACACACACACACACACACACACACACACAGAACAACAACAACAAGATAACTCCTTCCCCTCCCAAAACATTTAAGATGAGTTCTACAGGAAGATACCCAATATCTTTCTCTGGTCTCCACATGTGCATTATCCAGTGCAACTACACATGGTAATATCCATAGACTATAGACTATACACACATCACCCCCACCACAGAAAAGATGTATGTGATGGCTGGTTTTATATTTATTTATTTAATTTTTATCAATATGATAGAAGCTAGAATGACCTGGAAAGACAAGACCTCAATTGAGGAATTATTCCAATCAGATTGACCTGTGGGTATGTTTTGGGAGGCATTTTCTTCATTAATAATTGTTGAGAGCCCAGCTACTTGTGGGTGGTACCACTCCTGAGCAGGTGAGCTTGAGTTGTATAAGAAAGGTAACTGAGCAAGCCAGGGCTAGCAAGCCAGGGCTAGCAAGCCAGTAGGCAGCATTCCCTTATGCCCTTGGCTTCTGTTCCTGCCTCCTGGTTACTACCTTGAGTCCCTTCCCTGGATGGTATTGAGTGATTTTTTTTCAAAGCAACAGAAAGTATATTAAGACAATATATATTTGGCAACAATGAAAGCTTCACAAAAGTGCTGAGGTAAAATATATTAAATGTAGAAAGATCGCTGATATATCCATTTATATATTCCATATATAAAATGTTTTATGTATATAATATGTGTATCACATGCATATTAAATATGTTGTGCAGTGATTCAAGGCAAAGGAAGACATTAGAAACTATTTTAGGGATTTGATGGTTAAAATCAGCCTATGAATAAAGCTTGGTGAAAGTCATCTGAATGTGGGGTCTCTGGTGGGAGTACTGAATACTAAAAAGAAGCTAGAGAAGAGGACACATATCTTTATGGACCTGTACTTGAACCTAACAGCACCGATTCACTGGGCAGCTATATTGTAGGACATTCTCATCCTGCAGTAGAGTTAACTGGATACTATTAAGATGAACATGGATTTGGAACAGGATAGACTTGGGTTTAAGTTGTGGCACCAAAGAGTAATGACTGTGAACATGGGCAGGTTGTTAAAGCCTGTGCAATAGATTCTGTGGTGTCTCACTCAGACCCTTCCCCTTGGGATGTCAATGCCTAATCTCTCAGTAAATGAGTTCCTCTGTGGCTGACAGATTTGAGTCCCTCCCCTGAGAATTGCCTCAGCTTCAGGGAGCTGCCTTTACTCAAGGTCACATTTCCTCCATGCTGACAGCTTGTCTGTAATGATTAGTTGATGTAGGATTACAAAGCTTTTCACCAGGGCCATTCCAGCCCTTCCTATGTGTTTATCTGAGGTCTTTGTTGGGACTCTATTCATTGTAACTAACTTCTGCCCTGCCATGTTGTTAGCCTATTCCATCATCAATGACTCTACAATGTAATTACTAAATGTAAATGTCTATTTTGGAGTCTGTTTTTATTATTATTAAATAAAAATCTTATCTGAAAGTTTATTTCCTTGTATAAACACTGCTCACCTCACCGTTCCTATAAGATAACTAATCTTAATTCCTAGGATTTTCTTCCTGTAAGCCCTGAATGTCTCAAGCAGCCCTTTTTTGCTTGTTATGCTCTTTACCTTTCTCGTATCTGTCCTTACTCTGCTGAGATTTGGATTTGATTTTCAGATCCTTGTTAGTACAGTGGTTCCTTGACTGTAGGATAATGCCTAAAATTATGACCCTTTATTATGCAGCTTGACATCCGTGAAAGCCAGCAGTGCATCAACTGGCTCAGCTCCAAGCTTCCTTTATCACTTAATTTACATGAATTTGATCTTTTCAAGTCATGCCCTGCTTGTGGTACCAGGGTGAGTTGTCTTTTTCCCCCAAAGAGCAGAGTCAGTTACCTGCATTATATCAGACTAGCCAGATGCATTCTTGTGGGAACTACAGGTTTTTGATGACTTGTGGGAGCTGTGAGTTCTTCTGTGGCTCTGTATGAGATAGGTGTAGTCTGCTCCAAGGCTGTCATTATATGTAGCTAATAATCTGCTGTCTTGTTTGCCAAGTGTCAGGGGGCATGTGCCCAGTCCTCCCTGGGACTGTACCTAGGAATTTACTGATTATTAATGAGATAAATAAGAGAAAAGAGAGGGCCCTTACAAGTGTCCTAATTTACTGTTATAGGCCTTTGTGTCTTAGATAATTGTAAAAAAGGTTCAAGTTCTGCATTATCCTTACCTACAATGACAATGGTATGTCAGTCAATGGCATCTTACTTTAATAATTATATTTAGGTGTTTGTTAGTTTTATGTTATAATAAAATACAGTTGAGACAAATTTTTCATTAATACATATTTCAGTTTGTAGTTAGAAAGCCACTAAAATTGATTTTCTTTAATTTATTGAAAATTTCATGCATCCATACATTCACTTGGTTCTATCCTTCCTTTACTCCATCTCTCCAGCTCTCCTGATTCCTATTAACATTTTCTATCTCTCTACCAAACTTGTGTCTTTTTGTTTAATAATCTATTAAGTCCAATTAGTGATGTTCTTATGTACATGTGTGTGACATCATCCTCTGGAGTATGGACAATCTATCAATGCCTTCTTTTCTTCCTCAAGACTTACTTCCTTCCTCAGCCACTGGCTGCCTTTAGCATCATAGTTAGGATGTGGACTTAGGGGCATCTTCTACTTCCATTCGAAAATAATTTTAAAAAGTTATTCTAAATTAAATTAAAAATTATTTTTCATTTTATTTATGCATTTATTTATTAAATTGAAAATAGATTTTATAGAATGCTTTATATAAAGTCTGTATTATGATTTCCCCTCCCTCAACTTCCCCCAGATCTTCACCCACCCAGTCCACACCCTTTATTTCTCTTTTTCTTTCTCTTATTCTTTTTCCCTTTAGAAAACAGAAATATAAAAGAAAAAATAAACTAAATAAAATAAAAACAAACAAACCAAAATAGGACAAACAAACAAGCAGTAAAAAAGAGCCAAAGAAAAAGCACAAGAAATACACACAAACTTGGAGACATACAAATTTATACATTCAGAAAACCAGTAAAAAGAATATGGGAAACCGTAATATAATACACAATCAAAGACCTGTAAGGTTAAAAAAACAAGACAAACAGAAAACCTCCAAAAATACCACATTGAGTTTGCTTTGTGTTGGCCATCTACCGTGGGCATAAAGCCTGGTCTTAAGTTGGTTTATATACCCAATAAGACTATTGGGGAGACTGTTTTTTTCCTTTGTAAGTGGTTATCAATTTGAGATAGCTTCTGCATCAGGCATGTTGGCTTGTGTCAACTTTCCCTCTCTGTACTGGGAGTTCATCTGGCTTAGATCTGTGCAGGTCCTGTGCGTGTTGCTACAGTTTTTCTGAGTTTATATGTGTATTAGTTCTACTGTGTCTAGAAGGCCTTACTTCCTTGGTGTCCTTCATCCCCATCAGCTCTTACAGTCTTTCCACCTCCTCTTCCATAGGGTCCCCTGAGCTCTAAGAGAAGGTATTTAATGGAGACATCTCATTGACGATTGAGCATTTCAGGATCTTTCATTGTCAGCATATTTTACAGTTGTGGGTCTCTGTATCTGTTACCATCTACTGCAAAAGGACGCTTCCCTGATGATGGCTAAACAAGATACTGACTAGATTATATCTGAATCTTTTTAGTAGTCGTTTTATTGGTATATTACTTCAGCATAACAGAAGTATTTGTTTTTTTTTTCTAGGTCCATGGCTTATCTAGTTTCTGATTTTCAGCCCACCTTATCAGTGTTGGGCATAGGTTCTATCTCATGGAATGTGCCTTAATTCTATTCAGACAGTGGTTGGTTACTCCCACAACTTTTGTGCTACTATTTCATCAATGTATCTTGGAGGCAGGTCATCACTGTAGATCACAGGAATTGCATCTGGGTTGTTTACCGTTCTTCTCTAGTAGCATGCAGAGTATCTTTCAGAACCATGAATACTAGTCAGTAAGAATGAAGGCTCTAAGTAGGCACCAGCTCAACTTCTCCATACTCAGTGAATTATAGGCATTGTTTTGAGCAATAGGGCCTTCCTATCAGTTTTGGAGAGCAGCAAATAGCCTTGGCAAAATCTTGGACTTTTTTTTGGGTGTTTCCATTGGGCCCCTTTGGCCAAAACTTGAGTAGTTGTAATGTAACCCATTACACTGGAGGTTTCATTTGGTGGCAAGGGATGTCTATTTGAAGTTTTGTCTCTCCCATTGTTTGGTGTTTTCATTTAGATTTTTTCATATATGTGTAAATTATGGAAAAGCTTCTATAGTAGTAAATTTCTATATAACCCTTTACATGGTCCTTAATTTTAGCTGTCTCTCCCCACATTTCTTTCCTTAGCTCTCTCCTCATTTTCACTCTCCATTTGATCCTACCATTCCAGTCCCTGTACCCCTTAGCAATGATCCATAACTGCCTTTAAGTATGGTTTGTATATCCAGTGAGACTCAGTTGAAGAGAACTAATTTGTCCTTTCCTAGAGCGATCTATACCTAACCTCTGTGGTTATATGAATTGAGGCCTGCCTATGAAAGGTTTAACAACTAGAATTTTTCTGGAACTCCCAGCGGTAGCTGAGACAATTTATAGAGATGTTTTCTTTGCCTCATAGAGGCAGTTCCATTCTGTGATTGGTTAGATTCATTACTTTTAAGGTCTTTATGAATGTGCTGGACTGTGTGACAAACTGTTCTCCTAAAATCAAAAGAGGAGGAAGGGACCAGGCTCTTTGCCGTATCTCCCCAAAGGGCTTGAGAATACCTCCTCCATATCAACAAGCTCGGAACCGTGAATAATAACTTGTACCTTTGGAGGGCTTTTAACATTTAAAATAACAGGTATTTTATTTCTTCTGTTTATCTCACTAGATTTTAAAATATCTATGGTCTGCTTAGGGAAATTAAGATAGTTCAGTGTGTCAGTGATAAAATATGGAGACAAGAAATTTGTTACCCTAGTCATCAAAACCCTTGTGCATGTCTTTATTTTATGAGCTTGGTACTTCCAAATTCTTCTTCAGTCTTCTCTCTTGCTTCCCTCTCCCATCTTTGTCTCTAGCCTGGTCATGGTAGGGATGGAATGACATGGTTCCTGCCTTTAGAACAGACCAGAAGAAACAGACCATGAGTATTGGTGGCTGTTGTGGGCATAAGACTTGTTTGCATAATAATGTATATATTTTCACATTCTTCATTTGAGGAATGTCCTTTCTTCCAGAGTTAATAACTTCATGATAATTAGAAACAGCATGAGTCCAGGAGGTGAAGGTGAGTCTGAAGTTTCAGCAAAATGTTAGAATATCATGACCTTAATGAGAGTCCTTAAGGGTGTGGGAAAGAACACAGAAAACATGAGTTCAAAATATATAATTTCTCAACTATGCAAATATAAGAATACAATATGAATTATATGAGAGGCTTTGTGGACCTAGAAAAACAGAGGCCACTGCACTATGAGCCAGCTTGTCAGAAAGATACTAAGGAAGGAGATAAAGAGATTTAGGAGGTCTGCATAGTCAACAGAGAAGGCAAACTAGAACAGGGAGAGGCTATACATAACAAAAGCTCATCTTCCTAAAGGTTCAATAACCTTCCAAAACAGCATCACCCACCAGAAAGCAATGAGCCTATCTGGACATTTCTTTTTCAAAACACTGAAATTGCTATATTATCTTTTCTGCCCAGTGGTCTCAGCTTCTATTCTGAATATTAATGTCTCCAAATTATCTGAATTGTTTAAGTAGGCCATCTTTCTTCCTCAGGAAGCACAGATATGAAATGCCCCATCTATGGGATGCTATGTGTCTTACCTATCACTTTTGGTACATGGTATAAATTGATAATAAGCACTGTGGGTGATGCTATCAACTGGATACAGTGTTAAAACTGGATCCTGTAATGCCAATGTGTAAATTCATCATCTATTTCACTCTATTGCACTATGGAACTCCAGATGTCTCTATTAGAGCCTGAGTTGCCATTGTTCCATGACTAAAAGAATTAGTCTTTGTGTTAAGGATTAAGACACCTGATTAAGTAGATAATCCACACTAGTTTATTTGAATGCCTGAGGGATTTTTTTTGTAATAATCAACAATCATTTATTATCTTCTACATCATCAAAATGGATACCCCTCTTCATCTCACCAAATCCTCTTCAACATTTGTATTAGTCAGGATTCTCTGGAGTCACAGGACTTATGGACTGTCTCTATATATTAAGGGAATTTATTTTAATGATTTACAGTCTGTAGTTCAACTAACCAAACAATGAGCAGCTGTGAATGGGAAGTCCAAGAATCTCGTAATCTCATAGTTTCTCAGTAGCCCTAGGCTAGTTGTTTTTCCTGGTCTTCTGTATAAGCTGGAATCATGAAGATTCCACATAGGTTCCCACAGATGTGCTGGCAAGTTAAGTGCAATCAGGTGAAGAAGAATGAGTCTTATTTCTTCCAATGTCTTTATGTAGGCCTCCAGCAGAAGGTGTGACCCAGAGTAACAGTGGGAACTATCATGCCTCTATCTGGAACTTGCTTTGTCCCAGGCTGACCTTGAACTCAGAGATCTGCTTGCCTTAGTCTCCTGGGATTAAAGATATGTACTACTTTGCCTGGGCCTAAGCTTTTCATGGCCACTATACCTTAAGATCTCCATTTCAAAAAAGCCCATGTCTTCCAGCCCCAAGATTTGGATCACAGGTATGCTTTCCATTGCTGGACTGACGTTCATTCCAGATGTAGTCAAGTTGACAAGATCTGTATGACAAGAACTTCAAGTCTCTGAAGAAAGAAAATGAAGAAGACCTCAGAAGATGGAAAAATCTTCCATGCTCATGGATTGGCAGGATTAATATAGTAAAAATGACCATCTTGCCAAAAGCAATATACAGATTCAATGCAATCCCCATCAAAATCCCAACTCAATTCTTCATAGAGTTAGAAAGAGCAATTCAAAAATTCATCTGGAATAACAGAAAACCCACGATAGCTAAAACTATTCTCAAGAGTAAAAGAACTTCTGCGGAAATCAGTATCCCAGACCTCAAGCTGTACTATAGAGCAATAGTGTTAAAAACTGCATGGTATTGGTACAGTGACAGGCATGTAGATCAATGGAACAGAATTGAAGACCCAGAGATGAATCCACACTCCTATGGTCACTTTGATCTTTGACAAAGGAGCTAAAACCATCCAGTGGAAAAAAGATAGCCTTTTCAACAAATGATGCTGGTTCAACTTGAGGTCAACATGCAGAAGAATGCAAATCGATCCATTCTTATCTCTTTGCACTAAGCTCAATTCCAAGTGGATCAAGGACCTCCACATAAAACCAGACACACTGAAACTAATAGAAAGGAAACTAGGGAAGAACCTTGAACATATGGGCACAGGGGAAAATTTCCTGAACAGAACACCAATAGCTTATGCTCTAAGGTCAAGAATTACAAATGGGACCTCATAAAATTACAAAGTTTCTGTAAGGCAAAGGACACTGTCAAAAGGACAAAGCAGCTGCCAACTGGGAAAAGATCTTTACCAACCCTACATCCGACAGAGGGCTAATATCCAATATATACAAAGAACTCAAGAAGTTAGACTCCAGAGAGCCAAATAACCCTATTAAAAATGGGGTACAGAGCTACACGAAGAGTTCTGACCTGAAGAATATCTAATGGCTGAGAAGCACCTAAAGAAATGTTCATCATCTTTAGTCATTAGGGAAATGCAAATCAAAAACAACCCTGAGATTCCATCTAACACCAGTCAGACTGGCTAAGATCAAAAACACAGGAGACAGCAGTTGTTGGCTAGGATGTGGAGAAAGAGGAACACTCCTCCACTGCTGGTGGGATTTCAAGCTGGTACCGCCACTCTGGAAAGCTGTCTGGCGGTTCCTCAGAAAACTGGGCATGACATTCCCGGAGGATCCTGCTATACCACTCCTGGACATATATCTAGAGGCTTCCCCTGAATGCAATAAGGACACATGCTCCACTATGTTCATAACAGCCTCATTTATAATAGCCAGAAGCTGGAAAGAACCCAGATGTCCCTCAAAGAAGGAATGGATTCAGAAGAAGTGGTATATTTACACAATGGAATACTACTCTGCAGTTAAAAACAATGAATTCACGAAATTCCTAGGCAAATGGTCAGAACTGGAAAATATTATCCTTAGTGAGGTAACCCAATCACAAAAGAACACACATGGTGTGCAGTCACTGATAAGGGGATATTAACCCAGAATCTAGGAATACCCAAGACACAATTCACATATCAATAGATTTCCAAGAAGATGGAAGGAGAGGCCCCTGGTCCTGGAAAGACAGGATGTAGGGGAATACCAGGACAGAGAAGCGAGATGGGGTTGAATGGGGAACAGAGGGAGGGAAGGGATCTTATGGGACTTTCGGGGAGGGAGGAAATGGGAAAGGAAATCATTTGGAATGTAAATAAAAAATAAAGAATATAATAGTAATAATAAAAAAAGTTACATGCAAAGTTTCCAAGTGTACCTGGTTTACATGGTCAATAAAAATAATTGCACCACACACACACACACACACACACACACACACACACACACAAAAGTTGACAACCAGGAGTAGCCATCACAGCATTAATGCCATGCTGTGTGCATACTGGAAGCCACCTAGAATTTTAATATTCCTGTATGATTATATCCACCTTTGAGAAAGAGAAGCTAACTTTTCTTTGACCACTGACACAGTGATTTATTTTCTTTTGAGTCATGGTCCTTTTTTATATCATCTTGGTGAGAGTCATTGGTCTATTTTTAGAAAAGCTATAACTAGCCCATATCCTCCCTGTAAATCTCCCACAGTTCCTGGCTCCTCTGGCTCAGCCTTTGTCTGGTGCTTTTGCTAGCATCTCTTTTGAGCCTCCTGCTGTAGCAACTCAATCCCTAGTTCCCTTGTTTTCTTATCTAACTTCTGTGGATTGCAGGTTTAGGCATGGTTCCTGAATATGCTGCTGTTTCTGAATATGAATAACCCTATATAAATGATGTCACTGGGCCACCTAGCACCATAAGTGACTTTTTGTGAAGCAGAAATAATTCCAATGAAAAAAATCACTAAACAAGTATACTCTCCAATAAATTATAAATATTTGTCCTCATATCCATAGATAAGTATGGTTTTCACTCCTCATGAATGACACTGTAATTTTTTCAAACCTTATTTTTAATGATGGTTCTTAAATGCTTTAATCTCCCTTGTAGCCCACCACACACCAGAAAGGACCTGTTTAGAAAGGTTCTTTGGAGCAACTCCTGTCTATGTTGTCTTGAAATTGACAGTTCAGTTCACAGATTAGCAGTTGAAACTCAATCCACTGAAAACATTTCATGGATATACCAGCAGTCCAGTTCAGTGGAGTTGGGATAGCAAACAGGAATCAGCAGTGGTGGCATGACCAAGCAGAGACAGCCAGGCCTCAGCCTCAGCACCAGTCATTAGGAGGAACCCAGATGAATGACAGGAGAAGTTCTTGGCTGTGCAAGATCAGTGAAGATCAGTGATGACTTGAGACCCACAGGCACTGTCCAGCTAGCTCTATAAATAAGCAAGCCTAGCTCATCCTCCATCATTGTCCCTCAAGCTCTATTTATACCCTCCAAACATCACCTGTCCTCCACATGTCTTGCCTCAGCATGTATCTTGCCTCGTGTGCATCTGTCTCAGCTGACATCACTCTGACAATCAGTCTAAGACTGAGGAAGTTTTTTCTTTTTTGGGGTTTTGTTTTTATTTTTGTTTTTGTTTTTTTCATTTCTCTCTATGGAGTCCTGACAAATGTAGCTCAACTATGAAATGTAAGGCAGACCAATACAAGCATGTTGTTAGCAAAGAATCTCTTATCATGTGCCCTTTCACATGCTTGCTTTAGCAGATCATTCTTTCACTGGCGTCTGATTCAGCCAAACATGCCTACATGAGTCTGCCTTAGTCTTTCACCTGTGTCCACTTCAGCTAAACGTTCCTTTACATGTTTGCCCCAGAAAAACACCATCCAACAGACTTTCAAAAGAACTCTTAAGTTTCCACTTCACACTTTTTTTTTCAACAGAGACTGTTAAAGAAAATGAAATCCTTGTATATATTGGATATTAGCCCTCTGTCGGATGTAAGGTTGGTAAAGATCATTTCCCAGTTAGTTGGTTGCCGCTTTGTCTTTTTGACAGTGTCTTTTGCCTTGCAAAAACTTTGTAATTTAATGAGGTCCCATTTGTCTATTCTTGATCTTAGAGCATAAGCTATTGGAGTTCTGTTCAGGAAATTCTCCCCTGTGCCCATATGTTCAAGGTTTTTCCCTAGTTTCCCTTCTATTAGTTTCAGTGTGTCTGGTTTTATGTGGAGATCTTTGATCCACTTAGAATTGAGCTTAGTGCAAGGAGATAAGGATGGGTCAATTTGCATTCTTCTGCATGTTGACCTCCAGCTGAGTCAGCACCATTTGTTGAAAAGGCTATCTTTTTTCCACTGGATGGTTTTAGCTCCTTTGTCAAAGATCAAGTGACCATAGGAGTGTGGATTCATTTCTGGGTCTTCAATTCTGTTCCATTGATCTACATGTCTGTTACTGTACCAATACCATGCAGTTTTTAACACTATTGCTCTGCAGTACAGCTTGAGGTCTGGGATACTGATTCCCCCAGAGGTTCTTTTACTCTTGAGAATAGTTTTAGCTATTCTGGGTTTTCTGTTATTCCAGATGAATTTTTGAATTGCTCTTTCTAACTCTATGAAGAATTGAGTTGGGATTTTGATGGGGATTGCATTGAATCTGTGTATTACTTTTGGTAAGATGCTCATTTTTACTATATTAATCCTGCCAATCCATGAGCATGGCAGATTTAAACTCCAGAGAGGCAAGTAACCCTATTAAAAAATGGGGTACAGAGCTACACAAAGAGTTCTCACCTGAAGAATATCTAATGGCTGAGAAGCACCTAAAGAGATGTTCATCATCCTTAGTCATTAGGGAAATGCAAATCAAAACAACCCTGAGATTCCATCTCACACCAGTCAGGATGGCTAAGATCAAAAACACAGGAGACAGCAGTTGTTGGCAAGGATGTGGAGAAAGAGGAACACTCCTCCACTGCTGGTGGAATTGCAAGCTGGTACAACCACTCTGGAAAGCAGTCTGGCGGTTCCTCAGAAAACTGGGCATGACACTCCCGGAGGATCCGGCTATACCACTCCTGGGCATATACCCAGAGACTTTACCTGCATGCAATAAGGACACATGCTCCACTATGTTCATAGCAGCCTTATTTATAATAGCCAGAAGCTGGAAAGAACCCAGATGTCCCTCAACGGAGGAATGGATTCAGAAGATGTGGTATATCTACACAATGGAATACTACTCTGCAATTAAAAACAATGAATTCACGAAATTCCTAGGCAAATGGTCAGATCTTGAAAATATCATCCTTAGTGAGGTAACCCAATCACAAAAGAACACACATGGTATGCAGTCACTGATAAGGGGATATTGACCCAGAATCTCGGAATACCCTAGACACAATCCACATATCAATAGATTTCTAAAAAGATGGTAGGAGAGACCCCTGGTCCTGGAAAGACTGGATGTAAGGGAACACCAGGACAGAGTAACGAGAGGGGGTTGAATGGAGAAAAGAGGGAGGAAAGGGGGCTTATGGGACTTTCGGGGAGGGAGGAAACGGGAAAGGGGAAGTGATTTGGAATGTAAATTAAAAAATAAAATAAAATAAATAATAAAAAAAAAGAAAATGAAATCCAATGAAAATATAAAGTTTGTAGAATCTGGTCCAAATGAATACATGCTAAAAAAAAAAAAAACCCAAAATCTACTGCACCTAAGGCTCAGAGAAAACTGCAGGAAAGAAGGTAGAAAGAATATAAGAGCCAGAGGAACAGGAGTTTGCTGTGAGATTGTATCTCCTAGTAATGCCAGAAGTTACACCCATGAAATCTCATCAGCATGACGCATAAAGATGAGCCTAACAAAGCAACAAGTGCATAAAGATGAGCTGAACAAGGACAATGACAATAGACATGGTTAGGGGAAAAAGCAGGAGTTCTCAGTCCTACATAAAGAACTACAAGAAGCTAGGGAAGTCTAACAATTAGAGAAATGCTCTTCCACTTGGAAAAGCACACCAATGGATTATCCAATACTAATGGTCATCTCTGAACACATACATACACATAACTTTATACAGACTGAGCAGGTTTTAATTATGTAAGTATGACCATATATGTACACACATATACACATACACATATGCAACAACAATTAGTGATGAAAGAGACCATGAACTTGAAAGAGAGCAAAAAGGGGTGCATGCGATGATTTGGAGTGGGGAAAGGAGAGAAGGGACAAGAAAATGTAATCTCAAAAACTAAAAGAAATAATAAAACAAACCAGCCAATCTTTCTAGATTGTTTGGCCAACAAGTAGAAAAAAATGACAAATCGTCTTAATTTTTTACCTTAGGTGTTTGTGTATATAACTGCTTCTCTATACATACAGCATATGTGCACATTGCCAGTGGAAGACAGAAGAGGGCATCAGATTCCCAGGAACTGGAGTTACAAATGTTTGTGAGCCACTTGATGTGGTTACTGGGAACTCAACTGGCATCCTGTGCAAGAGGAGCGAGTGTTCTTAACTACTGAGCTATTTCTCCAGCCACATTATAAATATTTTTCATGGTGTAATTTTCCTCTCAGCCCACAAAGAATGGTAGATGTGGCTTTGGACAAAAGTTTTCTTTGTATAGCAAAGTGGCCTGAGAACCATGTTCACAGATCCCAAATCCAAACTTTCTTTCTATGTAACCAATATTTTATCCTCTTTACTTCTTTACTTTTCTATTTATAACTATTATTAATTTTTTAAAAGAGTACTTTTGCTGCTTATATTATAGAGAGATTCTGAGAAGGAATATATTTTAAAAGCTGGGTTTGGGGAATTAACACTAAGATGATTTTTCATAAGCTTTAACAACATTATGACATAGGCATAAAGCAATAATTTTGAATGCTCTGAATAGTTTATGAGGAGAAATGAGTTAGGTGCTGAATGGAGAAGACACAGATTGACATTCTGTGTTGCATTTCTCATAGCTTGTACATTTGTCTAAAAAGATTGCCTATAACATTGGAAGTTAAAGAAAACCATAATGTAGAAATCCAAGATGGGCACTGATATGACCATGTGGGGACAGCCCTAGGGATATGGCAGTACATGCAATGTGAGGGAAGTCAATTTTATGTCATTACTTCTAGAGGTCTAGGCTTTGGTTTTCTTTGGCTGTGTTATTACCCAATTTTCATGAACCATCACTCTTCTGGAGCAAGCAGTAAGCCAAATTATTTTGGGAAAGGGTATTTCATAGTTAATTGTCTCTCTGCTCCATGAACTCTGTGCTCTTCTAGTCTGATTTCTACATCTGTGGGTCTTTCTGCTTCTTCCTGTGAACCAATGAGTTTAACTGAAGTTCTTTCCAGGAGCATGGATGAGGGCGTATTGACAAAAGCATGTGTTCTACTGCTGTGAAGACACCATGACCAAGGCAACTCTTAGAAAATAAATCATTTAATTGGGAGCTTGCTTACAGTTTCAGAGTCTTAGACTATTATTACGGCAGGGAACATGGCTCAGAAGCTGAGAGCTCTGTCCTCATCTTCAGGCAGTGAGAGAGACTGAGCGAAAGAGCAGAAAGAGAAAGGGAAGAAGAGAGGGAGGGAGAGGAAGGGAGACACTCTGAGCTAAGTAGGGGCTTTTGAAACCTCAAGGCCTATGACTGAGTTATATACTTCCTCCAGCAAGGCCACATCTCTTAATCTTTTTCCTTTCAAATAATGCCAGTCCTTGGTATCTAAGCATTCAAGTATATGACCCTATGGGGGCCATTCTTATTCAAACTACATTAGCATGGGCAATTTATGGGTGGCTTTACCATTGAATAAAAATTATCAATAGCTGTTAACTGCCTATAGGAGGACAGGAATCCTCCTGTCCTCAGGGGACCCCAAGGCCCACATGCTGGAAGAAGAGAACAGATTTCCAAAAGCTTCCCCACAACTACTCTGGAAAGGGGGTCACACCAGGAAAGAAACAAGCACACATTGTATGCAGATATCTAAAAATAAATGTATGTAAGACCTAGAAGTAGCGCAGATACACATGTGAACAGATAAGCCAAATGATAAGACCTTCAAGCTGGTTTCTGAAGTCTGGACACAAGTGAGAGGTAACTTGTATTCTGGTACTGAATGGGCTGCAGAAAGACTGACAGGGTATCAGAGTATGATATAAGTTGGAGTTTGGAGGTCAAATAGGTGATGGGTAGCATCTCAGTTTTAAGTACTGTTACACAGTGGCCAACAAAGAAATGCCTATAGAAAAGAAATATGGATAAAAGTCCTCGAGGGGCAGATTTTTGAAGAAAAGGGACTCTCTAAAGACATGCATTCACAGTGCCCAGGACTTTACCCAAGGGTGAGGAACTCTTTCTTCCATCTGGTTTCTTAGCACACACTCCCTGCCCTGTCCTCCATATAGGACAACAAACACAAAATTCAAGCTTTCTGTGTCCATTGCTCATCTCTGTGATTCCCAGTAGAAAGTGAGTTTAGTTCTTTCTGACTGAGGACATCTCATCAGATTGGTGCTGACATGTGTCTATGCTACTTCTTGAAAAATCCATGAGGTTCCATTGGAAAGTATATTAGCTCTTACAGCCACTTGTTTGCAAAGAACCAGAGTAATTTTCCAAGTAGCCTGGTGGCCACAGCTCAATCAGAACTGCTCAAACCAAAGGGAAGTGTTGAGATAATTGCTCATTTAGACCTTTCATTTTCTTCCTTGGGACCCCAGGAGGAGGACTAAAAGTCAAAATGTGGGTTTGAGAAGGGCTCTGAGGTCAGGTATCTTACTGGATTTTTTTTTCTCACAAACCATAAAATTTGCATTTTCCTTCCTTAGCAGTTGTTGGATAGATGGAGCTGTTTTCTCTGAACTCATCTTCAAAAATTCATCTAATGTCCAATATTGTGTCTATCTTGCTTTTTACAATTTCTAATTTGTGAACAGATGAACATCCTCTCAGGAGAATGGACATGACCAAACTAAACTTCAGGTGTGATAGACAGAATCTTTTACAGGACCAGCACTAGGACACTGAGCTTTGGAATCATGAGTACATGACAGAGAAGAGACAATGGTCACAGACTCTGGCATAGTGAACAGGTCATTAACACTAAGCTTCTTTCTACATGAAACTAGGACTCTCCTCCTTCAATGAATTTACTGGAAGGCAATGTGTTCCTAATATTTATGAAGTCTATTCTTATTTATAAAGACTATGAATATTCAGCTCAGCAAATGAAAAATTTTCAAGGATGTTTTCTAATGTGGGTCTGTAACAGAAATAAAACTTGGGGTGGGAGAGACAGCTCAGTACTTGAAACTGCATACTGCTCTACCAGAGGACTGTAGTTTGATTCCTAGCAACCATTTGGACAACTCACAGCTATCTGTAACCTCATGTCTGGGGCTATGACACCCTCTTATGGACTGTGCGGGCATCTACATTTATATGCACATGCCCCTATATAGACAGACTTACATAATTAAAGATAAAATAAATACTTTTTGAAAGGAAAGAGTCAGAATTCATTAGAAATTCTAAATCTACAACAATTTAGAGAAGTCATTTTGTAGCATCTATGCTGAGTGTTATCAACTGCTGTTATTGGCTCCAAGGATCAGCATCCTGGGATTATACATATGATGCCTGCAGCATGAGTTCAGCTGAGGGTAAGTAAGAGATTACACATCAAAAATAAAACCTCCTGTTCTCAGGGGGCAAGTAGAGTTCCAAGCACTAGGGAGATCACTATGCGTAAAATTCTTTATAGAGTTCATACATCCAGTAACCATGCAAAAAGTAGACATAGTGGCTTACCTACAATACTAGCACTAGGGATGAAGGCATGTAGCATCTTGAAACCAGATGGCTAGCTAGACTAGTTGACTTGGACATATGTGTTCAAATGAGAGACTTGGTGTCAATATATAAGATAGAGAGTCTTTGACAAAGACACCAACCATCTTTTGGCTCTCACATGCAAACACACACACACACACACACACACACACACACACACACACACACACAGAAAACAAACTAAAAAGAGCAGGTTCCTAAGATATTGCTATGTTGACTTTTGTTGAGAATCTTAGCCTTATTCAATAGTAATTGCATCTGTGAGAGACTTTTTAATCCTCTCCTTGAAAGACAGGGTCTTTTACTCTTGAGAATAGTTGTAGCTATCCTGGGTTTTCTGTTATTCCAAATGAATTTTTGAATTGCTCTTTCTAACTCTACGAAGAATTGAGTTGAGATTTTGATGGGGATTGCATTGAATCTGTATATTGCTTTTGGCAAGATGGTCACTTTTACTATATTAATCCTGCCAATCCATGAGCATGGCAGAACACTCCTCCACTGCTGGTGGGATTGCAAGCTGGTACAACCACTCTGGAAAGCAGTCTGGCGGTTCCTCAGAAAACTGGGCATGACACTCCTGGAGGATCCTGTTATACCACTCCTGGGCATATACCCAGAGGCTTCCCCTGCATACAATAAGGACACATGCTCCACTATGTTCATAGCAGCCTTATTTATAATAGCCAGAAGCTGGAAAGAACCCAGATGACCCTCAATGGAGGACAGGGACAAGGACATGGACAGGGACAAGGACAGGGAGACCATATGTTGCTACTTGAAAATGAAATGCTGGTATACTCTTGTGTTTGAATATTTGGTTTCCACCTAATCTTGCTGCTTAAGGAGATAGGCTTTTTAGGCAGTAGAATGTCGCTGGAGGAAGTAGTTCAGTAGAGAGTGTGTATTGAGATTTTATAGCCACACCTACTTTCTATTCACTTCCTCCTTCCCGATTATAGACGCAATGTGACCAGATGCAACCATGCCTTTGTTAGCAGGATGAACTACATCCCCTTGAACTGTATGCAGGAATAAGTCCTTCCCTAAATTCCTTCTTGTCAGGTATTCGGGTGATAGCAATGAGAAAACGAGCTAAAGTATTGTAAGTATAAATAGTTTGACTGGAGCAAACACTTCAAGAGGTAGTATGGAATCATAATTTTGATGGGAAATTTGTCTACAAAGCAGCAAAGGGAAGTCAATGGCACAGTAAATATGAACCTGGGTGGCAATAAAGTGAAGTCCACATGGAGACAGGACCTGGTAAAGTCTGGAGAACTATTCAGTCAAGGAACAGAAAGCCTAACAGAAGAAGTTCCCATTACAAAACTCATTTGCCTTTTAGGACTTTCTGAAAGCCAAAAGCAGATTTCCTTCATAGCCTGTCTTTCTTTCTTTTTTTTAATTTATTTTCTATTTTTTTTAATTTACATTCCAAATGATTTCTCCTTTCCCGTTTCCTCCCTCCCTGAAAGTCCCATAAGCCCCCTTCCCTCCCTCTGTTCCCCATTCAACCCCCTCTGGCTTCTCTGTCCTGGTATTCCCCTACATTCTGTCTTTCCAGGACCAGGGGTCTCTCCTTCCATCTTCTTGGAAATCTTCTTCTTCTCCTCCTCCTCTAATGCAATTCACTCTAACCCAACATGCCCTAGAAGACTGGCCAGCCAGCACTGGTGGGCATGGCCAGCCTGTTCTCATCTTGTGGAGACTGACTCAGACTTCCAAATCTTTCCACCCAGCTCACTAAGTTCCCACTGGCGGGTCACCACCATGCCAGCCCCATGCTTCAAAATTCTCACGGCCTTTTGGAGTGCAATTCTATCAAACCCATACTTTGCCACCATACCTTTCTCTCTGGAACCAAGTCGAGCTGCAGTGTGAAGGAAAACACCACACAAACTTAGTTCAGAGTCAATTGTAACTCAATCGCTGGCCGCAAAAACTAGAATCCTAATCTTGTAAATCATCTTAAATCTAAATCCTCTGGTGGAGAATGCTCCATCTAAACTGGGGTCACTAGTAGCTACATCTTGTCCTCCTGCTATCCCCGTTCAAAAGCCTCTCTCTCCTGCCTCTTCTCTTCCTCTTTGCAACCCAGAAGTCCTGCCTACTTGCCCAGTGATTGGTTTCTTTATTCATTAGAGGAAGGGTCACAAGAAGTCACCTGAGTACTTTACTCATTCCTTGTCCCAGACAGCCCCTTCTGGGAAAGTGGAATTAACATCAAAATACAAATAACTAGGGCCATCCACAACACTTCCTCCATTTCTGTCCAATTAAAAGGCTTTTTATCTCAGATATAAATTTTGCACAATTATTACCAATTTGAAATTTATAAAATCCAAAATATGCCTAACACCCAGTCCATCATTTTTGTCAATTAAATAGAACACTGTTATCTATCTTAAAAGAGGCTTATAAATCCATGTTATAATCTGGTTTGGTTTGTATATTATCTAAAAACTATCTTCTCAAATATATTTTCTCAATGTTAAATAGCCTGGGTTGGCTATGAGACTATAAGTAGTCTTTCAACTCCATCAAAAATCTGAGAACAACCAGCATTATATATATCTGAAAATATAGGAAGTCTAACACAGCTTCCAGAACTGAGACAAGTTGTAGAGACAGCTGCCTACCTACACATCTCCTGTATGTCAGGAAGTTGGAGTGTCAGTCTTCAGCCTTCTGACCCAAGATCATCTGATAGACCTTTGAAAAACAGGAATTATTAAGGACTAGCTTATTCTGTTTTGGCAGAACTAAGCTGTCCTAACCTGTAGCTTGCCTCCTTTCAAAACGGTACAGGTCTACAGGAGAGACTGGCAATTTCTGTCCGGTGACTACCTAGCTACAGTGTACTACCTCACCTGGAGGTAGAGACACTTAATTTTTTTTTGAATCCATGAATGGGGAGCTTGTGGGGCAGATATGTCTCAACAACAAAAGAATAAATAACATTAAATGTCACATTCTGTGGATTTCTGACATTTTTGAAAACTAACTATCTATGTAAAGTAATCTGGACTGTTTTCTGTTAACTGCTCTCAGCTATTTCTAATTAAATTATCTGAAAATATCCCAACAATAAACCCAGAGTCATGAATTTGCTCTTTGGCCCTTAACTCACAGGCTTAAACATCTAAGATTAGTTTGTATTGGCATTTCTAGAAGGACTGGCTCCAAGCCTTGTACTTTTAACATTTTTGTACCAATAGAAGAAGTTTATACCAATGAAAACCTTGATTTTGCATCAAAATAAATTCTGTACCAAAATAAGAAATTATGACTTCAACTTAGTAACTCTTGTAAAGATTTCTATGAAATGAGGTTAAGGCTACACAATCAATTCTAGCTATTTCCTCCCTGTTCAGATTATGACCATTTCTAAATTTCCCAGAAAGACAACCTAGAATAATCACCTCTAGACCCCAAAGTCCAGAGAACCGGAATGACGACTCTCCATAAATTTTTCAAGCTGAATATGTATGTTAAGATATATTTGGAATGGGGAAAGGGTAGGGAAAATGGAGGAGTTGTTTGGCCTTAAGAAGGCCACAACGATTGTTTTAGTCTCTGATGTCTGTGTCCTTACTGGATCCGACTCAAAATCCAAGAGATGAGGAACGCGAAGCAGGTTAGTTCAGCATGTCTGACGATGAGACTCACCAAGGCTGTGCATTCCGTAATACACAGATCTCAAAACAAAATTTTAGTATCATTAAGATAACTTTTTTGTTTGATTCTCTGCATTCTAGTTCTTTAGGGGTTCTCCCTTCATCATATCTGATCCTTATTACTCTGGGAGGTGTATAGACAACTAATCACATTTTCTAAAAATGCAAAGACAAAACCTTTCTCCCAAATCAGCATATCCTTGAGCCAGTAACGAGAAAAAACTTTATTTTGAACTCTCTCCCAAAGGAATAATATAACCTTAAAACTCAAAATCACACCCATTTTCAAAATTAAAAGAATCCAAAACAAATGAAATAAACTAAAATACTGTATGTGCATATTCTTAGGCATTTTCTGTTTTGCCATGCCAGGAAATTAACCCAAAATTTGCCTGGAGTCCATGTTCAAAGAATATGAGTTAGTCATCCTGCAGACCTTATTATACCATCTTTAAAACAATTGATTCACACTTCTGACTATACCTTCTTATAAGCAGGGAGCTTGTCAAACCAGGATTTAAACCCAAAATTCCCATGGAGCCCACATTACATAGAATTTGAGTATCCTGTAAGATTTATTAGAGCAATATATCTTTATACCATCTTTAAAGCAATTAATTCAAACTTTCACTAATATCTGTCTATAGGAAGCAGGTAGTTTATACTTGTTAAGCTCTCTGCCTAGAGCAACCATCCTGTTATACCATTTCTCTGTTACACTCTCTACCTGGAGCCACAGACTTCTATTATTTAATAACTGTTCATAGCAGGCAATTATCACTGCCCTCTCTACTTGGAGTCAGTGACTAATTTTCCCTATCCTAGTTCCGAACTGTGGGTGAAATTCCCCACATGATTCGGACAAAATCTGTGTTTAAATGTATCCTAAAAGCAAATAACCTCAATTTTATAAATTCACAGTTAAATCAGTATCTTCCCCAAGATGTAGGCAGCTTCCATTCTCTAGTTCTCTGACTCAGAGCAGCCATCTTGTCTCCTTCCATAGTGGGAGACCTCAGAGGCCTCTTTATTTGTTTGGACTCAAGGTCCAGTGCTTGAGTTCATGTGGCTCATCCCAGCGTCATCTTTCTTTCACTTAGAAAATAAAACTCTAATAAAATGGTAGGCATAAAAATATTTCTAAGTTGATTGAAAATGGAATTATAAACATTTTCTGATAAGATTGAATATCTACAAGGAAAATATTTCTGATAAAATTCAAGAAATATATAGAAAAACACATTAAAATTGACTATTTCATGGAAAATTATACAGATTAATGTGTTTTTCTATATGCTTCAATTTTGTCAGAAACATTTTCCATGTAAATCTTTAATTTTATCATAAAATGTTTTTACTTCCTTTTTCATTAAAAAAAATTAAAAAAATTAAAAAAAAGAAAAAAAGAAAATAAAACTCTATCTCTCAGGGTAATACTCTCAGGGTAATAATCTTAAATTTCTGGTGGATTGTTGCCCAACATGTTGGTTCACCATCTGTTGTGGGAAATATTTAAAAAAATGCACCATCCCACACTACTGGATACTCTCAGGCATGGGCAACCTCTCTGCCTCTGTGGCTAGCCGCAAGCAGAGACTGCCCATCTCGTGGTTCTCCTGCTGTGGATTCTGCTCACATTCCCAGCCATCCACCTGCTGTGGTCAGGGGTCCCAAATCCCAGTAACCTGGTAAAATCAGAACTCTAGAGGCTTGTATAAGTCAGATTTATGTCAGTAAATTCTCACCCCACAAAAGTCCTATACAATGTACTCAGAGCCATATTGATATTGATATACACTGCCCACCTAGGTAAGACAAATTGTCCTCTGATTATCCAACCCTTATAAGATATTCATAGCTACTTGTGACTATTTAAAGCCATGCAGAATCTGGATCATCTTTCTCTTCCTCCATCTTACTCCCCCCCCCCGTCCTTTCTCTCCCCCATCTCTAAAAATCTCCACTCACCTTCCTTTTCCATTGCCCAATCACAGGCTTCCTACTGTATTAATATTTAAATTAATTGTGGGAAAATTCTACTACAATTTCTGATATAACAAATAACTTGAGAATGTTTTGCATGGCCAGAAATAGACAGTCTGAGTGACCAGTTCCAGGGACTGTTACTCCTGTTACTCTGGACCTAGCCATAAATGCAGAACCTTGTATTCAAAACATAATACTGAGAATTCAGGTCCCCATGAGAATTTAGTTTGATTCACAGAACCCACTAAAATCTATTATATTTGTGACTTAGTATGGAGAAAAGAACAAGCTAAGAGTCAAAGAAAGAGGCACAGGAATTATAGAGTCTTAAAGGGAATCATCCAGACAGATTACTGGGTCTCCTGAACAAATGGAGTCATGGATAGTGATAGAACTTCTTAAGGGATTATATATGACAATATCCTCAAAATATTGTCAAACAGAAACTCTTCCAAGTCCTTTGTGTCTAGAATTTGTATTAAGGTTTGGTAATTTACTGCCCATATTAGTCACAAGTTCTTCCGGACGTTAGAACAGGTACAACTTTGTCCAAAGTTTCCATAATAAGTCATGCTGTTATGCTATCTGGGGCCCAAGGCTGTCAGACAGACTCTTTTATAGGACAGGAAATTTGAGAACCCAGACAACATTACCTTGGAGAGGAATCAACTGTAGGTGAAGTTAAACTCCTTACCACATTCACATTAAGTGTTACAAGTTTTATTTTACAGTTCCCAAGTCAGCCATCTAACATGAGTTTCTCTGGGCTTATAGCAAGGCAAAATGTGATCATTTTGGGAACCTCAATGACTAGGGTGGTGAGTGCTTCCTATTCATATCAATTGTTAGCAGAGTTCAGTCCTTTGAGATATAGAACCTTAAGGGCCACGTCTTCTTGTTAGCTGCCAGTTTGGTAGAGGCTGCCAATATTTGATCCATTTTTTCTCTTAAAAACATCCATGGCAGAGTTGAGTTCATCAGTACATTCGAGTGTCTCCTTCTGCTATCTTTTTCATCCAGCCAGAGAAAATGCTTCTGTTTTTAAGGGTTATGTGATCATATTGGTCCCACCTGTGTAAGCCAAGTAATTGTTCCATCTTGAGGCCCTGAGAACTAACTGAATCACATCTGTGTAATCTTTGTGCCCTACAGTGCAACATATTTCCATATGGGGGGTTAAAAGTGTAGACTTCTTCAGAGACTAATAGTCTGTCTACCACATAATCTAAACATATGAATTGTTAAATGAGGTTTTAATGCTTTAATTCACATAAAATTGTGATATAGGGACCTCTAAGATTTAACAGGGCCAGATGGAGGAATAATTCCAGGCAAGAGGTTTTCATTACCCACTGAGTCTTACATTTAGAAATTTTCATAATCTGAAATAGAAAGAAGCTGTTCAGACTGCCTTAGTTTATGTTCTTTGCCTCAACTGCTGTATATCCAGTTTCACAAGTGACAATTATCAAAAAAAAATGGAGCATGTTAGAAGCACTTGCTTGATATGTCTGCAGAGTCTAGCTTTTAGACTCATTTCACCGGTCAGGAATCGAGGTTTTAGAAGCATGTTATGCATGTCCTAATGTCACACATGAGGGAAGAGTATCTCATGCGTTTAAAGATGAATTTTTCTTGGAGTCTGAAATCTATAATAGGCAGAATGCCATATCCTTATATTTATATCTATATTGTATATCTGTATCTTTCATTTTTTAATCTATAGTGGTGATCCATATGTTTTAAAAATCTAAAACATCCAATGTTTTAGTACTTAGTAAATATACTAAGAACATTTTAGGCTTGTTTTGGTGTATGTCTTGATTTTTTATATAAATTATTATTTGCTATTAGGACAGTGAAATTGCACATTTAAACTATCTTAAATAGAATTTGACAAGGACAGACTTCATATCTTTGCAGATTTTTAATTCAAGATAATTCCAAGATCAAAATGGTAATGACTACTACTAAGTTTGAATAATTAGTGAACTGTTCACAGTCTACCTGTGAGTTTGACATTTTGGTTCTTTTCATTTTAATCTTTAAAATGGACTTCCCATGTTATGAACCCAATGACCCAGTTGGTGTGAAGAATCTTACTATCAGGGGATTCTTGCCTTGTGTTTCTAGTTCCTCTTCTGGCCTAATGGGCCTCACATTATTTTGTCAGACATGGATGGAAAGGCAATATTTCCTCTTTTCAGGTAAATATACAGTTTACAGCAATTCCTTAAATGTCTACATTTGTATGAAGTAGAAATTTGGCTAGTATTCTTGACCTATGAAATTCATCATGGGACAGCTAAAAACTGCAGAAATCTCCAAGTCAAGATTCTGGTTGGAAGGCATCTCCTCCTTCCAATGGCATCTTTGAAATAGAATTCCAGCAACAACTCCTGGCTGGAGGAATTGCTCTAAGTTTCCAGGTTGTGGGAAAAGTTGCACAGTATCTACTAAGCAAAACTCCTACCACCCCGCCAAGGATATTTGAAACAATAGGAAACAATAGGTAGTAATAATGTCCACACATGTACAATCATGGTTCACACAAATCTTTAAAGTGTTTCCTCACTATATTTTTTTTTCCTTGGAGAATTTGCCATTCATTTCCATAGCCCATTTTAAAATTTGGTTGCTTATATTTTTGTTCTTGTGTGCTTTTTAGCTCGCTGTGCATTCTAGATACAAATCCTCCCTCAGATGAGTAGCTGGCAGGGGTCTGCTCCCATTTTGTGGACTTCCTATTAACAAGCTTTTGTTTTCTCTGATGTACAGAACCTTTTTATTTCCATGAGATCCCATTTGTCAATTGTTGGCTTTATTTCCTGTGTTGTTGAAGTCTTATAAAGAAAAGTCCTTACCGGTGCCTGTAAGTTGAAGTGTAAGCTCTAATTTTATGTCTGGCAGTTTTAGGGCCTTGAGGTCTTAGGTTGAGGCTAATGAGTCGGGGAATTTTTTTCTTTGAAGGTGTGGCCTCTAGTAGGTTTCCCATGCACCAGTGGGAAACTCACACCAATGCTCAGAAGGACAACACTGACTGGATCTAGTGAATTATTTAAAACACACATACACACCGTGAAGTTGGGAGAGAGACATGTTGGTCAGGATATGGGGGAACTGGAGGGAGGAAATGATGAATAGATGTGATCATGTTTTATTTTAAACATGAATGAAATTCTCAAGAATTCATGTAATTTAGAATATGCCACAAGAAGAATTTTGTCTACTAAAGGAAATGTTTTGTGGCTTCTCTGAAGTCTGAATTACCAGCATTGATACCCTTACAGTTTTGGATCATTTTTAATGCAAAGAGTATTTTTTGATACCAGTACTCTGATGCCACAGCCATCATGGTAGTCAAGACGCTCCTAAGTGACTGTTGGTAGGCTGACGTTTGTAGCATGGCTTCACTGATCAAGGAGATGATTTCTGTCCCATATTGGCTTGTGTCAGCAGAGGTTTTGTTGTGTTACTCAGAATAGAGTGCATGTTAAAATTCATGAGTCCTTTACTTCTGAAATTAAATTTTAATCTTGTTTTTGTAGCTTTGAGGATTGAATCAAGGACCTTGAATATGCTAGGCAAGTACTCTATCATGGGACTTCACCCAAGCACATAATTTATTTTGATAACCATAATTCATAATTGGGAAATGAATCAGGGAAAAAAACTGTATGCATAGGGGTAGTATATTATTTTTAAGTTATACTTCCCGATATTTTAAAAATATGGAGACTCTATCAATGCCTGTAGTTTTAGATGTGAAGTCATGTGACAAACTTAGAACTCAATTTTTTGGTTTATGCTTTTACTCGGGACATACAGTAGTAGGTTTCACTGCAACATCTTCACACACTCATTGTCCTTGGCTCTCATTCCTCTTACTCTCTCATCTCACCCTCTGGTATCTCTTTGTTCTTTTGCCATACAGTTCCTCCTGCTATCTTGTCACATGAATCCATCCCATTACTCTCTTCTGTTCTTACCTCCTCTTACTGAAAGACACCCCACTTTCCTCCCAAAATTTTATTTCTACCCTCATATCTCAGAAACACACAAACTCAGATACACACACACACACACATACACACATACACACATATAAATGTGTATATGCATAAATTTACATCTAGATTCTGCATATGACAGGAAATGTTTAATACTTTTCTTTCTGAATTTGGATGATCTCTATTCCCATCCATTTTCTTGTGAATGTCGTAATTTCATTTTTCTTTAAAATTGAATAAATTTCCATTGTTTGTATGTGCCACATTTTCCTTAGCTTTGCATTTGGTGATGGATGTCTAGGATGATTGAGCACATGGATATTGTGATGTCATAGTAAACATGAATGTGTCACTACCTCTATGGTGCACTTAGAATCACCCACACTTAAATTTTGATTTTTAATTTTATATGTGTGTGTGTGTGTGTGTGTGTGTGTGTGAGAGAGAGAGAGAGAGAGAGAGAGAGAGAGAGAGAGAGAGAGAGAGAGAGAGAGAGAGAGAGAGAGAGAGAAAGGGTGCCTGCAGAGTTTGGAAAAGGGTGTGGATCACCTGGAGCGATCATAGATATGCGCTTTGGGAGCTGGATTTTGACCATGTACAAGAGCAGCAAATATGCTTAATCCATCTCTCTAACCCCACAATATTGAAGTATTGAAATTTATACCCAGGAGCAATATAGTGAGGTCATATACTAGATTTATTTTAATTTTAGTTTTTAAAATTATTATTAGAGAAACACCAAGTATCCAGTGATTCCATAGTAGCTGAACAGGTTTACATTATAACCAGCAAGATTCTACTTTCTCTTCATCCATGTTACATTCTCATTTGTTCCTCCCTCTTTGTTTATGTGTGTTCTTGTGTGTGCAGGTACATATGTGTTCACAGATGTACATTACAGGCTTCTGTGTGTATATGTGCACATGAAGACCAGAGGGCAACCTCAGATAGTGTTCTTCAAATGCAACCCTCTTCCTCTTCCTCTCCCCCTCCTCTCCCTCTCCCTCTCCATGTCTTGTCTGAAAATCACAAGTAAACCATGGTGACTTGATAGTCCCTTGTGCTGTGATTACAAGGATGCAACACTAAGCTTGGCTGTTCTTTTTCTTTTCTTTAAAGAATGCTGGCTCAGGTCGTCATGCTTGAAGGCAAGCACTCTACTGACTGAGTCATACTCCAAGCCTGTCATTTGTTGTTTTGATGATAACTATTGTGACTTGGGTGAAATGGAATTTTACTTTTAATTTGTACTTCCCTTAAGGGCTAAGGATATTGAAGTCTAATTCAAATATTTATTGGCTATTTGTATTTCATTATTTGAGAGTATCTATTCAGTTAATTAGCCCATTTATTGGTTGGTTGCTTTGGCTTTTGGTATTCAAGTTGTGGAGTTCTTTAAAAATTCTAGATATTGAGCAAGATTTTGATTGCTAAGTTTCATTCAACAGAAGGGAGCTCATGTCTGGTACTGTAAACTTTAACAATAATCCATGTCTACAGAGGTCAAAGACTCCAGGAGAGAACTTACAGTTGCTATTTTGCTAAAGTGATATACCTCATACCTATAGAGTAGGATAGATCTCACCCTAGGATAGAGCAGCGCTTTTTTTTTTTTTTTTTTATTTGCAGTGGATGGAGGTTAAGATGGAGAAACACAGTGCTTAAGCTGCAGTGAACAAGTGACTGGTGGGATGCTTATTCTCATGAGAGATTTATAGCACAACACTTATATTCAAGACTCAGGAAACATGAATGAAGACGAGAAGGGAAGATTGTAAAAGCCACCAGTTAAGGAGGATGGGGGTGGGGGGGAGTAGGTGGGAGTGGGTTGGGTGGAGACTCTATTGATTCTGTAGTATTAGATGTGAAGTCATGTGAGAAACTTATTATCAATATTTTGGTTTATGCTTTTACTTGGGATGTACAGTAGTAGGATTCACTGCAACATCTTCACACACTCATTGTCCTTGGCTCTCATTCCTCCTGCTCTCTCATCTCACCCTCTGGCAGCTCTTTGTGCTTTTGTCATACAGTTCCTCCTGCTATCTTGTCACATGAATCTTCTTGGAGGCAGGGGGTAGGAGGATGGGTTGGGGGTTTTCTGGGAGGGGGAAACAGGGAAAGGATATAACATTTGAAATGCAAATGAAGAATTTTAGATGTTTTTTAAAGGAATGTGTCTTTGGGACATATCAGACAGTTGTATTCATGAATTTTCAATAGCTGTGCTTGTTATACAAAACTGGTACAAGATCACTCTGTCAATGTTAAGCATGTCTTGGGGAGGGTGTACTCACAAGACCCCATCCCTAGTTGAAAAGCTATAGGAAATTGAAAGCTAGAGAGAAAGTCAATTTTCTTCAGGCCTGAGACCCATGGTAGGTTACCCATGCTACAGGAAATATTCCTATATTTACTTTCATGGTGACAACATTAATTAGAAATGAAATTGGGAGGGGAATGTGAAGGGGAGGGATCCTGTAGAAATTGGAGGGAAGAATGAGGAGTGAATTGATCAAAAATATGCTTTCATATATTTAGGGAAACATGGTTGCATTAAATATTTCATTAAGTTATGTAGCAGAGAATGTGGATTTCTGGATTGGAGTTTTTACAAATTAGACCTTAAGACTAATGTGCTGGCTAGTTTTTTGTTTTTGTTTGTTTCGTATTTTGGTGTGTGTGTGTGTGTGTGTGTGTGTGTGTGTGTGTGTGTATATACTTGACACAAACTGGAGTTGTATGGGAAGAATGAACCTCAGTTAAGAATTCGCTTCCTTTAAGATTGGCCTGTAGATAAATCTATGGGGGCATTTTATTGATTAATGTGGGAGGTTCCAGGACACTGTGGGTGTGCCACCTCTGGGCAGGTGTCCTAGGTTAGACAAGAAAGCAGGGAAGATTTTGAGAAAGCCATACAGAGCAAGCCAGCAAGTGCAACCCCTTCATGCCCCTACATCAGTTCCTGCCTCCAGGTTCCCTCCTTAAGTTCCAGCCCTCGTTTCTCTTTGTGATGGACTATAACTCTAAATGGAAATAATTTCTTCCTCTAATAGACTTTGGTCATGGTGTTTTGTCATAACAATAAAAGGCCTAAGACAGGAAAGTATATAACATGACTGTGTAATTGAAATATGCTTATTTAAATTGATATTTTAAGAAACAATAAATAGCACTTACTCAGAACCATTTAAAGCTACGATTTTGATACATCATACTTCTACTACTTTTCTGTTTAAGAAAGTGTAGCAATAATATCTTAAGATTATATTAGCTAGATGTGTATGTTTTCCTTCAGTTAACCAGGTTAAAACTTCATTCAGTTTGATTAGATATGTGAAATAAACATGAACATCAATATCAAGGGAGCTTGTTGCATTTAATGTTGATAGATGGCTGATATTATCAATTATTATTTAGTTCCAATAGCAGTGAGTAAGAGCATTGCTTTTAGTTGCAAGCTTGTTAAATAGGGGTCATTACACAATTTCACGCAATGGTCTTGTCAACCTATAGCAAACCGTGTAGTCTTTATAAGTGACATGTTTTGAAGATCTAGCCTTGGAGACACATCATTAACTCCTTCTCCCTTTTTGAAAGGTCTCAGGACTTCATGGATAGAAGAGCCAGCACTCACTCAGGGTCAGCATCTGCACAAAGTATTACTCTTCTTTTTTTTTTTTAATTTTCTATATTTTTTTTATTTACATTCCAAGTGATTTCCCCTTTCCCGTTTCCTACCTCCCCGAAAGTCCCATAAACTCCCTTCCTTCCCCCTGTTCCGCATTCAACCTCCTCTCGCTTCTCTGTCCTGGAATTCCCCTACATCCAGTCTTTCCAGGACCAGAGGTCTGTCCTTCCATCTTCTTGGAAATCTATTGATATGTGAGTTGTGCCTTGGGTATTCCGAGATTCTGGGTTAATATCCCCTTATCAGTGACTGCATACCATGTGTGTTCTTTTGTGATTGGGTTACCTCACTAAGGATGATATTTTCCAGTTCTGACCATTTGCCTAAGAATTTTGTGAATTCATTGTTTTTAATTGCAGAGTAGTATTCCATTGTGTAAATATACCACATCTTCCGAATCCACTTGATCTTTGACAAAGGAGCTAAAACCATCCAGTGGAAAAAAGATAGCCTTTTCAACAAATGGTGCTGGTTCAACTGAAGGTCAACATGCAGAAGAATGCAAATCGATCCATTCTTATCTCCTGCACTAAGCTCAATTCCAAGTGGATCAAGGACCTCCACATAAAACCAGACACACTGAAACTAATAGAAAGGAAACTAGGGAAGAACCTTGAACATATGGGCACAGGGGAAAATTTCCTGAACAGAACACCAATAGCTTATGCTCTAAGATCAAGAATTGACAAATGGGACCTCATAAAATTGCAAAGTTTCTGTAAGGCAAAGGACACTGTCAAAAGGACAAAGCAACCAACAAACTGGGAAAAGATCTTTACCAACCCTACATCCAACAGAAGGCTAATATCCAATATATACAAAGAACTCAAGAAGTTAGACTCCAGAGAGCCAAGTAATCCTATTAAAAAATGGGGTACAGAGCTAAACAAAGAGTTCTCACCTGAAGAATATCTAATGGCTGAGAAGCACTTAACAAATGTTCAACATCCTTAGTCATTAGGGAAATGCAAATCAAAACAACTCAGATTCCACCTCACACCAGTCAGAATGGCTAAGATCAAAAACACAGGAGACAGCAGTTGTTGGCGAGGATGTGGAGAAAGAGGAACACTCCTCCACTGCTGGTGGGATTGCAAGCTGGTACAACCACTCTGGAAAGCAGTCTGGCGGTTCCTCAGAAAACTGGGCATGACATTCCTGGAGGATCCTGCTATACCACTCCTGGGCATATACCCAGAGGCTTTACCTGCATGCAATAAGGACACATGCTCCACTATGTTCATAGCAGCCTTATTTATAATAACCAGGAGCAGGAAAGATTACTTTTCTTTGTATGGTTTCTTGAAACCGCTTGCGGCTTCATAGGAACTCAGGCTGGACGGAGAGCTGGGGCTACAAAACGATGGGGCTTACAAGAGAAACACATGGAGACAAGCCTATGTTTCCTGCTCAAGGCTTAAACCTTTAATGGTCTTTTCAAATATATAGGCGGGAGAAAAAGCCATTTCCCCCAGAAACTGGAACCATGTCTGCAGATCTGGTCTGGCTGTTCCCTAGGCTTTGGCTTGGGCAGCTGAGTGGGTCACCTGCTTAATTCAGGAATTCATAGACCTGGAGGAACAAAGAACTTTACCTTCACTCCACCCTTTGTGGAATAGGATTATGGCTAGCACAGGAATTTCAGCTCACAGGCTGGGAGAACTTCACCTTGGTCAATGTCAGGTTTCTGCCAGGCGACAAGACACCCCAATATGGCTCTCTATAGTTTCTGTATTATCATCCACCTCAAATGGATGTTTCTGTTTGAGTGCATGTCACTTGTACATACGTTCATTTAGTCAGTACTTTAAGAAAGAACATTAAAATGTGTGTGATACACACATGGAAAAATAATTTTACCTGGTTGCTTGGCTGAGGTTACTTTGTGTCTGGAGCAAACCTCTATCCTAGGTGAGATTAGGCGACCAAAAACAGTATTCTACTATGTGTCTTACGGAAACGCAACTTGGCTATACATCTTTAAGAAATCATAATAATTATCAAGAGATGACATGCTTAACCATATTACTCCACAGATATTTCTAGTACATTTAGGTGAAGGGTATACTCTGCTTCTTTAATTTTGTGTTACAGTAATAAAGCCTAACCTAGACTCTTTCTTCAGTCTCAGAGTCTGTTTTATTTTAACACTATTGTGTTTAATTTTTGAATGGCTTATTGAATCCTAGCAGTTAAGTCAGTTTATAATTTCATGGTCATACATAGCAGGACCTAGGAAAGGAAATTATTACTACTTTAATGGCAAAATCTCTGACAGTCAGAGGTATCAAGTGTCCTGCTCTAAACACGCTGTGCTGGAGACTGCACCACTAATTGAACACACATTCTTTTCTGTATTTCTGCTCCACTGAGAAATGTGACAGAAATATTGTTGCCTTGGTCACTGTTGGGAAGGCAGAACACCTTTCAGGTGCTATAAATATTGTCCTTTCTCTGATCATCCTAGGAAGTAGAAATGGTGTCTGAAGGTGAATAAGATATAAATAGCTCTCGAGGAAGTGGGCAGATAACTCAGTCTTGTTTGTCTCAGTTGGTAAGGTCTTTTACTTTTTGGAGAATTTATGTCTGAGTTTGAGTTAGATGTGCTATCAGCTTCAGCATACAAGTGAGAGATGTTCCACTAACTGTTGTCAAGGAGGCTCCAAAGAAAGAAGGGCAGGGCTGTCAGACTGCTTCAGCTGCTTGTGAGAATTAAGCTCTTGGGGGTGTTGGGAAGAGTCCCTGGAAACTGGGTAGGGTGTGCACAGCTGACCCAGTAGTTTAGAGGATTTTAGAAGGAAACTGAGTTTTTGCTTCATGCTTCATCGTGTTCTTCACTGGGGAGCATTTGTGTGTCAGAGATCAAGATTTGAATGATACAATTTTTATTCTCAATACTAATTATTGATGACCATCAGAGTTCTGCTCTATATTTCTTTTATTTTACTTGAAGTGCCAAATCTCATTACACCCAGATATCACCATGGTGCTCTAAATCCAACATCTTGAAAACAAAAATGTTCATTTAATATATATTTATTAGAATTGTCAAATGTTAATTACTATACAAAAAATATTGGATTAATTCTACTGTATTGTTTCCACCTTCAGCACTCAGCCTGGGTCATCTTAAACACATAGCCACCCCACATGCAAATTACAGAACACACACCATCTCTGAAATATTTTTTTCATATTTTTCTCAGAGTTAATTATGCTACCATTTTCTTCAAATCCTGTATTTCAATGTTCTCCCAAATTATACTCTTTTCTCTACTTGACAGGCTTATTTCGTGCTTCCAGTCTCTTTCATACCTGTGATTAAAATGAGATGAAATAGTTTCTCTCCTCTAGCCTGGCTTTTTTTCTGATCCAGTTCAAGTTGTACTTGCATAAAATTCACCTGAGTGTCCACAAAGATCACAGATATCTTGCTACTACCCAACCTTTCGATTGGAAACTTTGACAGATGAGTCTATTAAAGTTTCCTAATATCATGCCTAATGAAGGTTCAACAATTTAATTTATTTTGTGCCAAATGATCTCTCTCTGTCTTTCTGTCTTTCCCTCCCTCCCCCCCTCCCTCCCTTTCTCTTTTTGTGAGATGTGGTTTCTCTGTGTAGCCCAGGCTCTCCTGGAATCCTCTCTTTAGACTAGCCTGTCCTCAAACTCACAGAAATCTATCTGCCTGCCTCTGCCTTTTGGAGGCTTGGGATTAAAGGAATGTACCACCACTGGTCAGCTCATTTATTTTCTTTACTAACTTTCCATTTTCAATTTTTTTTAACTTTTGCTCATTTTTCTTAGTTTCTTACTGTGAACTAGGTTACATTATGCATTATTTTCTAATATACAAATTTAATGCTACAAAGTTCCATCTAAACCCAACTTTTGCTGAATCTGTTTATGACCTTGCGTTGCTAGTTTATTGTTATTTAAAATATTTTAAAATTTATTGATGACTTCTTTTCTGAGCCATGCATTATTTGGCATACAATTCCAGGTCACAACCTATCACCAGAAGAAGTCAAACCAGGAACTAAAGGCAGAAACTTGAAGTCATGCCTGTTTGCTGTTCTACACAGCATTTCCATGAAACAAGGAACTCACTTCCTAGCCAAGAAGTATATCAGGAACCACGGAGAGCCCTGTTTACTAGATGATTCCCAGGCTAGCTTGAACTCAGCTTGCTTTCTTATACAGTTCAGGACTACCTTGCTTAGGGTTGGTACTGCTCACCGTGGGCTTTTTTAATTGCTACATCAATTAACAATCAAGACAATTCCCCACAGACAAGGCTAAAGGCCAATCTTACTTGGGCAGTACTTCAATTAGTACTCTCTTCACAGGTGATTCTAGGCAATATTAACAGTTAAAGCTAACAGCTAGAGTGATACAAAGCTAACTAATATAGTATTTATTTAATCCTTGTTTGGAACTGTTTAAATAATGTTATGCTAGATCATATTAAGGTCCTCAATGCTTCTAAGTCCAAAATCCAAGTTGGTGTCCCAGGTACCACATAGTAGGAAAACATAACAGACTTCTGAAAGGTGTTCTCTGACCTCCATGAAGGCAGCATGGTGGAAGCACAGACACACACACACACACACACACACACACACACACACACACACACACACACAGTCACACACACACACAGACACACACACAAATAAATAAATAAACAAACTAACAAATATAATAAAAATCCTTTAATGATACATCTCACTGTTCCTTCTGAAACTCAGATGCTTTAATGAGTTTTCAGCAGGAGTCCTCTGCAATGCTGCAACTCTAAATGTCCAAAGTCTTAAAAAAGTTTTATTCTGGCAATTTGGCTTTTATGGACAGGATAGTTTCTCCCCACAGCAGCACTTGTGAGTGTGTCTTACAGAGCACTATGTGTGATTGCTGTGTGCACTTGGCTCGATCACATTATCAGCTCAAGTGCCATATGAGGCACCTACTTCCCTTCTCATTTCCCACTCCTTTTTCTGAAAAAAGAAACTCTGCTAAATATTTCCTATACACACATTAGAACTACTTCATGAGTTTTATTCTAACCATCAACCATATTTCAGAAAATATTGCTTATTTTGTTTATTTCTTCATGATGATATAAGGTCTTTTACCACTTTCTGTTTAGGGAACTTCCTATAGATACTCAAAAGACATAGGAATAGAAAATTACCTGTTTTTTTTGTTTTGTTTTGCTTTTATTTTTCTTTCAGAGAGAATGTGTTATTTTTGCCTTCATTCCTGGGGAACATTCCTATTGCTTAGAGGTTAGTTTTTTAGAGTGACTTTTATTTATTTATTTATTTATTTATTTATTTATTGTTTTCTGTCAACATCTGGAAACTGTGAGGATATGCATTTGTTGCTTTTTTATGAGAAAACTGCCTCCCTTTTTCTTCAGTGATCACAATCTTAATGTTCTCTCTCTCTCTCTCTCTCTCTCTCTCTTGTGTCATGTAGTACAGACTACCATAAGTTCTTACTGTGTAGTTGAGGATAATCTTGAACTCCTCATCCTCCTGCCTTCACTTTTTCTGAGATAGGTTCTTGCTATGTAGTTAAGCCTAACCTTGAACTCCCTGTGCAATACAGCCGTTCTTTAGCTGACATTAGTGATTTCTGAAGCACCATGTGTGAGGTGGTTGACTATGCTGTGTCTGCTTTGCAGTTGGGCTTTTCTACCGAGCATTTTGTGTACTAAAATTGTATGCTCTAAGGTTTTCCCCCATTGCTCCTCTATGACCTGATTCTTTGATGCCACTTTCTTGGCTCTGCTTGAGTTAACTATTTCTCCATTGATTTAAATGCTCGTATGTATTTAGCAATGATTTAGCAATGATTCATCAAAGAATGCACCATCATTCCAACTTTCCATCATTTTAGTGAAATGATCGATCGTCTCATTGTGTTTGAAATCCACCTAGATATTTTTAATAAAAAATTTTTTATTGAATACTGGAGATATTTTTTTTTGTTGTGAATGTAGATCCTTTTTAATCATACTTTTTAGCTGGATCTTGTTTGATTCCATGTGAGCAGCAGACAAATGAGGCTAATGGCATTAATGTTAAGGGCTGTAGAAATTATAGGTCTTTTTTATTTTATAATTGACCTGTTATCTGCAATCTAGTCCTCCTGTGACTGCTGAGTATAGGGAAGGTTTCTAACATATTGCCTTTGTAGACAGTGTGACAGAGGTGAGGTCCTCACCACCAGATGCTTACAAGTCTTTCTCATTCAACCATTTTGTGACTCTACCTTGACAAAGAAAAACACACTTCTTTTTGTATTTCGTAGGAGTTGAATATACCTCCACCTGATCTTGACTTTGGATAGATATTAGTCCAAGTTCCCCCAAAAAATCACCACAGAAAAACTGCCTGTAAAATGTAAAAGTGAGTTTTATATAGACGAGAGCTTCATGTGCTGAGGGGCTCAGTTTGAAGGAAAACTGCCAAGACCAATTTACTCTTCAAGGTAAGAGATCCAAATGCCACAAGTAGAACAGTGGGAGTCTGAAGAGGAAGAGGCTTCAATCTCCCCTGATAAAGCTGATTATCTACTTTTAAGGGTTTCTGATGGAGAAGGTGGTCCTATACCACAAGGCAGCAGGCTTTGTTCATATGTGAGCTATGTCATCTATTTCTTGTTCACGAAGGAGAAAGAGATTGCAATGGGGGTGTGACTGAGTTTGTTAGACTTTTCAGAGCAGAACATGAGGATCCAGGAGCTAACACACTGAACTCTTAAGAGCAAATCTAGTGAGAGAGGAAAGAAAAATATCATGAACAAATTTGCTCTGGCAAGCATACTGGTCTGCTTTTGTTATTGTTTCTTATTTACTGTGCTTTATTCTTTTGTTTTCCCTTCTAATACATTGCTTTGGCCTATGGCAGTCCTGAATTTAAGATGCAGCAATTATATTCCTAGAGGGAAAGCTATAGCAACTCCACAGAAACATTTTCATCTGTGAGAAATAAAATTCTTCCATAGTGCTGACTGCATGTTATTCTCCCCCTGCATTCCTTTTCTTGAAGAAATGGGTTAGTGCATCTCTGTGAAAATTATCTTGTACCAATCCCCCAGGAAAAAATTTTCACCTTGATGAAATATAATGGTTCTTAAAGAATGGAGCCATTTTTATAAGAAAGTTCAGGTCTTGCTTGCATGATGCCAATGAGGTTAATTTTCTTTTCAGATTATCAACTTACTTCACTTATCTTCTGCATAGTGTCAATTAGGAAGATGGATTGCTACTCTATATGGAACTTATTTATTTGGTCCACAAATGAAGAGAGTTTCCAAGGTGAACTTTTGTCTTTCTCATGTGCAGATCTCACAGTGTGCAGAATCAAATTCAGGAAGCAGGAGGGAAGATTAGATTTTAAGATGCATCAGCATTTTATCCTGACTGTCAGAGACTATTGATGTTCCAATTTGAGGAAAAGAAAAATCTCAACTCAGAAAACTATATTCCAACAGGAAATATATTACAAGACTACAGAGCAATTGCGTTTTAAAAAGTCCATTTTGATGAAGATGTATAGGGATGTATGGTACTCTCTTCAGGAGGCACTAATTATTCTGTCACAAACTTGATTAGACTTAATTGTGGTCATTATCTTATTTTGTGTTATTAATTCTAATGAAGATATCCATTTCTACCTTCCTGTCTAGAGAGATTTATTTAAGATCTAGTTGTAAAAAAAGCAATGGTAGAGAAATAGAAAATGGCCATGGAGCAGCTGCTTATAAAAATCCTCTAAGGGCCTCCCTTGTCACACTGTCCAACTTGGTTTTCCCTACCAATATTTTCTACCTACTTTTCTTAATTTTACCAATTTGTCTACCCATTGTACCACCCATTTGTCTATCCATCTATCTTCCATTATACATACACAAGAATGTGTCTGTCATTTATTAATATTAATCAATTTATCTATCAATCATCAATTTATCATTTTATTTCATTACAAATAAATTACTTATGGAGAAGAGGTAAAAGATGAATTTCTGAGACTTTCCTGGTTCTCCTGCATTTTTTTTTAGTTCATGCTGTGTTTCTCTGTTTTGTGAACTTGATTATCCTTCCATATTAACATGTTTTATTAATTGTCTCATTATTGGTAGTCTCCCACTTCTAAAGATTAGCCTATGTAGGGTCTGGCAAATGTCATTTTAGGACAAATAGTCTCTTCTTATGTTTGTATGCAAGCAACATGTGTTTAATGCCATAATATAGGTTAATATTTAGGGTTTATATGTGAGGCAGATGTTTAGCATTTTTTAAAAATTTTAAATTGAACTAAGTTTTTCAGAGTAGAACTAAAATATTTGTGTCTTTCCATGCATTTGCCCTGTGACAGGAGGGGGTTCTCAATATTGGTTTCATCTCACTGTTGAACTCCTTAATATAACTTTTGATTCTTTCTCTTGTCTCATTTGCCCAGGTTTTCCTACAGTGCCATTAGTTACCCAGAAGATAAGCATATATTTCAGCTTTATAAATTTATTAGGTCTCACTGCCCTCACTTTCTTCTTGGACAAGGCCATAAATTCATCATGCACATTTTAAGATGAGCAGGCCTGGGAATGAGTTAGAGCTCATTCTACAATGCATACCTTCCATCACATTCCTTCTGTCATGGATGTAGGTAGTAAAATCTGGCTAAAAGTGAGGCAAGACCATCACTATTGAATATATATGTATAATCACTTTATGTACAATATGAAAAAGCAGTGAATTTTTCTCTTCAGGGGATTAGAGCTGTAAGCCCTAAAATGCTTTGCTCTCAGCCTTCATCTTTGTGGCATCAGCCTTCATCTTCCCGGGGAGCTGATATTATAAAACCTGCCGTATACTTTTCATGTATAAGCATTGCAGAGAGAACTGAATCTCTGGCTTTGCCCTCTGAACAAATTGTCTCTTAGACTTTAAATATTCACTATAAATTTCTTAGTGATTTCTATGGGTTGTGTTTGGGGGCACAGAATATTTAGTATGTTTCAACATAAAAATCCACCCCCCTGTCCTGGCTCTTCAGCATTGATACTCAAGAATGGACTGGACCACCAATGTCTGAATGTACAGAGGAACTGAGTGTGTCATTGAGAGTCATGTCCTGGTTCCCTCAAAAAATAGGAATCTCAGTCACAATTTCTATTTTGGAGAGATGTTTGTGAGGGATGTTCCTTCAGTGTTGCTACATTAAAATGTGTAACTTTTACCAGTTATCCTGTTTCAGAAGTCAAAGATGTTTCTTTCTTCATCCTGGTGCATAGAATTAAATGCAGGGCCTTCTGAATGTGAGCTAAATACTCTATCATTGAGCTATATCAAAGCCTTTCAGAATTCAAGGCTTGTGCCAGAGACGGCATTTTCTAGTATAACCCTGCCTGGTAATATAGGTCAAAGGTATTGTCTCCATTTTTCTTCTTACTATTTTTAGTATTTATTTCTACCAATTATATTCAGTAATTATTTGTTTAAATATTCATTTCTGCAAAGATAAAGACATGGGCAAACAAAATGATTGCTTCTATAAACAAGGAATTCATGTTTTATGTTTCAATAGACATAAATATAAATATTAGAAACAATATAACCAGAATTCATGAACCAGGAAACAGAAAAATATAACATACATGGATAACTGAGAATAACTAAAAATATCTAATATCTAACTTTAAGTGTGTTAAATCTTGAGCAACAATCAAGCCTAACATTTGTAGAGCTCTGAAGTAGAAGATAAATTGGCTTAGTATAGATTATAGAGAATTGTGTACTTGGAATCTTCTTTGATACAACCCCCCCTTTTTTTTATAAGACAGGGTCTTACTAATTAATGCTGGCTGAGTTGGAACTTTCTATGTACACCAGGCTGTCTTAGAATTCAGAGATTTATTTGCTTCTGTCTCTTGAGTGGTGGTATTATTTCAGTTAATATGCCAATGCACATAGCCCAGGAAAGCATTCTTTCAATGAAAATTACCATTAATGGACCACAGTTTCCAAGAATCAGACAAGTACTATAGTGATCCAAAGGGGGGTATGAAATGAGAACAGGATATTTACTAGTGACTTTCCCGGTTTTAAGCAACTAGTAGTATACCTAAATCTGTTTTTTTTTTTCCTCTTGATCTGTCTACTTAAGAGAACTATCTTGAAAGTCAACCATACGAGAATACCACTATGCATACATTTATAGATTTCCTATGTGCAAAGGCAACTGAGATAAATTATCCTGATATAAAGCATTTAATTTGGGGGCTGAGGGTATAGCTTAGTGTTTGTTTAGTTAGTATACTGGGTGTTTGTTTTGCATGCACAAGAGTTGGGGTGATCATTTATGCACCATGTAAAGACTGTCTTTGTATTATTCAAATGCTGTACAGAATGTTGAGAGGGTACTGGACTTTGGTAATGTTATCCATATGGCTACATCAATTTTGTAAACACACCCTCTCTCCCCTTCCAATTGGTTTGATAAAAGCTTATGACATATAGCAAAGGAGGGGAGAATGGCAGGAATTCTGATAGAGATAGGAACTTTGGGAAAGAGTCAGACATGGGAGAATTCTCCAGCCAGACTCAAAGGAAAAAGCAGGCCAGGAATGAAGGAGAGGTAATTAGTGAGCCACATGACAAAACATAGAGTAATATGTATAGATTAATTTCAGTTATAAGGGCTAGTTGGGAACAAGAGTAAGCTAAGACCTAATGTTATAAATGATAAATATAAGACTCCATGTCATTTTTAGAGATGGGAAAGGCATAGAAAGTCCAAATGGTTTATACACAAGACTTTGAGTTCCCAGTAATGTACAGCATTAAAAGAGACTAGATGAACATCACTCAAGATACCCCAAATTACCTTAGGAGATAAGCATTTGGATAACTCCAACCTCAGGTAAGTGTAGCCTCTTGAGAGTAACTCATGTTGAAACAACCCAGTTGATCTAGTCAGCCTACAGAACTACAAGAGACAATAAGCTTTTCATAATGGACTGTGAAGCACATCTTTTGTGTGAACTGGGAATACTCAGGTAATTAAACTAATTTTCTGAGATTCCCAAACCCCATAATACTGAGAGGTATCCTGCTAAAACTGCATCTTTTGTGCTTTTAAACAGTTCTCTGTAACTTTTTAAAGTTTCAGTGTTGAGTCCTCCCTAATTTTCTCCAAATCTGTGACACACTGTACCGTAGGGCACTTTCATCATTGTTCCAACTATGCAGAGGATCTAATTCACTGTTTCTTTCCAAAGTCATTTATGTTTCCAGGGAAGTTGTGCAAATATATTTTATGGAGGATTCTTCTTATAGTAATTTCTTTGTTCAAGAAAACAGAGTTACACAGAAAAAAAATGTGTTCTCCTATCCTTTGAGTGGTCCCATAAGCACCTGAGAACTGCATGAAAACATATAGTCTTGTTTTTGAGAAAATGCTCTATTTTGGGCATACCAAGATTGAATGCTGATGCTATTTCACCATGGGACACAGTCATTTCTCAGCAAGGAGGCAATATGTGATAATGATGACTGATATTTTAAAATTGCTTTTAATGTGTCAAAATGCTTTCACACATGTTTATAAAATTACAGTGCATTAAAAAGAGGAAAGATGCTAGACAATGAAAATTCCAATTCCATCGTTTTCCAAGTAAGAACAGTGTAGAAGCTAGCAGGCAGTTATTTATATATGACCATTTATGTAGTTGATGTTAGAACCCAGATTCTTGGTCTCCTTTCTCTTTTTATTATATACTTCAGGATTTATTTGTACAGAATTTTTCACTAAGTGGATTGAGATAGAATGTCAAACTTTTCTACTCATGATTCTATTTCATGACAGAAACTTTTCTACTCATGATTGATTTATTTCCTAATAAATCCATTGAGAATATCATAAGGTAAAATGTATTTAATATAACCAACTTAACGAAATACAATATTTCAGTAACACAGTACAAAATAAGCTGCCAATTATTTATACTCATGATGTACTGGCTAATTGTAATTTGTAGGTTGCTGGCATTGTTCAACATCTTGAAGGTCCCTTTTGTATATTGCTAGAAAAGGAGATGGTAATATTTCAATGAATTGTGTGGTGGGTGGAATGAAAATTGCCAGAATTAACTCATATGTTTGAATACTTGGTCACTAGTTATGGAAGAGGTTATCTCATTGGGAGACAATTTGAGGTTTCAAAAAACTATGTCATTCCCAATTAGCTCTCTTCGCCTAGTGCTTAAGGACAAAGATGCAAGCTTCCGTTACTGCTTCAATGTCATGCCTGCCTCTCTGCTGCCATCCTTCCCACTCTTGCTGATCATTGAGTCACCCTCTGAGACTGTAAGCCACACATAAATCCTTTCTTTTATAAGTTGCCTTGGTCTTGGTGTCTTATAACAGCAAAAGAAAAGCAACTCAGACAAATGAGTTCCATTGGGTTCATAATACTTTCTCTTCATCAGAAATCAAACTATCAAAATTTAATCATGAGATAAAGACCGTGCTAATTTTTGCTCTCTGTGTGATTAAATTATCAATAAGAAAATCAAAAGAAAATTCCATGTGCCATTGAAACTTTTTGTAATCTCAGCAGTTTCACTTCTAAGCATGTGAACAGAACTAAATATACTGTCATAAATGATTTGCACACAAACATCTCTACCAGTGTGATTTATAACAGTCAAAGTTTAGAAAGAGCTCAAATGCTCAAGTTGATCAATGAATAGCATAAATATGTTATTTCCATTCAATGTAGTATTTTCATTCAGGAATAGAAAGTATTTTCATTCAGGAATGATCCCCTAAAACATTGTACAACACAGAATGAAGTATGAGAAGCCAGAGCATACAGAATTGTATGGTGCCATTTATATAAAAAAAATAGTTGGACTTTTGTATTGAGAGTCAAATATGGAGCTGAAAGGTGGATTAGTGGCTGCTTAGGGCTATAAAGGCCGGGAGAACTGGGAATGACTTCTCAAGGGCATGGGGTTTCTTTTTGGAAATAGGAAAGTGCTCTAAAATTCACTGAACTAATGATCACACACTTGGAGTATGTTCTTTAAATGGGTTGGTTTTTAGGGAATGGGTTATGTCTTTATAATCTATTTTCCACCAAGAAAAGAAAGTATTATATTTCTTGATGAGGTTAGAGGCCAGGATATAATTTAAAAGTGGTACAGATCCCCAGTGTTCACCAGTACATGAATAGATAATGAAAATGTGGTATCTATACACAATGGAATTTTAATCAACTGTAAAAAAGGGAATTTTCAGATAAGTGAATAGAATTGGAAAAAATGTGCTGAGTAAAATAACCCAGACCCCAAAAGACAAATCGTTACAGCGCTTTCTATTACATGAAAGTAGAGAAAGGCCATTGAGGTGTTCCTTAAGATTGGAGATTACAGAGAACAGGTGATAAGAAAACAGAGAATGGACCCAGTAGACAGAGAACATATCTGCCTTGCTGGAGATACATCTTCCTTCTGACCCGCAACTCTGCTCAGGGTAGAACAGGTGCTCCAGATTTCCCTCCTCCACATCCAGAGATAGTTTGACTCCCAGGAGTTCCATCACAAACAGGCTCACAGGAGGGACAGGCTCCAGTCATAGACAGCAAGGCTATCAGAAATAACAAGAGAGGCAAGTGCAAAAACATCAGAAACAGAAACCAATGCCACTTGGCACCATTAGAACCCAGTTCTCACACCACAGCAAGCCCTGAATATCCTGACACACCTGAAAGCCAAGATGCTGACCTAAAATCCTATCTCATGGAGATGATAGAGGACCCAATGAAGGACATAAATAACTCCCTTAAAGAGAGACAGAAGAACACAGGTAATCAAGTAGAGGCCCTTAAAGAGGAAACACATAAATCCCTTATAGCAGTACAAGAAAACGCAATCAAACAGGTGAAGAAATTGAATAAAACCATCCAGGATCTAAAAGTGGAAATAGAAACATTAAATAAAACACAAAGGGAGACTACTATGGAAAGGGAAAACCTAGGAAAGAGATCGGGAATTACAGATACAAGCATCACCAACAGAATACAAGAAATAGAAGAAAAAAATCTCAGGTGTAGAACATACTATAGAAGATATTGACACAGCAGCCAAAGAAAGTACAAAGTGGAAAAAAGTTCCTAACCTAAAACATCCAGGTAACTGAGGACATAATGAAAAGACCAAACCAAAGAATAATAAGAATAGAAGACAGCAAAGATTCCCAATTCAAAGGGCCCACAAATATCTTCACTAAAATCATAGAACCTAAAGAAAGAGTCCATAAGTGTACTAGAAGCCTACAGAATACCTAACAGATTGGATCAGAAAAGAAATTCCTCCTGTCACATAATAATCAAAACACTAAATACACAGGACAAAGAAAGAATATCAAAAGCGGTAAGGTTTAAAAGGCCAAATAATATATAAGGGCAGACCTATCAGAATTAAACCAAACTTCTCAACAAAGATTTCTCAGCAGAAGACTTTGGACAGATGTCATGCAGAACCTAAGAGAACAGAAATGCCAGCCCAGGCTACTATATCCATCAAAACTCTCAATCACCATAGGATAAACCAAGATAGTCTATGACAAAACCAAATTTAAACAATATCTTTCCACTAATCCAGCCCTACAGAGGATAATAGAAGGAAAATTCCAATACAAGGAGGGAAATTACATCCAAGGAAAACCAAGAAATTAATCATCTCACTACAAACCCAAGAGAACCAAACAAATATAGTACCACCTCTAACAACAAAAATAACAGGAGCCAACAATCATTGGACTTTAATATCCCTCAACATCAATGAACTCAATACCCCAATAAAAAGACATAGGCTAACAGATTGGATACATAAAGAGGACTCAGCATTTTGCTGGATACAGGAAAGAAACCCCACTGACAAAGTCAGACACTACCTCAGAGTAAAAGGCTGGAAAAAATTGTTCCAAGCAAATGGTCCCAAGAAACAAACCAGAGTAGCCATTGTAATATCCAATAAAATAGACTTTCAACCAAAAGTTATCAAAAAGAAATGGGGAAGGACATTTTAAACTCATCAAGGAAAAATGCACCAAGATGATCTCTTAATTCTGAATATCCATACTCCAAATGTTAGGGCACCCACATTTGTAAAAGAAACATTACTAAAGCACAAAAGACACAATGAACCTCACACAATAATAGTGGGACACTTCAACACCCCACTCTCACCAATGGACAGGTCATGGAAACAGAAACTAAACAAAGACACAGTGGAATTAACAGAAGTTATGAACCAAATGGATATAACAAATATCTATAGAACATTTCCTCCTACAACAAAAGAATATACCATATACCTCCTTCTCAGCACCTTATAGTATATTTTCCATAACTGACCATATAATCTGTCACAAAACAAGCCAGAACAGATAAAAGAAGATTGAAATAATCTCATTCATTCTATCAATTACCATGGACTAAGACTGGTTTCCATAACAACAAAAAGCAACAGAAAACCCATGTACTCATAGACATGGAATAACACTCCTCTTAATGATTACTTGGTCAGGGAAGAAATAAAGAAAATAAAGACTTCCTAGAATTCAATGAAAATGAAGGCACAGCATTCCGAAACTTATGGGACCCAATGAAAGCAGTGCTAAGATGAAAATTCTAAGCACTGAGTACCTTTATAAAGAAATTGGAGATATCCTAAGCCAGCAACTTTACAGCAATCTGTAGATGTGCCCTTCAGCACAGATCTGGAACAAAAAGAAGCAATCAAACTCCAGAGGAGTAGACATTAGAAAATAATCAAACTTAGGGTGAAATCAACCAGTTATCAACAAAGAGAACTATACAAAGAATCAACAAAACTAAGAACTGTTTCTTTGAGAAAATCATCAAGATAGATAAACCCTTAGCCAAACTAACTAAAAGAAATAGAGAAAGTATCCAAATTAATAAATTCAGAAATGCAATGCAAGACATAAAGGCAGAAACTGAGGAAATTCAAAAAATAATCAGATCCTACTACAAAAGCCTATACTCAACAAAACTCGAAAATCTAGATGAAATGGATGACTTTGTAGACATATAGCCGATACCAAAGTCAAATCAGGACCAAATAAACTATCTAAACAGCCCCATAACCCCTAAAAAAATTGAGAAGCGGACATTAAAATATCTCCCAACCAAACAAAAGCCCAGGGTCATATGGTTTTATTGCAGAATTCTATCAGACCCTCAAAGAAGACCTAATACCAATACTTCTCAAGCTATTCCACAAAATAGAAACAGAAGGAACACTACCTAATTCTTTCTATGAAGCCACAGTTATGTTGATACCTAAACCACAAAAAGACCCAACAAATAAAGAGAACTTCATACCAATTTCCCTCATGAATATTGATGGAAAAATACTCAATAAAATTCTTACAAACTGAATCCAAGAAAACATCAGAATGACCATTTACCATGATCAAGTAGGTTTCATCCCAGGGATTCAAGGATGGTTCAATATACAGAAATCCATCAATGTAATCCACTACATAAACAAACTCAAAGGAAACAAAAAACAACATGATCATCTCATTAGATGCTGAAAAAAGCCTTTGACAAAATGCCACACTCTTTCATGTTAACAGTCTAGGAAAGATCAGGAATTCAAGTCACATATATACAATAAAAACAATATACAGCAAAGCAACAGCCAACATCAAATTAAATGGAGAGATATTTGAAGCATTCACACTAAAATCAGCAAAAAGGCAAGGCTGCCCACTCTCTCCCTATATATTCAATACAGTATTCTAAGTTCTAGCTAGAGCAATTAGACCACTAAAGAAGGTCAAAGGCATACAAATTGGAAAGGAAGAAGTCAAGGTTTCATTATTTGCAGATAATATTATAGTATATATAAATGACCCCCAAAATTCTACCAGATCACTCCTACAGTTGATAATTTCAGAAAAGTGGTTGGATATAAAATTAACTCAAAAAAATCAGTAGCCTTCCTCTACACAGTGGATAAACAGGCTGAGAAAGAAATTAGGGAAACAACACTCTTCACAATAGGCACAAATAATATAAAATATCTTCTTGTAATGCTAGCGTAACAAGTGAAATATCTGTATGACAAGAACATCAAGTCTCTGAAGAAAGAAATTGATGAAGACTTCAGAAGAACTGAAAGATCTCCCATGCTCATGAATTAGTAGGATTAACATAGTAAAACTGGCCATTTTCCCGAAAACAATCTACAAATTCAATGCAATCCCCATCAAAATTCTAACCCAATTCTTCATAGCTATAGAAAAAGTAAATCTCAAACCTATCTGTAATAACAAAAAACCCAGGATAGTTAAAACAATTTGCAAAAATAAAAGAACTTCTGGGGGAATCACCATCCTTGACCTCAAGTTGTACTACAGTGAACTAGTGATAGAAACTTGGTGTTGGTACAGAGTCAGACAGGTAGATCACTGAAATAGAACTGAAGACTCAGAAATAAACATATATACCTGTGGTCACTTGATCTTTGACACAGAAGTCAAAACCATACAATGGAAAAAAATAGGCATTTTCAACAAATGGTGCTGGACTAACTGGCAGTCTGCATGTACAAGAATGCAAATTGATCCATTTTTATCTCCTTGTACAATGCTCAAGTCCAAGTTGATCAAGGACCTCTGAATCAAACCAGATACACTGAATCTAATAGAAGAGAAAGTCAGAAAGACTCAAATCTAAGATCAACAATTGACAAACATCACTGCATGAAATTGAAAAGCTTCTATATGGCAAAAGACTGTCAATAGTACAAAACAGCAACCTACAGATTGGAAGATCTTTACCAACCCTACTTCAGATAGAGGGCTAATATCCAAAATATACAAAGAACTCAAGAAGTTAGACTCTAGAAAACCAAATAACACAATTAAAAAATGGGGTACAGAGCTAAAGAAAGAATTCACAACTGAGGAATACTGAATGGCTGAGAAGTACCTAAAGAAATGCTCAACACCCTTAATCAATAAGGGAAATGCAAATCAAAACTGAGATTCCACCTTACATCAGTCAGAATGGCTAAGATTTAAAACTGAGGTGACAGCAGATGCTGGTGAGGATGTGGAGAAAGAGGAACACTCCTCCATTGCTGGTGGGATTGAAAGCTTGTAAAACCACTTTGAAAATCAATGTGGCAGTTCCTCAGAAATTTGGAAATAGTTCTACCTAAAGATTCAGCTATACCACTCCTGGGAATATACCTAAAAGATGCTCCAACATATAACATGGACATGTGTTTCACTATGTTCATATCAGCCTTATTTATAATAGCCAGAAGCTGGAAACAATCCAGATGTCTCTCAACTGAAAAATGGATAAAGAAAATGTAGTACATTTATACAGTGGAATACTACTCAGATATTAACAACAATGACTTTTTTCAGGCAAATGGATAGAACTAGAAAATAACATCCTGAGTTAAGTAACCCAGACTCCAAAGGAGGAACATGGTATATACTCACTAAAAAATGGATATCAGTCTAACAGCTCTGAGTACCCATGATAGAGCTCACAGACCATATGAAGCTTAACAAGAAGAACGGCCAAAGTGTGAATGTTTCAAGCACACTTAGAAAGGGGGAACAAAAGAATTTTGGGAGTCATAGGGACAGAGGGAGCTGGGTAATAGAGGGGAGGGGGAGGCAAAAGGAGGGGGGCAGGATTAGATATGGGAAGAGAGAGGAATGAAGTCCAGGGGCTCAGGAAAATGAATAGAAATATGTAGCAGTAGGGGTGGGGCATGGGAGAGCCACTAGAAAGTCCCAGATGCCAGAAAAATGAGATGTTTCCAGGACACAATGGTGATGATATTCGCTGAAATAGCCCAAAAAGGGGAGATAGAACTGTAGAGACCACCTCCAGTAAATAGGCACAGCCCACAGTTGAGGGATGGGGCCACCCACCAATCTCAAATTCTTTAACCCAGAATAGTTCATGTCTAAAGGAAATTCAAGGATGAAATATGGAGCAGAGACTGAAGGAAAGGCAGAGACTGCTCCACCTTGGTATCCATCCCACCTGCAGATGCCAAAGCTGACACTATTAATGATTCCAAAAAGTGCTTGCACACAGTAGCCTGGTATAGCTGTCCCCTGAGAGTCTATGCCAGCATCTGACTAATACAGATGCAGATAATCACAGCAAACCATTGAATTGAACCTCGGGACCCCAATGGAAAAGTTAAGGGAAGGACTGAAGGAGCTGAAGGGGATCGAAACCCCATAGGAAGAACAACAATATCAACTAACTGAACCACTCAGAGCTCCCAGGGACTTAGCCACCAACCCAAGAGTATATATGGGCCATGGCTCCAGCTACATATGTAGCAGAGTACTGCCTTATCTGGCATCGATGGGAGAGGAGGCGCTTGGTCCTGTGGAGGCTTGTTGTCCGAGTGAAGGTAGATGTTAGAGGGTTGAGGCAGGAGTGGGTGAGTGGGCATGTGGGGAAGCACCCTCTTAGAGGCAAAGGGGAGGGGGGATGCGGTTGGAGGTTTGTGGAGGGGAGACCAGGAACAGGGACAATGTTTGAAGTGTAAATGAATAAAATAATAAAAAATAACTGTTGATTATGAATTAGGACTCTAAACAAACTAACATTACTCACACTATTATTAGCATGGGACATCATGTTTGAGTACACAGTACAGCAGGTTGCACTTCAACTTTTTTGTTTGTGTTTGTATATGTTTATGGACATGTTTCTGTGCAGTATCTGTGTTTGTGTAAAGTATATGTATGTGTGCATATACGACAGAGTTTAATGTGACTTCCTGAAGTGCTATAACTTTGGTTTCTCTTTTTAAGACAATTCTGTCACAATTCGCATAGGTTGGCTAACCAGTGAATCCCAATGAACCACCTGTCTTTGCTTCCTAGCACTGGGATTCAGGTACACGCAACCATACCCTGATGTTTTCCATGGGTTCTCGGGATTGAACTCGGGTGTTTACACTTGTGTATTGAGTACTTTACCAAGACTTTGCCATAGCCACGGCTTGTTTTTTTTTCTGATCTGTTTTTCACCTGAAATTAATAATTTATATGTGTCTCCAGTTGAGCCAAAATGTCAATGAATAAGACATAGATGCCAAAGCATTAGAACATAGGTGGCTTGGGAACCTAAAACATTTTTTTAAATCACCAAATAGTCTTAGGACTTCTAGAATTCTGGCCACTACAAAAGTCATGGAGTCAGTAATGTAATTATCAAGCTCTCCAGAACAAGTATGATATTGAACACTGTAGTAGCTATTCCTGGTTGTCAACTTGACTAAATCTGGAATGAACTAATCAAGAATTGGAAGGTTAACTTATGATCCTAATCTGGAGGCTCAGAGATACAAGTTTCTGACCTGGATCTTGGCATGGAGATCTTGAAGCATAGTGGCTATGAATTCCAGAAGATTAAGACAAGGAGATCTCCGAGTTCAAGGTCATCTGGGATTAATGGCTCGGTGGTACACGCCTTTAATCTGGGCCACATCCTCTGCTGGAGACCTATATAAGGACATTGGAAGAAGGAAGATTTACTCTGACTCTTCCTGGCCTGCTTGCCTTGAGGGACTGAGCAACTGCTAGATCCTTGGACTTCCATCCACAGCTACTGCTGACCATTGTTGGGGAATTAGACTACAAGCTGTAAGTCATCGTCAAATTCCCTCACTATATAGAGACTACCCACACATTCTATGACTCTAGAGAACCCTGACTAATGCAAACACATTTGGAAGGGCTAGGACAATTCTCTGGAGTAGATTTCATAGGACAATGTGAACTGATTCCTCTTGTCACAGTTTTTAGATGGAGACAGCCGTAGGTGACATGGATTGCACCAGGGAGCTCTTCATATGTAACATGGGATACAGATACAACTGTGAATAACATGAATTCTTTCTACTAAGTGCTTTGAAAATATCTTTCTTATATTTAAACCTTATTTTCAATTGTTCATAAGGTATCTTAACTGTGATCTCAAGATCATTTTCTTTCATGTTTTATTCCTTAGACTGTTCCAGGTTCCGTTACGTCTTTTGAAATGAATGAACCTCTTTACTTATGGAATTCTGACTCCTGTTTTTTTAATATTCCTTCACAAAATGTTCTTCTGCTTTATCAGTATAATATTTCTGCCCTGTTTGGACTTTAACTAATCATTTACTACACTGTGATCAAATGTATTTAAATTAATTGATTATTTAAATTATTCAATCATATTGTTTAAATTTCTCCTCCTATCTTCCTTTGTCTCCAAGGGTGTTGTGAATATTCCAGAATGAGATGGGTGCTGTGAAGCTAATATGAGCATTCACACTCAAGAGAAAAGGATAACATAGCAGTCAAAACCCTGAGACAAATTTCTTTTTAATACAAGAAATAGGGAGCTATGAGGTAGGACATTATTTCAAAACATCCTGTTATGAACCATAGTCATAAATGTTCTTGAGGATCAGGGAGAAAATGGAGACTGTGAAGAAAGAGGAGATATCACAAAGAATTCAACCAAGAAACAAAATAAACAGCATGTGTCAATTCTAAAATGTCTTATGCGGGAATGAGATGTCTGGGATGTCATCACTGAGATGTCTTGGTACTAGCAAGAGGTGTCAATTTTCCAGTATCTCCAACTGCAGATTGTAGCTGTCAGACATGCAAGCCCTTCTGGAAAAAGGCAGAATAGCACCATGTCAGATGTGGGATGGTATAAGCATTTTAAAGGAGCCAACCAAAGAGAAGTTTATACTAGCTGTAAGAATCATTGGCCTCAAAGTCAAGATCAGGGAACTGAGGGCATGCTGATGAAATGGCTGCATGATTTGTGTCCCTTGGGAATGATGAGTGGACTCAGAATTGGCCATGAGGACTACTGTCTGAACAGAGGTTCTGATTTGCTTTAAAGAAAATGAAAAGCTGGAACTGGAAGTCCTCAGACAGATGATAACAGTGTGAGACACTTTCCTAGTTTGTGGTTTAATTTTAATGTGTATATGCATGTGTGTGCATTTGCATGCATGTATGTGTGCATGTGTGTATATACATGTGTGCATGTTCATGTGCATATGTGCGTATGTATGCAGGTACATGTGCTTGTGTATGTGTGTATACATGCATGTGGAGGCTAGAGACCAGTAATTGGTGTCTTCCTCAATCACTTTCCATCTTATATTCTGAGACAGAGTCTCTCATTTTGGGCCTGGTGCTCCATTTTGGCTAGACTGGCTGTCCAGTGTGTTCTGGGTACTCTTCTGGTCCCAAAGAGACAATGCCTTAGCAATTAATTTTCAGGTGTGTGCTGACACTTGTGGCATTTTTACCTTTGTGACAATCACTTTAACTACTATGTCATCTCTTGTCCCTCACTTTTATTGTTTTATGATAGACATTTAAAAAATATTTAATACATGAATATACTAAGGCTTGAAATTTACTAGTATTGAAGTATAAAATCAGTTGCTGTCATAGTCTTTTAAAATCTCAATGTGTTCTGCATCTGGTAGTGGCTGTGCCAAGCAACCACCTCTCTGGGCCAAAGACAGAGTCACTTTCTCACCTCATAATTGGAAAGAGAATCAGTCAAAAGCAGTCAGCATTGATACAGGACTACAATGATTCAGGTAATTAAGAAAAATGTTGAGTTGTGTGCCTGGGACCTGAAAGAAGAGGGCTATGAACTGGAAAGTGGAAAAAGTGGAGGAAGGCTTGAACAAGACAGTATTAAGTTTGCAATAAAGTTAATAAGGTGAAACCCCATATTTTAAACTCACATTAACCATATGCACTTTTAAAGTTATCCCTCACAGCTCTCTCCTGCTCCAGCAAATCTCACCTGAATATCCAAATGTACTTTAAGTGCAAGGCATACAATTATTAAATTGGGAAAGTTGTCTTTAGAATTATAATGCATAAAAATCAGCCAGGGCTGACATATAGAACAGATTCTGGAAGCCATAGCTAGGATTCTGGTTCAGTCAGACAGAACTCAGGAGTATGTACTGCTATAGCCACCCTGGGAGGCTCACATTGAACCTTATTCTCTTGCTGTATTAGCTTATCTATAGCTCTAATCTAAATTTGTCTCAGATAAAAGGACACCAGGAGGAAAATGGGTACATATGACTGATATGTGGTTGACATAGCTAGTCATGAAAAGCTGGTTATCATAAATACATTTCCCACCTTACCCCTATTTTTCTCTTGCTGCTTAATCTGGGATGTGCTGCTCATCTGATTATTCCTCCAACTCCATGTGAGAATTTAATTCACAAATATTTCTCCAAACCCACAGGAGAATTTAATTCACAATGTCATCTAATAAAGCTATGGATGGAAACAATCCTACTGTGATGTTTAGAAGGCACACCTTCAGAAAGTGATTAAGGTTAGATAAAGCCCTTAGAAGGCAGTGTCTTTGTAAAATCTTGGTGGAAATGAGCATAGACTCTCATGTTATCTCTTGCCATATGCCACTTGGTTTTGCCAAGCCAGAGGGAAGATGAGAAACTGAGAATTTACCCATACCAAGCCATGAGTCAAGTTCTAAAGCCTTGAATATTTCATTAGAGTATGAAAAAATAGACTAATGTAGTTACCCTAACCTTACTCATTCCTTTATCATGTCATTTGTGGATCAGTAAACATCGTGTCATTGGAGATCCCCAAAACATTGTTTTAACACAGCTACATCACCCAATTTGCTATAGGATAACTAACCTTCCATATGAATTTGATTTTCTTCTTCTGTACAAAGCATTCAAGTTAAAATTAAGAGATGAACGCCAGATCCTTGACTTGACATTTAAACACCTCTGAAATTGAGCCTTTGTTCTCCAGGATAATTCTGTTCACTCTCCTTTTTTTTATTATTTTATTTTATTTTTTTAATTTACATTCCAAATCACTTCCCCTTTCCCGTTTCCTCCCTCCCCGAAAGTCCCATAAGCCCCCTTCCCTCCCTCTTTTCTCCATTCAACCCCCTCTCGTTACTCTGTCCTGGCGTTCCCCTACATCCAGTCTTTCCAGGACCAGGGGTCTCTCCTTCCATCTTTTTAGAAATCTATTGATATGCAGATTGTGTCTAGGGTATTCCGAGATTCTGGGTCAATATCCCCTTCTCAGTGACTGCATACCATGTGTGTTCTTTTGTGATTGGGTTACCTCACTAAGGATGATATTTTCCAGTTCTGACCATTTGCCTAGGAATTTCGTGAATTCATTGTTTTTAATTGCAGAGTAGTATTCCATTGTGTACATATACCACATCTTCTGAATCCATTCCTCCGTTGAGGGACATCTGGGTTCTTTCCAGCTTCTGGCTATTATAAATAAGGCTGCTATGAATATAGTGGAGCATGTGTCCTTATTGCATGCGGGTAAAGTCTCCGGGTATATGCCCAGGAGTGCTTTTTCAGAAGTATAGTATGTGTTGTGTCTGCTGATAAACTGGACATAATGGAGGACATAACCCATATCCATTTCTTCCCATTCCACCTGAACATAAGGACAAGATATGAAGATGAAGCAGTGATAAGCCAATAAAACTTAGTGATCTTCTGTCTGCAAAGAAAAACATCCTGCTCATTGACATTTGTCAAGGAACATGATTTAAGGACTCCCACTATAACTGATTAAAAGCTCCCAATGTAATGGCATTAAGAGTGCAGTTTGGAAGAATGAATCTATTGTTTTAATTAAACTAAAAAATTTAACTTATTCACATTCCATTCCACTCACTGCCCCCTCCCGGTCACCCCCTTCCACAATCTTCCCCCCCTTCCCCCTCCCATTCTCTTCTGAACAGGTGGAGGCCCTTGGTATCCCCCACCCCCCACCTAGCACTTCAAGTCTCTTCAAGGCTAGGTATTTCCTTTCCCACTGAGGTCAGACAAGGCAGCCTAGGTAGTAGAACATATCCCACTTATAAGCAACAGCTTTTGGGACAGACCCAACTCCAGTTGTTTAGGACCCACATAAAGGCCAAGCTGCACATCTGCTACATAAGAGCGGGGAGACCTAGGTCCAGTCTGTGTATGTTCTTTGGTTGGTGGTTCTGACACTGAGAATCCCAAGGGTTCAGATTAGTTGACTCTGTTGGTCTTCCTGGGGAGTTTCTATCCACTTTGAGGTCACCAATCCTTCCTCCTATTCTGCCATAAGCAACCCCAAGCTCCATCCATTATTTGGCTGTAGGTGTCTATCTGTCTGAGTCAGCTGCTGTGTGGAGCCTCTCAGAGGACAACATGTTCTGCATGCACAACAGAGTATCCCTGCTAGTATCTGGGATTGGTGCTGGCAATGGAATGGGGCAGTTATTTGCTGGCCATCCACTCAGTCTCTGCTCCATCCCTCATGCCTGAGCTTCTTTCTTTCTTTTTTTTTTCATTTTTATTTTTTTTATTTTCTAAGTTTTTTTAATTTACATTCCAAATCATTTCCCCTTTCCCGTTTCCTCCCTCCCCAAAAGTCCCATGAACCCCCTTCCCTCCCCCTGTTCCCCATTCAACCCCCTCTCATTTCTCTGTCCTGGCGTTCCCCTACATCCAGTCTTTCCAGGACCAGGGGTCTCTCCTTCCATCTTCTTGGAAATCTATTGATATGCGAATTGTGTCTAGGGTATTCCAAGATTCTGGGTTAATATCCCCTTATCAGTGACTGCATACCATGTGTGTTCTTTTGTGATTGGGTTACCTCACTAAGGATGATATTTTCAAGTTCTGACCATTTGCCTAGGAATTTCGTGAATTCATTGTTTTTAATTGCAGAATAGTATTCCATTGTGTAAATATACCACATCTTCTGAATCCATTCCTCCGTTGAGGGACATCTGGGTTTTTTCCAGCTCCTGGCTATTGTAAATAAGGCTGCTATGAACATAGTGGAGCATATGTCATTATTGCATGCAGGTAAAGCCTCTGGGTATATGCCCAGGAGTGGTATAGCCGGATCCTCCGGGAGTGTCATGCCCAGTTTTCTGAGGAACCGCCAGACTGCTTTCCAGAGTGGTTGTACCAGCTTGCAATTCCACCAGCAGTGGAGGAGTGTTCCTCTTTCTCCACATCCTCGCCAACAACTGCTGTCTCCTGTGTTTTTGATCTTAGCCATTCTGACTGGTGTGAGATGGAATCTCAGGGTTGTTTTGATTTGCATTTCCCTAATGACTAAGGATGTTGAACATTTCTTTAGGTGCTTCTCAGCCATTCGATATTCTTCAGGTGAGAACTCTTTGTTTAGCTCTGTACCTCATTTTTTTTTAATTTTATTTTATTTTCTAAGTTTTTTTTATTTACATTCAAAATCATGTCCCCTTTCCCGTTTCCCCCCCTCCCTGAAAGTCCCATAAGCCCCCTTCCCTCCCTCTTTTCCCCATTCAACCTCCTCTCACTTCTCTGTCCTGGCATTCCCCTACATCCAGTCTTTCCAGGACCAGGGTCTCTCCTTCCATCTTCTTGGAAATCTATTGATATGCGAATTGTGTCTAGGGTATTCCGAGATTCTGGGTTAATATCCCCTTATCAGTGACTGCATACCATGTGTGTTCTTTTGTGATTGGGTTACCTCACTAAGGATGGTATTTTCAAGTTCTGACCATTTGCCTAGAAATTTCGTGAATTCATTGTTTTTAATTGCAGAGTAGTATTCCATTGTGTAAATATACCACATCTTCTGAATCCATTCCTCTGTTGAGGGACATCTGGGTTCTTTCCAGCTTCTGGCTATTATAAATAAGGCTGCTATGAACATAGTGGAGCATGTGTCCTTATTGCATGCAGGTAAATCCTCTGGGTATATGCCCAGGAGTTGTATAGCTGGATCCTCTGGAGTGTCATGCCCAGTTTTCTGAGGAACCGCCAGACAGCTTTCCAGAGTGGTTGTACCAGCTTGAAATCCCACCAGTAGTGGAGGAGTGTACCTCATTTCTTAATAGGGCTACTTGGTGCCTGAGTTTCTTGTAGACAGGGTAATTTTTAGGTTGAAAGTTTTGTGGGTGCATTGATGTCTCTACTGCTACACTGGGGTACCTGTCTGGCCATAGAAGGTAGCCTCTTCAGATTTCATATCTCCAATGAGATACCCCCCAACATTCTCACCCTCATCAATTGCAGATTTTTATTCATTTTTATGGCCACCTAGCTGTTTCTTCTGGCTTTCCCCACACCTGATCCTTAATTCCCCATTTCCATCTACATTTACGTCTCTCAAAGTTCCTTACTTTCATCTGCCTCTAATGACTATTTTATTCCTCCCCTTTTCAGATGTAGGGTTGTTGAAGATCCTTTCCCAGTCTGTAGGCTGTTGATTTGTCCTGTTGGCATTGTCCTGTGTCTTCCAGAAGTTTTTCAGTTCCATGATGTCCCATTTATCAGTTGTTGGTTTTTGTAGCCTGAGCCTTTGGTGTTCTGATCAGGAACTTGTCTCCACCCCACTCTTATGAATTAGCAGGACATCCAGACAAAAAAACTAAGCAGAGAAACAATGAAATTAATAGACATTATGGATCAAATGGACCTAATGGACATCTATAGAATATTTCACCCAAACACAAAAGAATATACTTTTTCTCAGCACCTCTTGGATTCTTCTTCAAAGCTGGCCATATAATCTGTCACAAAGCAAGCCTCAACAGGTATAAGATGTTGAAATGATGCCTTGTATCTTTTTAGACTGCCAAGGATTAAAGGTGGACATCAACAGCAACAGACACACTGGAAAGCCTGCACACTCATAGAAATTGAACAACTCTACTCAATGATATCTGGGTCAGGGAAGAAATAAAGAAAGAGACTAAAGACTTTCTAGAATTCAATTAAAATGAAGGCACAACATACCCAAATTTATGGGACACAATGAAAGCAGTGGTAAGAGGAAAGTTCATAGCACTAAGTGCCTTCATAAAGAAATTAGAAAACTCTCGTAACAGCAATTTAAAAGTACACATGAAAGCTCTAGAAAAAAGAGGCAAACATACCAAAGAGGAGTAGAAGGTAGGAAAAAATCAAAATCAGGGCTGAAATCAGTAAATTAGAAACAAAGAAAAACATATAAAGAGTCAACAAAACCATGAACTGGTTCTTTGAGAAAATAAGCAAGATAAGCAAACCCTTAGCCAAACTTACCAAGGGACAGAGACACAGTTTCCAAATAAACAAAACCAGCAATGAAAAGCGAGAAATAACAACTGAGGAAATTCAAAGAATCATTAGGTCTTACTTCAAAAACCTATACTCCACAAAATTGGAAAATCTTAATGAAATGAACAGATACCACTTACCAAACTTAAGTCATGATCAGGTTAAATATTTAAACAGCTTCATAACCCCTAAAGAAAGAGAAGCAGTCATTTAAAGTCTCCCAACCAAAAAATAGCAGCTCAGGGCCAGATAGTTTTATTGTAGAATTCTATCAGACTTTCAAAGAAGAGCTAATTCCAACATTCTTCAAACTATTCCATAAAATAGAAAGGGAAGAATGAACCTATATAAGCCAACTCATTGCACACATAGTGTTTGGAATTACTTTCTGTTCTTTGCATATACCACAATGGTGTCTTCTTACAAGAAACACTCCATACATCTCATCTATAATGATCAGTGAATATTAGTATACATGCATATATTGTTCTACCTGGAAAGGTCTGCGTGGTTTGTTCACAGGTAGAACAATGGCTATTGTCCCATGACCTATTCAGAGATCTGGCAGTAGCTGCTAAAATCTAGTTGTTGAGACATGTGTATTGTACTCCTGGTACTGTCAAGGCCCATATTCTTCCCACCAGTGACTTACTCCCTCCTTCTGATGCTTATTACAATCCATTAATCTTAAACACGAGGTTAATCCATGTGGTTCCTGGATGTATTGGGGCTCTGCAATGGCTGCTCAGAGAAAGCCTATAGTTCCCAACTTGGTCACCTGGATATAAGTTATGGTTTCCTCACCCCTAATCTAGGAGCTCAGGGAGAACTGAACTGAGCAGCAGTTATGATCTTTTGTATGTCAAGTTCTTTCCTTTACTCATTCCCCTTCTACCATTAAATACGTTCACGCGAGTCTCAGAGGTTGTTGAAGAGATCTAGAGAAATTCTTAGCTTTTTTCTGACCAAGAAGTCCTGCCCTTGGGTGCCTAGCTTGACCTATTTGCTTAATTTTAAACCTGCTATGTCTCTATAGTATCAACTTTAAGGGGTTAGAAGGGTAATCTGTTTTATTTTCTGTTCCCCTCTGGCTTCTATTTTCCTTAACAAGGAGCTTGGATTTCCATTTTCTCCATGAAGCTCATTTATCTTATATTCTGAGTGCTTTTCACAGTTACTATAGGGTGTTTAAACTAATGAACAAATGTATTATTTATTTCCTCCACAAGTATAATGGAAAAGAAAAAGGCAGAGACAAAAAATAAATTAGACTTTGATCCTAAGACTCAGCAGAAACGTAATGAATCCTCCAGTCCCTCAGGAAACTTCTCACATGAGGTTCCCTTAGGTGGTTCAAGCTGCCTTGTGCGGACATACTTCCTTCTTTGCTGACAAGCTTTCTCTCTCTGCACAGATGCTGCCTTTTCCTGTTTCATAAGGTTGAGTGGAAAGATCTTTAAAATTCATATATATATATATATATATATATATTTCTAGTTTTTAAGATTGTAGTTGCAAAGATGTCAGCTTTGAGATTGAAATTGGACGTCTTAGGTACCTTTTTTTCTTGCACAAGGAGATTCGTAGTTAATATCAATGTTGGGAAAGACAACAGAGAGATAGGGAGAAGAAAAAGTTCCACCCCTTAACATATTAAACAGGTATGTTGTCAGTTTAATTCTGAATCTAACATATACTTGCTGTCCTTTGTCCATAGGAATAAAAGTGTTATTATGTCAATAGGTACAGCTACTTGCTTGCAAAATGACTATATTTTCACTGTTACTTCTTTAGATGAGAATGGTGCCTGTGCTTGGCAGAATCCCTTTCTCATCTTCTGACTGAACAGAAAATGAAGCCCTGTCTGTGTGGTAGATCCATATGTCTCTCATATGAAATGTACACACATGGTTGAATGTGACCCCCAAATTCATATCTTGAAAAAACCTCCAGCACAGTAAGTTTTGGAGGCAGTGCCTAATAGGAGAGTAGGAGGGCTCCATCCTCACGCATGGGATACACTGGATGTAACTGGGCCTGAGGTCGAGAACTTGATCTCTTGTTTGCCCTTGCATCTTTTCTTGCAGTTGTGTGTGACAGTAGTTCATGCCTGTGGACTTCCCAACCAGAGGCTGAATTCATTTTTACTGTGTGTCAATTACCCAGACCTTGCTAATCATATATAACAACAAAAATGTAATAAAAAGGGCAAAAAGCCCCTTTAACATCAGTATTCAGCACATTTGACTAAAATTCCTTATTAACTCTTATTTTTTAACATCAAACTGTTGCTCTGTTGTCAGGGACCTAGAATGCAAAAGGATAGCTGACAATGCCTTGTTCACTTCCCACCATGGACAGTTTATTTTCTTCATTTCAACTCTCTCATATACACTCAAAGCCCAGTTTAAATGCTATTTTTTCCCCTAAGTGCCACATCTGTAGCCTGTAGTTATTTTGTACTTTTGCACAGTGCTCTTATAGCATGCCTTTAAAGTAGTGACTGCCCTCATTCTGTTCCTTGCATCTTACTATACTTAGCATGACAACTTCCTTGAAAGTATTTCAATTGTCAGACAAGCGTTTCTGCAGTATTGGAGTCGACAGTTTTCAGGCTCATTCCAAAGCTTTGATTACATAGTGGAATCTACATTGGAGAATCTGGGTATCTGCAGATGAGACAGTCATCTACAAACTAGGAGTGAAGAACCCTGACTACCTTGCTTTCTCATTCTTGATTAGGCCTGTCAGCCAATGTCCAAGACTCAAAGACTAAGAAACTGTAGATGATTCAGCAACTGTCTCTTCCAAAGAGAAAACATTGAATAACTGGGAAGAACCTGCTCCCTCAGCATCTTAAATATTTAGGGAGTAATCTTCTCACCAGGCATCTTTAAATTATGTACAATGCCTTGCCCTGTAGTCAGTCTTCTCCACAGGTTTTGAAAGCCTGGCTCTTTTCTTCTCAGAAGTGAGTAGGTTTATAGCTTAATCAAAATGACTCTTACCTAAGGCACTAGGCCTATTATAAACCACATCCATTATAGGAAGACAAGGAAGAGGGGCATGTGAGGAGAAACTTCAGACTGCTGGGAGAATAAGTGAGTGGGTTCTCCAACTTTTGAAGGTTGGGCATAGAACACAGGGGTCAAAACTCACACTTTCCACTACCCACTGTGAAGCCCACTAGAAAAGAGAACTTCACAGTATAAGACTGTTTTTTTGCCCCTCTACACTGCCAGAAACTTCCTTTCTAATAGAAGACTTCTTTTATTTTGAGAAGAGAAAAAAAAAAACCCAAAACCAAAACATAGAGAAGTCTGGAACATGATAGTTAACCTGAAACATTTTACACACTGGTACCTTATCTAGGAGTTATGTCCTTCTAAACAGAAGCTACAGCTGTAGACTGGAACTCAGTGGGAAGTGTAACAGGGCGGTTTGTCTAACATTTCATCCAGGTGACCCACGGGAGGCTGTGAAGTAGAACTGACTCCAGAGTGTCATGGGAACCCCCCGTCCGTTTCACTATTACCTTTAGTGTCCTCAGATTGATGTACACATGCGCCTTAGGTGGGACAAACTCTCCTGCTGAGAGTCTACTCATCCCACTCTCTGGCCTTTCTCTTTGCTGTTCTGGGGCAACAGGAACAAACTGATGCTGCTTCCTTCCTTGGTCAGGAGGTTGGATTCTCAATCACTTGGTCACTGGCTACAGTAGTTAAGAAACCCTGTGGTCCAGATGAATTTTTGAATTGCTCTTTCTAACTCTATGAAGAATTGAGTTGGGATTTTGATGGGGATTGCATTGAATCTGTGTATTACTTTTGGTAAGATGCTCATTTTTACTATATTAATCCTGCCAATCCATGAGCATGGCAGATTTTTCCATCTTCCGAGGTCTTCTTCAATTTCTTTCTTCAGAGACTTGAAGTTCTTGTCATACAGATCTTTCACTTGTTTGGTTAGCGTCACGCCAAGATACTTAATATGGTTTGTGGCTATCGTAAAGGGTATTATTTCTCTTACTTCTTTCTCAGCCTGCTTATCCTTTGAGTATAGGAAGGCTTCTGACTTGCTTGAGTTGATTTTATATCCGGCCACTTTGCTGAAGTCGTTTATCAGCTGTAGGAGTTCTCTGGTGGAGTTCTTTGGGTCGCTTATGTATACTATCATATCGTCTGCAAATAGTGATAGTTTGACTTCTTCCTTTCCAATTTGTATCCCTTTGACCTCTTTTTCTTGTCTAATTGCTCTAGCTAGAACTTCAAGTACTATATTGAAAAGATATGGAGAGAGAGGGCAGCCTTGTCTAGTCCCTGATTTTAGTGGGATTGCTTCAAGTTTCTCTCCGTTTAGATTGATGCTGGCTACTGGTTTGCTGTAAATTGCTTTTACTATGTTTAGATATGGGCCTTGAATTCCTGATCTTTCCAAGACCTTTAGCATGAAAGGATGCTGAATTTTGTCAAATGCTTTCTCAGCATCTAATGAGATGACCATGTGGTTTTTTTCTTTGAGATTGTTTATGTAGTGGATTACATTGATGGATTTCCTTATATTGAACCATCCCTGCATCCCTGGGATGAAGCCTACTTGATCGTGGTGAATGATCGTTTTGATGTGTTCTTGGATTCGGTTGGCAAGAATTTTATTGAGTATTTTTGCATCGATATTCATAAGAGAGATTGGCCTGAGATTCTCTTTCTTTGTCGGATCTTTGTGTGCTTTTGGTATTAGTGTAATTGTGGCTTCATAGAACGAGTTGGGTAGTGTTCCTTCTGTTTCTATTTTGTGGAACAGTTTGAAGAGTATTGGTGTTAGGTCTTCTTTGAAGGTCTGATAGAATTCTGCACTAAAACCATCTGGACCTGTGCTTTTTTTGGTTGGAAGACTTCCAATGACAACTTCTATTTCTTCAGGGGTTATAGGACGGTTTAGATGGTCTATTTGATCCTGATTTAATTTTGGTACTTGGTATCTGTCAAGGAAATTGTCCATTTCCTCAAGATTTTCTAGTTGTGTTGAATACAGGTTTTTGTAGTAGGATCTGATGATTTTTTGAATTTCCTCAGTTTCTGTTGTTATCTCTCCCTTTTCGTTTAAAACCCAGAATAGCTAAAACTATTCTCAAGAGTAAAAGAACCTCTGGGGGAATCAGTATCCCGGACCTCAAGCTGTACTACAGAGCAATAGTGTTAAAAACTGCATGGTATTGGTACAGTAACAGACATGTAGATCAATGGAACAGAATTGAAGACCCAGAAATGAATCCACACTCCTATGGTCACTTGATCTTTGACAAAGGAGCTAAAACCATCCAGTGGAAAAAAGATAGCCTTTTCAACAAATGGTGCTGGCTCAGCTGGAGGTCAACATGCAGAAGAATGCAAATTGACCCATCCTTATCTCCTTGCACTAAGCTCAATTCTAAGTGGATCAAAGATCTCCACATAAAACCAGACACACTGAAACTAATAGAAGGGAAACTAGGGAAGAACCTTGAACATATGGGCACAGGGGAGAATTTCCTGAACAGAACTCCAATAGCTTATGCTCTAAGATCAAGAATAGACAAATGGGACCTCATTAAATTACAAAGTTTTTGCAAGGCAAAAGACACCGTCAAAAAGACAAAGCGGCAACCAACTAACTGGGAAATGATCTTTACCAACCTTACATCCGACAGAGGGCTAATATCCAAGATATACAAAGAACTCAAGAAGTTAAACTCCAGAGAGGCAAGTAACCCTATTAAAAAATGGGGTACAGAGCTACACAAAGAGTTCTCACCTGAAGAATATCTAATGGCTGAGAAGCACCTAAAGAGATGTTCATCATCCTTAGTCATTAGGGAAATGCAAATCAAAACAACCCTGAGATTCCATCTCACACCAGTCAGGATGGCTAAGATCAAAAACACAGGAGACAGCAGTTGTTGGCGAGGATGTGGAGAAAGAGGAACACTCCTCCACTGCTGGTGGAATTGCAGGCTGGTACAACCACTCTGGAAAGCAGTCTGGCGGCTCCTCAGAAAACTGGGCATGACACTTCCGGAGGATCCGGCTATACCACTCCTGGGCATATACCCAGAGACTTTACCTGCATGCAATAAGGACACATGCTCCACTATATTCATAGCAGCCTTATTTATAATAGCCAGAAGCTGGAAAGAACCCAGATGTCCCTCAACGGAGGAATGGATTCAGAAGATGTGGTATATTTACACAATGGAATACTACTCTGCAATTAAAAACAATGAATTCACGAAATTCCTAGGCAAATGGTCAGAACTTGAAAATATCATCCTTAGTGAGGTAACCCAATCACAAAAGATCACACATGGTATGAAGTCACTGATAAGGGGATATTGACCCAGAATCTCAGAATACCCTAGACACAATCAGCATATCAATAGATTTCTAAAAAGATGGAAGGAGAGACCCCTGGTCCTGGAAAGACTGGATGTAGGGGAACGCCAGGACAGAGTAATGAGAGGGGGTTGAACGGAGAAAAGAGGGAGGGAAGGGGGCTTATGGGACTTTCGGGGAGGGAGGAAACGGGAAAGGGGAAGTGATTTGGAATGTAAATTAAAAAAATAAAATAAAATTAAATTAAAAAAAAAAAAAAAAAAAAAAAAAAGAAACCCTGTGGTCTCACTGCTTGTGGCCTCGCTAAAACTGCAACAATTAGATTCATTCACTGGCTTTTATTCCCTGGCTTGGCCTCACCCTTCCCCCATGATGCTCCTGACCTAATATTTGTACATAAGCTTTTGCTGAACAAATTGGGTGAAGTGAAGTGAGGAGAAACCCAGCAGAAGGGAAATTTTTCTTGAGTTCTTAGAGCAAGGAACAATTTATCCCTTAAATGAACCTTCATTCTCTGGGAGGCTCCTGTGGCTAAGCTCATTAAAAAATAAAGCCATAAACACACCATAAACCAGGTAAAATGTCTCAGTGTGATCCTCAAAAATGTATCAGACTTGAAACAAAGGAGGGAGGGGACCAATATGGCAAATCTAGACTCGTATTGATCTAGGGGTCCCTTCCTTCAGAGTTAATGAGATGCTTTCTTAGGAAGAGTCAGAAAGATAAATCACACATGCTCTTTATCTTCGAAAACATTGTGACTCATTAATTTTGAAAATTAGAATTTTTTAATTGAATATAATCTTCATTTACCTTTCAAATGCTAAAACCTTTCCTGGTTTCCTCCCCTCCCCGAAAACCCCCAACCCCTCCTCCCACCCCCTGCCTCCAAGTATATGCCCCTCCACCCGACTCACTCCCACCTCCCATCTCCCACCCCCTCGATTTCCCTTTGTTGGGGCATCTATCGAGCCCTCACCAGACCAAAGACCACTCCTTCTACTGATGCCCAACAAGGCATTCCTCTGCCACATTTTTGGCTGGAACCATGTGTACCCCTTGGTTGATGGTTTAGTCCCTGGGAGTCCTGGGGAGTCTGGGTGGCGTACATCATTGTTCTTCCCATGGGGCTGTAAACCCCTTCAGCTCCTCTGAACTGCCCTCCAACTCCTCCATTGGGGACCCCACGCCCAGTCCAATAATTGGCTGTTAACATCTGCCTCTGTATGTGTAAGGCTCTGGCAGGGCCCCTCCAGAGACAACCAGGACATGCTCCTTTTGGTATGCACTTCTTGTTGTCCATAATACTGTCGGGGTTTGGTGACTGTTTATAGGATGAATCCCTAGTAGGGCAGTCCCTGAGTGGCCTTTACTTCAGTTTATGCTCCACACTTTGTCTCCTTTACTGCTCCTGCGAGTATTTTGTTCCTTTTCTTAGAGGAACCAAAGCACTCCCATTTCAGTCCTCTTTCTTCTTGAGCTTCCTGTGGTCTGTGAATTGTAACTTGTTTATTTTGAGCTTTTGGGCTAACATCCACTTATCAGTGACTGGATACCATGTGTGTTCTTTTGTGATTAGGTTACCTCGCTCAGGATGACACTTTCTAGTTCCATCCATTTGCTTAAGAATTTCATGAATTCATTGTTTTTAATAGCTGAATAATACTCCATTGTGTATAAATAAAACACAATTTTTGTATCCATTCCTTTGTTGAAGGACATTTGGGTTCTTTCCAGCTTCTGGCTATTATAAATAAGACTGCTACGAACATAGGGGAGCATGTGTCCTTATTACATGTAGGAGCATCTTCTGGGTATATGCCCAGGAGTGGTATAGCTGGGTCCTCAGGTAGTACTATATCTAATTTTCTGAGGAACTGTCAAACTGATTTCCAGAGTGGTTTTACCAGCTTGCAATCCCACCAACAATGCAGAAGTGTTCCTCTTTCCCCACATCCTCTCCAGTATCTGCTGTCCCCTGAGTTTTTCATCTTAGCCATTCTGATCGGTGTGAGGTGAAATCTCAGTGTTGTTTTGATTTGCATTTCCCTGATAACTAAGGATGTTGAACATTTCTTTAGGTGCTTCAGAGCCATTCGCGTTTCCTCACTTGAGAATTCCCAATTAGCTCTGTACCCCATTTTTAATAGGGTTATTTGACTCTCTGGAGTCTAACTTCTTGAGTTCTTTGTATATATTCGATATTAGCCCTCTATCAGATGTAGGATTGGTAAAGATCTTTTCCCAATTTGTTGTTTGCCGTTTTGTCCTATTAACTGTGTCCTTTGCCTTATAGAAGCTTTGCAGTTTTATGAGGTTCCATTTGTTGATTCTTATTCTTAGAGCCTAAGCCATTGATGTTCTATTCAGGAAAATTTCCCCTGTTCCCATGTGTTCAAGATTCTTCCCCACTTTCTCCTCTATAAACTTCAGTATGTCTGGTTTTATGTGTAGGTCCTTGATCCATTTGGACTTGATCTTTGTACAAGGAGATAAGAATGGGTCAATTTGCATTTTTCTGCATGCTGACCTCCAGTTGATCCAGCACCATTTCTTAAAAATGCTGTCTTTTTTCCCCTGGATGTTTTTAGCTCCTTTGTCAAATATCTAGTGACTGTAGGTGTGTGGGTTCTTTTCTGGGTCTTCATTTCTATTCCATTGATCTTCCTGCCTGTCTCTATACCAATACTAAACAGTTTTTATCACTGTTGCTCTATAGTAGAGCTTGAGGTCAGGGATGGTGATTCCCCATGAGATCTTTTGTTGTGGAAAATAGGAAAACTAGAATTTTTATCTCTGTAATGACTTATAGAAACTAGATAGATTGGTAGAACTGAAATAAATTGATGACAGTGTTTTATTATAGATAAAATACACTAAATTTTTTATTTGGAAAGAAATAAGAATATTATCCTAGGATGTGGTCAGTTGCAGAATATAGCTAGCTATGACTGGTGACTTGCAGTTGTGAGAAATGGAATAAGCATTTTCAATATAAAAACATTAAATAATGTTGCATTTTATTTTTATTTAAAGTATGTTTATGTTTATGTGTGTGTGCCTGTGTGAGTTTATGTAGACCATAAGTGTGAACTCACCCAGAGGGCATTGGAGTTCTTGGAACTGGAGTTATCAGTGATTGTGAGCAGTAGATGTAGGTGCTAAGAATTGAAATTGGGTTCTCCACTAAAGCAGTAAGTGCTCTTAACTGTGGATCCATCTCTCCAACCCCTAAAGCTGAATTTTAGTTGAATGAATACTATCAGTCTTAAAACTATACATATAAGTAACACTATATAGACTAAGCATGTTGTATATATGCATTTAGGAACATACACAGTGTGTGTTTGTGTGTGTGTGTTTGTGTATACATATATGCATGTAACAACAATTAATGAAAAAAGAGGTCATGAATTTAAAATAGAGCAAGTGGCAGTATATGGAGGTTTATATGCATGAAAGGGAAGGGGGGAGTCTGTAATTATATTATAACCTCAAAAATTAAAGTTATTTTACAAACAATGACTTCTGCCATTGTATGAGTGGTCAGATATTGGTTTTAACTGTAAAGGATTACTGAATTAAGTGTTTGTATGATTTTTAACATGACACAGAAGTAAATAATTATATTTGCTTATCCGAAGCTCTCTGAGCACTTCTTGAAGAACACATAGGTGAAGAGGAAGTTTCAGACTGTGTCATGTGATGCAGACTCATGTGATGTTTTGCTGAAGCAGACCTGTGAGAATACACGCGGTGTTTGGAGAGAGTATAAGTAAGACTGAGCAGACCGTGACAGCGTACTAGCATTGCTTGCCCTGCAGCACTTCGTTGGTCTCCCTTTGCTGATCTTTACTTTGTTGAGAAAGGCACAGAAGAGAACTTCTCCTGGTATTCCTGGTATTCTGGTCACTCCTGCTGACATGTGCTGATTCTTCAGAGGCCTGGGTATTTCGTCTCAGTCATGTCACTGGTACTGATTCATGACTGGTGACACTTTTTGAAGTGGACTGTTGGTATCCTAACGATGGAACTGCCCCCAAAGAACTACTTCAAAACAGGTCCACATCTCCTTATCCTATTTACCATCTTTTTTCCCCTACCTTTGGTTGGGGGCTAGCTAGAAAAGGGGTCAAAGCATTTTTTTTGTTTTTGTTTTCTTTTGTTGTTGTTGTTTTGATTTTTGGTTTTGTTTTTTTTAGATATGTTCTTTATTTACATTTCAAATGTTATCCCCTTTCTGGCTTCCTCTCTAAAAATACCCTATCCCAGTCTCCTCCCTCTGTTCACTAACCCATCCATTCCTGCTTCCCTGTGCTGGGGCATTGAGCCTTCTCAGGACCAAGGGCCTCTCCTGCCTTTGATGTTCAACAAGGCCATCCTCTGTTACATATGTAGCTGGAGCCATGGGCCCCTTCATGTGGACTCTTTGGTTGTGGCGTTTAATAATTCTTATTAAAGTAGATTTTTGAAAAAAATCTAAAGCCTAGACGTAGGGCACTTTTCCTTTGTTAAATTTGGAATTTGGTATGGAAATTCAGTTGTACTTACTGAAAACACTATAAAATAAGTGAGCAACATGTAGCCACTTGGTGTGGTATGTTTTAATTGTCACATGCCATACCTATCCTAGAGTTTGTGTGCAGAATGTGGAGAGTTCCTTTGGGCAATTAGGGCATGGAAATGCACCTGTAGGTGACTGGGAATTGATAAAGATATGGCCATTCCTATACTGAGTGTGTGCTCCAGAAAGACCCAAGCAAACCACCAGTAGCTGATTAGGTTGATTCCTTGGGTCTGTAAGGCAGAAAGGTAAGGCTGAGGCTGAGTTGCCAGCAGCCATTGTCAGTACTAGTGTTTCATATCCATCACACACTAGCTAGCTAAGAGAAGCCTTCTCAGTGATAGTGCATGAGTCAGAGGAGTTTTGGCAAAAATGGGTCAAAAAAGTCCCTAGTCAGACAACTGTGCATCTGTGGAAGGTTAGATGCTAACATTATGCTTAATAGCATGAGAGAAATGAGAGAAAGGATATTTATCTAAGAGCAGCAGCTAGACAAGGATGTCTGCTTTCCCCACCTGATGACATGGGTATTATATTGGTAATTCCACTCAGAGGAGTTAGGCATGAAAAATAGGTTAAAGATCTTCAGATAGAAGAGGAATTATTGGTCTGTTTTCAGATGACATCATCCTTTATGTAGAAAAGTATCAAATCACCCATAATGAGAACTATGAGCACTCAAATACATTAAACGAAGTCATCATGCAAACTTGACATGTGAAAGTCACTTTTCTCTATATACCAGAGCTGAACAAACTGATGATGAAATTAAGAAAGTAAACCCACTTATGATATCAGTTTAAAATTCAATTTCTGGGAATAAATTTAAATAAAGCAAAATGGATTCACTCCATTAAAACTATATAAGCTTGCCAAAAGAAGCTCATATGTAAATACTTAAAAAGACTTTTTGTATGTATGAATGTGAAAATTCCATATTTGTAAGGTACAGATACACAAGTGATATACAGATATGTTAAAAATCCCTGTATACATTCTGAGAGCCCTGTTTACAGAAACAGGAAAGTATTTTTCTAACCAATGTTTTCATTTAACATGAAAAATGATGGATTACACTAAGACATTTTTATACAATTTATTCTTAGTCATTGTTTATATAGATCCCATAGCTTTATTGTTCTTCCTACTCTCATTAGCGTGTTCTGTTTTTCACATAAATAGTTCCCCTTTGCTTTCATAGCATGTATATGTATGTGTTCTCTCTCTCTCTCTCTCTCTCTCTCTCTATATATATATATATATATATATATTTATATATACACATGTGCATATTTAGGCATGTATAGATTTAATTTGGGGTTCACATACAAGAAAAGAGATGAAAATATTGTCTTTCTTCCTCTATTACTGTTACTTTTCTTATTCCTTCCTCCCATTTTTAATGGTGTATTAAAAAAATGAAAATAAAAAAATTAGAAGATTCTTACTTCTTAATTTCAGAATTCAGAGTCTACAGTTACAGAATTGTGGTATTGGCCTCTAGATATCTGAGGCTTGACATCTAGACTAGTGAAGTAGAATGAAGTGTTTAGAAACAGATCTTCATATCTGTGACCAACTGATCATCAGTGGGGGTAGGTAAGATCATTCCATGGGTAAAGGTAGCCTGTTAGTAAGTTGTGCTGGGATCAATGGTTTTCCAAAACAGAAGAATGAAGCTGGGAAACATCAGTGACTTCATATGATAACAGATATATCTTTCCTAACTTGATGCACTGTCAAGCAAAAGCTTGATGCTTTTAATCCAGAATTGATAATGAACCCCCACAACTCAATGAAAGAACCAGTGACTCAATTAAAATGGACAAAGAATTTTAATAGATGTATATAAAGGCAATGCAAGTAGCAAAAGGTAGGGCTTAGATGAAGCTCAAACACCTAAGGTGCAGGAAACCCTGAACTCTGTCTCCACCTCTACATGAACTTGGCATGGTGGTGTCTACCTTCAATCCCAGCACTCAGGAGATAGAGATAGAATAGCCAGGAGTTCAAGGTCATCCTCTGGCTACAGTGAGTTTGAGGACTGCCATAACTACATCAGATCCTGACTAAAATAAAATCAGCAAAACAAAACAAAACAAAACAAAAAAAACATGAAAATGTTTGATGATTAGTCCTGCTGGAAAAATCAAGACCAAATGGGGCCCTAGTTTTGTAATGCTAATACAACAGTAATAAAAAAGGTGAAATGTCCAGTGTTGGCAAGGATGTGGGAAAATAGTGATTCTGGCATAGTGCTGTGGGAATTTAAATTGGGTTACATTGATAAGCAGTACCTAAAAAATAAAAAACCAAAAATAAAAATAAAAACTAAATCTAAAGTTACTCTATTATCCTGCAATTCTATCCCTACGTGTGTACCCAAAAGAACTGAGAAGATGCATGTAACAGATACATGGCTTATTGTCCATATAGACATGTAATCATAGTGGATTATTTTTCATAGTATAAAACTGGAAAAATTCTAAACATCTATTCAAAAAAGGATGGACAGGTAAATTGTGATACCTGTACATAGTAGAATTTTATTTATTCATAAGTATAGATAAAATTAAATCAATGTTATGATGTGCAAAATCCCTAAACTTTGTTGAGTGAAAAAGCCAGAAAAATCTCACAAATGTACAATTTCATTTATATAAAATTTCTAGAAGAGATAAGTACATACAGACATACACAACATATACACACACACACACTCACAATCACAGCTTCATGATTTCTGGAGGGTACAGAGGAATGCTAATTGGGTAATGAGCTATATGAGGTCAATGAAAAAAAAAAGAAAAAATATATTGTAAGTACTTAGATATGGGAACTGCACTGAATTTTACATCCAACCAATACCAATATATTATTTAATTTAGATTGCTAACTTTATGGAGCATGAATTTCATTTCAATACGTGTGTGTGTGTGTGTGTGTGTGTGTGTGTATCTGTGTGATATACATATGTGTTTCCTGAGCACATATGTGGAGTGAAGATGATGATGTCTGGTATCACATTTTATTGTTATCTTGTGTATTCCCTTCACACAGGGTCTCTCAGTGAATTTGGAACAAGGCTAATAGGCAGCAAGCTCCACTTATCCCAATCCTCCTGTCTCCACACCCTGGGATTGCAGGCATGTTTAGGAATGCCCATCATATATTGAACTCAAATCTCTATCATGTAGAGTACATACTCATACCCACTGATCCATCTCCACCTTAATAAGATCTTTAATAAAATAAATGCTAGTAAAAATAATTTATGTCTTAAATGTTATTCTGACAGCTGGCCTGGGTAATAGAACAGAAATTTTATTTACATATTGATAAATTCTAGATCTTATGGATATCCAAGTCTCTGTCACACTTTGAAAACTGTATCAGAGGGTTCTGTTTTTAAATCAAAGCCAAAATAGGTTGAGTAAATCTAAGTGAATCAAGATCAACTATGAAATACTGAAATATGAATATGAACTATGAGTATTGGGACTGAAATGAACATCATAGCAGATAAAAAGATGACTTGGTGAAACAGGACTGGACAGTAAGGACAAGGTCACTCTGAAGTCAGGGTGATAACAACCATGCAGACTGAAGAATAGAGAGAAAAGCGTGAAAGAAATGAAGGGCCTCTCAGTTTCTCAAGGAACAATCTAAAATTACTGTAATATATGTGCAGTTGGAGTCTCTAGGGGCATTTGGAGAGAAAGATTAGGACAGAAAATCATTCTCAGAAAGTCAATTGTGTCTCCAAATCACATGAAAACATTACCAATGTCCAGGTTAAAGAATGTCAAACAGGATAAACAGAGAGAGAATCACACTAGTATTTCCTCTTCAAATACTTGAGAAAACAAAGAAAAACAAAAATGTATTCTTAGCAGTTTGTGGCAAAAAAAAAAAAAGCGCTACAGAATGAGAAACAACAAGAATGTAAACTCAGTTTGGAACAGGAAGGCTGCATTCCGAAGACAATAGAAAGACATCTTCAATACTCTCAAAGGAAAAATAAAAACACCAACCTAAATTTTGTTTCTATAAATGCTTCCTTTGAAAGTGCAGGCAAAATAAAGACATTTACAAACAAACAGAAACAGAGAGGGCTGCCATCAGTTTACCTGTACTGTGGGAACGTCAGAGGGAGGCTGCTCTCCAGGCTACAGGCAAAGCAGACCAGTGGGACATCCGTGTGCATAAACGCAATGAATGATGGGATGGGACGAAGCATGCAGCAGAGAAGAATGCAAATACACTGATGTCTGCTTCTTATATCCACATGGAGTGATGTCTCAATTCAAGGTAGAACTTATAAACCAAAAGCACAAAGACTCAATAAAGATCTAAAAGGAGTATTTAAAATTCAACAGAGAGTAAAGTGGGAAAACTAAAAAAACTAAATTATTCTTAAAATATTAAATGCCTAAAGAAATAGGATCTTACTATGAAATTCAGAATGATTTTGCAGCAAAAACAAGAGAAACATTAGGGAATATTTCTTCCTATGACCCTCTTTTACATAAATATAAATATCTTAAACCAAACATCAGAGTCAATCTAGCAGTATATAAAGTTTGAGTACTTCCTGTCCAGTGGAGTTCATCCTTGAAATATAACAAAGTCATTGCTATGGCCGCTGAGGGCATTTAGTTTTAACTGCTTTGGAAAATTTTTGTTTAACATTTTCTTGTGCTATGGGCTCGTTCCTAGGTGTCATTTCACTCATGAGTTAATTCTCTTTCAGAGATATGCACTTATGCTTAACCTCGAAGTGAACGCTCAGTCCTGTTCAACACAGCTACAAAGTTGCAATGAAATAAAAGTCAACTGATAGCATGATGAAATGTTCAATATTTATATAGTGAAATATTGTACAGTGATAAAAGTGAACAAAGAGTTCCATGTAACTAACAGTATGGATGAATCCCACAGTGCGAGGAGAGGACACAATAGATACACAGAATAGACATTTTTTTGCTACTTATGGCTGCTTTCAAAATCGGTTATTCATCAGGATAAGAAGCTCTGCTATGAAAGGAGGTATTTAGGGTTCTGCCTATGTTATACTTATTTATTTTTAAAGATTTTTAAAAGTTTCAATTATGTATATCTGTTTCTGGAATAGTATAAGCAAAAATGAGTGTAGGTGCACACAGATTCCAGAAGAGGGTGTCAGATCCTCGGGAACTGGAGTTTCAGGCAGTAACTAAACTGTTGCAGGCTGGTGGGGACTGAACCAAGGTCCGCTGTTACAGCCTTATGCGTTCCTAACAATTGAGTTGCCTTTCCATTTCTTGATCTGAATGGCCTTTTCAATAGGTAGGCTTAGGTGAGCAATTAATCTACTTTTGACTTTTGATTTGAACATTTGTATATGTATTATTTTCTAATTGAAAGCTATAACTTTTGATTTTTGCAACTAAATCAAAACATAAAGTGTCTGTTTTTAATGCTTACATTTTGATTCTGGTTCATAACTTTTAAGCTCCTTTCTTATCTTTTAATTAAAGTGATGAATCTATTTTTAATGTAAAATAATAAAAATTGCATGAAGGTATATATTTAGCTTCAAGTACATGAACAGTAAAGGACTTTGATGGCATTTTCTTTCCAGTAGAGAAAGAACCCTGTGATATGGCATTTCAGATATCACCATCAACAATTTTAATTGAGATGCTGATGAAAGCTAGAGCAAAAGTGCAGTCTTCTGAGTTTATGTTCTGAGCCTCACTGATTCTTTATATGTTCACCCTTCCGTCTTTTTATGTGGAGTATTGTGGGGTAGATGTCTCTTTCCCCAAAGATTGGCTCATAAATTATCATCTATTCATTCAAGTATGCCAATTTTCCTCTTTGATGTGTCAAGAAGGATTTTCCCTTCATTTTCCATAGTGGAATTATTAAATTTGAGGCTTTTGACATTGCTCTTGATATTTCAGCATTGATATGATGAAAGAACCATCTTGTATTTCCTTGTCCACAACCTATAGTAGGTTCTTTGTGGGGTTGCCATTCATCTTCCTAGTCTTTGTTTTTGATTTTTCGAGACAGGGTTTCTCTGTATAGCCCTGGCTGTCCTGGAACTCGCTCTGTAGACCAGGCTGGCCTCGAACTCAGAAATCCGCCTGCCTCTGCCTCCCAAGTGCTAGGATTAAAGGCGTGCGCCACCACCGCCCGGCCATCTTCCTAGTCTTAAACACTATGTTGCTTCCTCTAACTCTTTTAGGATATGCTTTCCTGGAGCAAAAAAGCCTCTCTTGCGCTGATCATTTACAAAAAGCCCAATTAAGAAGACTCAGTATGGAGGAATGCAGAAGTCCCTGCCTCGGTGATACAGAGGACAGATGACCATGCAACCAAAGAGCCTGTTTTAAGGAATGTATAGACCATGTTTCCCAGAATCACAATTGCTTATACTGTAGATGCAAGCCACATCAGTGCAGATGATGGGATGACTAACAGTTAATTCAGTAGGATGAGCTTCCAATAATTTGATCAAGATTTCTGATCCCATTCTCACAAGCTCTAGTCTCACAACAGTGACACACAAATCACCCTGGACAGTGGTAATCAAGGGCCCTGGATAGCAATGAAAATATACAGAATGACTGAATTTTTCTGAGGTTGTTACAACAAAGGGTTACTCTGGTGATTTCAACCATAAAAAAATATATGGTTTCATGATGTAGAGGCTGAAAACAAATTCAAGGTGATGGCAGAGTTGATTTCCGAAAATTCTGCCCTTGGCTTGCAGCGGGTCTCCCCATGCTCTTCCTTCTGTGTCTGTCTGTGTCTTAAGCTTCTCATCTCATATGAATAGTAATTATATTAGATGAGGGCCATACTAATGACCTCATTTTCACATTATCTTCGGAAAGAACATATCTCCAAATATAGAGACATTCCAAAATTCTGAGGGCATAGTAATACCTGTAATTTCTTTGTAGAAGGCACATTAGCATTCTGGTAGATTTTAAAAACTAGATACATTTTAATGAACCTAGTTATTTGCAAAAGACTTATAAAGTAAGTTATAAAATAGGAGCGACTAAAGCACTGCTTTGTCCCTTTCTCCTTTGTTCAGTCATATGGCAACACATGCTAATGCAGGGAAATATTAAAAATTAATGACCCTCAGAGTCAAGGTGAATAAATTGAACTCATCCTGTTGGCCTTCAAATCTGTTCTTCCCTCATTCCATCTAAGAGTAACACCACTTAGCTGTCACCTAGAGTTCCATGAAGTCTTTGAGTCCCTCTCTTCTTTCGTTTTTAAAGAAAACAACAGAACAACCATAATCAGACATAGTTCAAAATCTAGATTTGTTTTTATCTAGTGGACTTTGACATGGCCATATCCTCTCTCCTTTAAATATTCTCTATTTTAAAATATGTGGTGAGGAAACCCTCCTTTTTGTGGAGTTGTTGATGGAGCCAAATGAGTAAATAATTACATATAACTAACAGTAGATACCCCATGAATGTTACCAGTATTTCTATTATTATAATTATACTAAGTACTTCTGGTCCTCCTTTTAAACGTTCATTGCTGCATTTTATTTTAATTCACAACTACTGTCCTAAATGAATGATTGTCTTTTGCTGATACCTTGGTTGCAGATAAAATCCACTTATTAGTCACAACTACTTTCCCCAAAGTAGTTAGCCCATGTTCTTACTTTATTTCATTCTCTATTAAAACAACAATGATAAATTCAATAAAAATCTTCAATGATTTTTAATCAGAAAAAATGAATTATAATAGTCTTAACTTGACTTTTTAAGGTCCTCCTTTGAAGTGAATGTGCATTTTTCAATCTTTCTTTGGCTTAATCCTGCATTATTAATTTGTGATGCTATCTTGCATCAGTTGCTAGTTTTGGATCACTCTTAGGGTTTATCATAAAGATTGCATTATTTAATGCCCCAAAGCCCTGTCTTTTGAAAGCATCATTAACAATCATAGTACCTTTGGAAAAATAAGTTGATTGCTTTGGATTTTAACATGTTTGCATATTGGATGACTCTTAGTTGCTAATGTGTAGAAGAAACATCTAGAGAACCTGTGGATAACATAGATTCTACACTGTGATTCTTAATATCTGATAATGTTTTCATTTAAAAAATAGTGTAATGTATGAAAGGTATATAAAGTGTATTAATAGCAGATGAACATCTTTATTTTTTACATATGTGTAAGAGTTTGAACACTACCTACGACAAAATAGGAAATACTTCTAGAAACAACACATCTTCACTGTCTTCCCAGGGGAAAACCTTCTCTTTGCATCATGGTTTTCCCCCTCTTCCACCCCCTTTTTCCCTATCCTAGGTACTGGACTATATAGCCTCTGGCTTTTGGTCATCCAGACATGCTTCCTTTTAAACAGTGTGCTCTAGTTCTGTTTTTCTCCAGCTCCCAAGAAAATTCAGAAAAAAGAGATTGAAGAAATCCATTTTGTACTAATTTCTATATTCTATGCAAGCATGTCTCCTTCTCCATGCCCATTTTCCTCTCTAACCCGCACACTGGAAAGTCTTCTTTTGCTTGCTCCTCACATCTCCAGACATCATATTCTTCCAAGAATGATCTCTTTCAAAGAAGGCTAGACGTACAGAGCACTAACAAGACATCAAGTGTTCTGACCTCCCTTACCTGCTGCTATTTCTTGTAACCAGGAGAACTTTATTCCTTAAAACAATTCTTATAACTCAGACCGGACTATAGACAAGTCACTATTGGTCATTTCTCTTTGTTAGAATATGTCAATCCCTGTTGAGGCATTGACAGTGAGTAACCTTGAAGATGAACAAGTCCTTTAATATGTTCAGAAATATATATATATATATATATATATATATATATGAAGTTATATTAAGTGCTGATGCAGTTAATCACAGATTAAAGCTTTAGTCTCCTGTTTTATGATTATAAGGTACAATTTGAAACAGATTACTAACAACAAAGATTGTTTTGACTCAGATATGCTAGATAGGTACTAGCCTTCAAACCAGTCAGAGATCTGCTGAATATGGTATTTAATAGGCTTACATTTACTATGACAGAGACTCCTAAATCCTAACAATCACTTCCCAAGGTCTCCAAGAAGAGAAGGGAGATGTTTCATATTTCACCAATGCTATTGTTATATTAAGATGTCAAAAGTTCAAGACTTTAACATTCATCGTTGAAATTCTGGTGATCTAATTGAGCACTGGCTGCTTACATTTCAGTCACAAGCTCAAGATTTTAAATTTTCTTTGGTTGTCTTTCAAATATAGACTTAAGGATACTTCACATCATGCCAAAAACATCCCTGTTCAATTTGTATATCTAACCCTCTGGACTGAAGAAGGAATGTTCTGTGCCTTTTAACCCAAACCTACAGCTTTTACTAAGTCTCAAAGGCTTGAGTCTACTCCTGTTCTACAGACACCTGCTAACTGCTTTTTCTAAAATATGGATTTCAATAATGGTAATACTTATGTACATCCTTTTGTAAACTAAATTTCACATAAGCTTCAGGAAAGCAGAAAGTCATAAGATTTGGATCCACCTGCCACAGATCAGATAAAGTTTAGATAAGTCTACCTGCCTGTTCTTGAAAAATTTTCCCCTTTGTCTTGTGATTTCTTACCTTCCCCAGTTACTAGACAATTTTAACTTCTGTCTCTAGTCTATATTTGTCTCATCAGACTTTCACCTGGCTGACAGACTCTGTCCAGGTATCACCTGAAGATTTCGAGCTGCTAAATTCTGGATTTGCTGAAAGCTGATAATTAACCAGCTCAGTTGATATGACGGTTCCCTTCCTGTCTTTCAGCTGCATCACCTAATCAGATGCTTCTGATACACATCCCATTGCCCAGCCTCTGCATAGCATTTCAGCCTTTGCAGGCTCCTGAGACAATGTACTAATGTCATCAGGAAGCAGTTACAGAAGAAAAACACAACGTCCATTGTTCCACTTTACAGGCTGAAATGCCAAGTCAGAAAGACCACAATTCATCAATAAAACTTAGGTCCCAATTTATTCCTCGACCAATGACTTTGACCTATGAAAAAAAATCACAAATCAAAGCTTTGTTTCAGTTATAATTCTGAGGGAAGAATGGGGGGGGATGTCCAAAAACCTTCAGAATAAAAAAATTTAATTCCCCAGGAAGCATACTGGGTTCCTTCGAAGGAGCCACTGGCTGGCCATTAGTCAACGATGACCCTAACTTAGGGAGGGTGAGTCTGGAGCTGAGTCAGCCCCTGGGACACCTAGCTGGAGGAGATAATAAGGCCAGAACTGAGCTGGTTTCCAAAATTCTTCGAGGTCTCACCAAATACAATATAACCAACATAGCAGTCAATCAAAACTGTACTAATATCAGTGCTTTGTCCCTACCAATCATATTAAAGTTTATCTAATCCTTCTGGAAAATTCCCTTGCCATGCATAAAAGGGGCTTGTGAGCCCCTCAAGTCGCCGCCATTTTGATGAGTGGTTGACTCCTGTATGTTGGTAATTTCTACAGAATAAACGTTCTTTGCCGTTGTATGCTATTTGAATCTGAGGTCTTCCTTCCATGATTCTTGGACCCTCACAATTTTGTTTTTTACCTCAGGCTTTCAAAAATCACTCATAGTTGCTCTATGGTTTTCTTCTGTAGTCCTTGGAGTCAGAATTCTCTATGTTTCAGCAGCTCAACAACATAACTTTGAAGGATACTCTGCAGTTTACAACGAAATTTACACTGCATACGTTAAGGTAACTTCAGGAACAGTAATACATAAATTCCATCCTATGGGAACATATAGAACAGTGTCCTTGTCCATAGAAGGAGCTTCCTGAACATGCAACCTGCATTATTTCACTAGGCTTGTAGTCACACAGCCCCATACTTGGCTTGTTGCTTCATTCTTGCTATCTTAAAATTTTTAATATTTTGTAAACATTCTGATGGGATTCCATAAAGAAGGAATCCTAGTTTTGACTTTCTCATTGTATTGTACTGATACAGTACCTCAAATTAAATTTTCTTCACTAACACTTCCAATATATACAACTTTAAGGCTATGTTATATTTAATTCTCTCTCTCTCTCTCTCTCTCTCTCTCTCTCTATATATATATATATATATATATATATGCATATATATGTAGATATGTGTGTATATGTATATATATGATTATATAATAATCTATATAATCTACAAACATAACTTTTTTATCACACACATTTTATAGATAACTCATCTAGTTGTTTAAAGAAATTAAATGAACTGACAAGTTTTTGTCGCTCATTAGGAATGAATCTGAGCCAGTCTATGTCTTCTAAATTCCTCATTTGTTATATAAAGTTGCCCTTGTTTTGCTCTGGAAAGTGCTGTGCCTCAGATTCCCAGGGTCCAAGTTGAATGGTCCAGCCTTATTAACTTCTCCGGTTCCTACAGTTTCTCTGAGTCCAGTCTCTAGGAACTGTGCTTCAACATGATGCCTATTTTGCTGACTCATATTTAGTAAGAGTTCCCTCTATTTTCTCCTCAGGTCATTTACTCATAATTGCTTCGTCTGCTTTTAACTGATAATTGCAGCAGTTTTTTTTTTCCTACTTAAAGTGAATTATCCTGAGCTTGCATTTTTTTAAGTCATCTCAGGTTAAATTTGAGAGAATTCCAATGAAATCTCATTTTTTCTCTCTCTCGATTATGATTCTGATCTACAGCTAATCTTCAGATCATTAAGGATGCTTCAGTAATTGGAAAGAAATCTCCATGTTTTTTTCATTAAGTGCTCCTACAACTTGCCAAGAGATGTTAAACTAACTTAAGTTGCTGAGACTCGCCTTATTTGACCAAAAGAAATTTAAAGCAATTCTATGAAAATGTGGCTTCATTTGCAATTATATTAGTCGGGAGGAAGGAAATGGAGAGTATAATGTAACAAGGTCATAATGACCCTCTTCATATGGGAAGGCAGATAGTGCCATGAAGCTTCTTCATTGGTTTTGCCCCACACACTGCACAGAGTTTAACCCCATGGACCACCTCTGTCAAGAGAAACTGTGCAGTCAATGTCTGTCTTCAAGTGAAGATGCTGACGCAGGCTCTTCTTGTTAGAGAACCAAGTCTTAGATGTACTCATTCCACACTATTTGATATAGTCCACTGAAGTGATTTCCTTACTTCTGGGAATAAAATAAAAGGACTTGGTTATGGATTTCCCTTCATCTATTTAACATTTATAAATGAGGACCAGCCCCTCATTTTAAAAAAGCAGATACCACTAACCTAGAAATTAACTTAACCAGTCATTCCATCTTTGTAAATGCCCTACCACCTTCCCCACTTACAAATTTAAAAAACCCATCACTTCCTTCATCTGTATTCTTTGTTTAGTTAATAATACTAAGTCCTGTATATCTTTATCTCTCAACACACACAACAGTTACATCTCTACATTATATGCTAAACATACTACATATACATACTATAATTGCAAACTATAGCGCAGTTCACTACCTATTCTCAACTGTCATCATAACTGGTCCTTCTATAACATATTCTCTATGACATTTTTCTTTTAAGTAATATGAATCAGATCATGCAACCATTTGATTATAACTGCAGCATAATTCTTCATTCTTTTTTTCTACTTTTCAAGATAGTACTTAATATCATATATCTTTTTTATTTACATGGTTTGCCTCTGCTTCCTTCCATCTCAACGTGAAATGAACAAAGAAGAATCCTTTTGTGTCTTGCATCACTTATTACCCTACATTTAGGAGAGTGATGCCATCTGGGACTGGCAGGAATGCCCAGTAGATAAGGTACTTGCTACCAAACCTGACAATCTGAGTTCGGTCTCAGGGACACACACGTGGTGGAAGGACAGAACTGAATACCATAAGTTGTTCTCTGACCTGTACATGTTTGTGAGTATGTGTGCACACAAACACTGTAATAAATATTTTTACAAAAGAGTAATGACATCTAGCAGATATTCAAAATTGTTCATTGAATAAATAACTGAGCCTGTGAGACACAGCTAACCTACAGCTTGACTTTATTTCTGACGCTTCTCTCAACATCCCTTCTTTAACTCCAAGCCTTAGTAAACTTTTGACCACTATAACTGGGGTGTAGTTGAATCTCTTCTTGCCTGCTTTATTTAGTGGTAGCCAGAATCTTAATAGAGTGTTGCTTCCTGTCTCTTTGTCATCTGTCTCTTTCTCAGCATCTCATTAGTGGTATAGTTCCAGAAGAAATTATTCCTCTTGTCAGAGTTTAGAACAGCAAACTTTCTGTCTGTCCTTTTGCTATAGCCAAGGTTACTTGTCCATCTTGAACAGGATGCCATTCCACTTTGTCCTGCCATAGAACCCTCCCTGAGACAAGTGGTGTTAGTAAAACATCACATGCACTTTAAATCCTGCAAGGTTCAGGGGATCCCAGGGAGAACGTGCTTGGTGTGACTAAGCCAGATGAGTGCCTTCTTTGAACACAAACTCAGATAAATGTTTCCTTTAAGCTGAAGTTTGCCAGGCTTCAGTGTATAAAGATAAGCATGTGTTTCATTAGAAATGGCAGGTATATTTGTGCTCACTGGGTCTGCCTATGAATCTGTGGAAAGAACACTACTGCTTAACCCCCAGAGAAAAATGGAGCTGAACTTGAATTATTACTCACTGTTCTCTCATCTTAAAACATAACCATTCACTTAAAAGTTAAGGATTGCAAGAAGCAGCTGGCAAAGGAGTCCTAATGACAGAGATGGGATGTTGAGCACCACGACTGACATTTTCAGTGTTTCTAAATGCTTGGTTGCAACTGTCACTTCCATAAGGATTTCATGAAGACTGATAATGTAAGAAAAGACCATCTTTCAAGTGACTGAACATAAGAACTGTTAGTACAAAACACAAGGGAAAAAAGCTTTCCTTGTGTACTTATTTCTTTCTGTTTGTTCTGATTTTAAATATGTCTTTCTGTCTTTCTGTATGTATGTAGTATGTGTGTATGTATGTGTGTGTATGTGTGTGTGTGTATGTGTGTGTGTGTGTGCATGCATGTGCACACCATATATATATGAAGGTACCTGAAGGTCGCGAGGTGCCTTTGAGTTGTACTCTCACAGGTTCACATGTGGCATGAACTGTCCCACATGTGTGCTAGAAACAAAACTCAGTCCTCTGAAAGAACAGCAAGTCCATTTTAACAATTATTCCTATTTCTAGCCATTATTTATCTTCTTTAAAAATACATTCTTTTTTTAGTTTGAATGAAGTCATGCTACTTGCGGTGAAAATGTTTCCCCAAGAGTAATATATTAACTACCAAAATCTTTAGTGCTTGGCATAGGAAATCTGCTGAAGTCAGAGTCCATGAGAATCTCAAAATAGCATGGGAGACTACTGTTGCTTTGGATTGCTTTCCAGAACTTGATGGTAGGCCCCCTGCTGCTAAACATGTGACATACTGCAGATACAGGGCTTTAAGGTATTTGCAGACCCATGGAGGGAGTAACAGTGTCAACAGGCCAGACCCTCCAGAGCTTCTGGGGACTCGACCACCAACCAAAGAATACACATGGAGGAACTCATGGCTCCGGCCGCATATGTGGCATAGGATGGCTTTGTTGGACATCAGAGGGGGGAGAGGCCCTTGGGCCTGAGGGTGTTTTATCCCTCAGTGTAGAGAAATGCTAGGGAGGGAAGATGGGAATGGGTGGGTGGGTGAGTGGGCACCCTCATAGAGCCAAGGAAAGAGGAATGGGATAGGGGGTTTCTGAAGGGGAGACCTGGAAAGAGGAAACATTTGAAATGTAAATAAAGAAAATATCTAATAAAAAAAGAATGAAAATAAAAAGAAAAATAAATTGAGGTGGAATTCACCTGGAAGTCACCTCTTTGAGAACTAGCTCTTATAGTACTGGGAGGTGTTAGGCAAGCAGTCATGGGAGAAGAGCAATCGATGGTTATATTTAGTTTTAAATAACTGACAACAATGACCAGACTGGTAAGATATCCCCAAGCATGCAATAGTGATACTTATGTCTTAGGGGTAGCCAACAACTATCTAATTGGACCTAAGGCATATACTTAATAGTAGGGAATACATACTTAGAATCTAGACCATTTTTCATGGTTGGTAAGGTCATGGGACCAAGGAATAACCTATTATTTTCAGTTTCCTAGATCAGTAAAATTTCTCACTACATCATTAATATTTATCCTTATACCAAGTATGAGTATAGCTTTTATACTTCACTAAAAATGCTTCTTTCTGCAGCAGAGAACATTACAGAAAGTCACAACTAGTCAAAATTCAGAAAGCAGCTGTGGGGGTTCCAACTTGAATTAATAAATTTCCAATCCAACCCCTACATCTGAGGCTTGGGAACATTGTGAAAAGGGTGTGGGAGAACTGAAAGAGTCAGCTGATCAGGATTATCTGGTTTCTGTGTTTCCTCTATGACAGGGAAGCTCTACCCATGAAGTCTCAGGAATATGATCACTTACGCTTGAGCTGTACAGTGACACCAGTTGGCATGCCAACATGGAAGGGGAAAATCTCACAAGATCCTAATTCTAGATAAAGAGTTACAGGCAATTAATAGCTGCTGAAAGAGAAACACACACACACACACACACACACACACACACATACATACACACACCAATATATTTTAAATAGAAGGAATTGAGAGAACATGAGAGGAGTTAGAAACAGGAGAGGAGAAAGATGTTTAGGCAGTATTCATGTGTGACATTCTCAAAAATGTTTTAAAATAAAAAAAAATGGGAGTATTGAAAACATACAATCCAAAATGAAAAAAAGTATATATTTGTATTCTGTTACATCATAGTAATTAAATATCCCAATTGCATATATCTATATATGTGTGTAACTCTATATGTGATTCTGCAAAGAAAAACTGCTGTGTACAATTAAAGTGTGCAGTATGCATGTTAGAGACCAGCTGTGGTTCGACACCCTCCTTTTCTTCCCTCAGTGTGTTTCTGTGCCTCTGCACACCTGGCTGGAAGTATAAAGCAGAGTCCAGGTCTTAGCTTGGGTGCACACCTTTATTCCTGGTGGACTTGTATGCATACACCTTATTCAAGTTGGGCAAGGGCTATATATAACCCTTGGAGAGTGGGAAGAACTTTTCAGGGTGATTGTAAAAATCATTGGCTAGAGTTTAAAAAGTACTGTGAATGCCTCATTTGTATGGAAAGGCATACCAGGAATCCCAGGTACTAGCTGGGCAGGTTCCTAGTGGGAAAGAGGAAGTTGAACTTGTACATGTGCCAAGGAATACTCAAACTTCCCCAGGTAGAAGGTGTGGGGTTTCAGGCTCTCCAGACAAGGTCAGAGAAGGAGAAGCCCTGCTGGTGAAGGGAGCCCTCCATTTTGCACTGAGCCTAGAGGAGCTATCAAGACATGGTGGACTTCATTAGCAGGGTTTTCCCACAGAAGTGTCTCGGGGCAAAGCAAGTTGTGAGTTAGTTTACTACAGGTAAAGGAATTCTTGAAAGTTGTAGTGATGTCTTTGGTAGGAAAACATCATTGACATACAGATAAAAGAAGAGAAGATGAAGTTTGTTATCTAAAAAACCTTTAACTGATGGAGGTAAGTTTTTTTGTTTGCATTTTTTTTGAGACATGGTCTTGCCTTGTTAGAGGGTTATCTAAGACTTGCTATCCCCCTCCTCAACTCTGTGTTCTGGGATTACAAGCATTTAGGGTAATATTTAAAGACAAAATTGTAAGAACAAAGCAAAAGGGTAAATTATTGTGATCTTAGAAACTTAGAAATCGATTCTTATAGTGGTGGAAGGACAGCAGAATCAGAAGGGTTGAGAACACCACAGGAACACAGCCCATAGAATCAGCTAAGCCAGATTCATAGGGGCTCACAGAGACTGAAGCAACAATGGGTCTGAACTATGTCCTCTCCATATATGTTATGATTGTAGCTGGGTGTTTTTGTGGGAGCTGGGGGTATCTCTGACTTTTTTTTGCCTGCTCTTGGAACTCTTCCTCCTATTGGGTGTGTAGTCCAGCCTTGATATAAGGGTTTGTGCCTAGTCTTATTATAACTTGTTTTACCATGTTCGGTTGGTAACCTGTGAAGTATGCTTTATTTGGGGGGGGGCGAATGGAGGAGGAGTGGATCTGGGGGGGGAATATAGAGGAAGGAAACTGCAGTCAGGATGTAATACATAAGAGAAAAATAAAAGAAAAATGCAAAAGAGAGAAATTTATTCTTCTAAAAGAAACAAAGTAGAAGCAATAAAATGAAAAAATATCAAATTTCATTAAACATCAAGTGTCATTCTTTAAAGATACAATCAAGAATTTGTGAAGAAAATCAGTAAGATAGTAGAAAGCATTCACACAGATTATATATTAGATGAGAGTCTAATATCAAAAATACATAAGGAACAGACAATATAAAAACAATCACAGTAAAGAGAATCCAATTCAATCCCTGTAAGTCCATGAGCTATGCAGGAGAAAAAGAAGTAGATGTGTTACTTCTCAAATGGGCTAGAGACTACTGTTCTCATGTTCCACCCAGCCCCCTGCTGGTAAGACCATAGGGAGTGGTTTCATAGACAAGGTGTGACATCCCCGGAGGTCCAGCTGACACATGGAACTTTGTTTCAGTTTTCTGTTATATAAAATGAATATGAGGAAATTGTTGAGGACCCTTAGATTCTTTCCTGTTGAGCACTGACTGGTCGCCAAGAAAGCAGGTCTCTATGTCAGCCATTGAGGGCTGAGGGCAAATGGTCCCTGAACACTTTCAGGACAGTTTCATTAGTATCTGCCCTGATGTGCATTCATTGCCTCATCACCATGAGTGTCATAGTATGAATGTGAAATGTCCCGCAGAGGATCCTGTTTGAACATTTGATCCTCACCTGGTGGTGTTTGTTGGGAAGATCAAGCCCTTTGGGGTGTACACTCATTGCGTATGTCTCTGGGGGCATGCTGCCAGCTTGCTAGCCAGGCTCTGCCCTCTTCTCACTGCTGTTCCCTTCTTATGGATACAGTGTGGACAACCAGCCTCCTGGTTCTGTTTTCATGCTTTCTATTTGCTGCTGGGTCTGGTCTTTCCCACTATTTAGAGCTGCATCTAATATATTTCCAGGAACTGTAAACCAGATTAAAGTTTTTCTTTCAAGTTGCTTTGGTCAAGTTATTTTATCACAGCAATGAGAAAGTCACTAAGACAGAATGATAGCCCAAGGTGACAATCCAATGCTTAAGACAGGATGCAAAGCCAAGTTAGGTTTGTGTGCCTGAGAGAAGTAGAAAGCATGGTTCTACGATCCTCTAAAGGATTAGTGCTATACAGCTTTTTTAAGGGTTTCTGTCCTCAGATGTGGTTTTTCCTGAGGATTTGCATATCATATGGTTCTTGGGGTTCAGGGAAAAGAGAGAGCTGGCACAACAGTGTGAATTTTTATGTCAACAGAGGAAAGTGATGTACTGTTTATCCCTTTCAGGCTGAGTTCTTAATTCTGTCTTCTCTCCTACTGCACTGGATACTTTTCTGCTTGCTGTGACATGATCCTCAGAAAACAACTTCAAGGAGGGTTTACTTTGGTTCACAGACAGAGGGCATCATACTATCATGGTGAGGTTATCCGGGAAGGACTAAGGAGACAGGGCCACACTGTATATTCAGTCAGGGGGCAGAGTGAATAGGATGTGGGCTGGACTATGAAGCCCCAAGGTTCTCCTCCACCCTCACCTCCCTCCCTGTTCTAGATCTACTTCCTTCAGCAAGGCTCCTCCTTGTAAAGGTGCAGCAAACACTCCAGACAGCGCCTTCAACTGGAGAACAAGTGATGATGTCGCAGAACTTGGGTGGAGTATTTGGCATCCAAACCACACTGGCCTTGTACTTCTGCTTCCTAAGTTAAATGGAACATTCTCTCTTTCTCACACACTTAGCTTCAGGGAGTGATAATGTGATAAAATTTGTGAACATGCTTTGAAAACTGTAAACATTTTTCATAACCATAGACCTACTCAGATTCCATTTTCTTCATTTTAATGACACATAGATCAATAAACATTAGGACTCTTTGAAAGGGATCCTCCTGCCCTCACCCCTACCCTACCACACACACACACACACACACATACACACACACACACACACACACACACACACACACACACACACACACACACCACATCAGGGTATTTTGGCAATCAGGAGTCAAGCCACACCACAAAGACACAGCATACAATAAACCTCACACAAAAGATTTATTGGGAAGAAGAACAAAATAGCAAATGCCTTTGAACAGGATGGAAGAGTAGAGAGCAGAGACAACACATGGGCGGGGTTTGATACGGTCTTTGGAGCATGCGCAGTGAGCTAGTGGAAAAGTATAACGCCACCACAAGTATTGCTTGACAATTAACTCTGAAACATTGTTTAGCCTTTAATTCTGAATTGCTAGGGCAGGGATTTCCAAGTTTGAGAGCCTGGGGTCAAGCCAGTAGTATAGTGTTTTTCCACTGGCCTATTTTATTTCATTACATACACTCTTCAACTATTGTGTAACAAATTGTATTGGGGAGACCCAACATACATGCCTACTCTACCTCAAATAAGGAGCCCATGACAGACCAGAGTATGGATATCACAAAATTCCAACTTGGTGAACCGATGAGTTTTATTGGATTTATTTACAGGAATATGGGTAAGGAGTTAGTTATTTATAGGAGCAGAAATGACTCAGAGACAGTTGCATCACAAAAATCCACTCCAGCATGTGTGAAAGGCAGCTCACAAAGCTGGGAACCTGGAACACACTGCGTGGCCTACAGGCAACTCAAGAGGGAGAGTATTCTTTCTGGGTCTAAGCCTCATCTGGTCAACTAAGATAGTTTTTGCTTCTCCCAGGCAGCAGGTCTGATCTCAGAGTGTTCTTTGGATCCTGACTCTTCATTTCTGAGAGTGAAACTTACAGCTTTTTATTACTTACTCTGGCAGGGAGGGGCATAATGAATCTGGTCAGTTTCAGGGACTTCCTGAAGCTCATTTGAGTTGTTTACCTTCCTTCTTTCTCCAACATGCAATAAGGACACATGCTCTACTATGTTCATAGCAGCCTTATTTATTTATTTATTTATTTATTTATTTATTTTATTTTTTTAATTGACATTCCAAATCACTTCCCCTTTCCCGTTTCCTCCCTCCCCGAAAGTCCCATAAGCCCCCTTCCCTCCCTCTTTTCTCCATTCAACCCCCTCTCGTTACTCTGTCCTGGCGTTCCCCTACATCCAGTCTTTCCAGGACCAGGGGTCTCTCCTTCCATCTTTTTAGAAATCTATTGATATGCGGATTATGTCTAGGGTATTCCGAGATTCTGGGTCAATATCCCCTTATCAGTGACTGCATACCATGTGTGTTCTTTTGTGATTGGGTTACCTCACTAAGGATGATATTTTCAAGATCTGACCATTTGCCTAGGAATTTCGTGAATTCATTGTTTTTAATTGCAGAGTAGTATTCCATTGTGTAGATATACCACATCTTCTGAATCCATTCCTCCGTTGAGGGACATCTGGGTTCTTTCCAGCTTCTGGCTATTATAAATAAGGCTGCTATGAACATAGTGGAGCATGTGTCCTTATTGCATGCAGGTAAAGTCTCTGGGTATACGCCCAGGAGTGGTATAGCCGGATACTCCGGGAGTGTCATGCCCAGTTTTCTGAGGAACCGCCAGACTGCTTTCCAGAGTGGTTGTACCAGCTTGCAATTCCACCAGCAGTGGAGGAGTGTTCCTCTTTCTCCACATCCTCGCCAACAACTGCTGTCTCCTGTGTTTTTGATCTTAGCCATCCTGACTGGTGTGAGATGGAATCTCAGGGTTGTTTTGATTTGCATTTCCCTAATGACTAAGGATGATGAACATCTCTTTAGGTGCTTCTCAGCCATTAGATATTCTTCAGGTGAGAACTCTTTGTGTAGCTCTGTACCCCATTTTTTAATAGGGTTACTTGCCTCTCTGGAGTTTAACTTCTTGAGTTCTTTGTATATATTGGATATTAGCCCTCTGTCGGATGTAAGGTTGGTAAAGATCCTTTCCCAGTTAGTTGGTTGCTGCTTTGTCTTTTTGACAGTGTCTTTTGCCTTGCAAAAACTTTGTAATTTAATGAGGTCCCATTTGTCTATTCTTGATCTTAGAGCATAAGCTATTGGAGTTCTGTTCAGGAAATTCTCCCCTGTGCCCATATGTTCAAGGTTCTTCCCTAGTTTCCCTTCTATTAGTGTCAGTGTGTCTGGTTTTCTGTGGAGATCTTTGATCCACTTAGAATTGAGCTTAGTGCAAGGAGATAAGGATGGGTCAATTTGCATTCTTCTGCATGTTGACCTCCAGCTGAGCCAGCACCATTTGTTGAAAAGGCTATCTTTTTTCCACTGGATGGTTTTAGCTCCTTTGTCAAAGATCAAGTGACCATAGGAGTGTGGATTCATTTCTGTGTCTTCAATTCTGTTCCATTGATCTACATGTCTGTTACTGTACCAATACCATGCAGTTTTTAACACTATTGCTCTGTAGTAGAGCTTGAGGTCCGGGATACTGATTCCCCCAGAGGTTCTTTTACTCTTGAGAATAGTTTTAGCTATTCTGGGTTTTCTGTTATTCCAGATGAATTTTTGAATTGCTCTTTCTAACTCTATGAAGAATTGAGTTGGGATTTTGATGGGGATTGCATTGAATCTGTGTATTACTTTTGGTAAGATGCTCATTTTTACTATATTAATCCTGCCAATCCATGAGCATGGCAGATTTTTCCATCTTCTGAGGTCTTCTTCAATTTCTTTCTTCAGAGACTTGAAGTTCTTGTCATACAGATCTTTCACTTGTTTGGTTAGAGTCACGCCAAGATACTTAATATGGTTTGTGGCTATCGTGAAGGGTATTATTTCTCTTACTTCTTTCTCAGCCTGCTTGTCCTTTGAGTATAGGAAGGCTTCTGACTTGCTTGAGTTGATTTTATATCCGGCCACTTTGCTGAAGTCGTTTATCAGCTGTAGGAGTTCTCTGGTGGAGTTCTTTGGGTCGCTTAAGTATACTATCATATCGTCTGCAAATAGTGAGAGTTTGACTTCTTCCTTTCCAATTTGTATCCCTTTGATCTCTTTTTGTTGTCTAATTGCTCTAGCTAGAACTTCAAGTACTATATTGAAAAGATATGGAGAGAGAGGGCAGCCTTGTCTAGTCCCTGATTTTAGTGGGATTGCTTCAAGTTTCTCTCCATTTAGATTGATGCTGGCTACCGGTTTGCTGTAAATTGCTTTTACTATGTTTAGATATGGGCCTTGAATTCCTGATCTTTCCAAGACCTTTAGCATGAAAGGATGATGAATTTTGTCAAATGCTTTCTCAGCATCTAATGAAATGACCATGTGGTTTTTTTCTTTGAGATTGTTTATGTAGTGGATTACATTGATGGATTTCCTTATATTGAACCATCCCTGCATCCCTGGGATGAAGCCTACTTGATCGTGGTGGATGATCGTTTTGATGTGTTCTTGGATTCGGTTGGCAAGAATTTTATTGAGTATTTTTGCATCGATATTCATAAGAGAGATTGGCCTGAGATTCTCTTTCTTTGTCGGATCTTTGTGTGCTTTTGGTATTAGTGTAATTGTGGCTTCATAGAACGAGTTGGGTAGTGTTCCTTCTGTTTCTATTTTGTGGAACAGTTTGAAGAGTATTGGTGTTAGGTCTTCTTTGAAGGTCTGATAGAATTCTGCACTAAAACCATCTGGACCTGTGCTTTTTTTTGGTTGGAAGACTTCCAATGACAACTTCTATTTCTTCAGGGGTTATAGGACGGTTTAGATGGTCTATTTGATCCTGATTTAATTTTGGTACTTGGTATCTGTCAAGGAAATTGTCCATTTCCTCAAGATTTTCTAGTTGTGTTGAATACAGGTTTTTGTAGTAGGATCTGATGATTTTTTGAATTTCCTCAGTTTCTGTTGTTATCTCTCCCTTTTCGTTTCTGATTTTATTAATTTGGGTACTATCTCTGTGCTCTCTGATTAGTCTGGCTAAGGGCTTATCTATCTTGTTGATTTTCTCAAAGAACCAACTCCTCGTTTTATTGATTCTTTGTATGGTTTTATTTGTTTCTACTTGATTGATTTCAGCCCTGAGTTTGATGATTTCCTGCCTTCTACTCCTCTTTGGTGTATTTGCTTCTTTTTGTTCCAGGGCTTTCAGGTGTGCCATTAAGCTGTTAGTGTATGCTGTCTCCCGTTTCTTTTTGGCGGCACTCAGGGCTATGAATTTTCCTCTTAGCACTGCTTTCATCGTGTCCCATAAATTAGGGTATGTTGTGCCTTCATTTTCATTAACTTTCAAAAAGTCTTTGATTTCTTTCTTTATTTCCACCTTGACCAAGTTATCATTGAGTAGAGCATTGTTCAGCCTCCATGTGTACGTGGGTTTTCTTTTGTTTTTCTTGCCATTGAAGACCACCCTTATTCCATAGTGATCTGATAGGAGGCATGGGATTATTTCTATCTTCTTGTATCTGCTGAGGTCTGATTTGTGACCAATTATATGGTCAATTTTGGAGAAGGTACCATGAGGAGCTGAGAAGAAGGTGTATTCTTTAGCTCTAGGAAGAAATGTTCTATATATATCAGTTAGTTCCATTTGGTCCAAGGCTTCAATTAGATTCACTGTGTCCCTGTTTAGTTTCTGCTTTCCTGAACGATCCATTTCAGAGAGCGGGGTGTTGAAGTCACCCACTATTATTGTGTGCGGTGCGATGTGTGCTTTGAGTTTTAGTAAAGTTTCTTTTACGAATGAGGGTGCCCTTGCATTTGGAGCATAGATATTCAGAATTGAGAGTTCTTGATGGTGGATTTTTCCCTTGATCAGTATGTAGTGTCCTTCTGTGTCTTTTTTGATGACTTTAGGTTGAAAATCAATTTTATCCGATATTAGGATGGCTACTCCACCTCGTTTCTTGGGGCCATTTGCTTGTAAAATTGTTTTCCAGCCTTTTACTCTGAGGTAGTGTTTGTCTTTGTCACTGAGGTGCGTTTCCTGCATGCAGCAAAATGCTGGGTCCTGTTTACGTATCCAGTCTGCTAGTCTATGTCTTTTAATTGGGGAATTGAGACCATTGATATTAAGAGAGATTAAGGCATAGTGATTATTGCCATCTGCCATTCTTGACGCTATCTTTATGTTTGAGTGGTTATCTACTTTTGGGTTTGATTCAAGAAGGTTATTATCTCATTTTTTCCAGGGTGTTGTTTCTCTCCCTGTATTGGAGGTTTCCACCTATTATCCATTGCAGGGCTGGATTTGTGGAAAGATATTGTGAAAATTTGGTTTTATCATGGAATATCTTGGTCTCTCCATCTATGGTGATTGAGAGTTTTGCTGGGTATAGTAGTCTAGGCTGGCATTTGTGCTGTCTTAGTGTCTGCATGAGATCTGCCCAGGATCTTCTGGCTTTCATAGTCTCTGGTGAGAAGTCTGATGTGATTCGGATAGGTCTTCCTTTGTATGTTACTTGGCCCTTTTCTCTTACTGCTTTTAGTATTCTTTCTTTGTTTAGAACATTCGGTGTTTTGATTATTATGTGATGGGAGGTATTTCTGTTCTGGTCCAGTCTGTTTGGAGTTCTGTAGGCTTCTTGTACGTTCATCGACATCTCTCTCTTTAAGTTAGGGAAGTTTTCCTCCATAATTTTGTTGAAGATGTTTACTGGCTCTTTAAGTTGCAAATCTTCACTCTTGTCTATACCTATAATCCTTAGGTTTGGTCTTCTCATTGTGTCCTGGCTTTCCTGGATGTTTTTGGTTACACGTTTTTTGCATTTTGCATTTTCTTTGACTGTTGAGTCGATTCTTTCTATGGAGTCTTCAGCACCTGAGATTCTTTCTTCCATCTCTTGTATTCTATTGTTTATGTTTGCATCTATGTCTCCTGATTTCTTCCCAAGGTTTTCTATCTCCAAAGTTGTCTCCCTTTGTGATTTCTTAGTTGTTTCTACTTCCTTTTTTAGTTCCTGGATGGATTTGCTGAGATCCTTCCCTTGTTTGTTTGTATTTTCCTGTATTTCTTTAAGGTATTTTTGCATTACCTCTTTCAGGATTTCTTCCTGATGACCCACGTTCTCCTGCATTTCTCTGAGCGATTTTTGTGTTTCCTCCTCATGGGAATCCATCTGTTGATCCATTGTCTCCTGCATTTCTTTAAGCAGTTCTCGTGTTTCCTTTGTAAGGGTATCTAACCGTTGATTCATTTCTTTAAGCAATTTTTGTGTTGCCTCCTTATGGGCATCCGTCTGTTGACCCATATTCTTCTGCATTTCTTTATGCCAATTTTGTAATTCCTTTGTGAGTGCATCTACCTGTTGATTCATCTCGTTAAGCGATTTTTGTGTTGTCTCCTTGTGTGCCTCCATCTTTTGATCCATGTTCTCCCGCATTTCTCTAAGCGATTTTTGTGTTTCCTTTGTATGGGCTTCTAACCGTTGATTCATGGTCTCCTGTAACTCTTTATGAGATTTATTTGTGTCCTTATTGTAATCCTCTAATAGCATCATGAGAAGTGATTTTAAATCCAGAGCTTGTCTTTCGGGTGTGGTGGGGTATCCAGGACTTGCTGCTGTTGGAGTGTTGGGTTCGGATGGTCCCACATTACTTTGATTTCTGTTAGTAACATTCCTACGTTTGCCTTTTGCCATATGGATACCTCTGATGTTAGTCGGTCCTGCTGCCACTGGCTGTTGGTTGGACCTCCTGTGAGCCTGCAAAGCTATTTCTGCCCCCCCTGGATTGCCAGGATTCCCTTGGCACCGATTTCTGGGGCCTGCCTGCTCCTGAGTGACTTTGGAGCCCTAATGTGCCTTGCCCCAAGTGATCTTATATTGGGGAGGCCTTGCACATCCAAAGGCTCAGCCTAGTGGATTCCTGGAGCAGAGGTCGCCAAAGGGAGGCTGGTAGGCTCCTGCCCTGTGCAGGGGTGAGTGATCTCTCCTAGGGGGGGAGGGGGCATCCCTCTTCCAGGCAGAAGTCCCACAGCAGAGCTGGTGCGCTGGTTACTGCAGATCAGCCCCACACTTGGGAGCCGTATTCACACAAGCCGCCCGAGACCCAAGCGATATTATGCCTGTCTGTCTCAGAACCTGGCTGTCCCAACTTCCCAGTCACTGGAGCAAAGATGGCGGAGTGCAATCTGCACTCTCTCCGTGGCGCTGCTCACCTGCAGACGTGCTGGCCTGCAGATCTGGCACCCAAAAGACCACAGCGCTGACCCATTCTCGGGCACAGACGGAAGCCCCAACAGGCCGTGTCCCAAGTGATGTTATATTGGGGATAGGGAGCTTGAGGTACCTGTCTCTTCAGCGCAGTCTGCGGGAACAGAGGTCGTGGAAGGAAAGCTGGTCGCAGCCTTATTTATAATAGCCAGAAGCTGGAAAGAACCTAGATGTCCCTCAGTGGAGGAATGAATACAGAAAATGTGGTATATTTACACTATGGAATACTACTCAGTTATTAAAAACAATGAATTCATGAAATTCTTAGGCAAGTGGGTGGAACTGGAGAATGTCATCCTAAGTGAGGTGACCCATTCACAAAAACTCACACATGATATGCACTCACTGATAAGAGGATATTAGCCCAGAAGCTTGGAATACCCAAGGAACAAGTCACATATCAAAGGATACCCAAGATGAAGGAAGGAGAGGTGCCTGGTCCTGGAAGGGATCAATGTGGCAGTGTAGGGGATTACCAGGAAGGGGAGGCAGGAGCGGGTTTGTTGGGGAGCAGAAGGAGGGAAGAGGGCATATGGGAATTTTGGGGAGGGGGGAACCAGTAAGAGGGAAATCATTTGAAATGTAAATAAAGAATATACCTAATTTAAAAAAAAAAAGAGCTTCCCTGCAAGAGGGAATGTTTCAATATAGGGGAACCTGTTACATAATACCTTCTTTGAGAGCTCTCTGTGCATAGATAGATATGTGTACATATAGGCAACTGTATGTGTATATGTCTGTGTCACTGAGTGAATGTGTATATGTATGTATGTGTGTATATGAGATTGTGTGTATGTATATTAGAATACATATGTGCATGTGTTTGCATGTGTTTGCATTCATATATATGAATGTGATTATGTATGTATGTGTGCAAATGTGTTTGTATTCATGTGTGAACGTAGGTGACTAGTTTCTATATTAGTGTGTATATGTGAATGCGTATATATGTAGGTATTGTAAGGAGAGAGCCACCAGAGCTCAGCCTTCTTGAAGGCAATTCTTCCATTTTGACTTCCCGGTTTGTTAGCATTGTCAATCTAGGTTCATAGTCCCAGGCTCAGAGACCTGCTCCTATACTGATCCTCCAGATATTGTCTTGTCTGTTAAACTGGTAGCAGAATATAGAATGTGCTTGACTAAGTTGCTTGAGTTGTAAAAATGTATAACCAATTATCTGCTAAGCCTTCATTCACTGCATGCAGCTGACCCACTCCTTTGTTTCCTTATCAACTTGAGCTCCTGCCTAAATGTTTAGGAGGATGATTTAAGGGCCTTAGATTCTGCCTAGAGAGTCCAAGGGAATGAGTTAAGGGCCTTGAGGCCAGGTGTCTGAAAAAGGCCTAGTCTCCAACAGATATTCCCTCGCTTAACCCTTAATGTCAAAATATGATTTGATTACCCTGAAGTCCACCCAACCCCTCCCTCATTTTGTAGTTTCACCCTTTAAATATGCAGTCTGACTTCCCGTTGGGGACAGGGTTCAGATGTGAGCTGACTGCCTCCCTGAGTGCTCAGAAAAATAAAGCTTTCCTTTTGAAGCTTTTTTGTTTCTATCTCAAACCCAACATACCCAACAATGTTTTTATGTATGTATATGATTGTGTATCTATGTGAATGTGTGCACATCTATATGAGCATGTATGAATATATGCTTGTGTGTATGTGTTTGTGTGCGTATGTGTATTTGTGTGCATGCTTATGACTATCTCTGTGTGTCCATGCACAGAAGAAAATATTCTTGCGCACTGAGTATTGTCACAGGGCTGGCAACAGTTAAGTGGCAAACTGTCCTTTATTCACACTTTTTTTTTTTTTTTTTTTTTTTTTTTTTTTAATTTAATTTAATTTTATTTTTTTAATTTACATTCCAAATCACTTCCCCTTTCCCGTTTCCTCCCTCCCCGAAAGTCCCATAAGCCCCCTTCCCTCCCTCTTTTCTCCGTTCAACCCCCTCTCATTACTCTGTCCTGGCGTTCCCCTACATCCAGTCTTTCCAGGACCAGGGGTCTCTCCTTCCATCTTTTTAGAAATCTATTGATATGCTGATTGTGTCTAGGGTATTCTGAGATTCTGGGTCAATATCCCCTTATCAGTGACTTCATACCATGTGTGATCTTTTGTGATTGGGTTACCTCACTAAGGATGATATTTTCAAGTTCTGACCATTTGCCTAGGAATTTCGTGAATTCATTGTTTTTAATTGCAGAGTAGTATTCCATTGTGTAAATATACCACATCTTCTGAATCCATTCCTCCGTTGAGGGACATCTGGGTTCTTTCCAGCTTCTGGCTATTATAAATAAGGCTGCTATGAATATAGTGGAGCATGTGTCCTTATTGCATGCAGGTAAAGTCTCTGGGTATATGCCCAGGAGTGGTATAGCCGGATCCTCCGGAAGTGTCATGCCCAGTTTTAACATACAAAGGAAGACCTATCCGAATCACATCAGACTTCTCACCAGAGACTATGAAAGCCAGAAGATCCTGGGCAGATCTCATGCAGACACTAAGACAGCACAAATGCCAGCCTAGACTACTATACCCAGCAAAACTCTCAATCACCATAGATGGAGAGACCAAGATATTCCATGATAAAACCAAATTTTCACAATATCTTTCCACAAATCCAGCCCTGCAACGGATAATAGGTGGAAACCTCCAATACAGGGAGAGAAACAACACCCTGGAAAAAATGAGATAATAACCTTCTTGAATCAAACCCAAAAGTAGATAACCACTCAAACATAAAGATAGCGTCAAGAATGGCAGATGGCAATAATCACTATGCCTTAATCTCTCTTAATATCAATGGTCTCAATTCCCCAATTAAAAGACATAGACTAGCAGACTGGATACGTAAACAGGACCCAGCATTTTGCTGCATGCAGGAAACGCACCTCAGTGTCAAAGACAAACACTACCTCAGAGTAAAAGGCTGGAAAACAATTTTACAAGCAAATGGCCCCAAGAAACGAGGTGGAGTAGCCATCCTAATATCGGATAAAATTGATTTTCAACCCAAAGTCATCAAAAAAGACACAGAAGGACACTACATACTGATCAAGGGAAAAATCCACCATCAAGAACTCTCAATCCTGAATATCTATGCTCCAAATGCAAGGGCACCCTCATTCGTAAAAGAAACTTTACTAAAACTCAAAGCACACATCGCACCGCACACAATAATAGTGGGTGACTTCAACACCCCGCTCTCTGAAATGGATCGTTCAGGAAAGCAGAAACTAAACAGGGACACAGTGAATCTAATTGAAGCCTTGGACCAAATGGAACTAACTGATATATATAGAACATTTCATCCTAGAGCTAAAGAATACACCTTCTTCTCAGCTCCTCATGGTACCTTCTCCAAAATTGACCATATAATTGGTCACAAATCAGACCTCAACAGATACAAGAAGATAGAAATAATCCCATGCCTCTTATCAGATCACTATGGAATAAGGGTGGTCTTCAATGGCAACAAAAACAAAAGAAAACCCACGTACACATGGAGGCTGAACAATGCTCTATTCACACTTTTTAAATCTTCACAATAAACTTTTCCTTCTGACCATGTGGCTGGTAATGTTTTGCAAATCCCGCTGCTCCCACTTATGGCTCCCTCATTCCACTTTTAGTTCACTTCAAGATGAATGTCTCCTCTGTTCTGAAGGGTACAGTGGGATGATTCCACTGGTGGTGATGTCCTGCACAAGCCTTCCAGTGGTTTCTCTCTCACATCACGATGAGTTAATTTTGTTGTTAGCATTTCAGGAAACACCCAGTGGTGATTTAAGTGAAATAGTGAATTAGAAAACTCTGCTGTTTTAGCTACTCTTTTCTCCAAAATTTGAAAAGAAATCACTACCAAATTACCCAAGTCACATTTTCCCTTTTGAAACTCTCAAAGCTGCTCTTGCTAGTCCTTAAGACCCAGCTTGTCACCCTTAGACAGAAATGATGCCTTCTTTGGAGCAACAAAGTGGAAAACCTGAAGCACTGTGCACTCAGAGAAGAAAGATTTCCTACCCAGCACAGAGGAGGGCTATGCTTAGTATGTGGCACACACTTTTGCCATGCTACTTCCTGCAGATCTCAATGTGCAAATTTATGCTGTCCCTTCATCGTTTACTCATAGCAAGCAATCAGTCATATTCGGTGACATATTACTGATGGAGGACCACTCAAGTAAAATCATACATAGGAGATATGCATCATAGATATAACCTTTGTGTTTGTACTTAAAACTTCTTGAATTTATTTAGTGCTAATGCACACATGTGTTTGTGTACATGTACACAAACACAATGTTATGTATGTAGAGATCATGGGGCAAGTAGGAGTATTAGGTTTTTTTCTTCCATCATGCAGCTGCCAGGGACCCAACTCATGTCTTCATGTTTGGGAGCAATCATCCTTATCCTCTGAGCCACCTTACAGGCCCCCTTCTCTTCATTTAAAAAAGCAATAACTTTATTGATTCTTAAATATGTACTATGCTAAGTACATTAAATACATTATTTAATTCCATCCCATTATTCCACTCTATTATTCCAGGAGTAGTGGCCATTATAATAGCTACTTTACCAGAAAAGGAACATACTGGACTATGTTAAGAAGTAGTTAGGGTTCCACACAGAGGATGAATCCCATTAACTATTAATTAATTTAGTCTTAATTAATTAATGGAATACATTAGTACATATGGTTTATTTCACCTGGGAAATCTTCCCAGCATGAACACAAGCAGCAAATCTAGTGCCTTTAGAGTATGCCAAGTACTAAGATGCCACTTAATTAATTATTGAATTCGATTGTAATAATTGGCACATTCAGCAGTTTATTATCGAGAACCCACTAAAGAAGATGTAAACACTGAAGCTAAGAATATTGAAAGAGTAGATGTAAGATTAGAGAGCCCATGGCCAAATAGTCTTCGCATTCAGATGAGAGCAAAACCCCTGTGGTTCCATAATTCAAACTGACATAATAAACTGCAAGGGAATCCACAACCCTGACAAAACCTCACATTCAACCAACCAAAATCACTGAATTTGTCTTGTCTCTGCGTGAAGAAGAAGATATGATGTCACCAGACCACAGTGGCCCATACGACTTTTGTGGCCATGGGACAGGAAGAGTCTCCTAGAGGAAACCAGTCATAAAGTATGGTAACCTATTTTTTCTTACTTAACATTGCAGCAAAATGTTCTTTAGGTCACGAAAACCACAGCACACATATCTTTAATGGTACTTAATTTGTACCACATGGATGGATTATATGATTTAACAATTGTTTCTCTAATACTTACTAGGTACTTGGTTTTATGTATGTAGTAAGTACTGAGACATGTGGAATTACACAATCTCAGACTATAATTGCCATCTTCACATGCCTTACACGAGGAAGGTTGCTAAAAGTGAACTGGGTTTTGGTAATATAAAAATAAGTCAAACAAACTGAAAGGGAAAAGAAAACATGATCATCTCATTCAATTCTGGAAAGGTCTTTGACTTCTGGCACATAAGTAACAGAGGACTGCCTTGTTTGGCCTCAGTGGGGGAAGATGTGCCCAATCCTGTAGAGATTTGATGCCTCATGGAAGGAGGATCAGGGGGTGAAGTGGGATGTGTGGGTGAAGTGGGTGGAATGGTGGAGGGATCACCCTCTCAGAGGCAAAGGGGAGGGGGAATGGGGTGAAGAGCTCTTGGAGGGAAGACCGGGAAGGGGGGGTCAATATTTGGAATGTAAATAAATATAACAATTTTAAAAAAGTACGAAAACAAAAATCCCAGAGTAATAAGCATTCCCTTTTTATACAAATCTTCAAAAATATAGATTAGGGTGCTTATTGTCAAACTATTTCCAAGCACTCTGTGTCATTTTCTCTCACTGATGCCAGGCTCACCATTCTTTCAGAAAAGCAAGCAGCGAACTAAAGTTGTATTTCTACCACATGATGAAAATGTGTGCTTGGTTCTCTGTTCTGGTAGACTGCACTGAAGAGACAGGTACTCAGGCTCTCCCCAATATAACATCACTTGGGACACGGCCTGTTGGGGCTTCCGCCTGCGCCCAAGAACGGGACAGCACTGTGGTCGTCTGGGTGCCAGATCTGCAGGCCATCGCCTCTGCAGGGTGAGCAGCGCCACGGAGAGAGTGCAGAGTGCACTCCGCCATCTTTGCTCCAGTGGCCTGGAAGTTGGGACTGCCAGGCACTGAGACAGACAGGCATAATATCGTTTGGGTCTCAAGCAGATGGTGTGTACGTGGCTCCCAAGAGCTGGGCAGATCTGCAGTAACCAGCATGCTAGCTCTGCTGTGGGACTTCTGCCTGGCAGAGGGACGCCCCCTCACTCCCCCCACTCTAGGAGAGATCACACACCCCTGCACAGGGCAGGAACCTACCAGCCTCCCTTTGGCGACCTCTGCTCCAGGAATCCACTACGCTGAGCCTTTGGATGTGCAAGGACTCCCCAATATAACATCACTTGGGGCAAGGCACATCAGGGCCCCAAAGTCACTCAGGAGCAGGGCAGACCCCAGAAATCTGTGCCAGGGGAATCCTGGTAAACCGGGGGGGGGGGGCAGAAATAGTTTTGCAGGCTCGCAGGAGGTCCAACCAACAGCCAGTGACAGCAGGACCAACTAACATCAGAGGTATCCAGATGGCAAAAGGCAAACGTAGGAATGTTACTAACAGAAATCAAAGTACTATGGGACCATCCGAACCCAACTCTCCAACAGCAGCAAGTCCTGGATACCCCACCACACCCGAAAGACAAGATCTGGATTTAAAATCACTTCTCATGATGCTATTAGAGGATTACAAGAAGGACACAAATAAATCTAACAAAGAATAACAGGAGACCATGAATCAACGGTTAGAAGCCCTTACAAAGGAAACACAAAAATCACTTAGAGAAATGCAGGAGAACATGGATCAAAAGATGGAGACGCACAAGGAGACAACACAAAAATCGCTTAACGAGATGAATCAATGGGTAGATGCACTCACAAAGGAATCACAAAAATTGCATAAAGAAATGCAGAAGAATATGGGTCAACAGACGGATGCCCATAAGGAGGCAACACAAAAATTGCTTAAAGAAATGAATCATTGGTTAGATGCCCTTACAAAGGAAACACGAGAACTGCTTAAAGAAATGCAGGAGACAATGGATCAACAGATGGATTCCCATGAGGAGGAAACACAAAAATCGCTCAGAGAAATGCAGGAGAACGTGGGTCAACAGGCAGAAATCCTGAAAGAGGTAATGCAAAAATACCTTAAAGAAATACAGGAAAATACAAACAAACAAGTGAAGGATCTAAGCAAATCCATCCAGGAACTAAAAAAGGAAGTAGAAACAACTAAGAAATCACAAAGGGAGACAACTTTGGAGATAGAAAACCTTGGGAAGAAATCAGGAGTCATAGATGCAAACATAAACAATAGAATACAAGAGATGGAAGAAAGAATCTCAGGTGCTGAAGATTCCATAGAAAGAATCGACTCAACAGTCAAAGAAAATGCAAAATGCAAAAAACATGTAACCCAAAACATCCAGGAAATCCAGGACACAATGAGAAGACCAAACCTAAGGATTATAGGTATAGATGAGAGTGAAGATTTGCAACTTAAAGGGCCAGTAAACATCTTCAACAAAATTATGGAGGAAAACTTCCCTAATTTAAAGAGAGAGATGCCGATGAACGTACAAGAAGCCTACAGAACTCCAAACAGACTGGACCAGAACAGAAATACCTCCAGTTACATAATAATCAAAACACCGAATGTTCTAAACAAAGAAAGAATACTAAAAGCAGTAAGAGAAAAGGGCCAAGTAACATACAAAGGAAGACCTATCCGAATCACATCAGACTTCTCACCACAGACTATGAAAGCCAGAAGATCCTGGGCAGATCTCATGCAGACACTAAGACAGCACAAATGCCAGCCTAGATTACTATACCCAGCAAAACTCTCAATCACCATAGATGGAGAGACCAAGATATTCCATGATAAAACCAAATTTTCACAATATCTTTCCACAAATCTAGCCCTGCAACGGATAATAGGTGGAAACCTCCAATACAGGGAGAGAAACAACACCCTGGAAAAAATGAGATAATAACCTTCTTGAATCAAACCCAAAAGTAGATAACCACTCAAACATAAAGATAGCGTCAAGAATGGCAGATGGCAATAATCACTATGCCTTAATCTCTCTTAATATCAATGGTCTCAATTCCCCAATTAAAAGACATAGACTAGCAGACTGGATACGTAAACAGGACCCAGCATTTTGCTGCATGCAGGAAACGCACCTCAGTGACAAAGACAAACACTACCTCAGAGTAAAAGGCTGGAAAACAATTTTACAAGCAAATGGCCCCAAGAAACGAGGTGGAGTAGCCATCCTAATATCGGATAAAATTGATTTTCAACCTAAAGTCATCAAAAAAGACACAGAAGGACACTACATACTGATCAAGGGAAAAATCCACCATCAAGAACTCTCAATTCTGAATATCTATGCTCCAAATGCAAGGGCACCCTCATTCGTAAAAGAAACTTTACTAAAACTCAAAGCACACATCGCACAGCACAAAATAATAGTGGGTGACTTCAACACCCCGCTCTCTGAAATGGATCGTTCAGGAAAGCAGAAATTAAACAGGGACACAGTGAATCTAATTGAAGCCTTGGACCAAATGGAACTAACTGATATATATAGAACATTTCTTCCTAGAGCTAAAGAATACACCTTCTTCTCAGTTCCTCATGGTACCTTCTCCAAAATTGACCATATAATTGGTCACAAATCAGACCTCAACAGATACAAGAAGATAGAAATAATCCCATGCCTCCTATCAGATCACTATGGAATAAGGGTGGTCTTCAATGGCAACAAAAACAAAAGAAAACCCACGTACACATGGAGGCTGAACAATGCTCTACTCAATGATAACTTGGTCAAGTTGGAAATAAAGAAAGCAATCAAGGACTTTTTGAAAGTTAATGAAAATGAAAGCACAACATACCTTAATTTATGGGACACAATGAAAGCAGTGCTAAGAGGAAAATTCATAGCCCTGAGTGCCTCCAAAAAGAAACGGGAGACAGCATACACTAACAGCTTAATGGCACACCTGAAAGCCCTGGAACAAAAAGAAGCAAATACACCAAAGAGGAGTAGAAGGCAGGAAATCATCAAACTCAGGGCTGAAATCAATCAAGTAGAAACAAATAAAACCATACAAAGAATCAACAAAACGAGGAGTTGGTTCTTTGAGAAAATCAACAAGATAGATAAGCCCTTAGCCAGACTAACCAGAGGGCACAGAGATAGTATCCAAATTAATAAAATCAGAAACGAAAAGGGAGAGATAACAACAGAAACTGAGGAAATTCAAAAAATCATCAGATCCTACTACAAAAACCTGTATTCAACACAACTAGAAAATCTTGAGGAAATGGACAATTTCCTTGACAGATACCAAATACCAAAATTAAATCAGGATCAAATAGACCATTTAAACCGTCCTATAAGCCCTGAAGAAATAGAAGTTAACATTGGAAGTCTTCCAACCAAAAAAAGCACAGGTCCAGATGGTTTTAGTGCAGAATTCTATCAGACCTTCAAAGAAGACCTAACACCAATACTCTTCAAACTGTTCCACAAAATAGAAACAGAAGGAACACTACCCAACTCGTTCTATGAAGCCACAATTACACTAATACCAAAAGCACACAAAGATCCGACAAAGAAAGAGAATCTCAGACCAATCTCTCTTATGAATATCGATGCAAAAATACTCAATAAAATTCTTGCCAACCGAATCCAAGAACACATCAAAACGATCATTCACCTCGATCAAGTAGGCTTCATCCCAGGGATGCAGGGATGGTTCAATATTAGGAAATCCATCAATGTAATCCACTACATAAACAATCTCAAAGAAAAAAAACCACATGGTCATCTCATTAGATGCTGGGAAAGCATTTGACAAAATTCAGCATCCTTTCATGCTAAAGGTCTTGGAAAGATGAGGAATTCAAGGCCCATATCTAAACATAGTAAAAGCAATTTACAGCAAACCGGTAGCCAGCATCAATCTAAATGGAGAGAAACTTGAAGCAATCCCACTAAAATCAGGGACTAGACAAGGCTGCCCTCTCTCTCCATATCTTTTCAATATAGTACTTGAAGTTCTAGCTAGAGCAATTAGACAACAAAAAGAGGTCAAAGGGATACAAATTGGAAAGGAAGAAGTCAAACTATCACTATTTGCAGACGATATGATAGTATACTTAAGCGACCCAAAGAACTCCACCAGAGAACTCCTACAGCTGAAAAACGACTTCAGCAAAGTGGCCGGATATAAAATCAATGCAAGCAAGTCAGTAGCCTTCCTATACTCAAAGGATAAGCAGGCTGAGAAAGAAGTAAGAGAAATGATACACTTCACTATAGCCACAAACAATATAAAGTATCTTGGCGTGACTCTAACCAAACAAGTGAACGATCTGTATGACAAGAACTTCAAGTCTCTGAAGAAAGAAATTGAAGAAGACCTCAGAAGATGGAAAAATCTGCCATGCTTATGGATTGGCAGGATTAATATAGTAAAAATGAGCATCTTACCAAAAGTAATACGCAGATTCAATGCAATCCCCATCAAAATCCCAACTCAATTCTTCATAGAGTTAGAAAGAGCAATTAAAAAATTCATCTAGAATAACAGAAAACTCAGAATAGCTAATACTATACTCAAGAGTAAAAGAACCTCTGGGGGAATCAGTATCCCGGACCTCAAGCTGTCCTAAAGAGCAATAGTGTTAAAAACCGCATGGTATTGGTACAGTAACAGACATGTAGATCAATGGAACAGAATTGAAGACCCAGAAATGAATCCACACTCCTATGGTCACTTGATCTTTGAAAAAGGAGCAAAACCTTCCAGTGGAAAAAAGATAGCCTTTTCAACAAATGGTGCTGGCTCAGCTGGAGGTCAACATGCAGAAGAATGCAAATTGACCCATTCTTATCTCCTTGCACTAAGCTCAATTCTAAGTGGATCAAAGATCTCCACATAAAACCAGGCACACTGAAACTAATAAAAGGGAAACTAGGGACGAACCTTGAACATATGGGCACAGGGGAGAATTTCCTGAACAGAACTCCAATAGCTTATGCTCTAAGATCAAGAATAGACAAATGGGACCTCATTAAATTACAAGGTTTTTGCAAGGCAAAAGACACTGTCAAAAAGACAAAGCGGCAACCAACTAACTGGGAAATGATCTTTACCAACCTTACATCCGACAGAGGGCTAATATCCAATAATATACAAAGAACACAAGAAGTTAAACTCCAGGGAGGCAAGTAACCCTATTAAAAAATGGAGTACAGAGCTACACAAAGAGTTCTCACCTGAAGAATATCTAATGACTGAGAAGCACCTAAAGAGATGTTCATCATCCTTAGTCATTAGGGAAATGCAAATCAAAACAACCCTGAGATTCCATCTCACACCAGTCAGGATGGCTAAGATCAAAAACACAGGAGACAGCAGTTGTTGGCAAGAATGTGGAGAAAGAGGAACACTCCTCCACTGCTGGTGGAATTGCAGGCTGGTACAACCACTCTGGAAAGCAGTCTGGCGGTTCCTCAGAAAACTGGGCATGACACTCCCGGAGGATCCGGCTATACCACTCCTGGGCATATTCTCAGAGGCTTTACCTGCATGCAATAAGGACACATGCTCCACTATGTTCATAGCAGCCTTATTTATAATAGCCAGAAGCTGGAAAGAACCCAGATGTCCCTCAACGGAGGAATGGATTCAGAAGATGTGGTATATCTACACAATGGAATACTACTCTGCAATTAAAAACAATGAATTCACGAAATTCCTAGGCAAATGATCAGAACTTGAAAATATCATCCTTAGTGAGGTGACCCAATCCCAAAAGAACACACATAGCATGCAGTCACTGATAAGGGGATATTAACCCAGAATCTCGGAATACCCTAGACACAATTCGCATATCAATAGATTTCTAAAAAGATGGAAGGAGAGACCCCTGGTCCTGGAAAGACTGGATGTAGGGGAACGCCAGGACAGAGAAAGGAGAGGGGGTTGCATGGAGAAAAGAGGGAGGGAAGGGGGCTTATGGGACTTTCAGGGAGGGAGGAAACGGGAAAAGGGAAATGATTTGGAGTGTAAATTAAAAAAAAATTAAAAAAAAAGAAAAAAAAAGAAAAAAAAGAAAATGTGTGCTTGCTTGATGAACTATCAGATGAAATACATTTATTTGCAAATATTTCTCAGTAACTAAACCATTGGCAGTTGTGCAATTGCTGTTTTGTTTTCCAGTAAAAAATTTAAAAATAGTTTAAAATATTTTAAAAAATTGTATTACCAGAAGTAGAGGAGCAAGTATGTTATCTCATTACAGCTGTGTAACAACAGTACTAGGACAGAAACAGACTGCAGTCAATGACTACATCAGAGTAGTAACATTTCCCTCTTAAATATTTAAAAATCTTTTGATTGACACAAAATAGCTCCACAGTAATATAGGTATATGTATATATGACATGCATATATTTTATTATTTATATATAATATATTTATCAATTATTATATTTATTATTTATAGTATTTACACATGTAAATACTTTAGACCTTTTTAGTTGTTTGAAGACAGGCTAACTCTTTACAGTCTAGCTGGCTTGGAGTTGTCTGTTTTGCCCCAAACTGCAACTAATGGTTCTTCTACTGCAGTCTCCCGAGTGTTGGGATTCCAGCCATGCACTGTGGTACTTGCATTGGTATGATTTAATATGTACCGACTAAATCACAGTAATTAATGTTCCCCTTTCTTTATCATCACTTTGTGGTTAGCTCCACATTGTGTGTAATTATGAACTATTATCACTTTACAATTCTATAGAATATGAAACCTTGTTATTTCTTGCTGTGTCTTGGTACATTTAATTTCATCTCTTGCAATCTCTCCCCTCCTTTCTCAGACTCTAATAATTTTGTTATATTTTTTAATCCACATTAAAATATCTATTTATGAAATAGAATAGGTGCTAGTCATCTTTCTGTCTTATTTTACTTAACATAAGGATCTGTAATTCATTCCATTTTGCTGCAAATGAAACCTGTGGTCTGAATCATAACTGTCTTTGAAGATCTGTGTATCAAAACTTCCTCAGACCTTTAAAAGATAGGGCATAATGGGAAATCTCCAGGTAGGTGGAGTTGTGTCTTTAAGGGGACAGAAGAACCTTCAGCCCCTTCTTGTCCTTTGCTTTCTGGCCATGAGGTGAGTGGAGTTACTCCACACTAAGGTGCTATCCTGATATACCACCATAGGTCCAAAGCATTGGGTCCAATTGAGCATGACTAAAATTTACATAAATGTGAGCCTATATAGATGTTTGATATTCAATATTCATACACAGAAGTATGCTGGTTTCAGTGGCACTTCCACTTTGAAATTTTCCATATGATTTCCATAATGACACTGTTAATTTATGCTCCTACCAATAGTTGGAAACACCATTTCTCTATACCCTTCTCAGCATTGGTATTTGTAAACTTTTAAATATCTGTAAGCTTTGTAATAGTCCTTCTAACAAATATCTCATTGAGGTTCACATTATATATCCCTAAGGACTAATGAGGTTGAATATATCTGTATTTTATTTATTGATTCATACAGATCTGTTCCTTATTTGAATTACTTATTTTGAGAAAACCTTTGTTATTGCTTTATTTTTTTGAGATTATAATGTTGTTATAACACTTTTTCTTCCCTTTCCTCTCTATAAAACCTCCTATATATCTCTCTGTGCTCGTTTAACTTCAGGACCTCTGAATTTTACTAATTGTTATGGCATATGTCTACGCATATACAAATGGTCCTACATATAATCTGCACTGTTTGTATAATGTCACTCATATGTATGTTGTCAGGGCTGACCATTTGGTATTGGGTAACCATATTGCATGTCATTCCCTAGAGAAGACTTTTTCTCAAATTCTTAGCATTCCTCAGTTGTCTGTAAATCTTTGGGTCAGGTTGAGGCAGCATGGAATATGCCCTGTCCACTTTGACATGTCTATTAATGTTATCCTTATTCAGTTCATACGTAGCTGGAATTGACTTGAATGCGTCTTTCCAGATGTCCAGCTTTCACATTAGCAGAAGTCACCATGGAAACTTCCAAAGGACGGAGGTAACCAACAGTCCTCCCGGATTTAACATCTATGAAGTACAACAATACAATGGCTATAAAGAAACAATACTCCTCAGGGTCTAACAGGGGCATGCATACCTTAACAGCAACCAAAAGCTCTCTAACTGGACTTAAGGCATGCTCAACAAGAGAGAAAACATTCCTGATACTAGAAACTTCGACAATTATTTGGAGTTATGAATCTTGGAAGAACATCTATTGCTACTATTTTAGTAAAACAACATAATCCTTATGAACACTTGTTCTTACTCTCACAGATAAAGGACTATGTATAGATGGCTACAGATTTGTAATATATTTTGAAGTCAGACAATGTGATTCTTTCAATTTTGTTTGAGATTGCTGTTTGGTTCTTCTGTAATTCCATATGGATTTAGAATTATGGATTTTAGGAAACACACACACACACACACACACACACACACACACACACACACACACACACCAGAGTTAAATCCAGAAACAAGCATATACATGGGCAACCAACTCATTCTTAACAAAGGAGCTAGGTGCTTATTGGAGAAAGGGTGACTTCTTCAACAAAACACATTGAAAAATAATAAAATTGGAACAAGTTTCTTGCTTGCACTAAAATCAGTGCAAAAAGGAGAAGTCTTAGGAGAGTTTTTATTACAAAGCTATGCTATATTTTACTGGTTGCCTTTCCTGCATTAATCATAAAATCATTATTTTTATCCATCCTGTTCATGTGCTGTTACATATATTTAAAAATTTCTTTTACTTTATTTTCAGCAAGAAGAGTTGAACACAGGGCATTACAATGTTGTGCAAGAGTTCTACCACTTAGCTACATCCCAGATGCACATTTTCTTGATTGCTTTGTGTTGTTGGACAGTATTTGCATCCTTTAACTAATCTCCATCTGTTTATGATGGATAATTGTTTTATTGAAAGTTTTTCACTTGTGTTTTGACCAAATCTTCCCCCATCTCTTCTTCAATGACACTCTGTCCTCTCCAGTGCTATCCCTCCAAGGTTGTGTGCTTTTTCTCTCTTTTAACAAAAGACCACTAAGTCCACTTAGTGCTATTATGTTCTCAACAAGGGCACACATCAACTGTGACTACAATGCAAGGTCTGAGATGATGATGAATTATAACTGCTAATATTTTGTTGGGAATTTTTCATTTGTCTTCTTTAATGATTATAGGATAACTTTTGTTGTTGTTTCATTGGTTGGTTTTATTATGTGTATAATCCTGGCTTTGCAGAATGAGTTTGAAAGTTATATTCATTTTCTTTTGGTATTTCTTAGCCATTTTTATTTCTTCTTTTGAGAATTCTCTGTTTATATCTAAAGCCTACATCTCAATAGAGCTGCTTGTTTTCTTGCTGCTTTGTTTTGGTTTATAATGTAATACATTTTAATCTTTTGAGGACTTCATATATCATATATGTATTTTAATCATATCACCCCAAACATTGTTTCTTTTCTTTTCTTTTATAAGATAACTCATGGAGCCTAATTTTGGCTTCCCATATAATTATAGGTATGGACATCCATTGGAGCATAGTCAGCCTACCAGGGGCCACACTCTTAAAGAAAACTGACTCTATAACCCAGAAGTCATCAACTGTCAACCTCTCTTTGATCATGGAAGTGCCCTTGAATCCTAAAGGGGGAAGTTGAAGCCATAGGATCTAAAGGTCATTCTTTTTAAAAACATAATTTGACAAATATCTAGTTTTAGCTTTCCCATATGAATCAAGTTGAATTTAGTTACCAAGCCATATAGTTCTGAACTTTACATTCATATTACTGAGTCATTCTCATTACTTATTTGGACTTTCTGTGTCTCTATAGTTCAGTTTTAATAGATTATACCTGACTAGAAGTTTGTCCACTTTTTCTGTGTCTTCTAATTTCTTTACATTTAATTGCTCATTAGTTTTGAATGACAAATTTCTTATTTCTATATTATCAATTATATTATCTTCTTTTTCCACCTATAGTGTTATTTACTTATGTTTTCTTTCTTTTCCCTCTCCTTGGGACCACAAGGATGGAAAACTCTAATAGCCCATGTGTATCATGGTGGAATAGAGCAGTCATCTCAACTATGTGAGTGTTTTCACCTGCATCTTGGGTGAACAGGATGGTCTTCAGGCACCTCTGGCCTTGATTGCTCTAGGAATGATGAAACATTAACAGCATTTTCCCTCAACTGGCACATGGAATGGACTCACATGCAATTTGATTCAGGGGGAAGCAGTGGTTGGGAATCACTTTAACTATTCACAGATATTGGATCGAATCTGTCGGTGTTGTCAGGGAACCTCAGTATCCTAATGGGAATCCAGGAATCATTTAACTGTCTAGGATGGGGAAGGTAGAAACAAGGTATCCCAGGATCTGTCTCTCATTTTTAGATCTGGTAGTAGTATGGTCACCCAAGGGAGTTGGTTGTAGGGAGACAGAACAATGATAGTCTATTTTTTCTCAACCCTAGACTTGATTGTGCTAAAAAGTCACATCCAGCTGACTGTAGAGGTAGGAAGCGGCATTGGATAACTCTACCATGCACACTCACATTTGTGTCAGTGTTGGTTAAAGCCCACTGCAAGATGCTTAGGCTGCCAGTGACAACCGTGAAACCATCTCTAGTCTATGCAATGGGCTATGGGGCTTTAGGTTTGAGAGTACGCACAGCTTTACATCTTAGTTTCTGTGTATCCTCAAGACCTGCCATGGTAAAACATTTATAGTACAAAGGTATGTACAAGCTTGGGCTTCTGAGTGGCATTCACTCTGCTGTATCAAGGTGAGTTCTCTGGGTTGCAGTGCCCTAAGTAAGGGTAGTGGGATATTGCTGAGATCTCAGGGATTGTGGCCTGTAGAATTTTCTGGCTCCTGGAAGAGTATACATTTGGGTAATAACTCCCTTCTCAAGATGAGATTAAGATTTTAGCTTCTTACACTCAGGGCCTATTGGAAATGACTGTGTGCATTAAACAAAGCATGTTTTAGTTGGGGAGGAAGGACGACAAATACTGACACACCATGTTCTCTCTGTTGCCACTTAAAATTTTAGTCTTATAAGCTTCCCACTTGTCTTTCTGGATTCCAGAATCCTCCTGTGGTAACTCACCTCATAATATAGTTAACTAAATTGCTGCTCTGGTTATTTCTTTTGGAGGAGGAAATAATCTCTGGGAACTTCAATCCAACCATCTTACCATATGCCCACTGCAGCATCCCCAAGCTCACTGTTATTCCTTACGTACTGAGAAGTCCAAGCTTTTGCAATATTGAATATGTCACTTTTACAGGTGATATTTCTTCCTGACACAGAAACAAATGCCTTGCTGAATTCATAAAGAGAATATTTTACCCTCAATGGAGGATAAACAGTTATCTAATCCCACAGTGAACTCTTGGTCTGTGAAAATAGCCCCTTATGCCCTATGATGAGTAACAGACTATTCCCTGCTTTAGAAAAGATAGGTGAGAACTACTGAATTTATTCAAAGGGAAAGTAAAATATTACTGAAAAACAGTATATTAGAGATCAAGTAACAAATAAATTAGAGTAACACATATTTAATACACCTTAATAAGAAATTGCAGTTCCTGCCCAACTTACCCAATATAGATGTGGAAATAGAAGTTTCTGAAAAGGAAGACCCTTGGCAGTAAATAAATACGGTGCCCACGTTTACAGGTTTCAACTCTCTGTGAATATACAACACTCATTGCTTGCTCAAAGGAAATGAGAGGAATATATTTGCCTAAAACAATGGCAAAATAAGAAGACGATGATGATGATGATTATGATGATGATGATGATCATCATCATCATGGTGATGGTGGTGGTGGTAGTAGTGGTGATGATGCCTGTTGGGGTCGGCGGGGGGAGGGGGGCAGCAGCAGCTCCAGAAAGACCACACCAGGCCAAACAGTTCCATGTGAGGTTTATTGAGAAGGGAAAGGGCAAAGGTGATGGTGGAAAGAGAAGAGGGGAAGAGAGAGAGGTGGGGGATGCTTCTCTTATATACAGGGATGATGACATGGTCGCAGGTAAAGGTGAGCCCAGTGGATTCTGGGAATATGGTGGCTGTTGCTTGGTAACAGGTGTATAGGTGGCGCTGTTGGCCTATGTGATGTCACAGGTTTCGGAGGTCCTGATACCAACATTGACGATGATGATGACAATGACGATGATGATGATGATGATGATGATGATGATGATGATGATGATGATGATTATGATGATCATGGTGATAGAAGTGGTGCTGGTGATGGTGGTAGTAGTGGTGTTGGTGGTGGTGATGTCCATCTTGGTGCATTAGTCAGGATTCTTCAAAGATGCCCAAGAGATAGACGATGTATACAGAGTAAGTTTTAAATTTTAATTTTCACGAAACTTTGTTTTTAAAATTGTTTTAAAATATAATTTTCATTTATTTGAGAATTTCACACACATATACAATCTGTTTTGACCAAATTCACTATTTCCTCTTTTCTGACTTCCCCACACCCAACACCCTGTGCCTTGTCTCCCTCTCAACTTCATATACCTATAGAAGCGTTAGGTAGACACAATGGGTTAAAGTGAGTTACTTTAAGAAATTAACTAACAATTACAGAGACTTGGAAGGTTTAAATACTTCAGGGCAAGTAGCAAACAGGAGACCCAGGAAAGAGACTTGCTAGTATAATTCCTCGGTGCTGAGAGGAGCTCAGTTTCCATCTCCTAAGGCCTTTGTCTGATTGCATGAAGCAATCTTGCTGTACGGATCTGTTTTACTCAGACCCCACTAATTTAAATGTTAATCTCATCCAAAATAGAAGCATCCATAATAATTTGAATAGTGTTTGGTGATGAGAATCTGGGCAACACAGTTAAAACAATTTGACTCATGAAGTTAGCCATTACGTTATGGTAACAAGCCTAAACAAAGCTTGTGGCTAGAGAGGTGATTCAGTGTGTCAGGGCTGTTGTGGGGACCTAAGTTTAGATCCAAGAATTTATATAAAAAAGTAGGGCATAACTTCATCTGAAACTCCAGTGCTATGGGAAGCAGAGAGCAGAAGATTGTTGAGGCTTCCTAGCAACCAGCAGAATTTTAGGTTCAATGAGAGGCTCTGTTTCAAAGAAATAAGGCAGAGAGAGACAGCAGTATACACAATGTCTTCCTCTGTCCTTAGCTTTCTGTGAATGCACACAGGCATACACACACCTACTCTGAGTGGATATATCACACACACACACACACACACACACACACACACACACACACACACACACACACACAGAGGCACATACAATATAGCATTTGATTAAAAATAAGTAAAATCACCTAACTTTTGCAATGGTTGTCAGTTGAGAGTTTTATTAGGATACCTCTCATTCAGACATCTTCTCTCCTTTTTCGTTGACTTTAGCATCACTGCTCTCTATCTTCCTACCTTGACTTGACCTAGAAGTGTAGGTTACAAAGCTGGAGGGGTTTGCTGCCTGGTCTAAGTGCTTAAAAGCCTGGTTCCCTTGAGTAAATGTATCACATTTTCTGTATCTATTCCTCTGTTGAAGGATATCTAGGTTCTTTCCAGCTCTGACTGTTATAAACAAGGGTGCTATGAACATAGTAGAGCATGTGTCCTTGTTATATGTTGGAGAATCTTTTGGATATATTCCCAGGAGTGGTATAGCTGGGCCCTCAGGTAGTACTATGTCCAATTTTCCGAGGAACCACCAGAGTGATTTCCAGAGTGGTTGTACCAGTTTACAATCCCACCAACAATGGAGGAGTGTTCCTCTTTCTCCACATCCTCGCCAGCATCTGCTGTCACCTGCATTTTTGATCTTAGCCATTCTGGCTGGTGTGAGGTGGAATCTCAGGGTTGTTTTGATTTGCATTTCCCTAACGACTGAATATCTTGAACATTTCTTTAGGTGCTTCTCAGACATTTGATATTCCTCAGTTGAGAATTCTTTGCTTACCCCTGTACCCCATTTTAATGGGGTTATTTGGTTCTCTGGTGTTTAACTTCTTGAATTCTTTGTATATATTGAATATTAGCCCTCTATTGGATGTAGGGTTGGTAAAGATCTTTTCCAAATCTGTTTGTTGCCATTTTGTCCTATTGATAATATCCTTTGCCTTATAGAAGCTTTGCAATTTTATGAGGTCCCATTTGTTGATTGTTTGTCTTATAGCATAAGCCACTGGTGTTTTGTTCAAGAAAATTTCCTCTGTGTCCATGTATTCGAGGCTCTTCCCCACTTTCTCTTCTATTAGTTTTAGTGTATATGGTTTTATGTGGAGGTCCTTGATCCACTTGGACTTGATGAATGAATAGATATACATTCTTCTACATGCTGACCAACTGTTGAACCAGCACCATTTGTTGAAATTGCTGTCTTTTTTTCCACTGGATGGTTTTAGCTCCTTTGTCAAGGATCAAGAGGCCATAAGTAGTGGGCTCATTTCTGGGTCTTCAATTCTATCCATTGACCTACCTGCTGTCTCTCTGCCAATACCATGCAGTTTTTATCACTATTGCTCTGAGGTCAGGGATGGTTATTTCTCAGTTCTTTTATTGTTGAGAATGTTTTTGATATCCTGGGTTTAGGTTATTCCAAATGAATTTACAAATTGTTCTTTCTAACTCTATGAAGAATTGAGTTGGAATTTTGATTATGACTTTATGAAACTCTTAGGCAAATGATGGAACTAGAAAATATCATCCTGAGTGAAGTAACCCAGTCACAAAAGAACACACATGGTATGCACTCACTCATAAGTAGATATTAGCTCAAAATCTCAGAATATACAAGATAAAATTCACAGACCACTTGAAGCTCAAGAGGAATGAAGACCAAAGTGTGGATGTTTCAGTCCTTCTTAGAAGGGGGAACAAAATCCTCACAGGAGGAAATTCGGAGACAAAGTGTGGAGCAGAGACTGAAGGAAAGAAAGGCCATCCAGAGACTCCCCCACTTGGGTGCTCATCCCATATTCAGACACCAAACCCAGATACTATTGTGGTTGCCAAGAAGTACTTGTTGACAGAAGACTGATATAGCTGTCTCCTGAGAGGCTCTGTCAGAGCCTGACAAGTACAGAGGCAGATGCTCGAAGCCAACCACTGGACTGAGCATAGGGTCCCTAATGAAGGAGTTAGAGGAAGGAGCTGAAGGGGTTTGCAACCTCATAGGAAGAACAATGATATCAATCAACCGGATCCCCCAGTGCTCCCAGGGACTAAATCACCAACCAAAGAGTACACATGGAGGGACCCATGGCTCCACAGACTTATGTAGCAGAGGATGGCCTTGTTGGACATCAATGGGAGAAGTCCTTGGTCCTGTGAAGACTAGATATTCCAGTGTAGAGGTATGCCAGGGCGGGGGAAGCAGGAGTGGGTAGGTGGGTAGGGGAGCACCCTCATAGGAGCAGGGGGAGGGAGGATGGGATATGGGGTTTCCAGAGGGGAAACCAGGAAAGGGGATTACATTTTAAATGTAAATAAATGAAATATCCAATAAGAAAAGGGGAAAAAAGAGCCTGTTTTTCACAAAGATATAATGTTCTTCCTTCTCTTCCTCACTTGAGACTTTCTTACCTCTTTATTTCAAGTTCATCAGCCACAGTGAGATCAAGGTGATGGATACAGCAGGGAGATTTTCTGGTTCAGATACGATTATACCCTTTCAGTGTCTTATTTTTTCTTATTTTAGTAAATATTCATTTAGCAGCCTCACATAGCAGAACTAATGATTATAATTTTGTCCCAAACAAAGGAGGCGACAAATACTGTAATTATATAAAGAACAAATCAAATCACCTAATTAAATAGAGAAGGAAAATCTGCAATAATCACCAAGGTATAGGCCAGTTAACAATGCATAATAAAATAGCCCATAATTTTAAGAGACACAGTGATGCCTGCTTTATCAAGAGGTAAATGCAATAAACAAGTACATTTTTACTTGAAAATATACAGGCTTTATCTATACTAAATTAACCTCAAATGGTCCCTCAAGTGTCAGAATGCTGATTATAGTCTTTATATTTCTTTAGAGAATAGAAAGACATTAATTTAGAGAATAGAAAGATATTTTTCATTCTAGGTGAAAGGAATATTAATACTTATTCATGGGAATTTAAATACTTTTATCTTCATATCCAAAATTGCAGAAATCATTTATAATTGCAGCCAGTTCATGGTATCTACAGCACATAAAGAAACTTGCTTCTCAGATATTTGGCTCATGTTAGTTTCTCTAGCACAGGGTTTCAACCTATGCATCATGACCCCCTTAGGGTTGCATATCAGATATCCTACATCAAATATTTATATTATAGGAGTAAATATCTTAAGAGGAATAAGAATAGTTTATTCTGGAGCCATTTTGAGTGATCATAGCCTGAGAACACAGATTAGGTTTCCCCAATTTACATGTTCCAGTGGAAGTAGTTGTATAGTTTTACATAACAAACAGATCAAGGCAAGATTAAAATAGATTTTAATCTGGTAGGTACACCAGAGAGGCAGGTACTGAAAGATGGGAGAAGATTTTCTATAGTTTTAAGAAGCTATCTGATGACATCCTTAGCTATTGGCTTGGTGGAAACTTGTTGTCCACTAAGTTAATAGATTCCAAAAGGTACCTATGTATTAGTCACTATACTTGTATTCCAGGTACAGAGGTTATTCACCTTGTCTAGGGTTAATTTTAACCCTCTGGAGCAGACATTTCTTTCCTACTTCTATGTTGCAACTGGAAGCTATCACATTCTAATCTTCCCCAGTACTGAAATCATTGTTTTGTTTGTTTTTGTTTTGTTAACTTTTAACTTTTTAGTGGAGCTACCATGAAAAGCAGTTAACATGCCCAGTGAGACTCCATTGGAAAAGACCTAAGTTTTCAGACACATCTTTTTAGGAGTTTTCATTCACACAGCTACAGGGAAACTCATTAGAGTTCTTAGATTCTCAGATATTAGCTTTTGGATCAGTGAAAGTTAGGGTTCTGTTCATACATTTAAGGGGATGTATTTAATAGTCACTAGAATGTTAGGTCACTTACAGTTTGACAACAAATGACAATTAAGGGAGTTAAAGATGGGTAAAGACAGTTTGACTCTAGACCTGCAACATTCCAACCTCTGACATCACTACTGGGTATTTCATCCATAGGTTCTGTTTCTCTGGGTTAGGTGAGATAATATTTTGAAGCAGTTTTAACACAATACTTGACATACAGAGAGCAGTGAATACATTTATTAATTTTTAATTCTGTGATACTGAGCAAAGGACAAAATTCATTTTGCTTTAAATGAAGACATGGCCACAGACTCACTCAAATATAGTAGTGATCTGTTTTCTGATGACTTATTTTGCAAACTGAAGACATAGCAAACTGAATCAATTGCTAGGTAGGAGGAAGGAGGCAGTGAAAAGTAGTTTATTAGCCTACAAAGACTACTAACTGTATTCAAAAACTGTGTGGGTGGGAAGGTAGTTACTGCCTTGTTTTAATTAGAACTCCTTTCAAATATCACAAATGTCAACTTTTGAATGCCTGTTCACAAAAGCTCCACTCAGAAAGTAGAAAAGGTCATACTTTCTCTCTAAGTCCTTTGTTTTAGTTCCTATCACTCTGTCTGGGACAGTAGTACTTAAGATTGTTCTTGTATTCATCCTGCAAATTGCTGCCAGGACACCTTGGTTCTCTACAATGAATCATGATTTTGTCACATCAAATATATCAGTACATGTAAGTAATTTCACTTAAGTAAAAAATAAATATTTTTTAAAGAACATAACTCAAGTCTCAAGCTAAGCCATTCAATGCCTCTGGAATTCCAGCAGCAAGCAGGTGTGTCACAGTCTGCCACGCAGTGGTGTCAGCTCTGCTGATACGCTATGGCTCCTTTTAAAGGAATCTTTGCTTTTGCTGGGCATTTATTTTTTTATTATTTTTATTAATTGACTTTTATTAGATATTTGCTTTATTTACATTTCAAATGGTATCCACTTTCCTCATTACCCCTCTGAAAACCCCCATCCCATTCCCCCTCCCCCTGCTTCTCTCCCACTCCCCCACCCCCAATTTCCTGACTTGCATTTCCCTATTCTGGGGAATCGAGCCTTTACAGGACCAATGACCTCTCCTCTCATTGATGTCTGAAATGGCGTTCTTCTGCTACATATGTAGCTGAAGCCATGGGCCCTCCATGTGTACTCGTTGGTTGGTGGTTTAGTCCCTGGGAGCTCTGGAGGTACTGATTGGTGGGGCTGCAAACCTCTTCAGCTCTTTGGGTCCTTTTTCTAGCTGCTCCACTGGGGACCTTATGCTCAGTCTATTAGTTGGCTGTGAGCCATGGGTATTTTGATCCACTTTCCAATAAGGATCAAAGCATCCACACTTTGGTCTTCCTTCTTCTTTTATTTTTTTTTAATTTTATTTTATTTTCTAAGTTTTTTTTTATTTACATTCAAAATCATTTCCCCTTTCCCGTTTCCTCCCTCCCTCTAAGCCCCCTTCCCTCCCTCTTTTCCCCATTCAACCCCCTCTCGCTTCTCTGTCTTGGCATTCCCCTACATCCAGTCTTTCCAGGACCAGGGGTCTCTCCTTCCATCTTCTTGGAAATCTATTGATATGCGAATTGTGTCTAGGGTATTCCGAGATTCTGGGTTAATATCCCCTTATCAGTGACTGCATACCATGTGTGTTCTTTTGTGATTGGGTTTCCTCACTAAGGATGATATTTTCAAGTTCTGACCATTTGCCTAGGAATTTTGTGAATTCATTGTTTTTAATTGCAGAGTAGTATTCCATTGTGTAGATATACCACATCTTCTGAATCCATTCCTCCGCTGAGGAACATCTGGGTTCTTTCCAGGTTCTGGCTATTATAAATAAGGCTGCTATGAACATAGTGGAGCATGTGTCCTTATTGCATGCAGGTAAAGCCTCTGGGTATATGCCCAGGAGTGGTATAGCCGGATCCTCTGGGAGTGTCATGCCCAGTTTTCTGAGGAACCGCCAGACTGCTTTCCAGAGTGGTTGTACCAGCTTGCAATCCCACCAGCAGTGGAGGAGTGTTCCTCTTTCTCCACATCCTCGCCAACAACTGCTGTCTCCTGTATTTTTGATCTTAGCCATTCTGACTGGTGTGAGATGGAATCTCAAGGTTGTTTTGATTTGCATTTCCCTAATGACTAAGGATGATGAACATCTCTTTAGGTGCTTCTCAGTCATTAGATATTCTTCAGGTAAGAACTCTTTGTTTAGCTCTGTACCCCATTTTTAATAGGGTTACTTGCCTCTCTGGAGTTTAACTTCTTGAGTTCTTTGTATATATTGGATATTAGCCCTCTGTTGGATGTAGGGTTGGTAAAGATCATTTCCCAGTTAGTTGGTTGCTGCTTTGTCTTTTTGACAGTGTCTTTTGCCTTGCAAAAACCTTGTAATTTAATGAGTCCCATTTGTCTATTCTTGATCTTAGAGCATAAGCTATTGGAGTTCTTCTTGAGCTTCATGTGGTCTGTGAGTTGTATCTTGCATTTAAATAGGAATGACAAAGACCTTGAAGGCAACTGCTCCTGTTGGCACCTTCCTTGAGTGTTTCTTTTCAAGTTGGCTGCTAAGCTTAACTCCAGTGCCATGTTCACAAACAGTCTCATACCTCTTATATCTGTCTGATAAACTATGGTGATAAATAAGGTTATCGTTGAATTTTAAACTCCCTTGCCCCTTAAAGCTCTTCTACTGTTTCATGAAGTTTTCTGGGGAGTAAAGGGAAAATACTTATTCACTTCAGATAGGGTATCAATAATAGATCAAGAGGAGAGGGAAGGGAAGAGAGGAAAAGAGGAAAGGTGGGAGAGGAAAAGTAAGAGGAGAGGGAGACTGGAGAGGAGAAGGATTTAGGAAAATGAGACAAGACAGGGATGAAATAAGAGAAAGAAGGGAGATGAGAAGGGAGAGAAAGTGGAGATGAGAAAGACTATCAGGGATCTCTATCTTTATTTATTTCTATCCCTATCTCTATCTAAAATCTCTGTCTGTCTGTCTGTCTGTCTGTCTCTCACTCACTCACTCTATCTATCTATCTATCTATCTATCTATCTATCTATCTATCTATCTATCTATCTATCTATCTATCTATCTATCTATCTATCTATCTATCTATCATCTATCTATCTATCATCTATTTATCTATCTATAATCTATCTATCTATCTATCTATCTATCTATCTATCTATCTATCTATCTATCTATCTATCATCTGTCTATCTAGAGAGAAAATAGGAAAGATGAGAAGAGAAACTGGAAATTGAGATGCATGATAGAGATAGAACAATGAATGGTAGAGGAGAAATGGGAGAGTTGAGAGAGGTAAGAGATAGAGACAACGATATATCTATATCTATATTTATATCTTTATATCTATCTATCTATCTATCTATCTATCTATCTATCTATCTATCTATCTATCTATCTATCTATCTATCTATCTATCGAGACAGAGACAGAGAGAATTAAAGAAGCAATGGCACAGAGATATGAGGTTCACCTTAAATCAGAGATAGACTTAATTTGACCTCTAATTACAAGGTAACAATTCCAGACCCAGGTATGTGATCATTTCTGAATACTATCTGAAAGGGGCACTATACATTTAGTTTAACAAAATTGATTTTGTATCTAAAACCCCCATCCATCTGTAAAGTCCCTTCCTGTTTTTTCCTAGCTTATTACAGAAAATAAATCCCTAGCTTATCTAGACTTTCTATGTTTATAAATCAGATTTATCTAGTAGCTAGTCTCTCTCTCCTCTCTCTCTCTCTCACACACACACACACACACACACACACACATGAGACAGAGAGAGAGAGAGAGAGAGAGAGAGAGAGAGAGAGAGAGAGAGAGAGAGAGAGAGAGAGAGAGAGAGAAAGAATCTTTTGCTCTGAGACAATTTCCCCTCCATGCACCAAGACCTATCAGTGGAATTTTACAGCACAGGAATCTGATAGCATTTTAATTAAGTCCACTCAGCCTTCCTATTACACCCAGACTTGGGAGTTTGCAGGTTAATATAGTCTCCTTAATTATAATGATAAGGCTTTATAAAAAAAAAATCTGATCTAGTAACAACTTAGCAACCTCATGCTTAATTACCCAGGATTCTGCTTGCTGACCTCCAGATCCTCTAAGGGCACTCTAGGAGTGGTGCTTGTCTTGCCACTTAGAAAATGTATTCTTTTGCCATTTTGGACAGTGGGTAAACTTTAACTCATTAGACTGGCTTTAGATACAACAAAGACAGTAGCCCCACAGTCAAGCCACAAGCATCTCACCGATAGAAAATCTGCGAATCCTCCTGTTAAACAGAAAGACATGACACTTCAGTTTTCAGTTACTGATTAAAATGCTTTTCCCTGGGACCTCCACTGTACTTGAGAAATGGGAGTGTGGTGCAGAGACTCTCACCTTTGGCACCATGAATACAAGCTTGACATAATCTCTTCTATGTGAAGAGTTTGGACATTATGGGGTGTTTCTGAGCATCCTTGCCTCTTTCTCTGTAGCTTCCAGCAGGAGCCCCATCACCATTGTAATGATGGAAATTGTCTCCCGATGTTGACAAAAGGTAATGTTTGCTGAAAACTGCTGCTGTAAAGGATAGATATGTGACTCTATAGTAGACTCTGCTTCCCCCTAGAAGATATAACTTTGGGGACACTCTGAACTCTTGCTACATTTTATTTAGTGTGTGTATGTACAAATGCATGGTACAAGAGTGGAGGACAGCTAGCAGGAGTATATCTTTCTTTATGCCATGTGCAGCTCAAGGATTTAACTCAAGTAGTCAGGCTTGGCAGAAGGCGCCTCTGCCTATTGAGTCATCTCTCCACCCATATTTGACATCTTAATTTCCATATTTATCAAACCAGACCACTACTCACACTACATGGTGGTGCTATGGGAATCAAATGATGATTCCTGGTGCATAGGAAGCACTCAAAATATAAACTAGTATTAATATTAGTTGTTTCTTAAACATAATCAATATTTTATAAATTGTTTTCATGTAGGCACAGTATAACGAAATGAACAAACTAGGACCAGGTACTCTCTACAACTATTAAGGACAGTTCTACAATGGGTCATAGATACAAATGCAATTTCTCATTTTTTCTTATTCTTTTGGCCATGAGAAAGGTTTCTCTTTGTTCTATTATATTCTCCTGTAAAGAACATAAGGCCATGTTTTTAAAGATGTACCAACTCATACAAGCTTGCAAACCAAAACAAACTCAAACCAGCTCAATTCTTGCCTGTTTGCTTCATTCCCTTACACTGACTTCTAACCTCCATGTGCACACATGTGCACATGTGCACAAGCAAACGTACCTAGGCACATGTATGCATACACACAAGCACATAAATCACACACAAATAAAAACCAAACGGATTTCAGATCTTTGGATAGTGACATGATGAACTGATACATGACCCTGCCTACACTGAGTTAATACAGAGACAGACTGAAGGTTTAGTTAGGAATTTTAGAATATTTTTTATGTAGGAAACTTGGGAGACTTTGTGATTACTTGAACTGAAAGTTAAACACCTGGGAGCTCCCAGAGACTGTGCTACCAACCAAAGGGCATACATGGGCTGATCTGAGTCCCCTGGCTCATGTGTAGCTGAGGGCTGCCTTATCTAGCCTCAGTGGGAGAGGACATGACTAATTCTGTAGACACTTGATGCACCAGGGTTTGGGTACATGGTGAACACCATGACTTGGATGGGGGCAACACTCTCTCAGAAGTGAAGGGGAGGGGTGATAGAGTAGAAACCATGGGAGGCAGGATAGGGAAGAGGGCAGCATTTGGAATGTAAATACATACATACATACATACATATTTTAAAAATGAAAAGAAATCAAGTTTTAAGACACCAGATAATTGCATGATTATTCAATACACTTGGAAAAGATAGTCTTTAGGATTTGATAGTTGGAGGCTGCTTTCATATGATGCAGTCATACATGTATATCTGGCATGTTCACACTCCATGAATATTTCCTAGCATGTTTCCCTGAAAGTTGACTTTCTGCTGACAGACCTCCCCAGTGTTCCTGACACCCCTGTAAATCCAGGCCTACTGATTAAGGAGAGGAGGGATATATATTTCATCTAGATTTCAAACCAACATTTTTAACTTCATTCATCAGGAGAGTGGCAATGGACCAAAGAATAAACACTGGCGAGAATTTCCTTCATAGTCCACTGGGATTTTTCCTTCCACTGTATTGTCTCTGAAGAAAGTGACCAGAGCTCAGATATGTTAGATTTAGGTGGGATTTTCACTTCTTTGAAAGTGGGCATTAAGAGTCACTTCTAATTTCTGTTTTCTACATGAAAAGATAAAAAAGAAAAACATGGCTGAAGAGCTTGCTCTGTGGTTAGAGATTTGATGATCTTGCAGAGGACTCAGATTAGGTTTCCAGAACCTCCATCACAGCTCCCAACTATCTGATACTCCAGTTATTGAAGATCCAACATTCTCTTTGTGGCTCTTTGAGAAATGAATCTACACAGATTTACATATAGACAAAGCACTCATACACATAAAGTATAAAAGAATTAATAAATAAGCTAAAGGAAGCATACAATAATCCTAGTAGATCATGTCTTTAACAGATATTAGAGACTTCAGAAAATACCTTATTTATTTTACATTTTAAAAAAATGTTTTATTTTTTTATTTAAGAGTGTGTATGTGTGTATATGACTTTGTCAACATGTGAGTGAAAGCACCTGAGGAGGCAGAGGAGAATGCTGGATCCCTGGAGTCGGAGTTAAAGGCAGTTGTGAATTCCATGACGTGGGTTGTAAGAATCAATCTTAGCTTTTCTGGAAGAGCAGAAAGAATTTTTAACCAGTGTAAAGGGAAAAATCTATCTTTCTGCCTGTCTATCTAATCTTATCTATCTGTCTGTCTGTCTGTCTATCTATCTGTCTATCTGTCTGTTTATCTATCTGCCTTCCGAAGAGACTGATTTTGAGTTCCATAATTATTGCATTAGAATGAAATGGACATTTTGAAAAACATAGTACTTATTAGTCCCACATGTATGTCAAGAGCTATTTATGTAGTAATATTCAAATTACCAGTTGTATAGGTCTAAACTCTAAGCCCTGGGAGGACATCTGGCTGTCTAGGGTCACAAAGCTAGAGCAAAGATGAAGATTCCATAATTTCTTATCCAGGGTTCTTTGGTAGAAGGACTCAGATCTTGAGATGCTGCTGGGTTCGCACATCTCATGCGTGTTCTCATAGATGCTGTGCACACACGGCAGAGCTGCTTCAGATGAAGCAGTGATGAGAGTGTACCACCAACCTCACCCCTTCATCTGCTCTTCAGTTTCTTCTTTTTTCAGCTACAGTTCTGAGGCTTCCTGTGGCTCCCAATTGGAAAATAACTGCTCTGGGAAAGGTATTAACAGCTGGAGTCCAATCTGTTGGTCTTCTCTATTTCTTTCTTCTTCTGAAGATAAAGTTGGCAGCATTTATAAATACAACCCAGATGAGAAATTTTTAGCTTTTACTTCACCATATCCAATGCAATTGAAACAGTGTGACATTTGCTAGCAGATTAGTGGAATTTTAAGTGAATATTTTATCGCACAAGTAAATTTGAATTGATTATATATTAAATACTTTAGGTACACATAGTTATCTTCTTTTGATGACATTGCCATGCTTATATAAACATTTTTATACAGGAAAATAACATAAAGTCCAATTGCGAATTTTGTGAATAAGAGTCATCACTAAATTTTCAGTATAATTATTTGTAAAAAGAGCATGCACATTACTGACTTTTGTGCAACCACTTAAACCATCACTTTCTCAGGTGAATTTGAAAATGACTGTTTTATCAATAATCTTTATTTTCCCCTCAGCTCACTAAAGTATATTATTCATAACAACTATATGATATATATGCAAATATATCTGATATATATACACACACATATACATATACACATATATATGAGTTAAAAATAATATTGTTACCAGTTTAAACATGTATTCTTATTAGCATTCACCACATAAAAAAATCCTCCTGATTATAGAAGCACCACATTTTAAAAGGAACCAATAAAAGTTAAAATGTCAAAACTAGAGGGAGGGCTTTGATGTTTAAGATTGTTGTTCCCCCAATATTACAGGCACAAATCCTATTAGGCATCAAGAGAACTACCCTCCATTTTAGAGGAAGGAAGAACTCCCCCAAGGTCATCTTTTAACATGCTCATGGAAGGCTGCTTAAAATTACTATCTTAAAAAACGCAACCCTTCAAAAATAACATTTGAATGCTGAAAAATCTATGTCTTCTCATGTATTTTTGAGTTACAAATATGAGCAAAATTGTTTGACAAATGTCAGAAAGGTTATGAAGGTGGAATTTCTTTTAGAAAATTTATAAGAATGCTTTGCCTATACAAATATGTGTGCATCCCTTGCATATCCAGTGCCTGCAGAAGACAGATGAAACATCAAATTCCTTGGGACTGGAGCTAAAGAAGGTCTTTGAAACATTATATGGGTACAGAGGATCAAACTATATTCTCTGGAAGAGTAGAAAGCACTCATCTGCTGAATTATCATTCCAGCCCCAGAGGAGCAACTTTAATGAAGATGGAGTCAATGTAGGCTATCAATGCTTTGTTTCAGAGCACAGTTTCCTAACAGATAGTAAACATTGTCAATGGAGCAAGATTAATGCACACCCCCCCCTCTGCCAAGCTTCTCTACTCTCATTAAACATAACAGAAAGAGGATTCGAGGTTACAGAAAGCAGAGAAGAATGAATAGTTTGTCAGTTTGGATATTATTGTAGTTCTTAGTTTAAAGGAATACATGATTTAAGTTACTTTTGTTTTATGCCACAGTTAAAGTGATCAGTTCTTATCCTTCATGTCATTATATAGAGGGGAAAGAGTGAGTCATCTTTTCCACACCTTTTTCTTCACCTAGTGATGGGTTACATTTTTAGTGCTACCTTCTGGAAATCTCTTAGGAATGATGGTTATAGTAATTCTGTCAATTATAGCAAATGATATTTACATTTCTCAAAATAATACAATGTTGGCCACATAGTACATAAGCAAAGTAAGATACATGGGAAGAAGATTAAGTTCTTACTTCTAGTAATGTTCAGTTGATATTAGATCTTAAGGTACAATTAAACCATCAGAACATATTAATGTTTTGGTTTTATCCTTCCCCAAAGATAGGACTTTCATTTATTTTTTCCTAATTCTTTAGGTAACAATTAACATTCAAGTATAAAGAGAAACTTATCTTAATTTTCAAATCTTTTTTTAAAATTTGTATCTAATTTTTGTTTGTAAATGAATTGCCTCTGAATGCATGACATGAGGGCCTGAGAACCCTCATGCAAAGTGTGCAAGTGCATCGGATCCCCTGAAATTGGAACTTTTCAAGGTTGTGAGCTGGGTGCTAGGACTTGAACCCAGGTTTTCTGCAAGAGGAACAAGTGCGCTTAACTGCTCAACTATCTTTCTAGCTCCACCATTTCTGTTCTTGTTCATACTTCTTGTATTGGCTAGTTCTTGAATGCCCTCTTCCATATCCTACATCTGATCTCTGTCTGTTCCGTGGAGCTGTCAGACCAACTCAAATGACGCCTTGGTTATTCTCTTCAGCCAGAGCTAGGAGTCATTTTGAATTGGAGTAATTTTTTCCCCTCAGGAGAAATGTAGCAATGTCTAAAGATATCTTTCATTATTCCGATTGTGGATGAGCATGTGAGAGGCATCTGGCAAAAGGATTGCAGTTCTACAATATAGAGGGTACAACAGACAGTGAAGATTTACCCATCCTGCTTGTCAGTCATGCTGAGTTTTAGAGTGTTCCAAAATCTCACATCCATATGATCCTTATTATTATTTTTTTCTTTATTTTTTTATTTTCTAAGTTTTTTTTATTTACATTCAAAATCATTTCCCCTTTCCCGTTTCCTCCCTCCCCGAAAGTCCCATAAGCCCCCTTCCCTCCCTCTTTTCTCCATTCAACCCCCTCTCCTTTCTCTGTCCTGGCGTTCCCATACATCCAGTCTTTCCAGGACCAGGGGTCTCTCCTTCCATCTTCTTAGAAATCTATTGATATGCGAATTGTGTCTAGGGTATTCCGAGATTCTGGGTTAATATCCCCTTATCAGTGACTGCATACCATGTGTGTTCTTTTGTGATTGGGTCACCTCACTAAGGATGATATTTTCAAGTTCTGACCATTTGCCTAGGAATTTTGTGAATTCATTGTTTTTAATTGCAGAGTAGTATTCCATTGTGTAGATATACCACATCTTCTGAATCCATTCCTCCGCTGAGGGACATCTGGGTTTTTTCCAGCTTCTGGCTATTATAAATAAGGCTGCTATGAACATAGTGGAGCATGTGTCCTTATTGCATGCAGGTAAAGCCTCTGGGTATATGCCCAGGAGTGATATAGCTGGATCCTCTGGGAGTGTCATGCCCAGTTTTCTGAGGAACCGCCAGACTGCTTTCCAGAGTGGTTGTACCAGCTTGCAATTCCACCAGCAGTGGAGGAGTGTTCCTCTTTCTCCACATCCTCGCCAACAACTGCTGTCTCCTGTATTTCTGATCTTAGCCATTCTGACTGGTGTGAGATGGAATCTCAAGGTTGTTTTGATTTGCATTTCCCTAATGACTAAGGATGATGAACATCTCTTTAGGTGCTTATCAGCCTTTAGATATTCTTCAGGTAAGAACTCTTTGTTTAGCTCTGTACCCCATTTTTAAGAGGGTTACTTGCCTCTCTGGAGTTTAACTTCTTGAGTTCTTTGTATATATTGGATATTAGCCCTCTGTCGGATGTAAGGTTGGTAAAGATCATTTTCCAGTTAGTTGGTTGCTGCTTTGTCTTTTTGACAGTGTCTTTTGCCTTGCAAAAACTTTGTAATTTAATGAGGTCCCATTTGTCTATTCTTGATCTTAGAGCATAAGCTGTTGGAGTTCTGTTCAGGAAATTTTCCCCTTTGCCCATATGTTCAAGGTTCTTCCCTAGTTTCCTTTCTATTAGTTTCACTTTGTCTGGTTTTATGTGGAGATCCTTGATCTACTTGGAATTGAGCTTAGTGCAGGGAGATAAGAATGGGTCAATTTGCATTCTTCTGCATGTTGACCTCCAGTTGAGCCAGCACCATTTGTTGAAAAGGCTATCTTTTTTCCACTGGATGGTTTTAGCTCCTTTGTCAAAGATCAAGTGACCATAGGAGTGTGGATACATTTCTGGGTCTTCAATTCTGTTCCATTGATCTATATGCCTGTCACTGTACCAATACCATGCGGTTTTTAACACTATTGCTCTGTAGTACAGCTTGAGGTCTGGGATACTGATTCCCCCAGAGGTTCTTTTACTCTTGAGAATAGTTTTAGCTATTCTGTGTTTTCTGTTATTCCAGATGAATTTTTGAATTGCTCTTTGTAACTCTATGAAGAATTGAGTTGGGATTTTGATGGGGATTGCATTGAATCTCTATATTACTTTTGATAAGATGGTCATTTTTACTATATTAATCCTGCCAATCCATGAGCATGGCAGATTTTTCCATCTTCTGAGGTCTTCTTCAATTTCTTTCTTCAGAGACTTGAAGTTCTTGTCATACAGATCGTTCACTTGTTTGGTTAGAGTCACGCCAAGATACTTTATATGGTTTGTGGCTATCGTGAAGTGTATCATTTCTCTTACTTCTTTCTCAGCCTGCTTATCCTTTGAGTATAGGAAGGCTACTGACTTGCTTGAGTTGATTTTATATCCGACCACTTTGCTGAAGTCGTTTATCAGCTGTAGGAGTTCTCTGGTGGAGTTCTTTGGGTCGCTTAAGTATACTATCATATCGTCTGCAAATAGTGATAGTTTGACTTCTTCCTTTCCAATTTGTATCCCTTTGACCTCTTTTTGTTGTCTAATTGCTCTAGCTAGAACTTCAAGTACTATATTGAAAAGATATGGAGTGAGAGGGCAGCCTTGTCTAGTCCCTGATTTTAGTGGGATTGCTTCAAGTTTCTCTCCATTTAGTTTGATTCTGGCTACCGGTTTGCTGTAAATTGCTTTTACTATGTTTAGATATGGGCCTTGAATTCCTGATCTTTCCAAGACCTTTAGCATGAAAGGATGCTGAATTTTGTCAAATGCTTTCTCAGCATCTAATGAGATGACCATGTGGTTTTTTTCTTTGAGATTGTTTATGTAGTGGATTACATTGATGGATTTCCTTATATTGAACCATCCCTGCATCCCTGGGATGAAGCCTACTTGATCATAGTGAATGATCGTTTTGATGTGTTCTTGGATTCGGTTGGCAAGAATTTTATTGAGTATTTTTGCATTGATATTTATAAGAGAGATTGGCCTGAGATTCTCTTTCTTTGTCGGATCTTTGTGTGCTTTTGGTATTAGTGTAATTGTGGCTTCATAGAACGAGTTGGGTAGTGTTCCTTCTGTTTCTATTTTGTGGAACAGTTTGAAGAGTATTGGTGTTAGGTCTTCCTTGAAAGTCTGATAGAATTCTGCACTAAAACCATCTGGACCTGTGCTTTTTTTGGTTGGAAGACTTCCAATGACAACTTCTATTTCTTCAGGGGTTATAGGATGGTTTAGATGGTCTATTTGATCCTGATTTAATTTTGGTATTTGGTATCTGTCAAGGAAATTGTCCATTTCCTCAAGATTTTCTAGTTGTGTTGAATACAGGTTTTTGTAGTAGGATCTGATGATTTTTTGAATTTCCTCAGTTTCTGTTGTTATCTCTCCTTTTTCGTTTCTGATTTTATTAATTTGGGTACTATCTCTGTGCCCTCTGGTTAGTCTGGCTAAGGGCTTATCTATCTTGTTGATTTTCTCCAAGAACCAACTCCTCGTTTTGTTGATTCTTTGTATGGTTTTATTTGTTTCTACTTGATTGATTTCAGCCCTGAGTTTGATGATTTCCTGCCTTCTACTCCTCTTTGGTGTATTTGCTTCTTTTTGTTCCAGGGCTTTCAGGTGTGCCATTAAGCTGTTAGTGTATGCTGTCTCCCGTTTCTTTTTGGCGGCACTCAGGGCTATGAATTTTCCTCTTAGCAATGCTTTCATTGTGGCCCATAAATTAGGGTATGTTGTGCCTTCATTTTCATTAACTTTCAAAAAGTCTTTGATTTCTTTCTTTATTTCCACCTTGACCAAGTTATCATTGAGTAGAGCATTGTTCAGCCTCCATGTGTACGTGGGTTTTCTTTTGTTTTTGTTGCCATTGAAGACCACCCTTATTCCATAGTGATCTGATAGGAGGCATGGGATTAGTTCTATCATCTTATATCTGTTGAGGTCTGATTTGTGACCAATTATGTGGTCAATTTTGGAGAAGGTACCATGAGGTGCTGAGAAGAAGTTGTATTCTTTAGCTCTAGGATGAAATGTTCTATATATATCAGTTAGTTCCATTTGGTCCAAGGCTTCAATTAGATTCACTGTGTCCCTGTTTAGTTTCTGCTTTCCTGAATGATTCATTTCAGAGAGCGGGGGTGTTGAAGTCACCCACTATTATTGTGTGCAGTGTGATGTGTGCTTTGAGCTTTAGTAAAGTTTCTTTTACGAATGAGGGTGCCCTTGCATTTGGGGCATAGATATTCAGAATTGAGTATTCTTGTTGCTGGATTTTTCCCTTGATCAATATGTAGTGTCCTTCTGTGTCTTTTTTGATGACTTTAGGTTGAAAATCAATTTTATCTGATATTAGGATGGCTACTCCACCTTGTTTCTTGGGGCCATTTACTTGTAAAATTGTTTTCCAGCCTTTTACTCTGAGGTAGTGTTTGTCTTTGACACTGAGGTGCGTTTCCTGCATGCAGCAAAATGCTGGGTCCTGTTTACGTATCCAGTCTGCTAGTCTATGTCTTTTTATTGGGGAATTGAGACCATTGATATTAAGAGAGATTAAGGCATAGTGATTATTGCCATCTGCCCTTCTTGACACTTTCTTTATGTTTGAGTGGTTATCTACTTTTGGGTTTGATTCAAGAAGGTTATTATCTCATTTTTTCCAGAGTGTTGTTTCTCTCCCTGTATTGGCGGTTTCCACCTATTATCCGTTGCAGGGCTGTCTTATTATTATTTTTAATTAAAAATATTTAGTCTCATTGGGATTACTAGCCTGTGGTTATGTCTGTAGAGAATTGTCTTAATTATATTTACTACAAACTCTCAGTCTAAAAGCAGTCAACTTTAGTCTTAGGCTTTAGATACTGAATTGTATGAGAGTGGAGAAAACCCTCTGAGTTGTACCTAGGTGCATATTACTCTCTGCTGTTGGCTGTGGATCGGACCAATTGCTAAAAGTTCACACCACTGTGACTTCCCTGCAGTGATGGGCTATAACATGGAGCTGTGAGACAAATAAACAATTCCTCCTTAAACAAAGGCTGAAATCAGGATCAGCATAGAGCCTTTTCTTTCAACAGATAGTAATTTTGTAGGAATTCAGTCACTTGGAATATAGTAAGGGGAATGATATATATATATATAATTTTAATCTAAATATTTAAATTTATAACAATATTTAAATTTTAAAAGGTTATATTTTTCCTGAAAGTGTCTTTCTGTGATAGGTCACATTTTTATTTTTTTGAATCAATGTCTTTGGCCAATCTCTAATACCAGCTCTTATTTCAACACTATTTTTGAGTCATCAACACTGGAGCGTTTTATATTTTAATTAAACTTATTTTAAATGATACATAAAAGCAAAATTTTACCTATTAATGGGGTAATATATTTTCAGAAGTATATTCTTTGCCTAATCTTTATTTATTTTGAGTGTGTATGTTCATTTACATGATCATTTGTGCATGACATACTTGTGCAGTGGTCCAAGGACAGTCTCCAGTATCTGTTTTCACATTTCTCATTTGAGGTATGGTCTTATTATTCTGTGTTATCCTGGCTAGCTGTCCCCTGAACTTCTAGGGATTCTCTTGTCTTCATCTACCATTATGTCTTAGGAGCTGTGGGGTTACAGAGACCTGCTCTACTGCATGTGGTTCTTACATGAGCTCTGGGGACTTAAACTCATGCCCTCATGTTTTTTGTGATCAGATGTTACCCACCAAGTCATCTCCCCAGCTTTCTGTCACCTTTGAATTAAGCTAAACATATCTATACCCCAAATATTTATCATTTCTCTGTGACTAAGAACTTTCAAATTCCTTTCTTCCATCTTGCTGTTATGTTCAGTACATTGTGCTTTGAGCTCAAGCAGATACATCAGCTTTTCTTGTGTCACACTCATTATTTATAGCAAAACTGTTTCACTCTTGGTGATGTGAATTATTCATTAATTTAAGTGCAAGGCATGATGTTATCAAAGAAAAGAACTGGATTATACCCAGGCTGTGCTGGGATTTGTGAGGCTATAGGAAGATTTTCTTTTATGACAAGACTGTTCCTAGGGAGACACAGCATACACATCTACCCACCCCAGATAAGGAGCCCAAAGTACAGATACCCTCAAAATCCATCTTGGTGAACCAATAAATGTTATTGGGATTGTTTAAAGGATATGGGTGGGGGTTATTCTCAGGAGCAGAAATGACTCAAAGATGAAAGCACACCACAGCATGGGTGACAGTTCATAAAAGCTGGAATTTTGGCAGGCACTGAATAACCTGGAGGCAACTCAATGGGTTGAAGTGCCCTTTCCATTGACTTAGTTGGTAAAAGTCTCTTTGAGGCACTTTAGACTATTTCTGCTTCTTCCAAGTTGCGGCTCTACTCTGAGAGTCTTTTTTGCAGCTTTGCTTAGGTGACTTCTCAGCAGGCTTTATTGCTTACTATGGTAGAGAGGAGAATAATAAATGTGGTCAGTTTCAGGGACTTTCTGAAGTTCTTGTGAGTTGCTTACCTTTCTGCTTAGGGAGATTCCCTGCAGAATGGAATGTTTCAATCTTGAAGAAAACTTTTATATAACACCGCACATAAGAAAATAAAAAGAAATTAGAAAATTCATCATTTCACAGCTCCCACAAAAGAAAGGGGCAGTATATCTTTTATTCATTCTTCTCATATTTGTGATTTCCATATGATACATGCAGTCAGATCACAAATGAGAAGAAATGAAATTTTTTTTTTTTTGGTTTTTCGAGACAGGGTTTCTCTGTGTAGCCTTGGCTGTCCTGGAACTCACTCTGTAGACCAGGCTGGCCTCGAACTCAGAAATCCACCTGCCTCTGCCTCCCAAGTGCTGGGGTTAAAGGCGTGCGCCACCACCGCCCGGCAATCAAGTAATCAAAGCAACTTAAAACATTTTGGCTAACACAGAGTTAAATGCCTCTTTTTTTTTGTACTGAAAACATTTGTTATGCCAGTCTCAGAAAATGCATAATCCCTGGGTCTCATTAGAATTATCACAGTTTTTTTCCCCCTTTCTTTTTTTTTTTTTTTTTTTTTTTTTTAATTTAATTTTATTTTATTTTTTTAATTTACATTCCAAATCACTTCCCCTTTCCCGTTTCCTCCCTCCCCGAAAGTCCCATAAGCCCCCTTCCCTCCCTCTTTTCTCCGTTCAACCCCCTCTCATTACTCTGTCCTGGCGTTCCCCTACATCCAGTCTTTCCAGGACCAGGGGTCTCTCCTTCCATCTTTTTAGAAATCTATTGATATGCTGATTGTGTCTAGGGTATTCTGAGATTCTGGGTCAATATCCCCTTATCAGTGACTTCATACCATGTGTGATCTTTTGTGATTGGGTTACCTCACTAAGGATGATATTTTCAAGTTCTGACCATTTGCCTAGGAATTTCGTGAATTCATTGTTTTTAATTGCAGAGTAGTATTCCATTGTGTAAATATACCACATCTTCTGAATCCATTCCTCCGTTGAGGGACATCTGGGTTCTTTCCAGCTTCTGGCTATTATAAATAAGGCTGCTATGAATATAGTGGAGCATGTGTCCTTATTGCATGCAGGTAAAGTCTCTGGGTATATGCCCAGGAGTGGTATAGCCGGATCCTCCGGAAGTGTCATGCCCAGTTTTCTGAGGAGCCGCCAGACTGCTTTCCAGAGTGGTTGTACCAGCCTGCAATTCCACCAGCAGTGGAGGAGTGTTCCTCTTTCTCCACATCCTCGCCAACAACTGCTGTCTCCTGTGTTTTTGATCTTAGCCATCCTGACTGGTGTGAGATGGAATCTCAGGGTTGTTTTGATTTGCATTTCCCTAATGACTAAGGATGATGAACATCTCTTTAGGTGCTTCTCAGCCATTAGATATTCTTCAGGTGAGAACTCTTTGTGGAGCTCTGTACCCCATTTTTTAATAGGGTTACTTGCCTCTCTGGAGTTTAACTTCTTGAGTTCTTTGTATATCTTGGATATTAGCCCTCTGTCGGATGTAAGGTTGGTAAAGATCATTTCCCAGTTAGTTGGTTGCCGCTTTGTCTTTTTGACGGTGTCTTTTGCCTTGCAAAAACTTTGTAATTTAATGAGGTCCCATTTGTCTATTCTTGATCTTAGAGTATAAGCTATTGGAGTTCTGTTCAGGAAATTCTCCCCTGTGCCCATATGTTCAAGGTTCTTCCCTAGTTTCCCTTCTATTAGTTTCAGTGTGTCTGGTTTTATGTGGAGATCTTTGATCCACTTAGAATTGAGCTTAGTGCAAGGAGATAAGGATGGGTCAATTTGCATTCTTCTGCATGTCATGATGCTATTAGAGGATCACAAGAAGGACACAAATAAATCTCATAAAGAGTTACAGGAGACCATGAATCAACGGTTAGAAGCCCTTACAAAGGAAACACAAAAATCGCTTAGAGAAATGCGGGAGAACATGGATCAAAAGATGGAGGCGCACAAGGAGACAACACAAAAATCGCTTAACGAGATGAATCAACGGGTAGATGCACTCACAAAGGAATCACAAAATTTGCATAAAGAAATGCAGAAGAATATGGGTCAACAGACGGATGCCCATAAGGAGGCAACACAAAAATTGCTTAAAGAAATGAATCAACGGTTAGATGCCCTTACAAAGGAAACACGAGAACTGCTTAAAGAAATGCAGGAGACGATGGATCAACAGATGGAATCCCATGAGGAGGAAACACAAAAATCGCTCAGAGAAATGCAGGAGAACGTGGGTCATCAGGAAGAAATCCTGAAAGAGGTAATGCAAAATTACCTTAAAGAAATACAGGAAAATACAAACAAACAAGTGAAGGATCTCAGCAAATCCATCCAGGAACTAAAAAAGGAAGTAGAAACAACTAAGAAATCACAAAGGGAGACAACTTTGGAGATAGAAAACCTTGGGAAGAAATCAGGAGTCATAGATGCAAACATCAACAATAGAATACAAGAGATGGAAGAAAGAATCTCAGGTGCTGAAGATTCCATAGAAAGCATCGACTCAACAGTCAAAGAAAATGCAAAATGCAAAAAACGCGTAACCCGAAACATCCAGGAAATCCAGGACACAATGAGAAGACCAAACCTAAGGATTATAGGTATAGATGAGAGTGAAGATTTGCAACTTAAAGGGCCAGTAAACATCTTCAACAAAATTATGGAGGAAAACTTCCCTAACTTAAAGAGAGAGATGCCGATGAACATACAAGAAGCCTACAGAACTCCAAACAGACTGGACCAGAACAGAAATACCTCCCGTCACATAATAATCAAAACACCGAATGTTCTAAACAAAGAAAGAATACTAAATGCAGTAAGAGAAAAGGGCCAAGTAACATACAAAGGAAGACCTATCCGAATCACATCAGACTTCTCACCAGAGACTATGAAAGCCAGAAGATACTGGGCAGATCTCATGCAGACACTAAGACAGCACAAATGCCAGCCTAGACTACTATACCCAGCAAAACTCTCAATCACCATAGATGGAGAGACCAAGATATTCCATGATAAAACCAAATTTTCACAATATCTTTCCACAAATCCAGCCCTGCAACGGATAATAGGTGGAAACCTCCAATACAGGGAGAGAAACAACACCCTGGAAAAAATGAGATAATAACCTTCTTGAATCAAACCCAAAAGTAGAGAACCACTCAAACATAAAGATAGCGTCAAGAATGGCAGATGGCAATAATCACTATGCCTTAATCTCTCTTAATATCAATGGTCTCAATTCCCCAATTAAAAGACATAGACTAGCAGACTGGATACGTAAACAGGACCCAGCTTTTTGCTGCATGCAGGAAACGCACCTCAGTGTCAAAGACAAACACTACCTCAGAGTAAAAGGCTGGAAAACAATTTTACAAGCAAATGGCCCCAAGAAACGAGGTGGAGTAGCCATCCTAATATCGGATAAAATTGATTTTCAACCCAAAGTCATCAAAAAAGACACAGAAGGACACTACATACTGATCAAGGGAAAAATCCACCATCAAGAACTCTCAATCCTGAATATCTATGCTCCAAATGCAAGGGCACCCTCATTCGTAAAAGAAACTTTACTAAAACTCAAAGCACACATCGCACCGCACACAATAATAGTGGGTGACTTCAACACCCCGCTCTCTGAAATGGATCGTTCAGGAAAGCAGAAACTAAACAGGGACACAGTGAATCTAATTGAAGCCTTGGACCAAATGGAACTAACTGATATATATAGAACATTTCATCCTAGAGCTAAAGAATACACCTTCTTCTCAGCTCCTCATGGTACCTTCTCCAAAATTGACCATATAATTGGTCACAAATCAGACCTCAACAGATACAAGAAGATAGAAATAATCCCATGCCTCCTATCAGATCACTATGGAATAAGGGTGGTCTTCAATGGCAACAAAAACAAAAGAAAACCCACGTACACATGGAGGCTGAACAATGCTCTACTCAATGATAACTTGGTCAAGGTGGAAATAAAGAAAGAAATCAAAGACTTTTTGAAAGTTAATGAAAATGAAGGCACAACATACCCTAACTTATGGGACACAATGAAAGCAGTGCTAAGAGGAAAATTCATAGCCCTGAGTGCCGCCAAAAAGAAACGGGAGACAGCATACACTAACAGCTTAATGGCACACCTGAAAGCCCTGGAACAAAAAGAAGCAAATACACCAAAGAGGAGTAGAAGGCAGGAAATCATCAAACTCAGGGCTGAAATCAATCAAGTAGAAACAAATAAAACCATACAAAGAATCAACAAAACGAGGAGTTGGTTCTTTGAGAAAATCAACAAGATAGATAAGCCCTTAGCCAGACTAACCAGAGGGCACAGAGATAGTATCCAAATTAATAAAATCAGAAACGAAAAGGGAGAGATAACAACAGAAACTGAGGAAATTCAAAAAATCATCAGATCCTACTACAAAAACCTGTATTCAACACAACTAGAAAATCTTGAGGAAATGGACAATTTCCTTGACAGATACCAAGTACCAAAATTAAATCAGGATCAAATAGACCATCTAAACCGTCCTATAACCCCTGAAGAAATAGAAGTTGTCATTGGAAGTCTTCCAACCAAAAAAAGCACAGGTCCAGATGGTTTTAGTGCAGAATTCTATCAGACCTTCAAAGAAGACCTAACACCAATACTCTTCAAACTGTTCCACAAAATAGAAACAGAAGGAACACTACCCAACTCGTTCTATGAAGCCACAATTACACTAATACCAAAAGCACACAAAGATCCGACAAAGAAAGAGAATCTCAGGCCAATCTCTCTTATGAATATCGATGCAAAAATACTCAATAAAATTCTTGCCAACCGAATCCAAGAACACATCAAAACGATCATTCACCACGATCAAGTAGGCTTCATCCCAGGGATGCAGGGATGGTTCAATATAAGGAAATCCATCAATGTAATCCACTACATAAACAATCTCAAAGAAAAAAACCACATGGTCATCTCATTAGATGCTGAGAAAGCATTTGACAAAATTCAGCATCCTTTCATGCTAAAGGTCTTGGAAAGATCAGGAATTCAAGGCCCATATCTAAACATAGTAAAAGCAATTTACAGCAAACCAGTAGCCAGCATCAATCTAAACGGAGAGAAACTTGAAGCAATCCCACTAAAATCAGGGACTAGACAAGGCTGCCCTCTCTCTCCATATCTTTTCAATATAGTACTTGAAGTTCTAGCTAGAGCAATTAGACAAGAAAAAGAGGTCAAAGGGATACAAATTGGAAAGGAAGAAGTCAAACTATCACTATTTGCAGACGATATGATAGTATACATAAGCGACCCAAAGAACTCCACCAGAGAACTCCTACAGCTGATAAACGACTTCAGCAAAGTGGCCGGATATAAAATCAACTCAAGCAAGTCAGAAGCCTTCCTATACTCAAAGGATAAGCAGGCTGAGAAAGAAGTAAGAGAAATAATACCCTTTACGATAGCCACAAACCATATTAAGTATCTTGGCGTGACGCTAACCAAACAAGTGAAAGATCTGTATGACAAGAACTTCAAGTCTCTGAAGAAAGAAATTGAAGAAGACCTCGGAAGATGGAAAAATCTGCCATGCTCATGGATTGGCAGGATTAATATAGTAAAAATGAGCATCTTACCAAAAGTAATACACAGATTCAATGCAATCCCCATCAAAATCCCAACTCAATTCTTCATAGAGTTAGAAAGAGCAATTCAAAAATTCATCTGGAATAACAGAAAACCCAGAATAGCTAAAACTATTCTCAAGAGTAAAAGAACCTCTGGGGGAATCAGTATCCCGGACCTCAAGCTGTACTACAGAGCAATAGTGTTAAAAACTGCATGGTATTGGTACAGTAACAGACATGTAGATCAATGGAACAGAATTGAAGACCCAGAAATGAATCCACACTCCTATGGTCACTTGATCTTTGACAAAGGAGCTAAAACCATCCAGTGGAAAAAAGATAGCCTTTTTCCCCCTTTCTATATAGGCTTTGGTTCTTCACAGTGGGCTGCTGTGACTTAATCCACCCAGTGATTTAAATGTCCTCTCTGAATATTCTTCCCTTCTGTTTGGCACACTTGTGTTCTTGCTGTTGACCATGCTGGTTCAAGATAAGCCAAGAATAATTACTGTACCTCAAGCAAAGAACATGTTCTGTAATCTACAGACTTTCCTAACTAACTATTTGCAAAACATTCAGAGCAGTCTCTTAATTGGCTTGAGAAATATCCAAGTTCTCAAATGTGGACTGTGTGGGTGGATGTGTGAAGGAGCACAGATACAGAGCAAGCACAGAGCAGGCACAATGCACACAGTGGCTCAGTACTGGACCTCTCTGTGTGTGTCCTCTCCCAACCCTGGCGCTAGGCCACGCTGTATTTGCTTAGGTCATGCTTATGATCTTCCAGACTTGCTAGTGTTTGTTGTTTAGTCATTAATTAAAAAAATAATAATTTTCTGAGGTTACAATGACATTATTTACCTCTTCCTTTCCTCTCTTCAGAATCTTTCATGCATTCATCTTGCTATCTTCCAAATTCATCACTTTAAAAGGTTTTTCCCATTTTTAATTGTTTGCATACCTGTGTGTCTGTACATACACATACCCTGGGGAGACCACAAGAAGATGTTGGGCCCCATGGGACTCAGTTACAGGTTATTGTGAGCTTCCTAATGTGGATACTTGGGACAATACTGCCGAGCCATCTTTCCTGCACCTTGGCAATTTTTTTATTAATTTAATTTATTTTTTTTAATTATTTACTTTACATCTTGCTCACTGCTCCCTCCTGGTCACCCCATCCATAATCTTTTCCCCAGCCCCCTTCCTTTCTCCTCTGGCACTTCAAGTCCTTGCCAAACTAGTTGCTTTCTCTCCCACTGAGGCCAGCCAGGGCAGCCTAGCTAGTAGAACATATTCCACTTACAGGCAACAGCTTTTGGGATAGCCCTCATCCAGTTGTTTGGGGCCCATATGAAGGTGAAGCTGTACATCTGCTACATATGTTCAGGAGGCCTAGGTTCAGACCATGTATATTCTTTGGTTAGTGGTTCGGACATTGAGAGCCCCAAGGGTCCAGGTTAATTGACTCTGTTGGTCTTCCTGTGGAGTTTCTATTCCCTTTGGGGCCATCAATCCTTCCTCCTATTCTTCCATAAGAGTCCCCAAGTTCCATCCACTGTTTGACTCTGGGTGTATCTGTCTGAGTCAGCTGCTGGGTGGAGCCTTGAGGTCATCAGTAGCTTTATTCTATAACTTAGGATGCTGAGTAGTAAGCAGAAAGTTAAAATTTGGAATCAAATGACAGCTAGGGTCATTCACTTTGAATATGAAATGTCCCCTGTAGGCGTGTGTAGTTGAACACTTGGTCCCCAGCTGGTGGTGCTGTTAGGGAAGACTTTGGAGCCTTTAGGAGTCTTGCTATAGGATGTATGCCACTGGGGCTCTCTCATTGTACTTTCTGTTTCTGGAGAAGAAATACAATCAACCGATTTCTTGTTCCTGGCCTTGTCTGTGCTTGGCAAACTAGTATCCTTTCTGTAGAGCATGCTGATTCAAGATAAGTCAAGAATAATTACTGTACCTCAAGCAAAAAACATTTTCCGTAGTCCACAAACTTTCCGAACCAACTATTTGCAAATCATTCATAGAGGTCTTTTGGTTGGCCTGAGAAATATACAATGTACTATGTCACCTCTGGAACTGTAAGCCTAAATAAGTTCTTTCTACCTGATATTTCTTTTGCCAAAGACTGTTGGCACAACAACAGAAATGTCCCTAATGCAGGTGGAACTAAGGTAAGTAATTTAAGTGGCCAGGTTAGACCAAGAAGTTAGAACTAAGCAAGTGTCTTGAGGAAGGTAGTAAAGACTCGACAACTTTCAAGCAAATGATTGTGGTATACTGTGGTTGTTTAAGTGATAACTTCCCTCCATAGTCTCTGACACTTATCACTTGGTCCCCAGTTGGTGCCAGCTTTTGGGGAGATATAGGTGGTTGCAGCTATGCTGAAGTATGTCACTGGACATGGCTTTGAGGCTAAAAGCCTTGAGTCACTTTCAGTTCCATCTTTCTGCTACATACTTGGGGTTGACATGTGGTCTCTTAGCTTCTGACTCCTGCTGCCATCCTGATGTTGTTGCTATGCTTCCCTGCTAAGATGAACTCATATCCCTCTGGAACTGTAGACTAAAATAAACCCTCTCTTCCATATGTTGCCTTTAGTATTTTGTCAGAGCAACAGAAAGGTAACTAGTGTAAATACTTGTTGCTGACAAGAACAAGTATGAATTCGGATGTGTTCTCCAAGCTGAATAAAGATGTAACAGCAAGGACATATAGCACTCAGGAGGAAAGGAAGACACAGCTGTAGAATATTGTTTTCTTTCTCCCTCCCTCCTTCCCTCCCTTTCCCTCCCTCCCTCCCCTCCCTCCCTCCCTCCTTCCCTCCCTTTCCCTTTCCTTCCCCCCTCTCCCTATCTATTCACATATTCCCTCCTCCTATCCCTCCTTTCTTTCTCCTCTGAGAGGGTGGGGTCCCTTGAGTTTTCCTCCTCTACCCTGGCACATCAAGACTCTGCATGGCTAGGTGCATCCTCTCCCACTGAGGCCAGACAAGGCAGTGTAGTTAGGTGAACAGAGTCCACAGACAGGCACCGTAGGCTGTAGAATATTGAGGCCTGCATGGAAGTTGTGTAGATAAGCAGGTGGAACACTAGCATGACAAAAAGTTTCCAATAGGTGCTTCTCAGCCATTTGATATTCCTCAGTTGAAAATTCTTTGTTTAGCTCTGTACCTCACGTTTTAATAGGGTTATTTGGTTCTTTGAATTCTAACTTCTAGAGTTCTTTGTATATATTAGATATTAGCCCTCTGTCGGATGTAGGGTTGGTAAAGATTGTTTCCCAGTTTGTTGGTTGCTGTTTTGCCCTATTGTCATTGTCCTTTGCCTTACAGAAACTTTGTAATTTTATGAGGTCCCATTTGTCAATTCTTGATCTTAGAGCATAAGCTATTTGTGTTCTGTTCAGGAAATTTTTCTCTGTGCCCATGTGCTCAAGGCTCTTCCCCAGTTTCTTTTCTATTAGTTTCAGTGTGTCTGGTTTTATGTGGAGGACTTTGATCCACTTGGAATTGAGTTTTGTACAAGGAGATGAGAATGGATCAATTTGCATTTTTCTGCAATATCTTGCATTTTTCTTCACCAGTTGAACCAACACCATTTGTTGAAAAGGCTATCTTTTTTTCACTGAATGGTTTTAGCTCCTTTGTCAAAGATCAAGATCAAGTCATCAGGGAAATACAACTCAGAACAACACTGAAATTTCACCTCATACCAGTCAGAATGGCTAAGAGCAAAAACTCAGGAGACAGTAGGTGCTGGCAAGGATGTGGAAAAAGAGGAACATTCCTCTACTGCTGGTGGGATTGCAAGCTGGTATAACCACTCTGGAAATCAGTTTGGCCGTTCCTCAGAAAATTGGGCATAATACTACCAGAGGACCCTGCTATACCACTCCTGGGCATATACCCAGAGTATTCTCCAGCATGTAATATGGACATACGCTCCACTTTGTTCATAGCAGCCTTATTTATAATAGCCAGAAGCTGGAAAGAACACAGATGTCCCTCAACAGAGGAATGTATACAGAAAATGTGGTGTATTTGCATAATGGAATACTACTCAGCTATTAAAAATAATGAATTCATGAAATTCTTAGGCAAATGGGGGAACTGGAAAATATCCTGAGTGAGGTAACCCAATCACAAAAGAACACCCAAGGTATGCACTCACTGATAATGCATATTCTTCCAGAAGCTCGGAATGCCCAACACACAATTCACAGATCGAATGAAGCTCAAGATGAAGGAAGAACAAAGTATGGATACTCTGATCCTTCTTAGAAGGGAGAACAAAATATCCACAGGAGGAGATACAGAGACAAACTGAGGAGCAGAGTCTGAGAGAAAGACCATCCAGAGACTGCCCCACCTAGGGATCTAGCCCATTTACAGTTACAAAACCCAGATATTATTGCGGATACCCACAAGTGCTTGCTGACCAGAGTCAGATATAGCTGTCACTTGGGAGACTCTGCTAGTACATGACAAATACAGAGGGGGACACTCTCAGCCAGCCATTGAACTGAGCACAGGGTCCCCAATGGAGGAGCTAGAGAAAGGACCCAAGGAGCTGAAGGGGTTTGCAGCGCCATAGGAGGAATAATAAGATGAACCACCCAGTACTCCCAGAGCTCCCAGGGACTAAACCATCAACCAAAGAGTACACATGGAGTAGCTCCAGAGGCATAAGCAACAGAGGATGGCCTTGATGAACATCAGTGGGAGGAAAGGCCCTTGGTCTGGGGAAGGCTCGATGCAGCAGAGTAGGGGAATACCAGGACAGGGTAGCAGGAGTGTCTTGATTGGGGAACGGGGGGAAGGGCGAGGGGTTATGGGAGTTTTGGTGGGGGAACCAGGAAAGAGGACATTTGAAATGTAAATAAAGAATATATCTAATAAAAAAGTAAATAAATAAATATTAAAAAAGTTTCCAATATGTGACTTTTAATTTGATAGAAAAGATCTACAACTATCTTTTGGCAGAACTCAACAATTCCAAGCAAGTGATGTTCAACCTCTCTTAAAGTCATCAGCAAATCACATTTCATGGTGGGCTTGAGGGTTGGTTTGTCTTTCTCACTTTTAGTCCTGTGCTTTCCACTTCTGGTCAGGTTATTTAAAGATAAAATTACCATTTTCACTAAAAATATAAAAGGTTACCCAAGACCTGCAACGAGATGAGTCTGGTGGCACAGGACTTTAACCCCATCACAGTCCCAAACTCATTGTTATGGTGAGATTATCTAACAATAAAATAAGGCAAAGAGAGATAGGGGTATGCTCAGTGATAGAGAACCTTTTTAGTTTACTCAAGACCCTGGTATTTATCTCTGGCAACAGGTTGCAGGGATGGTAGGAGGATCTGTGGGAGTGTTTTCCTAAAACAAATGTTACACTATGCAGAAAGGAATATCCGTTCTTAATACAGAGGCACTGAAATACTTGAAGTGATTTTTTTCTTTGATTGTGTCATCTGGAAGCTTCTCTAACACAGCATATTGAACAGATCTGAGTTATGGTTTTATTATTCTCCAGAAGCCACATAGTATATCTGTGTATGGAGACTCTTACCAGCCACCTTTCATTCACCCACTCCCAGTTCTTCACATAAGACCATTTTATTCCCCTGGTAAATTCCTTGCCCTGAGACATTTAATTTGTTATGTATCCTGGTTGTGGTTTTATGAAGCAGTAAATGCCATGAACCCATCCATCAGGAGACAGTTTTCACTGATGGGGGATGCCTGCAACCAAACGGGTATTTAGAAAATAATAAGAAATACATCATTAGTACAAAATGTTCAATTTCAGATTCTGTCACATCTGAAATCCTAAACCATGAATTTGCTCTCTTCTTTACAGAACCAAAGCAGGAAGAGAGGAAGCATGCCAGAGGGCATTGTCTTAATATTTAACTGTGTTTGGATGGAAAACTTTCTCTGCCAGAGGCTTTGCTAAGGAACAGCTAAGACTCTCAGCAGATGTGAACAGAAGGTTTACTAAACACAGAGCGGGAGAGAGAGCGAGAGCGAAATGAGGGCATGGAGGGACCCTAAGGCTCGACTTGCTAAGCCTTAGGACAATTCTCAGAATTATGAGGCCTAAAAGAAGGAGGCAGCAGAGAAGGAACACAAATAAAAGTTTGGGGAAAATACACAAAACTAAGCAAAATTGGTTGGCACTTCACTACTGTCGACTGATGAAAGGCCGTCATGATCAATGTTTCTAGAACATTTGATAAGCAGAGATATCTTTAGTGCACTGTGAAGTGTAATTACTGTAGTTTATGCCTCCTTCGGCATGAAGCCTATTCTTTTCTTAAAAGATGATAACACCAGAAGTTTTAATATAAGAGAGAATTCTGTTTTGTCTTACACCAGTGCTATCATTTGAAATGAACATGAAATTATCAGTCAGACATCTGAGGCCCTTTTATATAAAATACGGCTTAGGACTAATTAGCTTGGGATTTGTACTCTTCATATAAATTCAGAATCTGGCTTTCCTCCTTGAACGGCTTTGGAAAACTTTCTTATTTCACTAATGCCAACCCTCACATTTAAAGGAAAAATGACAACAGCCGAAATACAATAGGGTTTTTAAAGTGGATTGATAGACGGGTGGGGAAGGTGCTTAGCACATCGTCTGACACATCATTAGTGATTAATACATCTAGCCTATTACTAGTTGATTAATTTCTGAGTTAATCAGCTAAATCGTTTCTTCTAGCAAAGACTCTAATCATGTAAGATCTAATTTAGGCAACTGCCATAGCTATGAGGCTGTGAGGGCACCGTGTGCTGCAGTTGCAGGGTTATGGGACACTAGGATATAGCAGGACTGCTGCTGCCTGGCCTCATGGCTCTGTATTTTCAAAGCCACATTCTTTTTGATCGAGTCAACTCAATCTATTGTAGCAAAGGACAGTATCTGAGCATCTCCAATACTCAGAATTCAATGCTTGCTTTAAAAATACCCTTGAAAACCCATGTTATCAAGGGTAAGAATAGTGGTGTTGTGCTATCTTTGATCACTTTCCCTTTCTAGGTAGTGGAACACAAGGAGGTGCAGGGCTCTGCCTTACTTTGAATTCATAAGTAGAAGAAATCTTTATGTCTATTATGGTAACTCAAAATGCTGCTCAAATGAGAACAGTTAGAAAACATGGCAAATACTTCTAATTCATGTGAGCTTTTAAAAGTCATGTGACCAACTCAGCCCAGGCCACAGCAGGGAGTTCGTTGTCAGTCCTTTTACTATTTACCTTCTGGTGCCCTTTGTAGTTTTTTTTATAGCTTTGTCTGCTGTCAGATTCCACATGTTACTTTTCCCCAGTTTGTGAGTTAAAATAAAAACATACGCCATTTATTTTTCTCTTAGCATCTAGTTGGAGAAGGTATCAGGAGAACTGATTGACATGCTATTTTCTGTTCCAGAAATGTAGGCTGAGCAGGGCCGAATAAATGAAGAAGAGCTACCTTGCTTTCTCAACTCCTTCCATCGCAGCGTATTGCATGTGGCTTTTCTTTCTCTTTGATTCCCTGTTTAGCACATGCTTTCCTCCACAGCCTAAGAATTTCTTCATAAATCTCATTTGATTAGAACCCTAACTATATCATGAGTTTGCTCTGGGGGTATCTCTTTTGTTTTAAGATTTATTTTGTGAGGCTGGAGAAATGGCTCAGCAGTTAGGATCTCTGGCTGCTTTTACAGAGGACACACAAGGGAGCACACAACCCTCTATAATTCCAGGTCTGGGGAATCCAATGCTCTCTTACCGTCTCCTTGGCATCAGGTCTACACTTGGTATACACACATGTATGCAAGCAAAACACTTATACACATAAAATAAAAATAAGATTTTTATTTTTAGTTATATGTATATATGTGTCTTTCTGTGTGTGTATGTGAGTGAATTTGCAGGTGCCCATGGAAACCAAGAGAGTGTCTTAGATCTCCTGAACTGTACTTGTGATGGTTGTGAGCAGGTCAACATGAGTCTTGGGAACTGAACTCAGGTCCCCAAAAAGCAGCAAGGGCTTTTAAACTCTTAGCCATTTTCTAGTCAACATCAGGATGTCCTTTTAACTCATTTACTAAGAAGTCCTGTAGAGAGTAGAGTGTTTGCTATTGCTACACTTCAGATATTTACTTTGCTTTGTAAATCCCATAGCCTAGAATTACATACTCTTGCATTTACCACCACACTGGCTTCGGAGTGAATATTTTTTTTTATTTTCTATATATTTTTTTATTTACATTCCTAATGATTCCCCTTTTCCCGGCTCCTCTCCGTAAGTCCCATAAGCCCTCTTCCCTTTTCCTGTTCCCCATTCAACCTCCACTTGCTCTTCTGTTTTGGTATTCCCCTACATCCAGTCTTTCCAGGACAGGGATATCTCCTTCCTTCTTCTTGGAAATCAAGTGATATGCGAATTGTGTCTTGGGTATTCCGAGTTTCTGGGTTAATATCCCCTTATCAGTGACTGCATACCATGTGTGTTCTTTTGTTATTGGCTTACCTCACTAAGGATGATATTTTCCAGTTCTGATCATTTGCATAAGAATTTCGTGAATTCATTGTTTTTAATTGCAGAGTAGTATTCCATTGTGTAATATACCACATCTTCTGTATCCATTCCTGCATTGGGGGATATCTGGGTTCTTTCCAGCTTCTGGGTATTATAAATAAGGCTACTATGAACATAGTGGAGCATGTGTCCTTATTGAATGCAGGAGAAGCCTCTGGGGATATAGCCAGGAGTGGTATAACAGGATCCTCTGGGAGTGTCATGCCCAGTTTTCTGAGGAACTGCCAGACTGCTTTCCAGAGTGGTTGTATCAGCTTGCAATCCCACCAGCAGTGGAAGAATGTTCCTCTTTCTCCACATCCTAGCCAACACCTGTTGTCTCCTGTGTTTTTGATTTTAGCCATTCTGACTGGTGTGAGGTGGAATCTCAGGGTTGTTTTGATTTGCATTTCCCTAATGACTAAGGATGTTGAACATTTCTTTAGGTGCTTCTCAGCCATTCGATATTCTTCAGGTGAGAACTCGTTGTTTAGCTCTGTACCCCATTTTTTAATCAGGTTATTTGGCTCTCTGGAGTCTAACTTCTTGAGTTCTTTGTATATATTGGATATTAGCCCTCTGTTGGATGTAGGGTTGGTAAAGATCTTTTCCCAGTTTGTTGGCTGCCGCTTTGTCCTTTTGACAGTGTCTTTTGCGTTACAGAAACTTTGCAATTTTATGAGGTTCCATTTGTCAATTATTGATCTTTTAGCATAAGTTATTGGTTATTTGTTCAGGAAATTTTCCCCTGTACCCATATGTTCAATGTTCTTCCCTAGTTTCCTTTCTATTAGTTTCACTGTGTCTGGTTTTATGTGGAGGTCCTTGATCCACTTGGAATTGAGTTTAGTGCAAGGAGATAAGAATGGATCAATTTGCATTCTTCTGCATGTTGACCTCCAGTTGAACCAGCACCATTTGTTGAAAAGGCTATCTTTTTTCCACTGGATGGTTTTAGCTCCTTTGTCAAAGATCAAGTGACCATAGGAGTGTGGATTCATTTCTGGGTCTTCAATTCTGTTCCATTGATCTACATGCCTGTCACTGTACCAATACCATGCAGTTTTTTAACACTATTGCTCTGTAGTACAGCTCGAGGTCCGGGATACTGCTTCCCCCAGAAGTTCTTTTACTGTTGAGAATAGTTTTAGCTATCCTGGGTTTTCTGTTATTCCAGATGAATTTTTGAATTGCTCTTTCTAACTCTATGAAGAATTGAGTTGGGATTTTGATGGAGATTGCCTTGAATCTGTATATTGCTTTTGGCAAGATGGTCATTTTTACTATATTAATCCTGCCAATCCATGAACATGGCAGATTTTTCCATCTTCTGAGGTCTTCTTCAATTTCTTTCTTCAGAGACTTAAAGTTCTTGTCATACAGATCTTTCACTTGTTTGGTTAGTGTCACCCCAAGATACTTAATATTGTTTGTGGCTATCGTGAAGGGTATCATTTCTCTTACTTCTTTCTCAGCCTGCTTATCCTTTGAGTATAGGAAGGCTACTGACTTGTTTGAGTTGATTTTATATCCGGCCACTTTGCTGAAGTTGTTTATCAGCTGTAGGTGTCCTCTGGTGGAGTCCTTTGGTCACTTAAGTATACTATCACATCATCTGCAAATAGCGTTAGTTTGACTTTTTCCTTTCCAATTTGTATCCCTTTGACCTCCTTTTGTTGTCTAATTCTCTAGCTAGAACTTCAAGTACTATATTGAAAAGATATGGAGAGAGAGGGCATCCTTGACTAGTCCCTGATTTTAGTGGGATTGCTTCAAGTTTCTCTCCATTTAGACTGATGTTGACTATCGGTTTGCTGTAAATTGCTTTTACTATGTTTAGATATGGGCCTCGAATTCCTGATCTTTCCAAGACGTTTAGCATGAAATGATGCTAAGTTTTGTCAAGTGCTTTTTCAGCATCTAGTGAATTGACCATGTGGTTTTTTCTTTGAGATTGTTTATATAGTGGATTATATTGATGGACTTCCTTATATTGAACTATCCCTGCATCCCTGGGATGAAGCCTACTTGATCATGGTGAATGATCGTTTTAATGTGTTCTTTGATTCGGTTCGCAAGAATTTTATTGAGTATTTTTGCTTCCGTATTCATAAGAGAAATTGGTCTGAGATTCTCTTTCTTTGTTGGATCTTTGAGTGATTTTGGTATCAGCGTAATTGTGGCTTCATAGAACGAACTGGGTAGTGTTCCTTCTGTTTCTATTTTGTGGAATAGTTTGAAGAGTATTGGTGTTAGGTCTTCTTTGAAGGTCTGATAGAATTCTGCACTAAAACCATCTGGACCTGTGGTTTTTTTTTTTTGTTGTTTGGAAGACTTCCAATGACCACTTCTATTTCTTCAGGGGTTATAGGACAGTTTAGATGGTCTGATCCTGATTTAATTATGGTATTTGGTATCTGTCTAGAAAATTGTCCATTTCCTCCAGATTTTCTAGTTGTGTTGAATATAGGCTTTTGTAGTAGGATCTGATGATTTTTTGAATTTCCTCAGTTTCTCTTGTTATATCTCCCTTTTTGTTTTTGATTTTGTTAAGTTGGGTACTGTCTCTGTTCCCTCTGGCTTGTCTGGCTCAGGGCTTATCTATCTTGTTGATTTTCTCAAAGAACCAACTCCTAGTTTTGTTGAATCTTTGTATCGTTTTATTTGTTTCTACTTGATTGATTTCAGCCCTGAGTTTGATGATTTACTGCTTTCTACTCCTCTTGAGTGTATTTGCTTCTTTTTGTTCCAGGGCTTTCAGGTGTGTCATTAAGCTGCTAGTGTATGCACTCCACCATTTCTGTTTGGAGGCAGTCAGGGCTGTGAATTTTCCTCTTAGCACTGCTTTCATTGTGTCCCATAAATTAGAGTATGTTGTGCATTTATTTTCATTAAATTTTTAAAAGTCTTTAATTTCTTTCTTTATTTCTTCCTTGACCAAGGTATCATTGAGTAGATCACGAAAACAATCTTACAAGCAAATGGTCCCAGGAAATGAGCCGGAGTAGCCATCCTAATATCAGATAAAATTGACTTTCAACCTAAAGTCATCAAAAAAGACATGGAAGGACACTACATGCTGGTCAAAGGAAAAATCCACCAAGAAGAACTCTCATTTCTGAACATCTATGCTCCAAAGGCAAGGGCACCCTCGTTCATAAAAGAAACTTTACTAACGCTCAAAGCACAGATCGCACCTCACACAATAATAGTGGGTGACTTCAACACCCCACGCTCTGAAATGGATCGTTCAGGAAAGCAGAAACAAAACAGGCACACAGCGAAACTAATTGAAGCCTTGGACCAAATGTAACTAACATATATATATATATATGTTATATATATATATATATGTATATATATATGTGTATATATATATATGTATATATATATATATATCTCATTTCATCTTAATGCAAAAGAATATACCTTCTTCTCAGCACCTCATGGCACCTTCTCCAAAATCGACCATATAATTTGTCACAAAACAGACCTCAACAGATATAAGAAGATAGAACTAATCTCATGCCTCCTATCAGATCACTATGGAATAAGGGTGGTCTTCAATAGCAACATCAACAACAGAAAGCCCACATACACATGGAAGCTGGAGTGAATATTTTAATCTCCATATAAATCAAACATTAGTTTCCAGATTACAAGCTCTGGTACACAGTAGAAGACATACTTTTATTATGTTTCAGAATACTTAACTTTCTTTCATTACTTGTGTGCATGTAGTATGTTTATGTATATGAGTGTGTATGTGTGTGTGTGTGTGTCTATGTGTGGTATATGAATGTATGTGGGTATACAGAGGCTGGAGGTCAATGTTGTGTATCATTCTTTTTTGTAGTACATTTCACTCTTTTGAATCAGGCTCTCATTGAGCCTAGAACTTGTGGGTTGACTTGCTGGTCACCAAGTTTCTGAAATCCTTTTGTTTCCCTTTCTCAGCTCTTGGGTTATAGGTGTCTATAGCATTCAGCTTTTAGCTGGGCTCAGTGGATCTGAACTCTGATCTTCATGCTTACAGAGAAGCAGTTTACCCTCTGAGTCCTCTCCCTAACTTTTCTTCTTCTCTTCCATCTCTTATTTTTTTCTTTATGAAATATTTATCAGCATGTTAAATAACAGACAGTTTCTACCTGGATTCTTAGACCAGAAACTCCTTTTATTGTTTCAAAAAATATTTTTGTAATATAACCATTATGAATTCACCCAGTAAATCAGTGTATAGTTAAACCCTATTTCAGTAGGTTAGACCAGTGTGCGTGCATATGCCTGCCTGTGCAAGTAGAGTTCAGAGGACATGAAGTAGGCCCTGAAACTGTACCTCTGATGTTGCATGAATGTAACAAGCAAACTTACTGGTTGTATGTTACTCATGATGGTACTGCTTCATCTTGCTAAAGTGAGTATAATTGATTACACCAATTTCTATTTCAGTCACAGCTTTTGTCATGGAACCTCCCAATACCAAGGATAGTCCATCTTGTTCACACCATAAGCAAGTATCTCATATTTATTTCATAAATATGTGTTATATTATATCTGAAGTATTTCAAAGAAGTAAGGGTACCCACAACTTCTTGTGTATTAGATGTTAAACTAATTTATTGTTAGGGTCCTTTCTCATTACTTATACTATTGCTTCCCCTGTTTCTAAGCATATCTGTGATTTCACCTCATCTACTTGTTTCAGCTAACAAAAGACCTCATGGTATGTGTCCCAAGCTCTAGAGAGGATCCGTTGGTTCAAAACAGTGAAGACTTATGTTATGTAGAAGACTTTAAAAAATATTTTCTGTCTTAGTAGTGCCTCTATCATGCATTCGATGACCAGTATGTTGGCTGCAGTAATGTATCCTTACTTTACCTGTGTAGACATAATGTTTTTGTGCATTGTGTAAAAGTTATCCATGTGTTACTCAAATGCTGATTTCTCTTTCTGTCTATACTTCACCTGGTGCTGGCATTACAGGTATGTGCTACTATGCCCAACTTTTTTCTTTTGTATTTTAAACATGGCAACTGGTATTTGACTCTGATCCTCATGTTATACAAAACAAGCACTTTATAAACTGAATTCTCTCCTTGACCCCAGAGCAACATCTCTTCCTTTTATCTCTGTTGTTTTCCTTAAAGGGATTCCATATCCTCATCTGAGAAGCATAGAAAGGAAGTGGTATGGAGGTGCTGAGCACAGAGCACTTCAAATGAAGAAAGGAGGAAGTGTTTTCAGCTGTGTTCCTGAGTGCCAAGTAGAGTTTGAAGGGGAAAACTGGCATTGAAGGGAAACCTATGCTGTGACATGGTGTTTAGAGATATCCATCTCTGGGTTTCCCTCTCTCTTATTAGAGTTGCAGTCTGTGAAATATTTGTTATGAGAGAGAAATGCTTTAGTAAAACCACAAAGAATAGGGGTGGATTAGGAAATATTAGGAAGAGAAAGTTAAAACCTGCCTTCAGTAAATATAAGAACACCTATAATCTAAGGATCTAGGAGACTGAGGCATAAGGCTACAGGTATGCAACCACCTGGGGTGCACATTGAGACCATACCTCAGAAAAGTTAATTCTTTGGTAAAGAAAACAAGAAGAAATGAGAAAGCGTAGAGAAGATGAAAGTATTATAATGATAGTGTTTAAAAGGAAAGTCTGGTTTTAGATTGGGTTGAGATGGGTATTGATCTCAGAGATATCTTTTGTGATAGTTGGACCCAATGTAAATCACATTACTTGTTTAAATCTGCTTCTCCACAACAACTGTTATCCTGAAACTTGAATGAATGGTTTGTATTATGTATCAGCAAATGTTTATATAGAGAAAGACATTGTGGTACAGCTGTAGTAACAGCTAACATTTATTGGCCCCTTATTCAGTTCAAGGCCAAGTACTTACATAGAGACCTTCATTTAGTCTTTTAACCCACCATAATGAGAAGGTCTTGTAATTACCCTCACTTACAGATGCATAAACTAAGGGATGGGCAGGTTGAACAAGCTGTCTTGATCACACAGAAGTTAAGCAGTAAAGCTGCAATTTAAGTAAAGTCTGCTCAATCGTAAAGTGAATATTCTCAGCCACTATACCGTATTGTATTGTTTACCCACTAAGGAATCTACAATTATAGGTTATGAAAAAAATATCTGACCATGAAACAATACCAGGAAGGAAATGAACTCTGACCAATGAAAGATGTTAATATTCAGAGACTCCAGGTTTAGATCAGTTATAATTGACTAATGCCCAAGATATACTGAATACTGAATCATGGTTATCTCCCCTCCTTTCACAAGAATAAGGTGTCCTAAGACATTATGCTATATTATTATGCAATATTAATTAAAAATGATAATTTTTGTGTAATGTATCTGTAAGTTCAGTTTCTTTTTATGCATCTGTTATTTATTTGTGGATAATGTAAGGATCTTAGAGGTCCAAGCAATATTGTGTACTTCTGGTTGCCTATTTTTTCTCACTTAGATATAAGCAAGGCTGCTCAAGAGAATTGCCAGATATATTCTGTTATTCATGTATGTTTTTCCCACTCTTCACCTGTGAAGATATTGTTCGAAATTATTAACTAGCAAAAAATATTCTTTTAAAAAATATTTGTTTTTCTTTTGAGATTATAATATGATAAACCATTTCCCCTTCCCTTTATTCCTTCCAAACTCCTGTCTGTCTCTCCTTGCTTTCTTTCAAATTCATGGTTTCTTTTTCACTTGTTAATTTTACATATAATTATGCATATGTATAAACATATCCCTTTTTAAATATATAAATACAACCTGGTCAGTCTGTATATTATTCCATCTACATATGGTTTTAGGCCTGACCACTTCACACTGGATGACCAATTGGTATGCTCTTCCTTGGGGAAGACTATTTCTCAAGGTCTCAGCATTCCTTAGTTGCTTGTAGTTCTTTGTGTAGAGTTGAGGCCTCATGGAATTTTTCCTGATTACTTTAACAACATGTCCATTGTTATCTTGGTTCATCTAATGTTTAGGCAGTCATGTTGGTGAAGACTTTATGCATGCACCTCCTGACATTACTAGAGATATAATCTCACAGAAATATGCAACAGTCTTAATGGATGCTTCCTTCTGGTTACTTATGGATAGATAATATTGTATTGTTGTGTTCTATCTGCTAAAGGTGACATCCATACTTGTGTAAGTAGTGCTCTGCTAAAATAGTGAAAGGATTAAATTAGATGCTGTGTGTGTGTGTGTGTGTGTGTGTGTGTGTGTGTGTGTGTGTGTGTGAAGGCATGATTTAATCATAATTTTAAGGGCATACTTGAGCTAGAAAACTTCCTGACATATGCTAGTACTAATGAGTTATCGTTTCCTTTCTTCTCACTGTAGGTTGTGCTATATTAAAATAGCAGGGTATATCATCTGATAATTTAGGTCTGCCCATTTTTTCTTATGAATGAATAGATTATAATAGAGTAATGGTCGATACTTATTAGTTAGGAATAAATACTTATATCCTCCCATTGACTTTTGAGTGCATATGGTTGGGTTAGAACAGTGTCTACCAAATGTGAGGCACTTGATACATCTTTACTTCATTTCTCTGTATGTGAATAAAATTGTCAGAGCACACAGCTTGGTGTGTGCTAGGTGAGGCTTGCAGTTTTATTTCATTTCTTTCTGTGTGAAATGGTCCTTATGATACACTTGGCATTTAAAGCACGTTAATTTTCTCTTCTAATTGTAAATAGACATTTAACATTTTACCATTCACAATTTATCTTATAGCAGTAACTCATTACTAGGTATGTATCTTTTCTTACATGTGAATAAACTAATACCACAATCCACCCTTGGGTATACTGGTGGTTTATTGCATGGGCGCTTTCTCTTACAGTGTGTGCGTCATGATATAAAAGTAATGCATGGTCTATTAGTTTCTTTTATATTGTTATATTTTTATATTGCAATCAGAGTATCTGATAATGAGGCAATTAAGCAGGTAAAGGTTTATTTTGTCTTATGATATACGGGGACATAGTTCATTAAGTAGGGAAAAACTTGCCACAGGACCAACAGGCATCTTGTCACATTGTATCCACAGAAGACAGGAATGCTGTTGTTTGCCTACTTTCTTATTTATTTATTTATTTATTTATTTATTCCATTTCATTTATTAATTCCAGATTATGACATAGTGATACATGCATTTTATGTGGCTTTTTCTATCTCAGCTGTCCCTATCTGGAAACTCCCTCACAGGCACATCCAGGTTTGCTACCATCGTGATTCTACATGTGATCAGTGGACAATCAAAACCAATCATCACATATAGTCTAAAAAACTCCTTGACACATACATGTTTCTCATTTCTCTTTTTATTCGTGAATTATGCTAGAAGAATATCTGGTGTACACTAATTCTAACAGTTTATCATGCTAATTTCCATCCCATATATGCAAGTTTGTGTAGCATATGCTAAATTGTCAAGTTTTGTTTCTTCTCCATTCTGTTTTTTTGCTGTTCCCTTACTTTCTGTGTGTATAAGCTTGCTCTATTGGGCAATCAAAGCATTTAGAAGCATTTATGCTTCCTTCTTGCTACATGTTAATAGATTCGTTTTTTCTAAACTAGTACCCCACATAGATGAGTAGTACATGCTGATTCCATTCTCTTCTTAGTGGCTCATGCAGGGCTGGAATAGTGTCTGAGAGAAAATCTGATGCTCAATTCAGTTTTATTTCCTTACTGTTGGACTGAGTAACTGTTTTGGAACAGTGTCTGACATGCATTGTGCACTCAATTTAAGCTCATTTTCATCTCTATGTGTGAGTACTTAAGATGTACTATGTACCCTCTGTAGGCCCAATTCCTCCTCATTAGAGTCAATAATGCTACATCAGAAGAGTAGCAGGCACTTGTTAGAAGCTTAAGGTCTGCTTAAATCTTTCTACTTCTATCAGAGTAGATCAGTATTGCAAAAGTATCGTTATGCACTGGGCACGTAAACAAGCCGTATGTGCTTCTCTGAAGCATGGGTAATGGTGTGTAAAATACTTCCTGGAGTATATGGAGTGTTCAATGAATGCCTGTTTAGTTCCTTCTTTATAGAAGTAATACTATATTAGAATAGATTTTCATTAACTAAGCATGACTTAATATGTTGTTTCAAATAATATATAAAGTGTACAACACCTGTGTCAGAAATTCCCGTAGAAATAAGTGGAATGAATAGAACACACACACACACACACACACACACACACACACTAAACAAATGCTGCCTTATTTCTGTATATGTGTGAATAATGATGCACTGTCCTCAAACTGATAAATAAGTCCAATACTTGAGGCACAATAAAAGTGACCAACACCTGCTAGAATTGTTTTTGTTTGCTTATTTTGGAAGGATGGATAGGAGAGTTCATTCTTGAGTAATGTGAATGATAGTAGACTAGAAATATGGTCATCCAATAAACAAAGCATTCCAGCATTCCACACTCATAAGTCCCAACCAGTTGGTGTGTTTTATCTTCAAAATGGGTGTGGATTTTCTTCTAGGACCTTCATTTTACATTCATCATGATTAAATTCCCTAGGATGCTTTTGTACTGAGTATAAATTTTAGATAAGAATAAGAATTTAAATATATATATATATTTAAATATTCCATGGATTAATAAATGCTCAAATGCTCAATAATGTCATTGTTTTTGGGAAAGGCCATGAGATGTCAAAAGCATAATTACTACTACTTTCCATCTCAGTTTTCCTTTATTTAAAATAATTTTTGTTTATATATATATATATGTGTGTATATATATGTGTGTGTGTATGCATATATGTATATGAATATGTATATATCCTGATTATGGTTTCCCTCTCTCTAGTCCTCCCAGTTACTCCTCACCTCTTCTCACCCAGATCAACCCTGTTTCTGCTTCTCATTAGAAAACAAACAGTTTTCTAAGGGATAATAAATTTTCTAAGAAAATAAAATAATAAAAAATGTTTTATTATAAAACAAAACTAATATTTTGGAATTGGATAAAAAGAAACAAACAAAATGAGTCCAAAAGAAGGCACAAGAAACACAGACTCAATTGTTTACACTCTCAGGAATCTCATAAAAGCAATAAACTCGAAGCCATAATATATAGATTAAGCAACTGTAGGGTAGCAAGAGAGAAGATAAAATAAATAAAAAGATTTAAGGAAAGAAAAAGCCCTGATATGACATTATAAGGCAAAGAACCTCCAAAGATGTCGTATTCATTTTCTGTTGGCCATCTTTGATTGGCATGCAGCCTACCCTTAAAGGTAGTTTGTTTCCCCAGTGAGACTCCCTTGGAGAAAATCCAGTTTTCATCTGCAAGTGGTTATCAGTTGGAGATAGTTTGTGGATTAGGGGTGGGGGTATGGGACTACTTCTTTCATCTCTAGGACCCCATCTTGTGCAGACCCATGCAGGCCCTGTGCATGCTTCCTCAGTCTCTGTGAGTTCATATGTGCACCAGACCTGTTATATCTAGAAGGCCCCGTCTTTTTGAGGGTAACCCATATTTCTGGCTCTTGCCCTCTTTATACGTCTTCTTTTTAAATGTTGCAGAATATCATGAGGAGTCATTTCATTATGTTCTGTTAGCAGAACAATAGTATTTGGTTTTCCCCTAGTTCATGGTCTCCCTTGTATCAGAGAGACAAGGTCATCCAAGCAGTGTGGGTGTGGGTTCCATCTTGTACAGTGAACTTTTGATCAAATCAGATATTAGTTGGTTACTCCCATCAATTGTGTGCCACCATTGCATTAGAATATCTTGCAAACAGGACAGATTGTAGATCAAAGGGTTTGTGGCTGGTTTGGCATAACACCGTCCTATATCAAAGATGTTAGCATATAGGGATGAAGGCTGTGTATGCACCAGATCAACTTCTTCATGTTCGGTGAATTGTGTAGGTATTCTCTGCAGTAATGTGTCCTTCCTATCAGTTTGACCGACCAACCTTTAGTCTTGGTAACAGCCTAGATTATTTAGGGATTTCCAAAAGACCCATTGGCCAACAACTCATCTAGGTGTAACACAATCCCAATATTGAAAGCTTTATTTTAGTGACAAGAGATGCTCTTTTGGGGCTCTGTTTTTACCAATATTTTGGTGGTTTCATTTAGATCATACAGGTGTATATTTTAGGAAGCTTCTACTGTATCAGGGTCACATATTACCCCTCAAATGGCCTTAAATTTTTGATGTCTGTCTTTGTATTCCTTTTTTATCCCTCTTTTCTCTTGCCCCTCTTTACTTGATACTCCTGGTCTGTTCCTCTATCCATCCATAAATACCTATTTTAATTTCTTTTCTATCTGCACCTCCAAATCCCTTATTTTATACAAATTGGTGATCATTGATTTAATATACACATGTAAGGGAGGGAATACATACCATATTGGTCTTTCTCAGGCTGGGTGGTTACCTCACTCAGTATGATTTTTTCTACTTCCATTCATTTACCTGTGAATATCATGATTTCATTTTTATTTTTGAAAAAATAAAACAGCCAAGTGTTTAAATTTTAAGTGGCTGATTATTTAACTCTATTGTCTAAATGAACCATATTGGCTTTATTCAGTCTTCTGCTGAGAGACATCTAGGTTGTTTCTAATTTTTCTCTGTTATGAATAGAGCAGTCATGAATATGGCTGAGCAAGTGAGATGATGGTGAGGTGATATGGTGAGATGATGAATCCTTTGAGGTAGATTGATTTGCATTTTCCTGATGAACCTCTACACTGATTTCCACAGTGTCTGTAAAATTTTACACTACCACCTTCAATGGATGAGTGTTACCCTTACTCCCCAACCCTGGCAACATGACTGTAACTTGTTTCATTAATCTTAGTCAATCTGGCTGTTTTAAGATGAAATCTCAAAGTGGTCTTTATTTGCATTTCTCTGATGACTAAGAATATTGGACATTTCTTCTTTGTGTTTCTCAGTCATTTGAGTTTCTTTCTTTCTTTCTTTCTTTTTTTTTTTTTTAAATTCTGCTTAGATCTGTAACCCATTTTATAACTGGGTTATTTATTTTCTAGTTTTTGAATTCTTTATTTTTTTTGGATATTAGCCCTCCTATTAGACATGTAGTTGGTAATTTTTTTCCCATTCTGCACTTTATCTGAAACAATCTTCTTTGTCATGGAGAAGCTTTTCAACGTTTCTGAGGTCCCATTTTTTTTATTTTTTATATTTTTATTTACATTCCAAATCATTTCCCCTTTCCCGTTTCCTCCCTCCCCGAAAGTCCCATAAGTCCCCTTTCCTCCCTCTTTTCCCCATTCAACCCCCTCTCGCTTCTTTGTCTTGGCATTCCCCTACATCCAGTCTTTCCAGGACCAGGGGTCTCTCCTTCCATCTTCTTGGAAATCTATTGATATGCGTATTGTGTCTAGGGTATTCCGAGATTCTGGGTTAATATCCCCTTATCAGTGACTGCATACTATGTGTGTTCTTTTGTGATTGGGTTACCTCACTAAGGATGATATTTTCAAGTTCTGACCATTTGCCTAGGAATTTCGTGAATTCATTGTTTTTAATTGCAGAGTAGTATTCCATTGTGTAAATATACCACATATTCTGAATCCATTCCTCCATTGAGGGATATCTGGGTTCTTTCCAGCTTCTGGCTATTATAAATAAGGCTGCTATGAACATAGTGGAGCATGTGTCCTTATTGCATGCAGGTAAAGCCTCTGGGTATATGCCCAGGAGTGGTATAGCCGGATCCTCCGGGAGTGTCATGCCCAGTTTTCTGAGGAACCGCCAGACTGCTTTCCAGAGTGGTTGTATCAGCTTGCAATCCCACTAGCAATGGAGGAGTGTTCCTCTTTCTCCACATCCTCTCCAACAACTGCTGTCTCCTGTGTTTTTGATCTTAGCCATTCTGACTGGTGTGAGATGGAATCTCAGGGTTGTTTTGAGGTCCCATTTATTAATAGTGACTGTGCTAATGGTATTCTGATTTGAAAGTCTTCTCCTGTGCCAACTACAAGGCTATTTCTTACTTTTGTTTCTACTAGGTTTACTACATCTTTTTTTATGCTGATGTCTTTGATCCATCTGGAGTTGAGCTTTGTGTAAGGTGATAAGTATGGATCTATTTGAATTCTTCTACATGTGGCTTTTCAGTTTGGCCAGCACCATTTGTTGGAGATTCTTTGTTGAAGATTCTTCCTTCCTTCCTTCTTTTCTTCCTCTGTCTTTTTTTCCAATTTGTGTTTCTAGATTATTTTTTATAAAGAATATGCTGTCTATAAGTATGTGGATTTACGTCTGAGACTCCAGTTTGATTCCATCAATTAATGTGCCTTTAAAAAGAATTACCATAGCTCTGTAGTACAACTTGAAATTGAGGATGGAGATACTTCCTGCAGTTCTCTTATTGTTTTAGCTATCCTCATTGGTTTTATTTTTAATATGACTGAAGATTGTCCTTTCTAGATCAGTGAAAAATAGTTCTGAAATTTTGACCGAAATTGTATTGAATCTGTATATAGCATTTTGTAGGATGGCTATCTTTACTATATTAATCCTATAGTCTATGATCATGAGTGATATTTCTACTAGAATTATAACTCCTATGTTCTGGTTTTTTTCTGTTTGCTTCCTCTGTGTTTGACTAAGGCTATAGCGGAACATGGACTTGTGTATACTAAGGACTTAGTGCAAGCTCACTTCCTTTTTCATGAATGGGTAAGGGTTTATTTGAACAGTCTTTGGGTCAACTATCATGTTCTTTCTTATCCTGTGTGTGATTGACAGCAGAATGTTTGATATTTTGTTAGATGATATCTATCACATGCTAAATACTTAATTCTTGTTGATGATTTATATTATATATGTCCTATCCAAGTCATGTGTAGCCTGTTAAAACTGCTCATCTGCTGTTCTGACATCCTCATATTAGTTATGCTTTGTGAAAATACCATTCAAACATGCCATTTGCTCTATACATCCATTTTTCTTTGTTTGTGTATGTAATTTTGTACATAATAGGATCTGACATTTACCAGGTGCCTATTACATGCTCCTGGCATTCTACTCTGTATCAGTAAATTTGCAATTAATAACACCTTATGTATGCTGGACCAGATACATGATCATTTACCTTCAGTATGTGAACAATGTTATTCCTGGCTTACGTCAGGTAGACCATCCAGTTCACTTTTCCCCTTATATGTGAGTAATATACTAGAACAGGCAGTGAATGATTTTAAATGATGCATTCATGATTTTGTCCTTTCATTTATGTGTGAATGATGACATAAGTGTTAGAAGCTAGATCAAGAGAATATTAAACATGTTCTTCTCATTCTTCTATGTGATTTATGCTGGCCTAGAGCAACCTGGATGATGCATGTGAATGAGATATTTGGTTGCCTTTCAGATGTGATCCTAGTGCAGCTTTGCTACTGAGTTAGAAAGGAAATAAGTGTATGTGAGAGTAATGATGTGCTGACATGTGTTCAGTGCCCAGTGTGAGCCCTTTTCCTTGCTTTCTGAGTGAGTGATGTTGTGCTCTCATAGCACCCATTCTGTGGAAAGCACAGGAAACATGCTTGCTTCTTTTTCTTTATGTGTGATAATGTTAGATTTTCAATACAGAAGCTGCTCAGTGGTTTATTTGCTTCTCTTTATGCACACGAATAAAATTAGAATAGAGTGATGTCTGGCTTAACTAGATGCAAAGGCACTCCTGCCTCTTCCCCTTATGCTTAATTATCATTACACTAGAATATCATCTGTTTAATATTAGTCATTCTCAGCATGGTAGCACTCTTTCATGAGTTCATTTTATAGTAGAGTACTGTGTTGTATCCACTTAGTATTAAAATAATTTGTATCTCATACCCCATATGGGACTAAGTTACTTACACAGAGCCTGACATATACTGGCACTTAGTGGATGCCCTATTCATCTTCTCTGTGTGTGAACAACACTTTGCTAAATACAGCCTGGTTTATAGCAGATACTCTGTGTTAAGAGAATTATTTTTCCATATTAAGATCTTCTTTGTGCTTACTTTTTCCTGTTGTGTAAGAAATGTCAAATTACAATATCTGACCTATGGAAAACCCACCATTCATGACTGAATCTTTCTGCTTTTCATTGGTAAATTTGAGTTTGAAACTACCTGTCTTAATAAAGTGCATAGTGATGGTTTCTTCTTTTCTTCCATTGTGAAGACTCTAGCTAATATTTTCAAGACAGTCTTTGAAATTGTTTTCTTTTTTAATAGGGTTACTTGCCTCTCTGGAGTTTAACTTCTTGAGTTCTTTGTATATCTTGGATATTAGCCCTCTGTCGGATGTAAGGTTGGTAAAGATCATTTCCCAGTTAGTTGGTTGCCGCTTTGTCTTTTTGACGGTGTCTTTTGCCTTGCAAAAACTTTGTAATTTAATGAGGTCCCATTTGTCTATTCTTGATCTTAGAGTATAAGCTATTGGAGTTCTGTTCAGGAAATTCTCCCCTGTGCCCATATGTTCAAGGTTCTTCCCTAGTTTCCCTTCTATTAGTTTCAGTGTGTCTGGTTTTATGTGGAGATCTTTGATCCACTTAGAATTGAGCTTAGTGCAAGGAGATAAGGATGGGTCAATTTGCATTCTTCTGCATGTTGACCTCCAGCTGAGCCAGCACCATTTGTTGAAAAGGCTATCTTTTTTCCACTGGATGGTTTTAGCTCCTTTGTCAAAGATCAAGTGACCATAGGAGTGTGGATTCATTTCTGGGTCTTCAATTCTGTTCCATTGATCTACATGTCTGTTACTGTACCAATACCATGCAGTTTTTAACACTATTGCTCTGTAGTACAGCTTGAGGTCCGGGATACTGATTCCCCCAGAGGTTCTTTTACTCTTGAGAATAGTTTTAGCTATTCTGGGTTTTCTGTTATTCCAGATGAATTTTTGAATTGCTCTTTCTAACTCTATGAAGAATTGAGTTGGGATTTTGATGGGGATTGCATTGAATCTGTGTATTACTTTTGGTAAGATGCTCATTTTTACTATATTAATCCTGCCAATCCATGAGCATGGCAGATTTTTCCATCTTCCGAGGTCTTCTTCAATTTCTTTCTTCAGAGACTTGAAGTTCTTGTCATACAGATCTTTCACTTGTTTGGTTAGCGTCACGCCAAGATACTTAATATGGTTTGTGGCTATCGTAAAGGGTATTATTTCTCTTACTTCTTTCTCAGCCTGCTTATCCTTTGAGTATAGGAAGGCTTCTGACTTGCTTGAGTTGATTTTATATCCGACCACTTTGCTGAAGTCGTTTATCAGCTGTAGGAGTTCTCTGGTGGAGTTCTTTGGGTCGCTTATGTATACTATCATATCGTCTGCAAATAGTGATAGTTTGACTTCTTCCTTTCCAATTTGTATCCCTTTGACCTCTTTTCTTGTCTAATTGCTCTAGCTAGAACTTCAAGTACTATATTGAAAAGATATGGAGAGAGAGGGCAGCCTTGTCTAGTCCCTGATTTTAGTGGGATTGCTTCAAGTTTCTCTCCGTTTAGATTGATGCTGGCTACTGGTTTGCTGTAAATTGCTTTTACTATGTTTAGATATGGGCCTTGAATTCCTGATCTTTCCAAGACCTTTAGCATGTTTTCTTTCCTCTCTACATAAATAGTTCTATACTAGAATAGTGCTTGGCATATTTAGGGCACTCAATGCATGCTTGTACCCTTTGTGTAGAACAAACAGATACCAGAAATATTAGTGGCATGAACAGATACCCTGCTGCTTTAACTTTAATCCTAGTAGGTGTTATCCACCTATATTAATGGCAACATGGAAATGTCCTGCATGCTCAGTTCCTCCTAGATGAATGCAGCTGTATCACAGCACCACCTTGAGAATACTAGTGGCTCATTTTCCACCCTTATGTTGATCAACAATATGGAACCGTAGCATCTCTAATTTACTGGGAGATCAAAACAGACTGATGTGAATAACATCAGCTTAGACAGCTCCTGACCTGTCAGACATTCTTGGTGCAGTCCTGGCTTCCTTCTCAGATGTGAATAATTTTACTCTGAAATGACTCTACATGAAATAGACATTCAGCATGGGATTGTTTCCTTCTTCCTGTGGTGAGATTTGTTTTGTTGGTTTTACTAGAATGAATCCTAGTGTAGGCTAGGTGTTTTGTGCATCATGTCTTCTTACCTCTCCAGCAGTTTTTTAAGACTTTGCATGCTCCAAGTGCTTTGTGGAGCACTTTCCCTTTCTTTTATGTGTAAATAATGATAAGCTCTAGTGTGCTTACAAAAAATTTTCACTGCCTTTCCCTGGCCCTTATGTTAGACTTATTCCTGAGAAAGACTATATATATGCATGTCTATTTGATTCCCATTTATAGAGAGTAGATGGTGCTAAAATAGCTATGTCAGCTGATTAATTCACACCATTCCTTCCTAATGTTATGGTAGTGTCATGCCTATTATATTCTGTATACTCAAAGTCTTCCTGTTTCTTCCTTCCAATGAATAGCATTTCCACCCTATAATAGTGTATGGTCTAAACTAATCCTGAATTTATTTTTAGTTCCTTTCCACTTGGGTATATTCTATGTTGTAACTGCATAGGAATGTGTGTCCCAGAATATCAATGCAGTCATGTTTGTTTTTATCTATATAAGTCTGTAATGATATCTGTCGTTGTTTCGTGAGACTTTTCCTGGGAAGACACAATGCACACAGATCTACACACTATAGTCAGCACTCACAACAGACCAAAGTTACAATTACATCAAAGCATAAAATGATGAATCAATGAGTTTATTGGACTTATTAAAGAGGTGTATTTGAAAACTAACGTGGGAGGTTAATATATCCATATTTTATCATTATCGTTAGAGTAGTGTACTATAAATTGTTTATGCATAAACTCTGAACTAGTTTCATACTCTGCCACTATTTCTATACAAGAGTAATGTAGTAAAATACTATCTGATATGCAGCTGTGCAATTTTATCTTTATGCATTTTCTGTTATGTTAGAAGAGGAAAGTTACAGTATATACAATGTGTTTAAAGAAGCAATACATTTGTCTTATGGTGTGTGATTATTACTGTAGTAGGACAGCAGATATATTTCTCATACTTCATAGCACTCCAATTCCCAAGATTATGTATGAGCTGATGGTAAAATGGTGTCCAGCAGAAACTGAACCATCTGTGTAGATACCACTGTGGTTGCAAGTTGCATTTAAATGCTACTTAGAACTTAAAAGATCTTCAAAACATGTTCTATTATTCACTTTTTCATCATGGTGACCAAATAAACTGACAAGAAGCAAATTCAAGAAAGAAGGATTTAGTTTGACTCACAGTTTGAGGGGATTGAGTCCATCAAGGCATGGGAAGCATGGCAGCTGGCAGGACTGGCTCATGACCGTGGTGCATGTAAGCTATATCACACCAGTAGTTAGGGAGCAGAAAGACCTGGGGATATATCTCTTGGATGGAGCCAACCTACAACCCCTAATACCACCTCCCAGTAACCCACTCTCTTTGGCATCTTGACCTTAACTCCTAAATGTTTTCCATCCCAAAAAAGCAGCATCAACCAACTGGGAACCAAGTGCTCACACATATGAATCTGTGAGGGATTTTGTACATCTAAACCAAAAACATAGTCAGTTATTTACTATAAGCATGAGAAGGCATGGAATGGAATGTACCTAGTAGGTAACAGTGCTCAAGCAGTGAAGATGTGCTTCATCTTTGTGTAAGGAAACTTGGTCCTTTATATCAGCTTGAGTACATGGGGCTTTAAATATATACTAATTCTGTAATGTGTGTGGATATTGTTATATTATAGAAGTAATTAGACTGTAGACATTCCATACACTTATCTTTGTCTCTGTAGTTGAGGAGTATGATAATATCATAATGATGTCTGGTGTATATTCACTGGTTTGTCATTCACAATATTTTTTACATGTAGATGCAACTATATAATAAATGTTATATACTAGACAGCTAATCAATAGAATGTATGAATGCAAACGTTTGCCCTTCTACCAATGAATTATTGTAACAACTTGTATTCAGCGCCATACAACATATTTCCTTGCTATACAAATGGTTGAGATGGAAGATTACTCAGATGATTTTTAATATTCAATGTTTGTTTCTTTATTCCCTTGTGTAAGAAGTATCCAGACGTAATGCCTGGTGATCAATGTTTTCTTATTTAGTTATCTGTGTATGACCAGAATTCTCAACCTATTGTCATCTCTTGGGGCACATTTCCTTCCCTCTCCCATCAGACTTGTCACGTTTAAGGTATACACTTGAATGCTACAAGGAAGACACTAGGCGGTCAAGGCATTCTTTTCTTCTCATATATGAGTAAAGTGTGGAAATAGTAGCTAATGAACACTGAACAATAAATGCAAACTTGTTTTGTTTTTCCATACATGGGTTTTATTTTAGAAGACTAACAATGAGCAAACTATTAGTTCTACTTCTGTGAGATCTACTTTGAAGCAGAATCAGTGTGTTAGCTAGATCTTTAATGACTGCTGTTTTCATTCTGTGTTAGAAAAGCCATCTTAGAATAGTCTATGTTTGTTAGGTACTTTTAACATTCTGTGACAACATCTAACAAGAAGAAACATAAGGAAGGAAGGAAGGTTATCTTTTGGCTCATTGTTTGAGGGTTTTTGATCTATCATGATGGGTAAAGCATAGTTGGCAGGGATGGAGAATATTTGGTTAGTCTGCATCTGCAGTCAGGAAGCAGAGGGATGATAATTGCTGCTCAGCTTTCTTTCTTCTTTCTATTCACTCTGAGAATCTTCTTACCTTAACTAACCTTTACTAGAAAATTCCTCAGAAAATTCCAGAACTTTTTTCCCATTGTGAGTCTGAATCCTATCAAGTTGGCAATCAAGATATACTACCTATGATGGATAGTGCCTTTTAAAATCATGAACATTTCTTTCTCTTATGTCTGAGAAATTTTGTCTAGATTCCAGCTGGCATGTACTAGGTGCCACATACAACATTCCTCTTTTCTTTAGAAGTACAGTCACAAAACTTGTGCTTGACAAACTTAGAAGCTCAGGGACTGCATATCCCTTCCCTTATCTGTGACAATGTTGGATGCAAATAACATCTGGCATGTGCTAGGTACTCAATCCATACCTATTGCTTTCCAAATACATGTGACTGATTCTCTTCTAGAATACCGATTAATATATACTAGTTGTTCAGTGAAGGATATTTTTCTCTAGTGTGTAAATTATACATTAAAGTTTTACCTGATGTCTTAATATCTATTCTATTTCTGTGACAAAACAGCATGATCAATGAAACTTGTAGAAGGAGGGCTTTATTTTCATCTTATAGTTCCATATGTATAGATGTCCATCATCATCATGGTGGTGAAGATGGACACAGATACTCATGATACTGGAGAAGAAGCCTAGAGCTCACATTCTTATCCAAAAATATAAAGCACAAAACACTGAGCCTAAACTAAGATTCATTCCAGTAAAACTCAAAATGACAAGAGTCTTTTGAAACATCAAACTCTGCCCTCAGTGATATACTTCCTCCAGCAAGACCACACTTCTTCTTCTTCTTCTTCTTCTTCTTCTTCTTCTTCTTCTTCTTCTTCTTCTTCTTCTTCTTCTTCTTCTTCTTCTTTTGTAAATGAGATATTTATTCTAGCTAGCCCATATAAAAAGACACAGAAATCCACTATTTTATTTACAAGCTTTAAGCCTAGATTGGGCAGACTCTGAACTATTCTAAGTTACATCCCAGCCATATGCCCCTTGTTACTTGTTTGAGTCTCTCCTGGGTTAACTTCTTCATCTTCTCTCTTCTTCTTTCCCTTGTGGGCGTAAGTCCTGCTTCATTCTCTCTTCTGCCTGGCCATTGGCTAATTAGAAAATAAATGGGGAGCAATGTTTATACAAACTCAAAACAGGAGATACTTGGAACAATTGTTACAGTCTGGGGTCCAGATTGCAGCTAGATGGGTGGGTGGGCAGAGGAATCAGAATTTGAATAACGCAAGGATAGTCTTTAAACAGTTACAAAAGCATTATGCTCCCATAGGATAGGTTCAGGTGAATGTTAGTGAAGGTATGACTACTCCTAAGTATGGCTGAAGAGGTTTATTGTAGATATGAGGGAGAGCACATGGGAACCAAGCAAACCAAGAGTGTGCAGCCAAAATGGTTGGGGGAATCAAGCTGGGGGAAAGGAAGCCCACCCCTGGGAGGGAGAGGTTTAAGGTAGCAGAAGGGGTGAGGAGAGCTAAGACAACACTTAATCTTTGTCAAACAGTGTCACCAACTGGGGAGCAAGTGTTTAAACATATGAGCCTCTGGGAGCTGTTGTCATTTCAATCACAATCCCTGGATATCTTAGGCAATCAATTCACTTTCTTTCTTCTTAACCCAGATGAATGTTGTACTGATCTGTTTGTAGTATATAAAAGATGGTGGCTGAGTGTTTGTTTGATGTATTCTTTATTTGAAGGATATTATTTTTAGTTTTACCTTTAGAAGTATTGAAAGAGCATGATTTGTCAATTATGGTTAGGTTAAGGTTAAGGTTAGGGCTAGATGTTATTTTTAGTTTTACCTTTAGAAGTATTGACAAAAGCATGATTTATTATTAAAATGTATATGTAGAGTCAAATAACATAGCAATAAATCATATCATACAGTCTATTGAGGTATTATGAAGAGCTATCTTCATAGGATAGAATTTTTATTATTATGCTAAGGAAAATTGTGCTGTTGAGATTTCTCTGTGGTTAAATCTCTTGCTACATGGATCTGAATATCAAAAATCATATCCCTAGAACCTTTAAAAATGCCAGGTAGGTGTGTGGAATCCCTCCAGCCAGTCAAGTCTCAAAAGGTAGAGATATAGAGATATCCTGGAGCAAGTTGAATAATGAGACTAACCATATTAATGAGTTCTGGGTTTGAAAAATTCTACCTCAGTAATAAGGTGGAAAGACAATGGAGGATGATTGCTGTCATCACCTTCAGCTTGTGCATGCAACAGGCAAATGCAATGTTGCACATTTTTGTGTATATATAATATATATATGTTTATATATACATATAGTATATATGAGAGAGAAGCATGCATATCACATTCCCATGGACATTAAGTGGCAGGGAAATTATGAAGAGTATTATACAGGTAGAAATCAATGAAGAGGTAAAACAGATGAGTTGGAACATAAGGTCTGTAGAGCTTTGAATGTAGAGACCTGTCTCTAGCCTTCACTCTACTTCTGTGCAGTACTGTGCATGTATTTTATCTCCTAGTTCTCAGTATTGTTCTCTAAATCTCAAATGAAACAGCTGGTAAATGTGCTCGAGGGAAACTCTCAATGTTGACTTCTAGACTTCATATACATGTGCACACATGTGCTTCCATGCCTGAAAATACATGTATAAACACATATAAATTATTTTTTAAATATTATTAAGGATATAAAGAATAGAGGATATTAGACTACAGAGTGTAGAACACAATTTGACTACTAAATAATTGTTTTAGACCCTAGATTAGAACACTTGCATTGTGTGTGTGTTTGTATATATGTGTATATGTAGTATATATATGTGTATGTAATACATGTATGTATGTAATATATGTACATATAATATATACACATATATACACACGTATACACATACATTTATATGTATACACACATATACATTTATAAGTACAAATATGTGTGTGTGTGTGTAATAAAGGGATGAACATGTTTTGTCAGTGGTACAAAATGAAAAAGAGAGTTAAAAATTATGGATGTGATGAGAATAAGTTTGGTTCATACTGTATATTATTATGAAGCTTCTTTTTGCCTGTCTATCAAAGGTGAATTGTGCTGCTCCCCTTTCTGGGAAGTCTTTGTATTGGTGATTAAATTACCTGTTTGAGATCCCTAGCCTTTTGTGACTGTTGACTTTTGAATAAGGATCTTGAGATTATGAAGAACAAGTAAGGAAAGCAGGGTAACAGCTAACATTGTCAGGACAAGGCATCACTAGATTTAACCTCACAAGTAAGTGACTGAGTAGAAGCATTTCTTTTTTCATTAAAGTACCAATTAGAAATCCTGACAAAAACACTTTCCAGCTGAACACTTTGGAAGCACCATGAAACTTTGTCCTCTAGGAGGAGTAGCACATCAGGTCCTCCACTCAAAATTGCCTAAGATATGAGTTTAGAGCTCTTGAGTTCAGGGATTATGCTCTTAACTTGAAAAGGCTTCACATCCACCTCTCTGTAAAATTCAAGGACCTGTTTGCTCCCATGAAACCTTATAGATTCTGAGCTAAGGCACTGAGCTTGGGAATTAATAGAACATCTAGCTATGTCCACACTATTCTTCTAACCAAGAAAAGAAATGCCGATGCCTTTTTTTCCTGTGGGTATGTCCTCACAAAAGGACTTTTTTAAAGGGAAGAGAAAATGAAAAAGGTAGGATAAAAAAGAAAACAGACACTGCAAAACCAAGGGATTAATCTATTTCTCAATGATAGCAAGCTGGGGATGTAACTGGTAGATGATTTAAAATTCTTTTTTCCTGAAAACTATAGTCAAGAGGATAATATATTGCCTTCACTGATTTGAAGACTAAGTTGTTTTTCTGATTTTTGCAATGTAAGGAATTATTTTATTTGCAAGTTTGGATATATAAAAGGTTTAATGCTAAGATTATCTTTGCAAAAGAACTTTTATTGCAAACATATTTTTAGGATATATTGTGTGTATATACATCAAATAGAAAAGTGACCCAGCATCCAAAGGCACACATGGAAATGTGCCTTATATGTAGCATGGAATAACTAGCTCAGGAGCCTTTGAACAAAATTCATTTCATTTAGCTTTTTCAGTGTTGTTTGAAAATGAAAATTATAGTATAATGTCTTTTTTCTGAATATTAAATGTTTTCCACTAAGCACTCTGCCCTGAACAATTTCTGTGCTCATGTTAACAGATCAATATTTTTTATGACATGAACCTATTGCAATTACTTATCCTTATAGCTTCATTTGGGCCCATAGTCAACATTACTATCTCTCTCTCTCTCTCTCTCTCTCTCTCTATATATATATATATATATATATATATATATGTATATATATATATATATATATATAAACTCTGACACTCTGAAGCTTCTTTGCTGATTTCAAGGAGTGAGATATTTCAAGGAATGAATGCATTCAGTTTGTTTCAGAGCAATCCTGCACTTGTAGAATAGCTGTAAGTATAAGTAAAAAGAACATTTCCATTCAATGTTGTGATACCGCTGAGTTAGTATGTGATTCTTAAAGACAAAATGATGTATTTTCCTTACAAAGCTACCATGCAATCATTCAAATCAGCAAGTTGAAATTAACACATTGCTTCTTTATAATCCTCAGACCATTCCAGCAATTACCTCAGGATAGTATAATTTTTTATAAAAATGTCTATTTTGAAACTGTACATTATATTTAATTTTAATGCTTTTTTGTTATCCATTCTTGGGAAAATTTTCTATTTCTATGACTTTTATGACCTTGACATTTTTAACAAAGCTACTAACAATTAACTTGCAGCATATCTTCCAAGATGAGCTGTGAAATGTCTCTTTGTGATTAGAGTTATGTTATGCATATTTGGCAGGGTCATCAGAAAGTCATGCTGCATAGCAACCATTAGGAAGTACAGGACTTCAGTTCCCATTACCACTGATGATGCTTCCTTTTTATCATTTGATGACCAGACTCTCTCAGACACTTTCATTTTGATCTTTCTTCCCTGCTCTTTGCAACTGCAAAGTATTGGGTGGGGATACTTTTAATTATTTTTTAAGATTCAGTTTTATTTGTGTGCATGTGTATTTGTTTGTATGACTGCATGCCATGTGCATTCAAGTATCCCCAGAGGCCAGAAGAATGTGTTGCATGTGCTGAAGCTCAAGTTACAGGCAGTTGTGAGCTCTCTGACATGGGTACTAGGATACAAACTCAGGTTTTCTGCAAGAGAACAAGTGCTCTGAACTTCTGAGTCATCTCCCAGCCCCTACAGGGACATTCTTGAAATTATGTAACCATTTTATTTAATATAAAGCTTTGTTTTTGAAAGTCTTTGAATGTTTAAACTACATGGCTGTCTGTGCACTACATGCGTACCTGTGATCCATGGAGGCCAGGAAAAAAAGACCATCGATCCTCTGGAACTGGAGTTACAAATGGTTGTGAGCCATCATGTGTGTATGAGAATTGAACCCAGGTCCTCTAGAAGAACATTCAATGTTGTTAACTGCTGAGCCATCTATTGAGCCCCTATCTTGTACGATTTTTAACAAAGAAACATTCAATGGAAATGAATTCATCTTATCAAGAGACACCGGTGTGCCCATGCTTACTGCAGAAGTCTCCCTGTGTCCCTTTCCAGCACTAGTTGTCCATCAACAGATGGCAGTAAGGACAGCATAATAAACACAATGGTATGATAGTGTTCAATGATAAGAAACATGATTAATAAAATTTTCAGAAAAGTATTTGGAACCGAAGCATAAGAAAAAAAGTAAAAAAAGTCAGACACAGAAAAGCAACACCTCACCCTCATTCTCACATGTAGAATCTAAAAATACTCTTTTCAAACTAGAGAAGTGGGTACTAGGGTTTGAGGAACATGTGGGATGAGACAGGGTGGTGACAGAAGGGGTTTGGAGTTGATATTACATACTCTAATCTAATGTAAACACCACACCAAACCCCTAGATATATACAGCTAATATATTATAAAACGTGCTCTTAATGGTTCTCTTTATAAATTTCCAAAAGAAGAGGAAAACTTTGATTATTTACTTGCTCATTGAGTTATATATGTGATGGATGAGACATTCTTTGCATCCAACTTATAGTAATTTTGTCCAATTAGTTTCATTAAACGTGAACACACAGTTTCTTACTGCATTTAGTGGGTCAGCATGGACATTTTTTAATTGTTTCTTATTTTCTAAAACATTAAATATATTTCAGGCTCATGTTATACTTGCCTCCTCCATACTTAGAATCAGCTCTTTCTCTAAAGACCCTCAGGTTTCTTTGGGAAGAGACTGACATTTATAGAACAAAAGCTGAGTGTAGAGACACATACTCATTGCTATTAGGATGCTGCTAACTATGCAGAATTCATGTCTAACACATGACTTAATCTGGTCCCCCCATGCTTGTATATTTTTCAGATTATTTTGTAATCATTTAGTTGTATGTGTGATTCTTACACTCATACACACACGTGCGTGCCAAAATGTGCACTCAGTGGTCAAATACAACTTGCAGGAGTTGGTTCTCTTTTTTTTCCCACTTGGACTTTGAGGATCAAACCCAGGTTACCTAGTTTAGCAGCACAGTCCCTTCCCTGTTGAGATATCTCACCAACCTCTTCTGTTACATTATTTTAAAGTAGGGTATCGCATGTAGGACATGCTGGTCTCATATGCTCAGTCCTCAAGGCTGCTGGGGCTGCAGTGTATACAACCCATCTCCTATTGCAGCCACCAGACATTCTATTGCATGAGACATCTTTTCTATCTTGCTACACCTCCAAAATCCAATATTTACAAAGAATTGAGCAGATACAGATGACATTGTGATTTCAGGCTCCTCGCAAAGTTAATGGTAGTCATTTAAGCTACATTGGCAGCTACACAGAGTAGACATTTGAAATGAAATGATAGGCATTAAGATGACTTGCAAGGAGTAATAGTGATGACATTAATAACAGCCGTCACAACACACCACACTTCTTAAGGAGCTATGGAGAAAGTGTCATAACTGCAGGCAAATGTTACTTTAAAATAAATCAACATAATGTTTTTATGATATTATAAGATTTATAATATTACAAAAATAATCGAAAAATATTATAAATATTACAACATTACAAAATTTACGTCTTGGTTAACGGGGTGGGAATGATGGTAAAATGGCTTGCTATGCAAACTTGATAATTGAGTTTGAAGATCCTATATCCCAAGATTGAAGGAGAGAACCAATTTTCATAGCTACTCTCTGTCCACCACATATGCAATATGGCATGCTCATTACACACACACACACACACACACACACACACACACACACACATACACACACACACACACCACATGAACATACACACACACAAACATTACTAATAATGAATTAAAATTGTGCTTTTTTTCAGCATAAAAAGTCTTGTGTCACTCAATATACACAACTCTACACAGTGCTTTCTTGGGATTTCAGTTATTCAGAGCCAGAACTGAGGACAAGGAAGGTAGGGTTCAGCATCAAACTTTTATCTAAGTGGAATGAGAACACTGTATTCAATTTGTATTCAATTTGATTGGGTGTTTTTTTGGCAACTTACAGGACCAATAATATATCTTTAAAATATTTGTATTGAGTTTTTGAGAATTTCCTGTAATATGTTTGATCACATGCCAACCAAATATCCACCCGTCCCTTTCTAACCCATTTCAGCTCCTACCATAACCTATTTCCCCAACATGGTGGTATTTTTTATAGGTCAGTAAAAAAAGCATTGAGTTAGTCTTTGTTGCCCCTTTACTACTGGTGTGGGCTTGTCCATTGTCAAATGCACATAATATTTTTATTTAATTATAATTTCTTTCTATATAACTCTAATATCTACATGACACATGCAGAAACTCATATTTTCACTTAGATTTACATTTCCCAAATGAAACTAATCTTTAGATAAATATTTCACTTTTTCAGACGTCTTAGAACTTCTGTTCTGAGTTTCTTGTATGGTTCTTTCAGATTCACTTCACATTTAGAATTCCAAAGAGCCTTAAACTTTCTCTCCCTTGAGATTGGGACAAACCTGAAAGTCTGTCATTATACTCATCTCTAAATTTGCCAAGGGCACTTACAAGAACATCATACATTTATATATGCATTTCCTTCACTTCATCCTGACACCTACAATCATTCACTGGATTCAATATTTATTGAGCACCTGTTATGGTCCAGGCAATGTTCCAACTGCCAAGAGTGGGGAAATTATGCAGGTGTGCAATGCATCATGTGTATATGAGATGTCTCAGGAGCTGAATCAGGTATGCATGCTGCCCTCGAGGAGACTGCAAGAATTCACAAAGGATAAAGACTAACACATAAATAATTGTAGCGAAAAGGAAAGGGTAAGGGTACAGCCAGTGAGAGGTGTTTGATTAAAAACAAAAGCCAGAGAGAGATGGAAATAGTGAGTGACTTCCTGTTGTAGACTGGACATGATATGGGTTATAGAAAGGAGAGAAGTAGGCAGTGTATGCTCATGAGGGACAGCTGGGAAACATCTGTAGCCCACTGAAAATTTTGCAAGTTTATTTCAAATATGCCTTCTCTTAATTTTTTTTCAGTCAGTTTATTGACCAGTATAATTTTTTTACTTCACAGTATTATACATGTACATTATGTATTTGGATTCCTCTCACCCTGCCTTCCCCCATTTCCTTCCTTCCTCTATCAGAACTCACCCCCTTTTCCACAAATCTCTTCCCTATTTACTAGTTTTGGTTTGGTTTAGTGTCCCACAGATTTTAATTTGAACAATCTGTGTGATCCCAGTTTGGAACCAACCATCAGATCTTGGTGAGCTCACTGGAATGGAGCATAAGTAACCCAGATGGTTTCAAGTTTGGAGACAACAGAATAGAATGGAAAGTTGGCATGGTACTGAGAATTTCTCCTTCTAACACAGCATTGCATCTATCCAGGCTTCTGTCCCACTCAACACTGTATCATCATCACCCTGATGAACACTTAGAACATTGCAGAAGCTCCATTTGCATTTGAACAATTAAATCTCAACCTTGACATGATAATATGATTTAGGACTTTTCCTTTAGATTGGAGACAGGTTGTAAATAATATAACATTTCAGGCTAGGCATAGTAGCACATGCCTTTAATCCCAGCACTCAGGAGGCAAAGGCAGGCATATCTCTCCCAGTTCGAGGCCAGCCTGGTGTGCAGAGAGTCCAGGACAGCCAGGGCTCTGTTATAGAGAAACCTTGTCTTGAAAACACCACGCCCCCACCCCACACACCATTTCAATATTTTCTCATATTGGCAAATCAATAGAAGTTCAAAGAAAAAGTGACTATCTTAGTAATTCCAAGCAGTTGCTGCTCTTTTAGATTATTTGAGGTCAGTTTCATGAACCTCTGCAAAATAGGTCAAAATCATCCATACCTCCAGATTCTGGGGATATAATAAAGTGTTCTGGCCTTTGTGGAAACCTGTATGTTGAGATGCACAAAAACTTATACAGCAGTACTCACATACACCTTTTTTCTAAAAAACAATTCTCAATTACAGCTACCTATGCTTAAACTAATTTTTCATGAGTCTCTTCTCCTATATGAGTTGGGGAAAGTTGGGATTCTATTGCAAGCCATAGTTTTATAGTTTTTCTTTCAACAAAGTCTGTTCACTTTGTGAATCTTACATACAGATATTATCACATTCCTAAGTCTATAAACTGTGACACATTTTAGGATAACTTTCTTTTAATGGCTTAAACTTATAGTAAATAAATGAGGCAGCGATGGCAGGTAACAGAGAAAAGATTGATCCTTGCTTACAGAAAGTGTTATCATGTGGAACAAGTGTTGTATTGCAGATTCAATATTAGTGCACAGATTGTTCTCCTGTTTCAAAGTGATTTTTCCAATAGAATTGAGATTATTTTATTAGCCCTTGCAAGTTTTTGTATTTGTGTTGAGCCTGTGTTTAGCTGGGTTTCCACCTTTGTATTTACTTATTTACTAACCCTGTAAAACCATGTGAAATGAACCATTGAGCTGGTTTGGCTGGGAAAAGCTCTTGCCACTTGATCTGACTACCTGAATTTGATCTTAGCATACTGCTGTGACAGAACCTCATATATGCACTCTGGCAAATGGATGCTGCTCTCAGATATGCACATTATGCTAATAATATTATCAATAATAACATGTACCATACACATAATAAATACAATGATACAAAATATATAGTAAAGTATGTGAACATAAAATAAAATGCAAATTATGTTAAAGGAACAAGTAGCTCCCAGTTTACATGTGGAGACAGTGAGGCCTTCAGAGAGCAATAGCCATGTTCACATGGATGGGGCTAGGCAGGCCAAGTAGGATCAGTTCCTTCACCGACATATCACTGCGGCTCTATTGGAATCGTATTTATCAAGCACAAAGGGATGCCACAAAATCATCCAATCTTATTTGATACTCATGCTCATAGTTCACACTTAAAGCTACTAAGAAAAGGAAATATGAGAAGGCAATATAAAGTAGAATGAGCTCATAATCAGAGGCTTCTTCATCCTTTCACAGTGAATGGGATTTTCTGCTGGCTCTCCAAGAGCAAGCCAGGTCGTGAGTCTATCCTGTGGGTGAGAACCCCTGACACAAAGGGATGTCGTTCATTCTGTTCACAGCCCTCTCACTCCATCGTCATCTCAGGAGAGAAGTGTCTACAGATGAAAAGTAGATTGCTTTAATATAAAACTGGACTAATTGGTCCTTCTTCTCTCTTTGAAGTGATTTTGAACCTGAAAGCCCTGGAACAAAAAGAAGCAAATACACCAAAGAGGAGTAGAAGGCAGGAAATCATCAAACTCAGGGCTGAAATCAATCAAGTAGAAACAAATAAAACCATACAAAGAATCAACAAAACGAGGAGTTGGTTCTTTGAGAAAATCAACAAGATAGATAAGCCCTTAGCCAGACTAACCAGAGGGCACAGAGATAGTATCCAAATTAATAAAATCAGAAACGAAAAGGGAGAGATAACAACAGAAACTGAGGAAATTCAAAAAATCATCAGATCCTACTACAAAAACCTGTATTCAACACAACTAGAAAATCTTGAGGAAATGGACAATTTCCTTGACAGATACCAAGTACCAAAATTAAATCAGGATCAAATAGACCATCTAAACCGTCCTATAACCCCTGAAGAAATAGAAGTTGTCATTGGAAGTCTTCCAACCAAAAAAAGCACAGGTCCAGATGGTTTTAGTGCAGAATTCTATCAGACCTTCAAAGAAGACCTAACACCAATACTCTTCAAACTGTTCCACAAAATAGAAACAGAAGGAACACTACCCAACTCGTTCTATGAAGCCACAATTACACTAATACCAAAAGCACACAAAGATCCGACAAAGAAAGAGAATCTCAGGCCAATCTCTCTTATGAATATCGATGCAAAAATACTCAATAAAATTCTTGCCAACCGAATCCAAGAACACATCAAAACGATCATTCACCACGATCAAGTAGGCTTCATCCCAGGGATGCAGGGATGGTTCAATATAAGGAAATCCATCAATGTAATCCACTACATAAACAATCTCAAAGAAAAAAACCACATGGTCATCTCATTAGATGCTGAGAAAGCATTTGACAAAATTCAGCATCCTTTCATGCTAAAGGTCTTGGAAAGATCAGGAATTCAAGGCCCATATCTAAACATAGTAAAAGCAATTTACAGCAAACCAGTAGCCAGCATCAATCTAAACGGAGAGAAACTTGAAGCAATCCCACTAAAATCAGGGACTAGACAAGGCTGCCCTCTCTCTCCATATCTTTTCAATATAGTACTTGAAGTTCTAGCTAGAGCAATTAGACAAGAAAAAGAGGTCAAAGGGATACAAATTGGAAAGGAAGAAGTCAAACTATCACTATTTGCAGACGATATGATAGTATACATAAGCGACCCAAAGAACTCCACCAGAGAACTCCTACAGCTGATAAACGACTTCAGCAAAGTGGCCGGATATAAAATCAACTCAAGCAAGTCAGAAGCCTTCCTATACTCAAAGGATAAGCAGGCTGAGAAAGAAGTAAGAGAAATAATACCCTTTACGATAGCCACAAACCATATTAAGTATCTTGGCGTGACGCTAACCAAACAAGTGAAAGATCTGTATGACAAGAACTTCAAGTCTCTGAAGAAAGAAATTGAAGAAGACCTCGGAAGATGGAAAAATCTGCCATGCTCATGGATTGGCAGGATTAATATAGTAAAAATGAGCATCTTACCAAAAGTAATACACAGATTCAATGCAATCCCCATCAAAATCCCAACTCAATTCTTCATAGAGTTAGAAAGAGCAATTCAAAAATTCATCTGGAATAACAGAAAACCCAGAATAGCTAAAACTATTCTCAAGAGTAAAAGAACCTCTGGGGGAATCAGTATCCCGGACCTCAAGCTGTACTACAGAGCAATAGTGTTAAAAACTGCATGGTATTGGTACAGTAACAGACATGTAGATCAATGGAACAGAATTGAAGACCCAGAAATGAATCCACACTCCTATGGTCACTTGATCTTTGACAAAGGAGCTAAAACCATCCAGTGGAAAAAAGATAGCCTTTTCAACAAATGGTGCTGGCTCAGCTGGAGGTCAACATGCAGAAGAATGCAAATTGACCCATCCTTATCTCCTTGCACTAAGCTCAATTCTAAGTGGATCAAAGATCTCCACATAAAACCAGACACACTGAAACTAATAGAAGGGAAACTAGGGAAGAACCTTGAACATATGGGCACAGGGGAGAATTTCCTGAACAGAACTCCAATAGCTTATGCTCTAAGATCAAGAATAGACAAATGGGACCTCATTAAATTACAAAGTTTTTGCAAGGCACACAGCCCTATTGAGGGCATTACAAATTATTGCTTTTAATGGATCTTGCAGCATAAAGTGCGGTGTGCTTGAACTCAAACTTGCGTCATGCTTTGCCGAATATTTTATGAATTGTAAAATTGAAAAGTAAGTTAAGATCCAGAAGAGGCTTCTGGCTCCACCAACTGATAAATCTTTCTTGGTATTAGTATGTGCTATTTCTTTTAAGACCTATTCATTTCTTTTTTTATGATATTTAACTGAAAAACCAATAAAAGAGAGGAAATTTTATTCATGCATCTTTGCAGCTTCCTTGTTAGTTATATGACTTAGTTGTTTCAACTTGCTCATTCTTCTAAATGGGAAAAAGCATTCCAAAATATCAGTGTGAGATTTAGCTGTATTTTCTAGGTTGCCCCATTTTTGATTATAAGTTGTCATTCACATACATCCTCAAAGTATTTATTAACGAAAGGAGAATCAGCTTATATAATTTCAGAGTGTCATTATTGGTGGTCTCCCTACAAAAGAGAAAAGAAACCTTTAAATAAAATGACTGGTGTTAATTATTTCAGAACTCTGGAAATTAACTGAAGCCCACATACAATGCTCTACCAAAAAAGGAAGTGCTGAAGTTTTAAAGGCAGGGCAAGCAAGGCTGTTCTCATCTAGGAAAATTCCTAAAGTTCTCTACAGTTCAATACTATATAGCCAAAGTCCACAGGTATTCTAGACACTGTAGGACTAGATTTCTCCTGAAACGCTATTCAAAACATTGCCAAACTTAATATTTCTATTTCATTATTCTTTGTGAACTTCATACATGTGCAAAATGAAATACCATCACACTTTCCTCACTTCTCTCTTAGTTTCCCCTCCCAACATCATCCCATATTCATTTGTTGTAGGATAACCCACCCCTTAGTGCTACCCATAGATGTCCACTGGAGAACAGGAAATCTATCAGTGATAATATCCCCCAAACAAGCAGCAAACAAGCAAGCATGCCAGCCAGCCAGCCAGCAAACAAACAAAACAAGAGAATGATTCTTCCTGTCCAGCCAGTAAATCCTCAGGAAGCAATGGGGTCCAGCGATCACAATTCCTAACACTCCAGTGTTCTGAGTGGCAAATGGTCCACCCAGGATCAGGCATTTGAACGTGTGTTCCTCAGTTTGTAACACTGTTCAGGGAGTTTTTGATGGTCAGGCTTAACTGGAGGAAGTATGTCACTAGAAGTGAGTTTTGAGAGAGTATAGCCCCACTCTGCTACCCCCTCCTTTTCCATTTCTTTTCAGTAAACCACGAGAGCCTGAGTTTCCAGCTCCTGTGGCCATGACTGCCACCTGAGGCTGAGCTTTCTTACAAAGCTATCTCTTTTAGCTCCAGAACCATAATACAGATGAGCTTTTCTTCTATAAGTTGCCTTGGTCATGGAGGTTTATCACAGCAGCAGAAAGGTAACTAACACCAGACCCATCAGAGGATTTGGTTGGCATGATGCAGCGCTGGTCCTGTGCAGGAAACCACAGCTGCTGTGAGTCTGTGACTGCTACAGCCATGACTTGTTCAGAAGATAGCATTTCACAGCATCCTGCCCCTCTCTGGCTCTTACATCCTTTCTGCCCCTTTCCCTTGATTTTGTGTAAATTTCCAGTTCCTGGGGAAGATTCAGCTCTCAGGTGTGTGCATCATCCAGAGGATGTGTTAATGGTAACTGGACTACTTTATGTAATAAAACATATAATAAAGAAATACATTTGAAGAATAGCCAAAGAGGTGAGCACCAAGCAGGAAGCCTTTCTTCCCCTCTACCACAGACTGCCCTTAACAGGCTTCACATTTTGGTCTTTCAGAAAACTCTGAATTCACGAAATTCCTAGGCAAATGGTCAGAACTTGAAAATATCATCCTTAGTGAGGTAACCCAATCACAAAAGATCACACATGGTATGAAGTCACTGATAAGGGGATATTGACCCAGAATCTCAGAATACCCTAGACACAATCAGCATATCAATAGATTTCTAAAAAGATGGAAGGAGAGACCCCTGGTCCTGGAAAGACTGGATGTAGGGGAACGCCAGGACAGAGTAATGAGAGGGGGTTGAACGGAGAAAAGAGGGAGGGAAGGGGGCTTATGGGACTTTCGGGGAGGGAGGAAACGGGAAAGGGGAAGTGATTTGGAATGTAAATTAAAAAAATAAAATAAAATTAAATTTAAAAAAAAAAAAAAAAGAAATCTTTCTTCAGAGACTTGAAGTTCTTGTCATACAGATCTTTTACTTACTTGGTTAGAGTCACACCACTTGGTTGTTTATCCTTTGAATAGAGGAAGGCTACTGATTTGTTTGAGTTAATTTTATATCCAGCCATTTTGCTGAAGTTGTTTATCAGCTTTAGGAGTTCTCTGGTGGAATTTTTGGGGTCGCTTAAGTATATGATCATATCATCTGGAAATGGTGATATTTTGACTTCTTGCTTTCCAATTTGTACACCTTTGACCACCTTTTGTTGTCTAATTACTCTAGCTAGAACTTCAAGTACTATATTGAATAGATAGGGAGAGAGTGGGCAGCCTTGTCTCGTCCCTGATTTTAGTGGGATTGCTTCAAGTTTCTCTCCATTTAGTTTGATATTTGCTACCAGTTTGCAGTATATTGCTTTCACTATGTTTAGGTATAGGTCTTGGATTCTCGATATCTCCAAGACTTTTATCATGAACATTGCTTTCCAATGGCTATTGACATCACCTTTGTCCTAAGTGTTAGTTAATCTTGGCGATGGTGTTTCTCAGGCAACATTCCTGAATTGGATAATAGCAGGATCTCTGGACTGCCTTGATCCATGCTATGTAGCCAGGCAGAAATCGTTTTCCTTCATATGTCAGCAATGATTCATGCTCTATTAACAAACGCCACTCCACTCTTTAACTACAAAGAAAACTGCTTATTTCCTTCAAAATAGAATACTTACATAATGTAACTTACTAAAATATTTATATTCCTATGTCAACAGGATTAACAACAAATAGTTTTATTACTCTTTCCAGGAATGCTTGTATTTCATGTGCCTTAGCTCTGTCTATTTTTGCAATATATTAGAGACTGGTGGTTCAAATAATAATGCATTAATTTCCAAAAGATTGAGAGGCTGAGAATTCCAAGATTAATGTGCCAATGGGTTTGATGCTTCCTTAAAGACCTCTCCCTGGATGACAGATGATAACCTCTTGCTGTGTCTTTACACAATAGGCTCAGATGCTCTGTCCCCTTTTAATTTACAAAGCACTAATGCCATGATGGGCCTCTACTCTCAGGACCACATCTAGATCCAGTTACTTTCCATAGTCTCTTTAGATGTCAGTGCATAAGGGATTCTGTCTCTAATACATGAGTTATGAAGGTACATAAACATTTGCTCTACAGCGACTACAGTCAGAACATTAGTTCATTGTTTCCTAAAACATAATTGCAGTGACATAAAATAATTTTTGGTAAAATAGCATGTTTTGCACAAGGTTGACAAATATTGTAGTCTATGTTCTCTTAGAAATAAAAAAAAACTATATTCATGTACTAAATTCTCTGTTAATACCTGAATTAAGAGGTCAATCCAGTTTCTATTATTTTCCTATTTCTTGATTGTGGTGTTGTGAACTAGCCAATCACATATTCAAAAACCATAAATTCATCTGTATTTACATTAAATATGTATAGGTTTTTAAAGTCAATTTTCACATTGTAAAGCTATTTTTATAAGGATATTGTTATGGCATTTCTAATGGTTTTGAAACATGATTGATTTTTCAAATGCTGGTTTCACGTGTCATTAATAATGAATATTAATTAAAAATTGAATCATAGTGTGCTCTCTCTCCCTGTAGTGTATTATATGTGTATGAATGTATGCATGTGGGTCTATACACTCATACAAGTGTGCATGTGACTGTTGGAACTCCTGTCTTCCTCTATCTCCTATCTTAACCATTTCCCCAGTAACACACACAGACACACACACACAAACACACACACACACATACACTGTATGTATGTATGTATATATGCATGCATGTTTGTGTATATGTATACATGCATACATATTTGCTATAGTTAGAGCTATATGACACCAAACTTGGCCTTTTATACTGGTGCTGGGATCTGAACTCAGATGTGCATACTTATGCAGCAGTACTTTGCTTACTGAGTCATTTCATCTGCTTAGCCACTAATTTTTTGTGCTTTCTAATTTTGTCCTCACAACTATTTGAATACCGTGGGGTTTGAATGAGAATCAACCTCATAGGCTACTATATAGACTGCATATATATATATATAATATTATGTACTATATATAATATATGGAATATATATCAGCTTTGAGCTATGTGTCTATCTATCTATCTATCTATCTATCTATCTATCTATCTATCTATCTATCTATTTATCTATCTATCTATCTATCTTCATCATCATCATCATCTTCATCTGTCTATCTATCTAAGAATTTTATCTATCAAATCAATCATCTATCTGTCTGACCGTCTGTCTGCCACCTATCATCTATCTACTTCTATTGATTCTTTTCTTTTTTCCCTGCTGTAGTGGGAATCAAACCCAAGGCCATGTTAGAGATCTTCTAGTGAGTACACTCAAGTCCTTGACTACTATCTTGGCTTTCAGTTCACCAATGGGCTTTTAGATAATGATTTCATTTCTTTTCAGAATGCTCCATGTAGCTTATAGGTTAGGGACATGTTTCTCTTCAACATATCAACACAAACACTTTTAGACAGTCCTGACCTAAGACAGTCCTTTGGGGAAGTTGCTTGAGTCTCAGGACACAAAATTTCCTACAAATGTTCACTGTGTTAGAGCAATGTTTGTGCTGCACAGCATGAATCAAGAAACTCCAAACAACTTATTTTTTTCTCACTTGTGGAAAGCAGCAACAAAGACAAAGATGCCCTTAGATGTTATTCCTTTATATTTTCTCTTGGTTTAGTCCCCTGATAAACTGCCTGTGAGTTAGTGACGGGCCATTTGTTTATAGAAGATTTAGGATCGAGGACCGAATTTCTAGCATGCTCAATGCCCTGGGTTCAATTCCCCAGCATGAGAAAAAAAAATAGCAACACAACAAATCAAAACTGTTTATGGATGATTTCTTTCTAAAACTCCCAAGTAATAAAAACCAGGGAGAGAGAAATTGCTTTATTTATATTGTATGTGAGTTGAGCTTTGTTTTCCCCTTTAAATTTTAATAAGCTACAGGAATGAGAATCCACATGGGGAGGGGGTTCTTTTCCTATATTCAATACTACTGCTTAGGCAGGTTTTGAAATGACAGTGGCTTCCAGTCAAACATTTGTTATATTCTGACTACCAAGTACATCCCTGTTTAGCTGTGTGTTCCACTGTGTGAGAAAACCCTCTCTTCATACTCCAATGTGGGAAAAATACTTCACTCATCATTTTCTTAGACAAAACAGGATTTCTCAGCCATTTTTAATGGAGAATACAGAGTTCTGTTTCCTAGGTTAAGTTTGGTTTCTAGGATTAGTCAAGTAAAGGCTAACAATATTAAACTACTCTCTTGCACATTGAAGAGAAAAGGAAGGTGTTTTTGAACCCTTGTGTGCAGAAAATCAGACTTTATTTCACGACTTCACCAACCCCACGCCCATTATTAAACCTTCACCACGGCTTATGTGTCTGCCTCCAAAATGCATTCCTCAGTCATAGTTTGATCAAATAAAATTTTAAATAAAATAAATGATTTTTAATAAATACCCTGCCACAGGTAGTAGCTTTGTCTCATTTTATTAATAACTCATATTTCAGCAAAGACGTGTGAGTGTGCGAGTGCGTGTGTGCATGTGTGTGTGTGTGTGTGTGAGTGTGTGTGTGTGTTTCATAAAAGAGTTTAACCTCAAGCTGAAAATTTCAACAGTTAGCAGGGTAGTTGAGAACTATCAGGGTCCTGAGTTTGTTTGTATGTCCGACAGCATGTGTGCTTTGTGACTTTTAAAGGCCCCTTCTAAGCTTTAATATGAAATTATCATTGATCCATACCTAACAAATGAGGAAAATAATGCTTCAGAGACTCAGTAAATTGTATGAAATAGTTTGCAGCATTTCTTTGAAAAGCGAATTACTTCATAATATATTGACATTTACTACTGTCACTAGTTTTTAGCTTTTTAATTTTACTCTTGTCACTATTTTTAGGTTACTGTAGGAAGAAGTAATGCAGGGACCTAGGGAAGACATTGTTAGTATCTTCTCCTGACAGCAACCTTGCAGTCCAACCCCAAGAGAACATTGTATGTTCAGTGAAGGAGTTTTCAATTTGGACTTGGTCAGTATAGTCACAGAGACCCTAGGCATGGGGGCCAGTGAGACGTGTCTAGTGTAAAAAGTACTTGATGCTCTTACTGAGAAGCAGAGTTTAATTCCCAGCATACAAGTAGGGCTGGATAATATCTGGAGCCTCTAAGTTTCAGGGCATCACTTTCCGTCTTCTGGTTTTGTGGGTACCTACAAGTACATTCACATAATCAGATACACACATACACAAGCACATCAATAAATATAAAAAGAAGTCATTTAAGATCTTGGGTATGATGCTTGTGAGAGGTATACATGCACTTCACTTGGTTCTTGTAATTTTCTTATCAATGCATTAACTTATTAACTTTAATTCTAATTTGTACGTGTGTGTGTGTGTGTGTGTGTGTGTGTGTGTGTGTGTGTGTGTTCAGGCTGCATGAAATTAAGGTTAATTCCCCTGGCTTCTTTGTGTTATAAACATTGGAGACACAATTGGCTTTCTCTTAAGGTTACAAAAATTTTTCACCTTGGCAAAATTTGGGCAACAGCACAGATAAAATATTTATGCTTTTGCTTATATCAGCAGAAACTCATGCAATTTGGCCAAAACAGGTGGATGTTTTGTAGTCTTCTATTTTTAATTAATTCCCCATATAAATAGATGTGCTATATTTTTCTTTCACTGACTCATTTTATTGACTTTCATCCTTTCAGTTCTATTTCAATTTTGCAATTTTAAAACCTACCTGGTCTATTAGGAGCTTTTTATAATGAGGCTCACCTTTCCAATACACATCTTGGATGGACCCAGCTAGCTTTATCAATAACTGTCCTCAGAGACTAAGTGCTTTGCTGTGACAGATTTTATAGCCATTCGGGGAAAATTAAATGACAAAGACAAGAAATCTTGACAAGAGAATAGGGCTGATTTATTATCCACACTCAGATGGGATTGTATTTAAACACTATCACTCTTTGTTACTTTATCTGCAAAAATGCAAGTGCAATCCTCAAAGATATATTCTAAAAGTCTGGTGTAAGGACAAAGTGTGAATCGATGTGTGTAAAATTATTTTAGTAATCTCTATCAACTTTTAATATGACCTGGTCAGCTTCCCAATAACTGAAGCAGAGTCCTATAGATTTATTTAATCAATTCAAATCAGCACAGTTACTGGAGAATAAATCCTAATCTATCTTTCTATAAGCTAGACTGTTCATTTCCAGCTATGCTCCCCAAACACTTTCTGTTTGAATCTCACCTGGGTTACTTCAGCTCCAGCAGTCTGTCCTTGGTGGGCATTTCACTCAGGCACATGCTACTGGTCCTTCACGTCTAATGGAGTCCTTCTATTTTGTCTTCTTCCTCCTTCACTCTCCTGTCTGTCCCTCTGTGGTCCCTACCAACGACCTCCACCCCAGCAATTGAAACTCAGTTCACCTCTCTTCTCTCCAGTAATTATTTATAGCCACTTTCATTTAATCAGTAGTTTCAAATTGGGGAGCAAAGTTTACATAGGATCAATTGGTAGACACAATGATCTGTTCATAGGGGGCAACCAGATATTGGGGGCCAGTATTTATTATTTTAATACATAGGAGCACCAGATCCAGCCCAACAAGTGTGTGTTTTGGCTCATAGGCATATGATGGATTGTTTCTTGCAAAGTACATTATCTGAACTTAAAGATAAAAAAATCCTAAATTGTTTATATTTTCTTTTTTTTTAAATTTTATTTTCTAAGTTTTTTAATTTACATTCCAAATCATTTCCCCTTTCCCATTTCCTCCCTCCCAGAAAGTCCCATAAGCCCCCTTCCCTCCCTCTTTTCCCCATTAAACCCCCTCTCGCTTCTCTGTCCTGGCGTTCCCCTACATCCAGTGTTTCCAGGACCAGGGGTCTCTCCTTCCATCTTCTTAGAAATCTATTGACATGCGAATTGTGTCTAGGGTATTCCGAGATTCTGGGTTAATATCCCCTTCTCAGTGACTGCAAACCATGTGTGTTCTTTTGTGATTGGGTTACCTCACTAAGGATGATATTTTCAAGTTCTGACCATTTGCCTAGGAATTTCGTGAATTCATTGTTTTTAATTGCAGAGTAATATTCCATAGTGTAAATATACCACATCTGAATCCATTCCTCCGTTGAGAGACATCTGGGTTCTTTCCAGCTTCTGGCTATTATAAATAAGGCTGCTATGAACATAGTGGAGCATGTTTCCTTATTGCATGCAGGTAAAGCTTCTGGGTATATGCCCAGGAGTGGTATAGCTGGATCCTCCGGGAGTGTCATGCCCAGTTTTCTGAGGAACCGCCAGACCGCTTTCCAGAGTGGTTGTACCTGCTTGCAATTCCACCAGCAGTGGAGGAGTGTTCCTCTTTCTCCACATCCTCGCCAACAACTGCTGTCTCCTGTGTTTTTGATCTTAGCCATTCTGACTGGTGTGAGATGGAATCTCAGGGTTGTTTTGATTTGCATTTCCCTAATGACTAAGGATGATGAACATCTCTTTAGGTGCTTCTCAGCCATTAGATATTCTTCAGGTGAGAACTCTTTGTTTAGCTCTGTACCCCATTTTTTAATAGGGTTACTTGCCTCTCTGGAGTTTAACTTCTTGAGTTCTTTGTATATATTGGATATTAGCCCTCTGTCGGATGTAGGGTTGGTAAAGATCATTTTCCAGTTAGTTGGTTGCTGCTTTGTCTTTTTGACAGTGTCTTTTGCCTTGCAAAACTTTGTAATTTAATGAGGTCCCATTTGTCTATTCTTGATCTTAGAGCATAAGCTATTGGAGTTCTGTTCAGGAAATTCTCCCCTGTGCCCATATGTTCAAGGTTCTTCCCTAGTTTCCTTTCTATTAGTTTCAATGTGTCTGGTTTTATGTGGAGGTCCTTGATCCACTTGTAATTAGTCTTCCTATACTCAAAGGATAAGCAGGCTGAGAAAGAAGTAAGAGAAATGATACCCTTCATGATAGCCACAAACCATATAAAGTATCTTGGCGTGACTCTAACCAAAGAAGTGAAAGATCTGTATGACAAGAACTTCAAGTCTCTGAAGAAAGAAATTGAAGAAGACCTCAGAAGATGGAAAAATCTGCCATGCTCATCGATGGGCAGGATTAATATAGTAAAAATGACCATTTTACCAAAAGTAATATACAGATTCAATGCAATCCTCATCAAAATCCCAACTCAATTCATAGAGTTAGAAAGAGCAATTCAAAAATTCATCTGGAATAACAGAAAACCCAGAATAGCTAAAACTATTCTCAAGAGTAAAAGAACCTCTGGGGGAATCAGTATACCGGACCTCAAGCTGTACTACAGAGCAATAGTGTTAAAAAGTGCATGGTATTGGTACAGTGACAGGCATGTAGATCAATGGAACAGAATTGAAGATCTAGAAATGAATCCACACTCCTATAGTCACTTGATCTTTAACAAAGGAGCTAAAACCATCCAGTGGAAAAAAGATAGCCTTTTCAACAAATGGTGCTGGCTCAACTGGAGGTCAACATGCAGAAGAATGCAAATTGACCCATTCTTATCTCCTTGTTTATATTTTCTTATTTCAAACAAACAAATAATTGTTGAGTTTGGGGAGGTAGTAAGACACACATGTATCATGGTGTATACATGTAGGTAAAAGCACAACTTTGTGGAATTTGTTCTCTCCTGCTATTATGGGAAGCACAGGTATTAAGATGAGGTGGTTAGGTTTGGCAACAAGCACTTTTATCTGCTGAGAGCTATGGCTGACACTAAATGATTATATTTTCATAGGTCCAGATTACTATTATAAGTGAGAACTTTTAAAGCTCTAATTCTGACCTGGTTAAGAGTAGGACTAAGAATAAGGTATATATTCTATTTTCTGGAAAATAAAATGTAGGTAAACATTTACATATTTTAGAAAGAATAGATCTTTGCTCCAGTGACCAGGTAGTTGGGACCGCCAGGCTCAGAGACAGACAGGCATAATATCGCTTTGGTCTCAGGCAGCTTGTGTGTAACCTGCTCCCAGGTGCTGGGCTGATCTGCAGTAACCAGCGCCCAGTTCTGCGGTGGGACCTTCTGCCTGGTGGAGGGACCCCGTGCTGGGAGGGAGCCTGCCAGCTTTCCTTCCGCGACCTCTGTTCCCGCGGACTGCGCTGGAGAGACGGGTACCCAGGCTCTCCCCCCAATATAACATCACTTGGGACACGGCCTGTTGGGGCTTCTGTCTGTGCCCGAGGGCGGGTTGGCGCTGTGGTCATCTGGGTGCCAGATCGGCGGGCCATCGTGACTACAGGGTGAGCGGCGCCACGGAGAGTGCCCTCCGCCATCTTTGCTCCAGTGACTGGGAGGTTGGGACCGCCAGGCTCAGAGACAGACAGGCACAATATCGCTTCGGTCTCAGGCAGCTTGTGTGTAACCTGCTCCCAGGTGCTGGGCTGATCTGTAGTGACCAGCGCGCCAGATCTGCTGTGGGAGTTCTGCCTGGCAGAGGGACGCCCCCTCCCCCCCCAGGAGAGATCACACACCCCTGCACAGGGCAGGAGCCTGCCAGCCTCCCTTTGGCGACCTCTGCTCCAGGAAGCCACTAGGCTGAGCCTTTAGATGTGCAAGGCCTCCCCAATATAAGATCACTTGGGACAAGGCACATTAGGGCTCCAAAGTCACTCAGGAGCAGGCAGGCCCCAGAAATCGGTGCCAGGGGAATCCTGGTAATCCGGGGGGGGGGGCAGAAATAGCTTTGCAGGCTCACAGGAGGTCCAACCAACAGCCAGTGGCAGCAGGACCAACTAACACCAGAGGTATCCAGATGGCAAAAGGCAAACGTAGGAATGTTACTAATAGTAATCAAAGTAATGTGGGACCATCCGAACCCAACTCTCCAACAGCAGCAAGTCCTGGATACCCCACCACACCCGAAAGACAAGATCTGGATTTAAAATCACTTCTCATGATGCTATTAGAGGATCACAAGAAGGACACAAATAAATCTCATAAAGAGTTACAGGACACCATGAATCAACGGTTAGAAGCCCTTACAAAGGAAACACAAAAATCGCTTAGAGAAATGCGGGAGAACATGGATCAAAAGATGGAGGCGCACAAGGAGACAACACAAAAATCGCTTAACGAGATGAATCAACGGGTAGATGCACTCACAAAGGAATCACGAAATTTGCATAAAGAAATGCAGAAGAATATGGGTCAACAGATGGATGCCCATAAGGAGGCAACACAAAAATTGCTTAAAGAAATGAATCAACGGTTAGATGCCCTTACAAAGGAAACACGAGAACTGCTTAAAGAAATGCAGGAGACGATGGATCAACAGATGGAATCCCATGAGGAGGAAACACAAAAATCGCTCAGAGAAATGCAGGAGAACATGGGTCATCAGGAAGAAATCCTGAAAGAGGTAATGCAAAAATACCTTAAAGAAATACAGGAAAATACAAACAAACAAGTGAAGGATCTCAGCAAATCCATCCAGGAACTAAAAAAGGAAGTAGAAACAACTAAGAAATCACAAAGGGAGACAACTTTGGAGATAGAAAACCTTGGGAAGAAATCAGGAGTCATAGATGCAAACATCAACAATAGAATACAAGAGATGGAAGAAAGAATCTCAGGTGCTGAAGATTACATAGAAAGCATCGACTCAACAGTCAAAGAAAATGCAAAATGCAAAAAACGCGTAACCCAAAACATCCAGAAAATCCAGGACACAATGAGAAGACCAAACCTAAGAATTATAGGTATAGATGAGAGTGAAGATTTGCAACTTAAAGAGCCAGTAAACATCTTCAACAAAATTATGGAGGAAAACTTCCCTAACTTAAAGAGTGAGATGCCGATGAACGTACAAGAAGCCTACAGAACTCCAAACAGACTGGACCAGAACAGAAATACCTCCCGTCACATAATAATCAAAACACCGAATGTTCTAAACAAAGAAAGAATACTAAATGCAGTAAGAGAAAAGGGCCAAGTAACATACAAAGGAAGACCTATCCGAATCACATCAGACTTCTCACCAGAGACTATGAAAGCCAGAAGATCCTGGGCAGATCTCATGCAGACACTAAGACAGCACAAATGCCAGCCTAGACTACTATACCCAGCAAAACTCTCAATCACCATAGATGGAGAGACCAAGATATTCCATGATAAAACCAAATTTTCACAATATCTTTCCACAAATCCAGCCCTGCAACGGATAATAGGTGGAAACCTCCAATACAGGGAGAGAAACAACACCCTGGAAAAAATGAGATAATAACCTTCTTGAATCAAACCCAAAAGTAGATAACCACTCAAACATAAAGATAGCGTCAAGAATGGCAGATGGCAATAATCACTATGCCTTAATCTCTCTTAATATCAATGGTCTCAATTCCCCAATTAAAAGACATAGACTAGCAGACTGGATACGTAAACAGGACCCAACATTTTGCTGCATGCAGGAAACGCACCTCAGTGTCAAAGACAAACACTACCTCAGAATAAAAGGCTGGAAAACAATTTTACAAGCAAATGGCCCCAAGAAACGAGGTGGAGTAGCCATCCTAATATCGGATAAAATTGATTTTCAACCTAAAGTCATCAAAAAAGACACAGAAGGACACTACATATTGATCAAGGGAAAAATCCACCATCAAGAACTCTCAATTCTGAATATCTATGCTCCAAATGCAAGGGCAACCTCATTCGTAAAAGAAACTTTACTAAAACTCAAAGCACACCGCACCGCACACAATAATAGTGGGTGACTTCAACACCCCGCTCTCTGAAATGGATCGTTCAGGAAAGCAGAAACTAAACAGGGACACAGTGAATCTAATTGAAGCCTTGGACCAAATGGAACTAACTGATATATATAGAACATTTCATCCTAGAGCTAAAGAATACACCTTCTTCTCAGCTCCTCATGGTACCTTCTCCAAAATTGACCATATAATTGGTCACAAATCAGACCTCAACAGATACAAGAAGATAGAAATAATCCCATGCCTCCTATCAGATCACTATGGAATAAGGGTGGTCTTCAATGGCAACAAAAACAAAAGAAAACCCACATACACATGGAGGCTGAACAATGCTCTACTCAATGAGAACTTGGTCAAGGTGGAAATAAAGAAAGAAATCAAAGACTTTTTGAAAGTTAATGAAAATGAAGGCACAACATACCCTAACTTATGGGACACAATGAAAGCAGTGCTAAGAGGAAAATTCATAGCCCTGAGTGCCACCAAAAAGAAACGGGAGACAGCATACACTAACAGCTTAATGGCACACCTGAAAGCCCTGGAACATAAAGAAGCAAATACACCAAAGAGGAGTAGAAGGCAGGAAATCATCAAACTCAGGGCTGAAATCAATCAAGTAGAAACAAATAAAACCATACAAAGAATCAACAAAACGAGGAGTTGGTTCTTTGAGAAAATCAACAAGATAGATAAGCCCTTAGCCAGACTAACCAGAGGGCACAGAGATAGTATCCAAATTAATAAAATCAGAAACAAAAAGGGAGAGATAACAACAGAAACTGAGGAAATTCAAAAAATCATCAGATCCTACTACAAAAACCTGTATTCAACACAACTAGAAAATCTTGAGGAAATGGACAATTTCCTTGACAGATACCAAGTACCAAAATTAAATCAGGATCAAATAGACCATCTAAACCGTCCTATAACCCCTGAAGAAATAGAAGTTGTCATTGGAAGTCTTCCAACCAAAAAAAGCACAGGTCCAGATGGTTTTAGTGCAGAATTCTATCAGACCTTCAAAGAAGACCTAACACCAATACTCTTCAAACTCTTCCACAAAATAGAAACAGAAGGAACACTACCCAACTCGTTCTATGAAGCCACAATTACACTAATACCAAAAGCACACAAAGATCTGACAAAGAAAGAGAATCTCAGGCCAATCTCTCTTATGAATATCGATGCAAAAATACTCAATAAAATTCTTGCCAACCGAATCCAAGAACACATCAAAACGATCATCCACCACGATCAAGTAGGCTTCATCCCAGGGATGCAGGGATGGTTCAATATAAGGAAATCCATCAATGTAATCCACTACATAAACAATCTCAAAGAAAAAAACCACATGGTCATCTCATTAGATGCTGAGAAAGCATTTGACAAAATTCAGCATCCTTTCATGCTAAAGGTCTTGGAAAGATCAGGAATTCAAGGCCCATATCTAAACATAGTAAAAGCAATTTACAGCAAACCAGTAGCCAGCATCAATCTAAACGGAGAGAAACTTGAAACAATCCCACTAAAATCAGGGACTAGACAAGGCTGCCCTCTCTCTCCATATCTTTTCAATATAGTACTTGAAGTTCTAGCTAGAGCAATTAGACAACAAAAAGAGGTCAAAGGGATACAAATTGGAAAGGAAGAAGTCAAACTATCACTATTTGCAGACGATATGATAGTATACATAAGCGACCCAAAGAACTCCACCAGAGAACTCCTACAGCTGAAAAACGACTTCAGCAAAGTGGCCGGATATAAAATCAACTCAAGCAAGTCAGAAGCCTTCCTATACTCAAAGGATAAGCAGGCTGAGAAAGAAGTAAGAGAAATAATACCCTTTACGATAGCCACAAACCATATTAAGTATCTTGGCGTGACGCTAACCAAACAAGTGAAAGATCTGTATGACAAGAACTTCAAGTCTCTGAAGAAAGAAATTTTAGAAGACCTCAGAAGATGGAAAAATCTGCCATGCTCATGGATTGGCAGGAGTAATATAGTAAAAATGAGCATCTTACCAAAAGTAATACACAGATTCAATGCAATCCCCATCAAAATCCCAAGTCAATTCTTCATAGATTTAGAAAGAGCAATTCAAAAATTCATCTGGAATAACAGAAAACCCAGAATAGCTAAAACTATTCTCAAGAGTAAAAGAACCTCTGGGGGAATCAGTATCTCGGACCTCAAGCTGTACTACAGAGCAATAGTGTTAAAAACTGCATGGTATTGGTACAGTAACAGATATGTAGATCAATGGAACAGAATTGAAGACCCAGAAATGAATCCACACTCCTATGGTCACTTGATCTTTCACAAAGGAGCTAAAACCATCCAGTGGAAAAAAGATAGCCTTTTCAACAAATGGTGATGGATCAGCTGGAGGTCAACATGCAGAAGGATGCAAATTGACCCATCCTTATCTCCTTGCACTAAGCTCAATTCTAAGTGGATCAAAGATCTCCACAGAAAACCAGACACACTGAAACTAATAGAAGGGAAACTAGGGAAGAACCTTGAACATATGGGCACAGGGGAGAATTTCCTGAACAGAACTCCAATAGCTTATGCTCTAAGATCAAGAATAGACAAATGGGACCTCATTAAATTACAAAGTTTTGCAAGGCAAAAGACACTGTCAAAAAGACAAAGCAGCAACCAACTAACTGGAAAATGATCTTTACCAACCCTACATCCGACAGAGGGCTAATATCCAATATATACAAAGAACTCAAGAAGTTAAACTCCAGAGAGGCAAGTAACCCTATTAAAAAATGGGGTACAGAGCTACACAAAGAGTTCTCACCTGAAGAATATCTAATGGCTGAGAAGCACCTAAAGAGATGTTCATCATCCTTAGTCATTAGTGAAATGCAAATCAAAACAACCCTGAGATTCCATCTCACACCAGTCAGGATGGCTAAGATCAAAAACACAGGAGACAGCAGTTGCTGGCGAGGATGTGGAGAAAGAGGAACACTCCTCCACTGCTGGTGGAATTGCAGGCTGGTACAACCACTCTGGAAAGCAGTCTGGCGGTTCCTCAGAAAACTGGGCATGACACTTCCGGAGGATCCGGCTATACCACTCCTGGGCATATACCCAGAGACTTTACCTGCATGCAATAAGGACACATGCTCCACTATATTCATAGCAGCCTTATTTATAATAGCCAGAAACTGGAAAGAACACAGATGTCCCTCAAAGAAGGAATGGATTCAGAAGATGTGGTTTATTTACACAATGGAATACTACTCTGCAATTAAAAACAATGAATTCACGAAATTCCTAGGCAAATGGTCAGAACTTGAAAATATCATCCTTAGTGAGGTAACCCAATTACAAAAGATCACACATGGTATGCAGTCACTGATAAGGGGATATTGACCCAGAATCTCAGAATACCCTAGACACAATCAGCATATCAATAGATTTCTAAAAATATGGAAGGAGAGACCCCTGGTCCTGGAAAGACGGGATGTAGGGGAACGCCAGGACAGAGTAATGAGAGGGGGTTGAATGGAGAAAAGAGGGAGGGAAGGGGGCTTATGGGACTTTCGGGGAGGGAGGAAACGGGAAAGGGGAAGTGATTTGGAATGTAAATTAAAAAAATAAAATAAAATAATAAAAAAAGAGAAAGAACAGAAAGTTGAAGCTATGCAGGACAGATTCTGATGAGAGATACATAAATGAAAGAATAATGCTTATAATTTTACACTTACTTCTTCAACTGAAGAAAATTTCAGACATCAGAGTCTGATTCCAAGGACTAGGAAAGAAGGCTGGCTAGTTCCCATTGGACTGTTCCTTCTCCATCTCACCTCAAATGCACACATCTCTTCAAGTGGTAGGGACCAGATTTTTCTGACCTGTCTACAACTAACATCAGCCTTTCAGTTGCATCTCATTCCATTTTGGTGCAGCAATTGTAACTGTATTGCATATAATGATATAAAGCACTGAGCCTCATGATGACATCTACTTATTTGTGCCCACAATGTACTTTGAGTGTCCTTAATTCCTTCGTTAGTCTTTCTTGTCCCATCTCTCCCTTCCCATGATGCTTCTACATTTATACTAATTTTTTTCCTTTGTTTCATGCATTTCCCCCCTGGCTTTCATATATGTAAATTATACTTATCATTTAAATATCACACTTTTATATACATATGAATAACTAACATAATTCTATGGTGATTGTGACAGTACAAAATCCACTACATTTCTGAGGAATATATGAAGATTTTTTTTTTTTAAATTTTTTTTTTTAATTTAATTTAATTTAATTTTTTTAATTTACATTCCAAATCACTTCCCCTTTCCCGTTTCCTCCCTCCCCGAAAGTCCCATAAGCCCCCTTCCCTCCCTCTTTTCTCCGTTCAACCCCCTCTCATTACTCTGTCCTGGCGTTCCCCTACATCCAGTCTTTCCAGGACCAGGGGTCTCTCCTTCCATCTTTTTAGAAATCTATTGATATGCTGATTGTGTCTAGGGTATTCTGAGATTCTGGGTCAATATCCCCTTATCAGTGACTTCATACCATGTGTGATCTTTTGTGATTGGGTTACCTCACTAAGGATGATATTTTCAAGTTCTGACCATTTGCCTAGGAATTTCGTGAATTCATTGTTTTTAATTGCAGAGTAGTATTCCATTGTGTAAATATACCACATCTTCTGAATCCATTCCTCCGTTGAGGGACATCTGGGTTCTTTCCAGCTTCTGGCTATTATAAATAAGGCTGCTATGAATATAGTGGAGCATGTGTCCTTATTGCATGCAGGTAAAGTCTCTGGGTATATGCCCAGGAGTGGTATAGCCGGATCCTCCGGAAGTGTCATGCCCAGTTTTCTGAGGAGCCGCCAGACTGCTTTCCAGAGTGGTTGTACCAGCCTGCAATTCCACCAGCAGTGGAGGAGTGTTCCTCTTTCTCCACATCCTCGCCAACAACTGCTGTCTCCTGTGTTTTTGATCTTAGCCATCCTGACTGGTGTGAGATGGAATCTCAGGGTTGTTTTGATTTGCATTTCCCTAATGACTAAGGATGATGAACATCTCTTTAGGTGCTTCTCAGCCATTAGATATTCTTCAGGTGAGAACTCTTTGTGGAGCTCTGTCAACATATTAAAATTTGGAAGAAGAGTCCTGGTTGATACAGTACTGATGAGCTTATAATAGGTTTCGTATTGGAAAGAGCTTAGTTCAGGCTTCATAAGAAGCAATGCTGAAGATGGAGCAGTATCTCAGAGATTAAGAGGACCAGTGACTTTTCCAGAAGGTCTGGTTCCCATTCATGCACACAGGAGCTCATAAGGTCCTAAAACTCCAGTTCTAGGCGATCTGATGACTTCTAGCCTGTGTGGCACCAGACTCATATATGGTACACACACATACATATAGGCGAAATACTCATAAAATAAAATTAACAAATCTTAAAAGAAAGAGGGAAAAAGCAAGAAAGCTGTGCTGTTTATTTCCAAAACAAAGGGCATGATAGAATTTGCACTGATATTGTAATTTGTACAGATTATAATTCCCAAACATCAGAGGTAGTGTACTGCAGTCACCACTATAAAGGTTATAATAGGAAAAATATAAAGTATTTATAAAATTCAATTTATTCCTCTACAAAATGAAGGCAATAATAAAGGCTACAAAGTCAAGTTATTGTAAGCACCAGTTGTAAAGTCTTACATAAACAGAGTGTATAAGATAGAGAACAGTTAGACAACATTAACAATATTCACGATTAACCTTATTATGGAACAAATAATAAAAACTTATTATATAATGCTGCTAGCATTATTTTATGTTAAATGAATAAACTTATTCAAATTTATTTCAGTGATACCAAGTCCAGTATTATATTTGTGTAATAAACACCTAGATTTTTAAGTAAATGACCCACCAGACTAGTGCCAACACTAGGAATGAATACATAATGACTTAGCACATCAGTGTAATAATGTACTATTAGAGTCACAAGTAAATTCTGATAATTGATAGTTAACAGCAGATAATTTAAGTAGAAATTTACAGAGCCATTATTGCTATCTGTTTTGCAAAATTTAAAAAATCCTGGAAAATATCCCTATTGTTTAACGATTATGTCATCCCATCATAGTACTTCATTTAGAAAGTAAATGTTTAGTACCAACTATAATAAACAATTTAGGTATTATGCTAAGTAGAGTAATGCTCCTGAAGTTGTGCAGACCCTATTCCATTGAATTTGTGAATGTTATTTCAAATCACAAAAGGAAATTAGAATTGCAGATCACATTAAGGTTGTCAATCAGGTGACCCTAAATTGGAGGTCATTCTACATGGGATTGATCTTGTGGCAAGATTCCTAAATGACAGAGGGAGGAAAGGAGATTAACAATGTGAATAACTTTGCCCACCCTGCTGGCTTAAAATATTTATTTACTGTTTGATAATTTCAAGTCTACATATAATAAATTTTAGCTCATTTTATTCCATCCCTTATTAATCTATCTATTCTATATTTTTTCTCCAGTGAGTTTTTTTTCTTTAGTGAACTTAAATAGAGTTGCTCTTATACTGGTAGGGTGGGAGGCTAGTGACTGCACTATGGTGTAGTCTATTAGTGTCTACACCACAGGAAAAAGATCACACATTCCTTCATTTTCTATGAACTGTTATTTCATTCTTGTACAGTATCATAAAACAAGTTTTAACTGAGTATATAGACATTTAAGGTATTTAAGGTAAATTAAATTAAGGTAAATACACTTAAATAAAAAATAATAACCACTTTTATTTTAATTATTTATTTTTTTTAATTTACATTCCAAATCATTTCCCCTTTCCCGTTTCCTCCCTCCCCGAAAGTCCCATAAGCCCCCTTCCCTCCCTCTTTTCTCCATTCAATCCCCTCTCACTACTCTGTCCTGGCGTTCCCCTACATCCAGTCTTTCCAGGACCAGGGGTCTCTCCTTCCATCTTCTTAGAAATCTATTGATATGCGAATTGTGTCTAGGGTATTCCGAGATTCTGGGTCAATATCCCCTTATCAGTGACTGCATACCATGTGTGTTCTTTTGTGATTGGGTTACCTCACTAAGGATGATATTTTCAAGATCTGACCATTTGCCTAGGAATTTCGTGAATTCATTGTTTTTAATTGCAGAGTAGTATTCCATTGTGTAGATATACCACATCTTCTGAATCCATTCCTCCGTTGAGGGACATCTGGGTTCTTTCCAGCTTCTGGCTATTATAAATAAGGCTGCTATGAATATAGTGGAGCATGTGTCCTTATTGCATGCAGGTAAAGCCTCTGGCCCAGGAGTGGTATAGCCAGATCCTCCGGGAGTGTCATGCCCAGTTTTCTGAGGAACCGCCAGACTGCTTTCCAGAGTGGTTGTACCAGCTTGCAATTAATAACCACTTTTAAGTAGCAACAATTGAAATAGTTTTAAATATTCAAAGTAGAAAATTGAATTCTGCTATATACAGGGCAAAAATGTATTTATACAAATATATACAAATGTATATATACAAATGTATGTATACAAAAATGTATATATAGTTATACAAGTATTAAGACCTGTTAGAGATCAAGACTGTTCAAAGATTCCTGCCTGCTGTGCTCCTCATCTTGCTGTCATATCAGCCTGTGAGCAGGGGCTGGTATCTTGCTTCTACTGAAGTGTGTGATGAAAGAGATGGAAGTTAATTGAAGGATGGATTATACAGAAAAGTATGATTGCAATAGCTTGGTAATGTAGTCAAGGGTGACCTGATTTCTATTCCCAGATCTCACATACTTTCTTTATGGTAATGTGTGATAATGCTGCAACACTATCCTAGTTGAAGAATTATAGTCCATTGAGGGACCACTTCTAGGAGAGATAAAGAAAGGGATAAATATAGAAAGAAAAATAGAGAAATAAATAAACAAGAAGTCCTGAGAAATGACACTGAGTATTCTCCTCTGACCTTCTTATGTATATAATATAGTTTCATCCTCTTATACATATACACACACAAAATGATTCATGACATTCGTGTTTCCGTGGGCATTGTTAGAAGCCATCTCTGATCAGAGCCATTCCAAAGAGGCTCTGAGGCACCAATTTAGGAAGAAACTAAGCTTCCAGTCAATATTTAGGTAAGTGAGCATCAGAGAATATTATCTAACCCCCAAATGAAAGCTTCCAGCAGTCTCAGGCAGGACCCTGAGGCGGAGATACCCATCTAATGCCATGAGTGCCTAGTGATCATAATTTGTTTGCTCTCATAGATGCTTGCTGTTTTATATTCTGGATTTACCTGATATATTAATCTCATATTCTTAAAGACGAATGGAACTGTAGCACTCACGTGAGTTATTGTCAAGATAAAGAAAATGTTTAAAATGATTATGGAGAATTGTATTGGCAGTTTAATTCCAAGTTAAATTCATCTTTACTTATATAAATGAAAGGAAATCACACTTAATGTATAGTAATAATTACTTTTTTGTCTTCTAGTCTTTTCAAAATTTCTACGATAGATATATATTACTTGTATGATCAGAAAATCATCCTTATGTAATTCATTTGAAAAATAAATGCTTTTATAGTCTAAAATAAAATATGTAGTTAAACTTTTCACTTCTTGGCATGGGAGATGACTCAGTGATAAAGTGGATTAAGCATTTGCCTTACAAGAGTGATTATCTGAGTTTGATCTCCTTTCCCTATATTTTAAAAGATTGTAATCCCAGTACTGGTGAGGACAAGTCAGGTGGATTCCTAGAGATGGCTTTCTCTGGGAAGTTCTATCAGACTTAGTGAGTTCTGGGCTAATAAGACCTAAACTTTAATTGAGGAATGACAATGAATTTTGTCCTCCAGCTTCTACATACAGCTGCACACACAGACACAGACATGCACATACCCACACCCACACCCCCCCAAACACACACATACAGAAACACACACAGACACACACACACACAGAAACACACACACAGACATATACACACATACACACACACGTGAACACAAACATGCACCACCCTCAAATCCTTACACACACTGACATACAAATATATACACTAAAAATATTTAATTTTTCTAAAAATTTATATTCTATTTCTCAGCTATAAATCATCTTCCATAAAGCCAATTTTACTTGTCTTTTCCATGAGGAATATTTCACCTAATAATTCCTGTAAAAATAGAATTATTTTTTCAAATACTCATTATTTATTCCACAGGTAATTCTTCTGCAATGTGAACAATTGGCATGGAGACTTGAAGATGCCTGCTTTTTTCTTGAGTTTGGACAAATACTAGGAGAAAAAATATGGAGGCAGTTTCCCAAGTGCTTTTAACTAGGCAATAAGAGAGAGTACTGGGCATTTCAAAGAATGTGGCCTAGGGTCTTATGGGCTTGAGCTCATTCATTCTTTCCTTTATAGTTGATAGATTTGCTGCATTCTTTTTTTTTTTTTTTTTTTTTTTGGTTTTTTGAGACAGGGTTTCTCTGTGTAGCCCTGGCTGTCCTGGAACTCACTCTGTAGACCAGGCTGGCCTCGAACTCAGAAATCCTCCTGCCTCTGCCTCCCAAGTGCTGGGATTAAAGGCGTGCGCCACCACCGCCCGGCGTTGCTGCATTCTTTTAATATGCTATACACTGTTGAAGTAGGTCTTTCAGAATAATAGGGTCTTTCTCAGTCCATGTGTGTTTGAGTCAAAGACTTAGGTGCTAACTAATCACTGCTCACAAAAAGTCAGCAGAGAGTTGTTCTCAATTTCTTTCACTTTGATGGCTAACCATGTGGACACACAAGCATGTATGCCAAGCAAAATCAGACATTAATAAAGAAAATAAAGAACAGAGAGAAATATCTGGTGGAGGCGGTGCCAAAGGAGATACCCACTCCCCTCCTCTCTCCTGACCTCCCCTCCCCTCCCCTCCCCTCTCCTCCCCTCTCCCCTCTCCTCCTCTCTTCTCCCCTCCACTCCCCTCGCTTCTCCTCCCCTCTTCTTTCTTTTCTTCTCCTTAGAACTTTGTTGTGGGTGACGCAGTGGGGCTGTGACTGAGGCCTTTGTTCCTCTAAATGCTTACATCAGGTAAAAAGAATTGACTAACTCTGAAGCTAGAACAACCACCTCACATCTACTGCTAACTGAGCTAAGCTTTCCTTGCAAAAATGATGTTGAGGCATCTGGCCAGGTGCAGTGGAGGAACTAGAGAGGAGAGGAACCTAGTCTCTGCCCTAAAGTTTGAAGGAGAGAAAAAAAGTTTTAAGATGTTGAAGAATAGGTTAACGAGTTTCAACAAACTCATAACAGTTACTGCTGACAACTTATAATTGTATATCGTATTTTCTTCATTATATTTTGAGGTAGTATGAGTTGAAATGCCATGGTTAATTTAGGTGTCAGCTTGACTAGGTTAAAGATCTTTGGGGAAGCATTATTCCTGAGTATGCCTTGGAGACTGTTCCTGGAGATCAACATTCAAATCAGCAGTCAGAGCAAGAAAAACTGCTCTCAATAGTGTGATCAGTCAGCTTCTGATTGATTGAGAACCTGAATAGAACCAAAAGCCAAGGAGAGACAAGCAGCTCTGCCTCTGATCTGGGGCATGCCTCTGGTCCTTCTTCACTGCCAGCAGACCTGCCAAATTTTGAACACAAGAATTTACACCAGTGTTGACCTTGTTTCTCTAGCCTTATCCTTAAGGTGAGAGTCACAATATTGATTTCCCTGGTCTGCAGGCTGTAGTCCTTAGAACAGGTGCCTTTTTTTTTGAGTCTTTAGCTAGGGGATTAGGTGGTGTATCATGGAATTTCTCTGCCTGTTTATCTATGTGAACCAACATCCGTGACAAATCCTCCTTCTTTATATCCAGTTGGCTCCTTTTCTCTGGAAAAATCTTAACTATTGCAGACATTTATCATCACCCTGCTAGAAAACACAGTTTCCTTTGAACCCATCTAGGCGACACCAAATAAATCAATTGATTTGTGATGAAATATGACAAACAGAATCATGGTGAATGGAAGTATAATGATGGCTGGGTTAATGAGCAGGAAGACAGATAAAAATGAGGGTGTAGGAATTTACCCAGATTTAAAGAGCAAATAAAATCATTATTCTGTGGTTGTTTACTGGACACTGACTAGAGATTTTAGGAATAGACTATCTGAAGCTAGATTTACCATAACCAGACCTGTATCTTTTCAGAAGTAATGAGAGATTATGAATGAAACTAATTGCTGAAGATATTAAGAAGAAGGCAAATATTAAGGAGATAAAAAACTCTATATTGTACTAGATAAATCTAGAGTTTGTGTATTCATGAGTTGATACTTATAGAAAAACTCAGCATGGTTCTGAAATGAGTATGACATTGTAGAAAGAAAAAGGAAATATGCATTATAATTGAAGAAAGCAGGGTTCAGGCACATCTGCAGAGAGTTTTGTTTTGTTAACACCCATTATGGACTGGCTTTCATGTGATCACTTGTGGACAGACACTCCCATCGTAGGTCTCTTAGAGGCTTTGCACAACATATGTCAATTTCTTCCATGCAAGTCCTTTGTAAAATGATAGAGTAGATCCTATGTAACAGATGTTACCAATGTACCAGGGGAAACCAGCAGGTGCTTTAAGATGTTTAGTCAATAACAAGGATTAATTCCAGGGCACATTTATACCACAGGGCAACATGAACAGCAACTCCTTATTTTGTCATTGGACAGGATTTGAAAATGCTGAGTTAATGAATGGGGTGAGATAACAGAGCTCTTACTACACAGATTACTATATAATCTGGGAAAATAACAATTTGCCTCATCTAAATCTACCTGGCATGTGTAATAGGACGCAGGTACTGCATGTTTGGTCAACAGTTACACAGAAAAGCAAAGTTAGGTCTGATGATGAAGACAGCCCTAATTTGCTAAGTCACTTCTACTATCTCAGTCATATAGATCAGGAGCTTAAACAATACAGTTGAATAAACATTATTATTGTTTGGCATCTTTGATTAAAATGTAATTTTTTAAATCAGATTTCTTTTCCCCACTGCATCGTAGATGGTATACCTAGAGTGCTCACACTGCCAGGTGAAAAGCTTAATCATAAGACTAACTTTATGGCTATATTTAATAACCAGTCAAGAGGGTCCAATATCTATTTGAAACAATCTGGAGGTCTGAGTGTTTGATATTAGCATTGAGTGACCCAAATCTATTAACCTGTCATGAACTAATCGTTAAAATGAGACTTGTGAATTGTGTGGTTTAAAGTTAAGGCAGTTAGTTCATGAAGCCCACCTGGAATCGTGTAACTGGCACTTGGAATTTCACTCTGCCATCCAAGTTCATCTGCAAAAACCTTTTAAATATACATGCCAATTCTAGGCCTGGGATTTATATCAGTTATTTTACAGTGCATTTTTCTTTAATGTGCAAAGACACAATTTACTGTTAGAAACATTTAGTGCAAACAAAGATGTTTACATCTTATAAAAATCTACTCTTTGTATATTCTTTGACTATACCCCAGAATTAGTGTTTCATTTCAAACTATCCCTGCTAACTACTTCAGTGAAACTCAGCTTCTAACTTATGACTCCACTTTTTTTTTAAATTAAGCTATTTATTTGCTTTATATCCTGATCACAGCTTCCCCTTCCTCCTCTTCTCTCAGTACTTCCCTCTCACTCTAACCCCCCAACCACTATCATCCCCTTTTCCTCAGGGCAGCGCTCCCATGGGTGTCAATCAGCCTTGGCATATCAAGTTGAAGTAAGATTAGTCAGATTTTCTATTGAAATTAGACAAGGTATCCCAGTTAGAGGGAAAGGATCCAAAGGTAGGCAATGTAGTCAGAGACATTCCCTATTCCTGTTTTAGGAGTCCCACACGAATTCCAAGATACACAATTGTTACATGTGTGCAGAGGGCCTAGGACTGTCCCTAGCTTTTGGTTGGCAGTTAAGTCTCTATGAGCTCCTATAGGTTGATTCTATAGATTTTCTTGTGGTGTCCTTGATTTGGTTCCTTTGATCCTTCCTTCCCCTCTTCTACAGGATTCACCGAGATCCACATAATGTTTGGTTGTGGATCTCTGCATCAGTTTTCATCAGTTGCTGGGTGAAACCTCTCTGATGGCAGCTATGCTAGGCCCCCATCTGGAACCATAGCAGGATATTATTTAAAGATGAAATCCAAACTTCTCAGACATTAGAGCTTCCTCTGTAACAAATTCTCTGTTTAGATCTGTACCTCATATTTCAATTGAGTTATCTGGTTTGTTGATATCTAGTTTATTGAGTTCTTTATGTGTTTTGGATGCCAGCCCTCTGTCAGATGTGGAGTTTGTGAAAATCATTTCCCATTCTGTATGGTGTTATTTTGTCCTTTTGAAGGTGTCCTTTGCCTTACAGAAGCTTTTTGGTTTCATGAGATCTCATTTATTAAATGTTGATCTTAGTATCTGAGCAGTTGGTGTTCTGTTCAGGAAGTTGTCTCCCATGCCAGTGCATTCAAAGTTATTCTCCAACTTCTCTTCTATCACATTTAGTTTATTCAGTTTTCTGTTGAGGTCTTGGATCCACTTGATCTTGAGCTTTGCGCAGGGTGATAAATATGGATCCTTTTTGTATTCATCTTCGTGCAGGTATCCAGTTAGAACAGCACCATTTGTTGATTATTTTTGTTTGTTTGTTTTGTTGTTTTTCAATAGTTTGGGCTTCTTTATCAAAAATAAAGTCTCCACAGATGTGTGGATTTACCTCTGGTTCTTTTATTCAATTCTATTGATCAACCTATCTGTTTTTATGTTAGTAACAGTGTTCTTTTAAAAACAATAGGAACAACAGAAAAGCCTACAAATTCATTAAATTCTACTCAAAGACCACTGGGTTAAGGAAGAAATAAAGAAAAAAATTAAAGATTTTCTAGAATTCAATGAAAATTCATGCACCCAAATTTACAGGACACAATGAAAGCTATGCTAAGAGGAATGCCATAGCACTAAATCCCTTCATAAAGAAGTTTGTGAGATCCCATACTAGTGATTTAACTGCATACCTGAAAGCTATAGAAGAAAGAGGAACAAAAATATCTACGAGGAGTAGACTCAAGGAAATAATAAAAGTCTGGACTGAAATCAATAAAATAGAAACAAACAGAACTACACAAAGAATAAATGAAACAATGAATTAATTCTTTGAGAAAGAAATCATTAAGATAGACAAACTATTAGCCAAACTAACTAAAAGGCGTACAGAAAATATCCAAATTAACAAAATCAGAAATGAAAGGGGATATAACAACAGACATAAGGAAAACCATGAAGCATTAGCTCCTACTTCAAAAACCTATACTCCACAAAAATTGAAAAATCCAAATGAAATGGATGATTTTTTTTGATACGTACTGCTTATCAAAGTTAAATCATGAAAATCTAAATAGACATAGAATTTCAAAGGAAATAGACTTTTACAGTCATTATAAGTACTCTAACTATAACAAAAATGCCCAGGAACAGATGGTTTTTGTTAGTGTAGAGTTGTACCAGACCTTCAAAGAAGAACTAATACAAATACTGCTCACTTATTCTACAAAATAGAAACAGAAGGTACATTGCCAAATTCATCTTACAAAACCACAGTTGCCTTTACAGCTAAACCACACAAAGACTGAACTAAGAAAGAGAATTACAGACCAATCTCCCATATGAACTTTGATACAATACAGAAATACCCAATAAAATACTCACAAACTTAATCCATAAATATATTAAAACATCATCCACCATGGTCAAGTAGGCTTCATCCCAGAGATGCAGGGATGGTTTAACAAACAAAAATCCATCAATGTAATCTATCATGTAAACAAACTGAAAGAAAACCATGTGATACCTCAATAGATGCTGAAAAAGCCTTTGAAAATTTCCACCACTCCATCATCATAAAAGTCTTGGAGAGCTCAAATAAACAAGGCATATACTAAAACACAATAAAGGCATTATATAGCAAGCCAATAGCCAACAGCAAATTAAATGGGGAGAAACTTAAAACAATTCCACCAAAATTAAGAATATGACAAAGCTGTTTAGTCTTTCTGTACCTATTCAGTATAGTACTTAAGTTCTAGCTAGAGCAATAGGACAACTAAAGGAGATTAAGATGAATACAATTTGAAAGGAAGAAGTCAAAGTATCACTATTCAAGATGATATGATAATATACATAAGTGACCCCAAAAATTCTACCAGGGAACTCTTATAGCTAATAAATACATTCTGCAAAGCAGGTGAATAAAAAATTAACTCAAAAAGAAAAATCAGTTGCCCTCCTATATAAATGATAAACATGATGAAAAAAAGATTTAAGGAACCAACAGCCTTCATAACAGCCACAAGTAATATAAAATATATTGGTGTAACTCTAACTAAGCAGGTGGAAGATTTGTATGACAAAATATCCAAGTCTTGAAGAAAGAAATTGAAGATGATATCAGATGACATAAAGATCTCTCATGCTCATAGGTCAATAGAATTAACATAGTAAAAATGGCCATCCCACCAAAAATAATCTACAAACTCAACACGGTTCCCATCAAAATTCCAACACAATTCTTTATAGAGAACATTACTTGACTTCATACAGAAAACCAACCAAGGATAGCTAAGACAATCCTGTATAATGGATTGTCTGGAGGTATCACCATCCCTGATTTCAAGCTGTACTACAGAGCAATGAAAGTAAAAACAGCTCCATTTTATACTCTACTCAAGTTGCCTAGGAAACTGCCAAAGCCTCACATTAGCTATTTGACAGATTTAAGTAATTTCCTTTTTGATTTAAAAATACCTCAATTTATTCCACTCTAAATAGTTGCTACAAGAAATATATTTACCATTCCTTTATTTTGTCCTAGAAAAATTCGAGATCTTCCTCTGATTGAGGTATCTTGGTTTGATCCATCTTCTGACTGGATTTTCAATTTAGGGCATCAGAGAAATATAGATTTAAGTGTTTCTACACCTTTCTTACAATATAATAAATATCAGGGGCTCTTTTCAAAGGACTAGTACCTTGAGTTAGAATAAGTGGCATTATTGATGTAGGTAGGGTCCAGTTGGAGAAAGTAGGCCACTGAGGTCATTATCATTTGGAATCTAACTTGTCTTGTTCACTTCCTGTACCCATGTGCTGCCATCTGTACTACTCCATTTCTTCCACTTGCTTTCTTGCCTTGGTAGATTGGTATTTTCAATACCATGTGTCAGACTAATTCTCCCATATAGTAAGCTATCTCTGTATTTTAGTTACAATGATGAGACAATTCTGATTAGCACACTTTGTACTACTAGTTAGTCTTCACCTAGTAAGTCGATATGACACATGAGTGTTCAAATTACAGTCTAAGGCACACCTCCATCTTGAATAGCTATATTCATATAACATGAACTAAATCAACAAATTAAGTTACCAATGTTGCTTATGCGTGATTTACTACCTAAATACACCGCTTCATGTTCACTAGATCCCAAATTTTTGGCTTTTCACAAGTGCTTTGATAAAAGGATATTATCAAAGGAGAGTCAAGACTACTTTCCAATAGCCTTTCACATGTTGGTGGCAACCAAAGTAATTGACAAATTATTGTCTTACCTGATAGTTCTCTGTACCAATATAAATGTAGTAACTACTTAATTGAAGTTTTATATTAATAATGGGAAATTTTCTATATCTATCCAAAGAGTTCATTTGATAAAATAACTGACCCAACTTGAGACTGATTCCATAAGTAAGCACTAATCCCTGACACTATTAATGATACTCTGTTATGCTTGTGGACAGGAGCCTAGCATGGCTGTTCTCTGAGAGGCTTCAACCAGCAGCTGATTCAAGCAGATGCAGACACCCACAGCCAAACAGTGGATGGAGTTTGAGGACTCTTATATAAGAATAGGAGAAAGGCTTCGGGGCCCAAAGGGGATGGGAACTGTACAGGTAGACCAACAGAGTCAATGAACCTGGACACTTGGGGCTCTCAGAGACTGAAGCACCAACCAAAGAACATACATGGGCTAGACCTAGTCCCTCTCCTCTGCACATACATAGCAGATGTGCAGCATGGTCTTCATGTGGGTTCAGAATAACTTGAGCTGGGGTGATCTCAAAAGCTGTTGCCTGTGCATGGGATATGTTCTTCTTGCTGGACTTCCTTGTCTGGCCTCAGTGGGAAAGGAAGCACCTAACCTGGCAGAGACTGGAAATGTTAGAGTGAGGGGGGATACCCAGGAGGCTTCAACCTGCTCAGAGGAGAAGGGGAGGGAGGATGGGAGAAGGATTGTGGAAAGGGTTGACTGGGAGGGGGGCAGTGAGCATGATGTAAAGTGAATATGTTAATAAATAAGTAAATAAATAAATAAATAAATAAATAAATAAATAAAAGAGAAGATGAACTTAGGACATGTTTATGAGATAGATCACACTGTTAAAAAGTATTGAGAGAAGAGATAGCTGTGTTTGCTGGGCCAAAAATAGGTTGAAAAATTTCCCATGTAGAGGTGTTAAATGAAGTTATCTGGCTCAGAAATTCTTATATGGATATGAACACACACAAGGACCATTATTCAAATAGGTGGATGAATGAATTAGTCAGTATAAACATTGGCAAGTGAAATAAAATTTTACTATCATTAAACCAAGAAAATCTGTAGTATAATTTCACCTATGAGGATGACTATCCTCCTCTATAGAGTTTTAAAGAACAAATTTCTTTCTCTGTTTATAGAATTAGTTGGTTATAATTCCTTAACATCCAGATATATCTTGAAAATATTTGACTGTATTCATAGCAATGTATTGGAATGAATCTATGCGTGGAAAGTAGTAACAGGTCACTGTGTTCTGGGATATGAGAGGATTATATGGCAGAGACAGAAAAGGGAATGATTTTCAATAGTTAGAATTTTCCTTTTCAAATGTTTCCATCTTAATCTTTTCATGCAGAGATATGGGCTCGGAATTATAAAATACTGCTGTAGGCACAGAAGGGGAAATAAAGATCATTTTTAGGACACTGCAGGCCTTAACAAAAACTCATAATTCAAGTAGGAAAGCTTGCAAACATTTTGTAGAATACAAATAAATAGATCATAGACAGAAATGATGATTCCTTAGGCTCTGCCTTCAGGGCGAGGACTTAATTTGCAATCTGAGCTGATGGATCTCTTTTTGCCAGATGCAAATAAAATTTCAATTGAAGACCCAAGGCTCAATCTATTTATCCTTCTGGAACCCCCTGTTCATTATTATTTAAATATTGGTGTTTAATTTTTTAGTGAGGGGAAATGAATTAAACATGAGTCAAAAGTGTATATAAAATGTGTAGGATAGAGAGAGAGCTGATGTTGAATAGTCTAAACCACCATCATGATAAAATAATGTTCAAAATTATCACTGTTAGTGACTTCCTATTTACTATGTGACTGAGACTATTCGAACATCCTTACACAGACCATCTCCAGGAGCTGCTTCCTTTGCTAGTTTTGAGATAAGCTATTATATGAAAAGGATTATATAATTTTTACAAAGCCTTGAATCTTTGTGCTTTTCAGAGGTGTATGTGCTAGTTAATGATACAATATGGAGAAATAGAAGACTGTAATTGAATTCAATAGGCTAGACTAAACAAAGTAATAACTCTCCTCTGTTTCATCTTTTCTTCCCCCAAGGGAACCACATAGTAGTTGAAATCAGAAAGCCATTAACTTAACTTCATCAACGTAACCTTGGAAAAAAATTCTTATAGTTTTATGGCCTTTGGGACACACATGGAAAGTATATGGGATAAACATGGAATGGGAATGTTCTTACTACTCAGTCAGATTGGAGAAGAATTATTCTTTGTAATGACTGTCTATCATGAGGCCTCAGCAAAGGCATCCAGAAAAACTCAGTCAAGTCTTTGTATAAAGTGTTGAAGAATTATGGTCAAGGAATACAGTTGTGTTTATTACCCATGAGTGAGGGTTGAATCAGTAGTTGTAACTCTACCTGGACACTTAAAGCATTAGTTATGCCTCAAGTCTGAGATGGGGAAGGCATTTTCTCCACAAGAAACAACCAAAAATGCCTTGTACTTGCTTATGATGCAACCAGAAATATCACACATGGATTTTTCATATGAATCATCTCTTCAGTACACAAAGTCTTGATAGAAACTCCAGTCTCTGTGCTCTTTAGCTATCCATCACTGATCTGGAGATGACTTATGCTTCATTCTTCTACATTTGGAAATCTATGTAAGAATGCTTTGATGGCTAGAATTGTTTTCTGTTGTGTTAGGCTAGAAAAGAATTAAAAATAAAATCATACTTAGGCATCTGAAAAATAGGAAATTTATAATTCATAACATGACAAATTGTAAAAAATATGAAGTCAGTTAAAATATCAATCAAGAGATGCCAGTTGCATGATATCAAGGGAAGAAACAACAGGGATTTAGGATAAAATAGGAGACCAACAAGGATTCAGCTAACACCCAGCTGCATGGTTCTTCTAGTCTGCATACAGCATGCCTGAGAGAAGTGACTAAAAAGGATTATTTAACAGATCTAGACATAGTCAACATCTGTCTTCCCTGACTTATGGAAGGCCTGACCATATTCTATGGAGAAATGAAATCCAAAATTCTGAAGTGTCTGGTGCATGAAGCACAATAGAAATTGGGGTAAGCTATATCACTGGAAATTGGAGTCCAATGAAAAGCTTCATGTTTAGTGCTGTGCATCCCAATCCAACCCAGGCTGCATAATTACATCTGTTTCTAAGACTGAACTAATTATAAGGTGTTTGCATTATTCTATGGCATTCCAACCTGCTTTTGTGGTTCTTCAGGACTGATGACACTTCTTCGAGTAGGAAGAATGTGTAGATAATGGCAATTATACATAAGACAACTGGAAGTCATTGCTTGAACTAATCTCTTAATAGGGAAACCTTAGGATTCACAAGAACTTTCTATGAGCCCAGGACTTTTCTTTTCTTTCCTTTTTTTTTTTTTTTTGATCTGTATGACAAGAACTTCAAGTCTCTGAAGAAAGAAATTGAAGAAGACCTCAGAAGATGGAAAAATCTGCCATGCTCATGGATTGGCAGGATTAATATAGTAAAAATGACCATCTTGCCAAAAGCAATATACAGATTCAATGCAATCCCCATCAAAATCCCAACTCAATTCTTCTTAGAGTTAGAAAGAGCAATTCTCAAATTCATGTGGAATAACAGAAAACCCAGGATAGCTAAATCTATTCTCAAGAGTAAAAGAACCTCTGGGGGAATCAGTATCCCGGACCTCAAGCTGTACTACAGAGCAATAGTGTTAAAAACTGCATGGTATTGGTACAGTGACAGGCATGTAGATCAGTGGAACAGAATTGAAGACCCAGAAATGAATCCACACTCCTATGGTCACTTGATCTTTGACAAAGGAGCTAAAACCATCCAGTGGAAAAAAGATAGCCTTTTCAACAAATGATGCTGGTTCAACTGGAGCCCAGGACTTCTAATCAAGCTTCTAAGTATGACTGGCGAGTTAAGAGTGATGGCAATTTTAAGTGATTCTACAATATGAAAGATAGAGAATAAAGAAAGATAAAGTGAAGTAAACAAACTATTTCACAACTTGCTAAGATAGAAGATATAATACATCCATTTAAACAATGGATGATAAAGTGCTTGGCAGAAGACTCTGAGATTATGGTCAGGTGATGTGATAGTAGATGGGGAAAAAGTGGTGATGAGGAGAAACTTGGATTTTAACATATTTGGGCTGTTGAGAAAATCATTGTCATATGACTGATTATAGTGGGACATCAGAAGTAATACAAACATAAAACCAAGTAAATAAAGAAGTAAAGAGTAGCTGTAAAAGAGAATATTTGACTAAGTGGTAATAGAATAATGCAAACCCCTTATAATTGGTTCAGTCTTAGAAACTGATGTAATTATGCAAATAGATGCTTGAGAAATATAGTAAGATTAAACCCTCAGTGAAAATAAAAGAAGTCAAAGGACCATGTTTAAAATTAAGAACTCAAGGAAATAACAGCATAATGGTATGACTTCAAAATAAATTTTATATTAAATAAGAGAAGACACATAATAGAAGATTCAGAAGAATAAAGCCTTTGCCACCACTGGATTTTAATATTTGGGGGAATGACATCAGTGTCTGAAGAGTGCCTAAGCTAGATGTGAGGACATTATGGTGGATTCCAGCCAGACAATGAGGGAAGATTTCCTGAATTCTGAATAGCAGCTTACAGGGATGCCAAGAGTAAGGGAGAGCTTGGTCTTTGTGCTCAAAAAAACCCTCTTGAAAAGGAGCTGGAAGACTTGCCTGGGAAACCTGAGCATGGAGGTAGTCTGGGGTAAACAGAACATTTCTTTTAAAAATTTGTTTGTTTGTTTGTTTATATGCCAAGTGCTGCCTCTTCTCTCGGGCCCTCTGTTACTGAGTTCCTCCCCCACACATTCTCCTCTTCTCCTCTGAGAGGGTGTCCTCCCATCCTGGCACATCAGTTCTCTACAGGATAAGGCTCATCCACTCCTGCTGAGGCAGGACAAAGCAGTCCTCTGCTATGTATGTGCAGCCATTGTATGCTATTTGGTTGATGGTCAGTTTCTGAGAGTTCCCAGGGGTCCAGGCTACTTGGCACTGTTGGTCTTCCTGTAGGATTCCCATCTCCTTCAGGGCTTTCAATCCTTCCAGGCGTTTGGAATACTAAATTTTTCCCCATTGAAATCATGCCTGTCCATTGCGTATTGTGCATCTGTAATGTGAGTAGGAGAGAAAAGTTTGTTTCTGTCTGAGGCATTTGATGGCCAAGATTTGGCTTTCTTGATCTCATTACATTATTTTATAAGAGAAGTTGGTCCATAGAGTAAAAGAAGATAGATGGTTATGAGCGATCCATCTATTTTTTTCTTTAACAAACTATTCCAAAAGCAGTGCTTAAGACCTCTACCATGATGTCTACTTTGCAGCAATATGTCCCAGAACAAAAGGTCACTAAGCCTGTGTATAAAAAAAAAAAAGAAAAAGAAAAAAGAAAAGAAAAGATAGTGAGGGGAAAGCACACTTTGGCATCATATATTTGGGAGAGGATACACACTTCTTCCTTTTACCTATTTTCTATTGGTGAAGCCAATTCCACAGGGAATAACTGACATTTGTGGCTTGTGTACTCATCTCACACCAGTGGTGTGACCTATGCTTCTCAGTGTGATGTTCACTCAAATCTGAAAAGATAAAAGCCATCCAGTCCACAAAGCTCTTGCTGCAGAGAAAGGAAGCAGCTGAGGAGATAGGAAAGGAAATGAGACTTCCCTTCTAATGAAGGAGCTTTGACAACATCTGCTCGATGGAATTTCCAAGCTAGTGTGAACCAGTGGTTATTTTTTTATGTTTCCCATTCATCATTTTAAAGTTAAGTGAACAAGTGTTCTTATCTTGTTCTGTTTCTGCCCATGTATACTGAGTTATTGGACATAGTGTGTTTGTTTTCTAGTTTCTAATTTTCTGAAGAAGAATTTCATCCTGTTGTAAACATCACCTTCCATCATAGGCATGTGCTAGACACTGATGACACTCCCTTGGAGGAAAAGTTGAGATTACATCCTATATAGAGAATGATCAACACATTAAATGGTGCTAGGCATTTTAGCCTTTACAAATACTGTTCCTTTGTGTATGGTTCTCATTTACTTCTGGGTTCATGAAAACTTGTTCCTCCCTACTCTTTCTAAAGTAAAGATGCTTGAATAAGCTATTTATTATTTAGCAAAAGTGAGAAGTGGTGGGTATATTTCCAAACGTGGACATTCAATATCTCGTGATTTTTTTCTTTTCATTAAAACCCAGATAGCATATAATAAGCTAATGATGTCATAGTGTAGTTGCACACTGTTAGCCTCAAATGTTTCTAAAATGACCATAATGAGTGTAGTCCTCGGATATACCCTACTGAAAATGTAAAGAGAGAGAGCCATGATTGTTTACTATGCTCTGTAACTAAAAGTTTGGAGTTGTGGGCTTGGGTCCTTCCAAATGACTGGGGTCTTAGGCTCTTCTGATGTAATGATGTATGAAAGAATTATTTCCTTCATAAACACGTTGATTAGATTTCTAGAAATACTTCAGTGTAAGTTTTAAAACAGATGTAATTTGATTTAGAAAACTGCAGGCTATTTTTATTGCCCTCAATTCTATCTAAACAAATTTTTTCCTTGTATATTATCTGAATAAGAAACATAGAAACTAAGGTGCTAGATAACTTTGTTTTGCTGGAGCATGTTTATTAATCTAATTGCTAATTGTGCTGAGCGTGATAATTTTAATTGTGTTATAGAACAGATGCATAAATGTGATTTGAATGGGTGAAGCTGTGACTGTTGCTCATTCTGCTGACTTGCTTACAGAAATCTGTCTTCTCTCTCCGGATCTTTCAGACTATTTGTTCCACACTAATAGCTTGGAAACATCACTTCTGGAAGTAATTTATTTAAACCATAAATCCTTACTACTGCTTTCCACTTGGCTTCATGGCACCTGAGATGGTTGTCGTGCATTGCTGGAGGACACAATACATTATAAGGCAAGGGTAAATGGGGCATCCTTATTTCCCTTATCCTGAGCACCTGTAGACCTTCAACTATTTCATGCTACCCAACTCTGTTTGGCATTCTATGCATAGATTCCAGATGTTCACCCATCGAAATATCAACTAGTTTCTGTTTTGTTCTTTTCTAAGTTTTTTTATTTACATTCCAAATCATTTCCCCTTTCCCGTTTCCTCCATCCCCTAAAGTCCCATAAGCCCCCTTCCCTCCCTCTTTTCCCCATTCAACCCCCTCTCCCTTCTCTGTCCTGGCATTCCCCTACATCTGGTCCTTCCAGGACCAGGGTCTCTCCTTCAATCTTCTTGGAAATCTATTGATATGTGAATTGTGTCTAGGGTATTCCGAGATTCTGGGTTAATATCCCCTTCTCAGTGACTGCATAACAGGTGTGTTCTTTTGTGATTGGGTTACCTCACTAAGGATGATATTTTCCAGTTCTGACCATTTGCCTAGGAATTTCGTGAGTTCATTGTTTTTAATTGCAGAGTAGTATTCCATTGTGTAAATATACCACATCTTCTGAATCCATTCCTCCATTGAGGGACATCTAGGTTCTTTCCAGCTTCTGGCAGCCAACTAACTGGGAAATGGTCTTTACCAACCCTACAACTGACAGAGGGCTAATATCCAATATATACAAAGAACTCAAGAAGTTAAACTCCAGAGAGTCAAGTAACCCTATTAAAAATGGGGTACAGAGCTAAACAAAAGTTCTCACCTGAAGAATATCTAATGGCTGAGAAGCACCTAAAGAGATGTTCATCATCCTTAGTCATTAGGGAAATGCAAATCAAAACAACCCTGAGATTCCATCTCACACCAGTCAGAATGGCTAAGATCAAAAACACAGGAGACAGCAGTTGTTGGCGAGGATGTGGAGAAAGAGGAACTCTCCTCCATTGCTGGTGGGATTGCAAGCTGATTCAGCCACTCTGGAAAGCAGTCTGGTGGTTCCTCAGAAAACTGGGCATGACACTCCCGGAGGATCCGGCTATACCACTCCTGGGCATATACCCAGAGGCTTTACCTGCGTGCAATAAGGATACATGCTCCACTATGTTCATAGCAGCCTTATTTATAATAGCTAGGTTCTTTTTTTAAAGTCCCCTTTTCTTTTTGTGTTGTTTTTAAAGCAGTATACAGCATAATGTGTTTCATTATATTTTTATACATATTCAACATACACAATGGTTATTGGTCATCTTCCAAAGCTATCTCCCTTCTTGCTGGTCCTCTTCATTCTCTAAATACTACCCTGCTCTGTTTTCATATAACATTTATCATGTAACTCTGTTTTCTGAATCAATTTTCCTCAATTAGAAACTCCTTTTGCTTTTTCATCCTTCTAATTTTATTACATACATGCATACACACAAATCTATTCTTCATATGAAGAAGTGAAACATTTCTCTTTCTGAGTCTGGCCTCTTTTTATTTAAAAACATGATTTCCAGTTCTGTTCATTTTCTTGCAAGTTCCATGACTATAAAAATGACACCCAAAACAGAAAATAACCCCATGAATTGACAACTGCTAGAGCAGGCATGAAATTAAAAAGCTTCTGTACAGCAAATGAAGTGATCACTAAAGCAAAGAACTTAAATAGTGGGGAAAATCTGTCAAGTGTACACTAGGCACAACATTAATAGCTAGAATATCCAAAGAACTGCAGAAATTAAATTGGAAAAAAAATCCAAAATCCAATGAGCGAGCTCTTAGAGGAATCTATAAGAAGGGCCATAAATATCTGAAAAAGTATTCAATGTTTGTAACCACCATGGACATGCAAATTAAAACTGTTTTCACATTCCTTCTTACACTAATCAGATTGACCGCCATTTTTCCATTGTATTGAAAATAGATTCTGTTTTTCATCCAGTATATCCTGATTGCACTTTTCCCTACCTCTATTCCTCCAAGTTCTTCCCAACCTCCCCTCCCATCTTGGTTCAGTTTTTTTTCCTATTTCTCATTAGAAAAGAACAGGCTTCTAAGAGGTAACAACATATCGCAACAAAGTAGGATATACTAAGATAAACAATAAAACATCGCATTAAGTTGAACAAGTCAAATCAATAGAAAGAAAAGTCTCAAGAGGAGTCACAAGAACCAAGTACTACTGGTCTCAAAAAGACAAGACCAAACCAAACCAAATAGTGATGAAATGATGAGTCCTATTGATATTCTGTTGTACTCTTAGATCATGGATCTCTTCTCTCTCCATATATATACACATATATGTATATATGGCATGCCTATCGGTATTGTCCTTGTTCAGATCATGTGTAAGCATCCATATTGTTGACATAAGATGGATGAAATTTCCATATATATATATATGAGACACCTTGAAACACACAGCTCTAAATGGGATCTCTCCATCAAATCCCTCCTCTCAGAGATCAGTGAGGAATATTCTTAAATAGTATGTATTTAGCATTGGTTCTATACACCAAGGCAAACTACAGGTTCTGATTAAATGAACACTCCTTTCATATTATGAATATTTCTGCTGGGAGTAAAACTTGAAAAATGGCTATAAATTTTGAAAACTTAATCATTCTCAAACACGTTACCATTAAGAAATGCACCACATGTAGTTTCATCTTCTGGCTTCATTAGTACCTTGACAATTAGTTTATGGCTGATATTTATCTATAAATAAAACTATTTAAGTTGAAACTTAATTTGCAGTGAAATATGAGGACTGCATCTGGCAAACGATGTAACTTTTATGTCTTTTTACAAGGCCAAGGTCTTGTACTTCTCATTTCTTTCACTGTGACTGTATAAAATAGAAATTTGACATTACTTCACACATGTCTGAAAATGTCTATGTTCTCTCAAGATATGCACTACTTTAGTTTCAGAAGTCAAAGAAAAAAGATACTGAAATAAAAAAGATAACCAATTGAAGGGCCCAAGTGAGGACACCCAAGCCCGATTTGGGAGGGAGAAGAAAGCAATCACAAGAGGGGAGGGAGGAATGGAACTGGGAGGGAAAGTGGACAGGGTGGAGGATGGAAGGAGGAATCTGATCTGATATTGGGTGAGGGAAAAGGACTGAAGCCCTGAGGGCCAGCAGAAAGAAAGGAATAGGCAACCTAGGAGGTAGGAGGTTGGGGGAACCCTCTAGAATGGACCAGAGACCTAGGAATTGAGAGACTCTCAGGACTCAAAGGGGAGGGACCTTAGATGAAATGCCCAATAGTAGGGAGAGGGCACTTATAGAGCCCACCTCCAGCAGGAAGAGAGGACATCAACTGAGGGAGGGGGTTGCCATCCCACAGTCAAAACTCTGACCCATAATTGTTCCTTTCTAAAAGAACTGCAGGGATGGATATGGAGAGGAGCCCAAGGAAAAGAAGGTCCAGCAACAGGCGCAAAGTGGGATCTATCTCAAGGGGAGGTCCCAAGGCCTGACACTATTACTGGGGCTGTGGAGAGCTCACAAAAAGGGACCTATCATGACTGTCCTCCGAAAGATCCAACAAGAAGCTGAAAGAATGAGATGCAGATATATATGGACAGAAACTGCTGACCTCTGTGGTTGAATTTGGGAAAGGCTGGAAGAAGCTGAGGAGGTGGGTGACCCTTTAGGAGGACTAGCAGTCTCAATTAACCTGGACCCCCGAGATCTCTTAAACTCTGGACCACCAGCCAGACAGCATGCACCAGCTGATATGAGGCCCTCAACACATATACAGCAGAGAACTGCTGGGTCTTGATTCAGTCAGAAAAGATGCACCTAATCCCCAAAAGACTGGAGGCTGCAGGGAGTTTAGAGGTCTGATTGAGTGGGTGGTGGGTGGTGGGTGGTAAAGACATTCTGGTGGAGAGAAGGGGTGGGTGGGGAGGAGGTATGAGATGTGGAACATTTGGAGGGTGGATAGGGGTGGGTAATAAAATCTGGAGAGTAAATAAATAAATAAATAAAAGAAAAAAAGAGGAAAATGTTTTCCATTTAAAAAAATAAAAAGAAGAAGAGAGATAATCAGATAAATAGCCCGAGAAGTAAAATGAGCCCTAGAGTGCCCTGTTCTGGGAGATGGAATAAAAATAATGTAGGTCCTCACAATCCCTATTTCTTAATTCTCTGCAGGAATCTGTCCAAGCTTGCATTAAGTTGGTTTGTGCTTTCCACATAAGCCCATGTTGTGGAGGAAGGGGAGTAAGAGGAAGGGCTAATAATGCTTTCTTTGTTATTTGGGAGAAGTTATCTCCTAGCTCCTGATAGTGTTTTATATTGCAGATAGCTCTGGGGCTAGTTGTATTTGATGTTAATTCTGTTCTCCTATGAGGGGCTGTGAACAAGGAATGAGTCCACACTCGGGTGATTTTCCTTAAACCTTTTCCCCACCTTAATTTATAAATAAAGGCTAGAGCTGGTGCTTGGACAGGAGAAAGAGGGGCAGAGAAAAAGGGACAGAGACAGAGAGGCAGAGAAAGTGTCAGAAGAGGGGAAGCTGGAGCTGAGAGAGAGAGAGAGAGAGAGAGAGAGAGAGAGAGAGAGAGAGAGAGAGAGAGAGAGAGAGAGAGAGCGAGAGAGAGCAGAAGCACCTGGCCTGGAGAAATCACAAGTTATCAGGGGTCTCATAGATGGGGAAGATAGTAGTGTAGTGGTAGATACGCCCAATCTAGGTGCACAGCTTGTATTCATATTAATTGAGTTGTGTTTTCTTTTCCTGGGCATATTTGGGTTGGAGATTTACTGTAACAGTTTCTTTCTTTTCTTTTTTTTTAGATTTCTTTTTTTTAATTTAATTTTATTTTTTTTAAATTTACATTCCAAATCATTTCCCCTTTCCCGTTTCCTCCCTCCCCGAAAGTCCCATAAGCCCCCTTCCCTCCCTCTTTTCTCCATTCAATCCCCTCTCATTACTCTGTCCTGGCGTTCCCCTACATCCAGTCTTTCCAGGACCAGGGGTCTCTCCTTCCATCTTCTTAGAAATCTATTGATATGCGAATTGTGTCTAGGGTATTCCGAGATTCTGGGTTAATATCCCCTTATCAGTGACTGCATACCATGTGTGTTCTTTTGTGATTGGGTTACCTCTCTAAGGATGATATTTTCAAGTTCTGACCATTTGCCTAGGAATTTCGTGAATTCATTGTTTTTAATTGCAGAGTAGTATTCCATTGTGTAGATATACCACATCTTCTGAATCCATTCCTCTTTTGAGGGACATCTGGGTTCTTTCCAGCTTCTGGCTATTATAAATAAGGCTTCTATGAACATAGTGGAGCATGTGTCGTTATTGCATTCAGGTAAAGCCTCTGGGTATATGCCCAGGAGTGGTATAGCCGGATCCTCCGGGAGTGTCATGCCCAGTTTTCTGAGGAACCGCCAGACTGCTTTCCAGAGTGGTTGTACCAGCTTGCAATTCCACCAGCAGTGGAGGAGTGTTCCTCTTTCTCCACATCCTCGCTAACAACTGCTGTCTCCTGTGTTTTTGATCTTAGCCATCCTTACTGGTGTGAGATGGAATCTCAGGGTTGTTTTGATTTGCATTTCCCTAATGACTAAGGATGATGAAGATCTCTTTAGGTGCTTCTCAGCCATTAGATATTCTTCAGGTGAGAACTCTTTGTTTAGCTCTGTACCCCATTTTTTAATAGGGTTACTTGCCTCTCTGGAGTTTAACTTCTTGAGTTCTTTGTATATATTGGATATTAGCCCTCTGTCGGATGTAAGGTTGGTAAAGATCATTTCCCAGTTAGTTGGTTGCCGCTTTGTCTTTTTGACAGTGTCTTTTGCCTTGCAAAAACTTTTTAATTTAATGAGGTTCCATTTATCTATTCTTGATCTTAGAGCATAAGCTATTGGAGTTCTGTTCAGGAAATTCTCCCCTGTGCCTATATGGTCAAGGTTCTTCCCTAGTTTCCCTTCTATTAGTTTCAGTGTGTCTGGTTTTATTTGGAAATCCTTGATCCACTTAGAATTGAGCAATTAGACAACAAAAAGAGGTGAAAGGGATACAAATTGGAAAGGAAGAAGTCAAACTATCACTATTTGCAGACGATATGATAGTATACTTAAGCGACCCAAAGAACTCCACCAGAGAACTCCTACAGCTGATAAACGACTTCAGAAAAGTGGCCGGACATAAAATCAACTCAAGCAAGTTAGAAGCCTTCCTATACTCAAAGGATAAGCAGGCTGAGAAAGAAGTAAGAGAAATGATACCCTTCACGATAGCCACAAACCATATAAAGTATCTTGGTGTGACTCTAACCAAACAAGTGAAAGATCTGTATGACAAGAACTTCAAGTCTCTGAAGAAAGAAATTGAAGAAGACCTCAGAAGATGGAAAAATCTGCCATGCTCATGGATTGGCTGGATTAATATAGTAAAAATGAGCATCTTACCAAAAGTAATATACAGATTCAATGCAATCCCCATCAAAATCCCAACTCAATTCTTCATAGAGTTAGAAGAGCAATTCAAAAATTCATCTGGAATAACAGAAAACCCAGAATAGCTAAAACTATTCTCAAGAGTAAAAGAACCTCTGGGGGAATCAGCATCCCGGACCTCAAGCTGTACTACAGACCAATAGTGTTAAAAACCGCATGGTATTGGTACAGTGACAGGCATGTAGATCAATGGAACAGAATTGAAGACCCAGAAATGAATCCACATTCCTATGGTCACTTGATCTTTGACAAAAGAGCTAAAACCATCCAGTGGAAAAAAGATAGCCTTTTCAACAAATGGTGCTGGCTCAGCTGGAGGTCAACATGCAGAAGAATGCAAATTGACCCATTCTTATCTCCTTGCACTGTAACAGTTTTATATGTCGATATATTGATATGTTTAAGGTTGTTCCTTTTAATTTTAATTTATTTTTGTTTTATCAGCATTTCTTTTCAGATGAGTAGATTTATTAGTTGGGAAGTCTTGGACAAATAGAGTAAGTCTGGGTACATTTTAAATTTTATTTTTTATAAGTAAAGTATAATTACATATGTTTTTCTCCAAATCCTCCCTCCAACCCCACTCATGTTCTCCTCTTTTACCCTCCTGCTCATCTCAAATTCATGGCCTCACCATATATACATATCTGTGTGTTTATGTATACACATAAGCATTTAATTATAATCTGCTGAGTACACATTGTGTTGCTTGTGTGCATATGATTTCAGGTTTGATTACTTTGCATTAGACAACCAATTATGAGTAGGGGGCTCATCTATGAGTATGAATGATCTCCTATTTTCAATATTCCTTCATTGCCTATGGTTCTCTGTCTAGGTTTAGGGTTCCATGAAATTTCTTCTTTCTACCCTAGCATGTCTATTAGTATTATCCTTGTTCAGATCATGTGTAGGCAGCCATATTGTTGAGGTATATTAGGCGAAAATTCCTTATCATTTCTAGAAGACACAATCAGAACTAATCTGCTAGTCCTCTGGCTCTAACAATTTTTCTGCCTTCTCTTCTGTTCATGTGTTTCAGGAATGAACGTCTTCTTCTTCTTCTTCTTCTTCTTCTTCTTCTTCTTCTTCTTCTTCTTCTTCTTCTTCTTCTTCTTCTTCTTCTTCCTCTACAATTTTTTACCTTATTTTTTAAAATTGTTTTATTTATGTACATTACAAATGTTCCTCCCCTTCCCAGTTTCCATTCCAAGAGTTCTTTGCCCCCTCCCACCTCCACTTTGCCTGAGAGGGTGCTCCCCCACCCACTCCACCTACCACCCTTACCCACCCATCACTCCTCTTCACACTGCTCCCTGCATCCTCCTTCCCTGGGGCATCAAGTCTCTACAAGATTAGGCACATCCCCCTCACTGAAGCCAGACAAGGTAGTCCTTTGCTACATATGCTAAGGGCCACAGACCAAACATGTATGCTCTTTGGTTGGTGCCTTAGTCTCTGGGAGCTCCCAGAGTTCTGGATTGGTTGATAATTTTGTTTTTCTTATAGGGTTGCCATCCCCTTCAGTTCCTTCAATCCTTCCCCATAGTCTTCATATGGGTCCTCCACCTCAGTTCAATGGTTTGCTGTAAGTATCTGCATCTGTCTCAGTCAGCTGCTTGTAGAACATCTCAGGAAAGTCATGCTAGGCTCCTGTCTGCAAGCACAACATGGCATCAGTAATAGTGTCAGGGTTTGGAGATTGCCCATGTAATGGATTCCAAGTTGGGTCTGTTACTTGATGGGATTTCCTTCAGTCTCTGTTCCATTTTTGTCCCTGCATTTCTTTAGACAGGAATAATCTGGGTCAAAAAATTTGAAGGAAGGTTGGTTACCCCATCCCTCACTGGGAGCCCTGTCTATCTACTGGGGGTGATCTCTTCAGTTTCCTTCTCTACTGTTGTACATTTTGGCTGTCGTCATTCCTATTGAAATGTGGGAACATTTTTCCCAAGTCTTTGGGACTTTCTAGAGCCCCCTCCCCCACTCCCCACAGCTGCATATTTCCATTCATTCTCCTAGCTCTCTGGCCTTCTCTCCTGTCTCTGCCCCCCATACCTGATCCTGACCCCCTTTTCCATCTTCCTCCCCTCTCCCACTTAGGTCTCCACTTCCTTCTGCCTCCCATGATTGCTTTGTTCCCCTTTCTAAATGAAATTGAAGCATCTTCACTTGGGTCTTCCTTCTTGTTAAAATTCTTTATGATCTGAGTTTGTATCATGGGTATTCTGAACTTTTGGGCTAATATCCACTTATCAGTGAGTGCATATCATGTGTGTTCTTTTGTGGCTAAGTTACCTCACTCAGGTTGATATTTTCAAGTTCCATACATTTGCCTGTGAATTTCATGATGTCATTGTTTTTAATAGCCGGATATTATTTTATTGTGTAAATGTATCACATTTTCTATATCTATTCCTGTGTTGAGGGACATCTGAGTTGTTTGCAGCTTCTGGCTATTATAAATACAGCTGCTGTGAACATAGTACATCATCTGTCCTTAATGACATTTTTTGCTATATCATTACCAAGTAATCCAATTTTTGAACTCTGACCATTATCTCTCAATTTCACAGCATATAGTTGTGCATGAATATTCCATTTTATAATTTTCTAAATTATATTGAGATTCATAGACTTTTTAACCTATTAGCCCTTTATGTTTTCATCGATTTATGTAGCTAGGTTAGTTTCTAGACTCTTTATTTTATTATTCCCTCCTGCTTTCATTGACTTCTTCATCTAGAGAAGAAACCATGATCCACCACAATGACTGTCTAATTGTAATCATTCTTAATCCCATTGGAGAAATGTATTAGAAAAGTCCCATATGAATTGAATTGGTAGAAACTGGTCTCAGCTTAAATTTATATCCAAAAATGTGATGAAGCAATTGGTCAGTGTTGCTTAGAAATGACATTTTTTCAGCTACATGCTTGTTTCTCTGTCTTCTTCCTTTGCTCACCCATACCGCCTCTTACGTTTTATCACTTCAAATCCTTACTATGCTTTTCACATTCTCCTCATTCAAGAGTTAGTCATATTCATTCCACTGAATGTCCTGTCTCCTCTTCTCTCTGTCCTTTCTACCTGGCTCATTCTTATTCATAAATTGGAAGTGCATCTTGTTCTTAGAATTCCATTCCTCCTGTCAGTTTTGGAAACTTCTTGGATTTGCTTGTCTCTTTGTAAGTTAGTCCTTTTTATCTTTCTTCTGATGCCTATTCTTTTGTTTCTACTAACTTGTGACTGTACTTCAAGTATTGCACCTCAGAAAAGACATGTAGAACTATCTTTTCCTGCTCAGTGTGACCCATTTGTTAGATTCCAGCATAATAAAAGCTGTGAAATTTCTCTATGGCTGTTATTTCAATTTCTTCCCAATGTCAAGACCAATATAAAATCAGAACTACTTGCATGTTTCTTTTTTTTAAATTTTTTTATTGGATGTATTCTTCATTTGCATTTCAAATGTTATACCCTTTCCCGGTTTCTGCCCTCCCAGAAAACCCCCAACCCATACTCCCACTCCCTGCCTTCAAGAAGATGCCCTTCCCCCAACCCACTCCCACCTAACCCCCCTCAATTTTACATGCTGGGGCATCTATCTAGCCTTCATAGGACTAAGGACATCTCCTCCCACTGATGCCCAACAAGGCATTCCTCTGCCACACTTGTGGATGGAACCATGTGTACTTCTTGGTTGATGGCTTAGTCATGGGAGCCCTGAGGGTTCTGGTAGGCCAACATCATCGTTCTTCCCATGGTACTGCAAACCCCTTCAAGTCCTCCAGTCCTTCCTCCAAGTCCTCCATTGGGGTCCCCACACTCAGTCCAATGGCTAGCTGCTAGCATTTGGTTCTGTATATGTAAAGCTCTGGCAGGGACTCTCTGGAGACAACCATAACAGACTCCTTTTGGCAAGCATTTCTTGTCATCCATAATAGTGTCAGGGCTTGGTGACTGTTTATAGGATGAATCCCCAGGTAGGACAGTCTCTGGGTGGCCTTTCCTTCAGTGTCTGCTCCATACTTTATCTCCATAATTGCTCCTGTGAGTATTTTGTTCCCTTTCTCAGAAAACCCAAAGCATTCACTTTGGTCTTCCTTCTTCTTGAGCTTCTTGTGGTCTGTGAATTGTATCTTGTTTATTCTGAGCTTTTAGGCTAATATCTACTTAGAAGTGAGTACATACCATGTGTTTTCTTTTGTGATTGGGTTACCTCACTCAGGATGACACTTTCTAGTTCCATCCATTTGCCTAAGAATTTCATGAATTCATCATTTTTAATAGTTGAGTAGTACTCCATTGCGTATATATACCAGAGTTTCTGTATCCATTCCTCTGTTAAAGGACATATGGGTTCTTTCCAGCTTATGACTATTATAAATAAGGCTGCTATGAACATAGTGGAGCATGTGTCCTTATTACATGGATATCTTATTACTTGTGTCCTTATTACTTGGAGCATCTTCTGGATATATGCCCAGGAGTAGTATAGCTGGGTCCTCAGGTAGTACTATGTCTAATTTTCTGAGGAACTGCCGCCAAACTGATTTCCAGAGTGGTTGTACCAGCTTGCAATCCCACCAGCAATGGAGGAGTGTTCCTCTTTCTTCACATCCTCTCCAGCCCCTGCTGTCTCCTGAGTTTTTCATCTTAGCCATTCTGACTGGTGTGAGGTGGAATCTCAGGGTTGTTTTGGTTTGCATTTCCCTGATAACTAAGGATGCTGAACATTTCTTTAGGTGCTTCACAGCCATTTATATTTCCTCAGGTGAGAATTCTCTGTTTAGCTCTGTACCCCATTTTTAATAGGGTTATTTGAATTTCTGGAGTCTAACTTCTTGAGTTCTTTGTATACATTGGATATTATCCCTCTATCAGATATAGGATTGGTAAAAATCCAAATCTCTTGGTTGCCACTTTGTCTTATTGACAGTGTCCTTTGCCTTGCAGAAGTTTTACAAGTTTCTGAGTCCCATTTGTCAATTCTTGTTCTTAGAGCATAAGCCATTGATATTCTGTTTAGGAAAATTTCCCCTGTGCCCATGTGTTCAAGGTTCTTCCCCACTTTTTCCTCTATAAGCTTAAGTGTATCTGGTTTTATGTGGAGGTCTTTGATCCACTTGGACTGAGTTTCGTACAAGGAGACAAGAATGGGCCAATTTGCCTTTTTCTACATGTTGACCTCCAATTGATTCAGCACCATTTATTAAAAATGCTGTCTTTTTTCCACTGGGTTTTTTTTAGCTCCTCTGTCAAATATCAAGTGACCATAGGTATGTGGGTTCATTTCTGGGTCTTCAATTCTATTTCGTTGATCTTCCTGCCTATTTCTGTACCAATACCATACAGCTTTTATCACTATTGCTCTGTAGTAGAGCATGAGGTCAGGGATGGTAATTCCCCCAGAAGATCTTTTGTTATGGAGAATAGTTTTAGCTATCCTGGATTTTTTTTTATTCCAAATAAATTTGCAGATTGCTCTTTCTAGCTCTATGAAGATTGATTTGGAATTTTGATGGGGATTGAACTGAATCTGTAGATTGCTTTCGGCAGAATGGCCATTTTTACTATATTAATCCTGCTAATCCATGAGCATGGAAGATCTTTCCATTTTCTGAGATCTTCGATTTTTTTCTTCAGAGGCTTGAAGTTCTTGTCATACAGATCTTTTTCTTGCTTTGTTAGTCACACCAAGCTATGTAATATTATTTGTGACTGTTGTGAAGGGTGTCATTTTCCTAATTTCTTTCTCAACTTATTTATCCTTTAAGTAGAGGAAGGCTAGCAATTTGTTTGAGTTAATTTTGTATCCAGCCACTTTGCTGAAGTTGTTTATCAGCTTTAGGAGTTCTCTGGTGGAATTTTTGAGGTCTCTTAAGTATACTATTATATCATCTGCAAATAGTGATATTTTGACTTCTTCCTTTCCAATTTGTATGCCTTTGACCTCCTTTTGTTGTCTAATTGCTCTAGCTAGGACTTCATGTACTATATTGAATAGATTAGGGGAGAGTGGGCAGCATTTTCTGGTCCCTGATTTATTGGTGTTGCTTCAACTTATTCTCAATTTAGTTTGATGCTGGTTACTGGTTTGCTGTACATTGCTTTCACTATGTTTAGGTATGGACCTTGAATTTCTGATCTCTCCAAGACTTTTAACATGAAGGGATGCTGAATTTTATCAAATGCTTTTTCAGCATCTAATGAAATGATCATGTGTTTTTTTCTCTTTGAGTTTGTTTATGTAGTGGATTATATTGATGGATTTCCATATATTGAACCATCCCTGCACCCCTGAGATGAAGTCTACTTGACTGTGGTGAATTATCATTTTGATGTGTTCTTGGATTTGGTTAGCCAGAATTTTATTGAGTATTTTTGCATCAAATTGGTCTGAAGCTCTCTTTCCTTGTTTGGTCTTTGTTTGGTTTAGGTTTAAGCGTTATTGTGGTTTCATAGCATGAATTGAGTTGTGTTCCTTGTGTTTCTATTTTGTGGAATAGTTTGAAGAGAATCAGTATTAGGTCTTCTTTGAATATCTGATAGAATTCCCCACTAAACCCATCTGGTCCTGGACTTTTTCTGGTTGGGAGACTGTTAATGACTGCTTCTACTTCCTCAGGACTTACGTGACTATTTAGATGGTTTATCTAATCCCATTTAACATTGGCACCTGGTATGTGCCTAGAAAATTGTCCATTTCATCCAGATTTTCCAATTTTATTGAGTATAAGCTCTTGCAGTAGGATCTGATGATTTTTTTGAATTTCCACAGTTTCTGTTATTAAGTCTCCCTTTTTATTTCTGATTTTATTAATTTGGGTAGTGCCTCTGTTCCCTCTGATTAGTCTGACTAAGGGTTTATCTATCTTGTTGATTTTCTGAAATAACCAGCTCCTGTTATTGTTGATTCTTTATATAGTTCTTTTTGTTTCTATTTGGTTGATTTCAACCCTGAGTTTGATTATTTCCTGTCATATACTCTTCTTGGGTGTATGTGCTTCTTTTTGTTCTAGAGCTTCCAGGTGTGTTGTTAAGCTGCTAGTGTAAGCTCTCTCCATTTTCTTCTTGGAGACATTTAGAGCTATGAGTTTTCGTCTTAGGACTGCTTTCATTATGTCCCATAAGTTTTGGTATGATGTGTCTTCATTTTCATTAAATTCTAAAAAGTCTTTAATTTCTTCTTTATTTCTTCTTTAACCAAGTTATCATTGAGTAGAGCATTATTCAACGTTCATGTGTATGTGTATTTTCCAATGTTTTTGTTTGAACATAAGACCAGACTTAGACCGTGGTGATCTGATAGGGTGCATGGAATTATTTCAATCTTCCTGTATCTGTTAAGGCCAGTTTTGTGACCAATTATGTGGTCAGTTTTGCAGAAGGTACCATGAGGCGCTGAGAAGACGGTATATTCTTTTATTTTAGGATTGAATGCTCTATAAATATCTGTTAGATCCACTTGTTTCATAACTTCTGTTAGTTTCACCATGTCTGTTTAGTTTCTGTGTCCATGATCTGTCCATTGCTGAGAGTCGGATATTAACGTCTCCCACTATTATTGTATGGGGTGCCATGTGTGCTTTGAGTTTAGTAAAGTTTCTTTTATGAATGTGGGTGCCCTTGCATTTGGAGCACAGATGTTCAGAATTGAGAGTTCATCTTGGTAGATTTTTCCTTTGACCAGTATGAAGTGTCCTTCCTTATCTTTTTTGACAACTTTTGGTTGAAAGCCAATTTTATCCAATATAATAATGGCCACTCCAGCTTGTTTCTTGGGGCCATTTGCTTAGAAAATTGTTTTCCAACCTTTGACTCTGAGGTAGTGACTGTCTTTGTCATGGAGGTGGGTTTCTTGTATGCAGCAAAATATTGGTCCTGTTTACATATCCAGTCTGTTAGAGTATGTCTTTTTATTGGGGAATTGAGTCCATTGATGTTAAGAGATATTAAGGAAAAGTGATTGTTACTTCCTCTTATTGTCGTTGTTAAAGGTGGAATTCTGTTTTGTGGCTATTTTCTTTTGGGTTTGTTGAAGGAAGATTACTTTATTGCTTTTTCTAGAGTGTAGTTTCCCTCCTTGTGTTGGTATTTTCCACCCATTATCTTTTGTAGAGTTGTGTTTGTAGAAAGATATTGTGTAAATTTGGTTTTGTCATGGAATGTCTTGTCTTCTCTGTGTGTGGTAATTGAGAGTTTTGCTGGGTATAGTAGCCTGGAGTGACATTTATGTTTTCTTAGGGTCTGTATGACATCTGCCCAGGATCTTCTAGCTTTCATGGTTTCTGGTGAGAAACCTGGTGTAATTCTGATAGGTCTGTCTTTATGTTACTTGATCTTTTTACCTTATTGTTTTAATATTCTTTCTTTGTTTAGTGCATTTGGCATTTTGATCATTGTGTGACAGGAAGAATCTCTGCTTTGTTCAAGTCTGTTTGGAGTTCTGTAGGCTTCTCGTATGTTCATGGGTATCTCTTTATTTAGGATAGGGCAATTTTCTTCTATAATTTTGTTGAAGATATTTATTGGCCCTTTAAGTTGTAAATCTTTGCTTTCTTCTAAGCCTACATTTGTTAGTTTGGTCTTCTCATTGTGTCTTCGATTTCCTGGATGTTTTGGGTTACAAGCTTTTTGCATTTTGCATTTTCTTTGACTGTTGAGTCAATGTTTTCTACGGTATCTTCAGCACCTGAGATTCTTTCTTTATCTCTTGTATTCTGTTGTTGATGCTTGCATCGATGACTCCTGATTTCTTTCCAAAATTTTCTATCTCCAGGTTTTCCCTTTGTGATTTCTTTATTGTTTCTACTTCCATTTTTAGTTCCTGGATGGTTTTGCTCAGTTCTTTCACTTGTTTGTTTGTGTTTTCCTGTAATTCTTTAAGAGATTTTTTTCGTGTTTCCTCTTTTAGGGCTTCTACCTGTTGATTAATGTTCTCCTGTATTTCCTTAAGGTATGTTTGTGTGTTATCTTTAAGGGCTTCTACCTGTTGACCCATGTTCTCCTATATTTCTTTATGGGAGTTATTTATGTCTTTCTTGAAGTCCTCTATCAGCATCATGAGATGTGATTTTAAATCCAGATCTTGCTTTTCTAGTGAGTTGGGATATCCAGGATTTGCTGTTGTGGGAGAACTGGATTTGGATGGTGCCATGTTACCTTGATTTCTGTTGTAATGTTCTTGCGTTTGCCTTTTGTCATCTGGTTATCTCTGGTATTAGCTGGTCTTGCAGTCTCTGACTGTGGCTTATCTGTTCTGCAAACCTATGTATCTCTACTCCTTGGATTCCCATTCTCTCTGTGCACACAGGTATGTACGCACTTCTTGGAGTCCAGCTCTCCTGTGGTGGTGTTTGTGTATGTAGCTCTGTAGCCCAGGATCAGCTCTGAGCTCTCAGGACTCTCCACAGTTCTGGGAGTTTAGCTATCTTCCTGAGCCACCTGGATATGGCACACTGTGGCAGAGGATGTTCCCCAGCTGGAGACAGAAACCAGAAGTCTCTGGATTGGTTCCTCTGAGCAGCAGGGGTGGTCTTACCTGTGCTCCTAGGCCTCTCTGCACTCCTGAGGAGGGACCCATGGCAGAAGGGGCAGAAGGAATGGAAGGGGAATGGTATTCTGGAGGTCGGGGGTTTTGATGGTTGCTGGGTAGTGAGTCCAACTGGGCCCCCAGCAGTAGCTCTGGGACTCCAGAGGTGGGAGGGGGTTCTTACCAACTTCCCTTAGTGTCCTTGTATGTATTTATGAAACTGTTTAGCTATACCTTCTGTTTCAAGTTGTCAATTTTTACCTCACATTTTCCCTATATCCTTATTGTACTTTTTTGATTATCTACAAGATTTCCAGAATAATCTGCTTTAAATAAAAGCATGGGTGTACCAGTTCTTTGTGATTTTATTTTAGATTCTTCCTACTCTGCTTAGGGTAAAAGCTAATTTTATGTGTTATTATACAGTCATGCAAGATATGCAAAACCCAGCAGCACAACTTGATTACTGCCTATGCCCCATTCACCCTGACCTTCCTCATATTCTTAAGATCTGCCAATTAGATAAACCCATTAGAATTCTGGACTTTCCCTCAGACACTTCTTTCCCTCTGGAATGTTTTTCTCTTTCTTCATATTATTAATGCATCTTATTCCATCTTAAATGTCATTTCTATAAAAAACATCATCAATAAAAGCCCATAATGATCCCTTGTATACCATCCGCTATTTTTATTTAATGGGAAATGTGAGAAAAATTACTTCATAACTTTGATACTTAAAGGTATTTTTATTATTTTTATCAGTATGGGTGTTTTGCCTGTGTGTAAGCCTGTTATGCCTGGGGCTTGTGGAGGCAAGAAGCAATCATCAGATCCCCTTGAACTGGAGTTCGACTGACCTCTGGGTACTTGGAATCAAACCGGGATCTTCAGCAAGAGCAGCCAATGCTATTGACTGCTGAACCATCTCCCCATTAGTCCCTATCCCTTAACTTTTTTATAAGGCTATAAACATCATGTTAAGAAGGGACAACTTTGGATATGTTAATACCTGATTCCTTATTCTCTCTCACTGAATGTACAATGAGTAAACACAAGAACAATATGTTCCTTTATGGATCATATCTCCTATGCTTGGAAATTTGGTTTTGACATATTTTCTAGATGACAAAAAGTAAGATTTGACAAAAATATAATCTTAATTGAATTCATATGATGCGTAAAAGAAGTACTTGAAATCCTACTTGGCTGCATGGCTGTGGAAGGCTTAGTTTTCTCCAATACTAGTTTCTTTGAAGTCTCTTAGAATGTGGGTCTCTAATTCATCATAAGTAACTATGCTGTATCTCTCTTGACTCTGACCTATGAACTTCTCTATAATTCCTTTTATTCTTAATCTTTGGTTCTCTCAATAAATCAGTTATAGCCTTATCTATCCCCAGACATATGGATTTAACTCATTTTCCACTGATTTCCCCACAGCTTTTTAGTTTACTTCTCTCCAAGAGATATTCACTGCTCTGAATCAGTATTTCAGGAAGGGTGCTCTATTTTCATTCCCACATCAAACACCCTCTGGCTGCAAGGGTGGCACAAGAGGGTCATTTGGGATCTCTTTATGGTCACAGCACATTTTTGTTTGCCCTTATGGAATTCCCAGAGAGTGCAAGCGTTAAAAGTCACAATAGACCAGATTGAAAGATGGCAAGAACAATTTAAAAATCAGCAGAAATAGTTTGATGTCCTGCTGCTTCCTGCTGCAGAGCCTCTAGGGATATTATAAGTGGTGACTATATATACTTTTAGGTGCTGTTATAAATATGCCACAAGCAAATGTTTCTCTGGAAGGCTGGGAGAGCAGAATCAATGTATGGCCATTTTTTCCCCTGTCAGGAGCTATAGAGTTTTTATTGGCACAATTTCCATTACTCAGCACTGACTACAAGATCTTTGATCAAACTAATTAGAAATACTTACCCTTTGTAGCATACATCAAATTTATTATTGAGATTATGTATGTGCACGCATGGAAAATAAATAGGGATATTAAATATGAAATTATGACATTTATGCAATGGGTTAGAATGAGGAAGCATTCTAATTAGATAGTAAATACACTTAAAGTATAGATTTTTCTATGGTGATTGTACTATTCAGCTACAACTACAATGGCTAATAAAATCTAAACATCTAAAAGAGGGCAACTTTTTTTTTCTGATAATTGAATCAATCTGCATTTCCTTGTCAAACACTACTTTTTTGTTCAAATGCTGATGATAAAATAAATATGTGTATGAATTACTGAGAAGAGTCTTATGATTGTTGATGAATGTGGATTACTCTAATTGGTTGGCATATAAACCAAAATTACAGTATTTTCAAATGCGTTAACTAAATCAAGTTATTCAGGCCTCTGATGGAAACTTAAAAGAGGCAGGGAAGGGATGTGAATAATGTTGGAAAGATGACTTGGGGATAGAGGTGGCATTGGGCATTGAATGGAAGACATATAATCGGGACAAGAGCTACAGTGTTGCTCTCTGCATCCCAGAATTTCAGTCATAAGATGGGAGAGCTCAGGCACTAGAAGTGGGTATGTAGGTTGTTGAGTGAAGATTTTGGGATAATTAGGCAATGCTGTAGTGCTCGGGGGTTAAGAAAATGGACATAACAGAGGTGTTGGGTTTATGCAATTGTGATTTCTTTTGCTATCGTTATTGTGAAGCTTGTAAACAGCCTTGTTCAGAAGCAATTTTATAGTTTACAACTGATTATGCAGCCCTTAAGAGAGCATGTATGCCAAACCCCACTCTTAAAGCTCAAGTCACTGTGGTAGAAAGGGTAGACAGAATGTAAGAGCTGAATGACGGTGATGTGTGCTGTATAGTGGTGTCTTTGCAGGTGCACTTGTGAGCTCACAACAGCTGTACAGCACCAAGCTTGTCAACAGTCCAGAATGCTTCAAGTTTCTATCACTAGCCAAGGAGCTATTGATAGTCAGTTGTGGCTGGAGTGAATAGACATCTTCTTTGGGGATAGAGGCATAGGCAGGATTCCTGTGACCTATTGAATGGCCACATGTACGCATTGATAGATAGCACTAATTGAATACACTGAGATGTGAAATGTAAGAGAACATGAAGTTGAAAGGGGCATTTGTTGAGGGGTTTGGAGCGAGGAGTGTGGGAACCGTGGTGAAGAGGACCATAGAACCTTGTGTAAATACATGAAAATTTTAGGGAATGAATTTTAAAGAGGACAGTCATTTCCTGTTTTGGCAGTTGTAAGAATTCACATGACTTGAGTAGCCTTACCAGTTCTTAATAATATTGGATAGATGAGGTCTCATTACTATAAAAATCTATTCTTAATGTATACCTTTAGTTTCACTAAGTCATCTCTACTGACGAGAGGTAGTCTGCAGCTATATGAATAGGGAACCATGATAACTGACTTATCTCTAAAGTATGCTCTCTAATAGTGAGGATCTCCAACTTACAAACAAGGCAGAGTTCTACCTATCTGCAACATCTAAATTTTCAAAATTTGTCACAGCACATAAGACACATTACTTACCTCAAAGACAATATATTATTTATTCGGGAACCAAATATAAATGGCCAAGACCCAGGAGTACAAATTTAGGTTGCCCTAAATACCATGTTCCAGTAATAGTTTCATGAAGTTTTTTTTTTAAATTTTATTTTCTAAGTTTTTTTTAATTTACATTCCAAATCATTTTCCCTTTCCCGTTTCCTCCCTCCCCAAAAGTCCCATAAGCCCCCTTCCCTCCCTCTTTTTCCCATTCAACACCCTCTCCTTTCTCTGTCCTGGCGTTCCCCTACATCCAGTCTTTCCAGGACCAGGGATCTCTCCTTCCATCTTCTTAGAAATCTATTGATATGCGAATTGTGTCTAGGGTATTCTGAGATTCTGGGTTAATATCCCCTTCTCAGTGACTGCATACCATGTGTGTTCTTTTGTGATTGGGTTACCTCACTAAGGATGATCTTTTCAAGTTCTGACCATTTGCCTAGGAATTTCGTGAATTCATTGTTTTTAATTGCAGAGTAGTATTCCATTGTGTAGATATACCACATCTTCTGAATCCATTCCTCCGTTGAGGGACATCTGGGTTCTTTCCAGCTTCTGGCTATTATAAATAAGGCTGCTATGAACATAGTGGAGCATGTGTCCTTATTGCATGCAGGTAAAGCCTCTGGGTATATGCCCAGGAGTGGTATAGCCGGATCCTCCGGGAGTGTCATGCCCAGTTTTCTGAGGAACCGCCAGACTGCTTTCCAGAGTGGTTGTACCAGCTTGCAATTCCACCAGCAGTGGAGGAGTGTTCCTCTTTCTCCACATCCTCGCCAACAACTGCTGTCTCCTGTGTTTTTGATCTTAGCCATTCTGACTGGTGTGAGATGGAATCTCAGGATGAAGTTTTAATTGTAGCAGAATAGAGAAAGTCAAAACACATTTGTATGCATTGATGGGTAAATCAGGTAGGAGGGTTGCAGCGAAGCAGGAGTTCTCTGCTGTAGGTCTCATGTGCTATCTGATGGCATTTTCAGCTCAAGCGTCCCCCAAACACTTACCTAATAGTCACAAGGATGATAGGATTCACACAGAGGTGGCTAAGAAATGGGCATTTCAGAGGCTAAGATATCCCAAAATTTCTGGATCTACAACATTCCAACTCCTCCCAATCACTGAAATTCAAATAATGTAATCAGCCTTATAAAATGCTTAACATATGTATGGGTTTTATTTTTCTGAGAACTTTTTAAATGAGAGGCTTGCTAAATATGCATTTAAGTAAGATTAATGACTAATCATTCTAGGGATCCTAAAGAAAGAAAGGATGTGATTCAGAACCTCTCTACCTCACTCACTCATGGATGTGCCAACACTGGTGAAAACTGAAATACCTCCTGAAGCTGGTGTAATACTTCCCCTTCTTACTCACAAAAATGTCCTTGCATTTGCTTTTCAATGACAGTATTCTGTCTTTCTGAGTTTTGAACTTTACACATGTATTTATTATTCTTTCATAATGATAAACAAACTCATGTACTTTTAGTTTTTGAAATGTTTTTTTCTTCAATAGTTGGTGTCTGTTCACAATTCTTTTATAATTTTTTTAAGTTCACTTCATATCCAGTTCATAGTCCCCTGTCCTCTCTTCCCAGACCCACTCTTACAAATCCCTCCCCTATAGGGGATCCCCCCTTAGGTACCGTACCACTCCACCCTGGGGCATCTAGTCCTAGCAGGTCTGAGCACATCCTCCCCACTGAGGTCCAACCAGGCAGTCCAATTAGAGGGAGAGGGAGGGATTCAATATGTTGGAACAGAGATCGAGACAGCATTCACTTCTTACAGGAACCACATGAACACTAAGCTGGACATTTGCTACAGATGTGTAGGGGTCTAAGTCCAGCTTCTTCATACCCCTTGGTTGGTGGTCCTTACTCTGTGAGTGTCAATGGTACTTAGTTGACTCTGTGTGTCTTCCTGTGGTATCCTTGACACCTCTGACTTGCTCACTTCTATTCCCCACACTTGCACAAGATTCACTATGTTCTGCCTGATGTTTGGCTTGCTAGATTCCTGTCTGCAAACATGGCAGAGTATGATTAATAGTGTCAGGTGTTGGCTTTCTGATATGAGATGGGTCTCAAGTTGGGGAAGTCATTGGTTGGTTGTTTTCTCAGTCTCTGCCCCATTTTTATCCCTGCACATCTTGTAGGCAAGACAAATTTTGGATTAAAGGTTTTGTGGGTGGATTGATGACCCCCTCCCTCCTCCGGAAATCCTACCTGGCTATAGGAGGTGGCCAGTTTAGTCTCTAATATCTTCCTCTGGTAGGAGTCTAAGCTAGAGTCAGCCCCATAGACTCCCTACATCCTCTCCCATTCCTAGCCTCTAGCTAGTCACCAGAGATGCCCCTCATTGCCATTATTACTCCCAAGCCTCTCTCAACCCCTCCTCTACACACCTGATCCCCATTGATATGACAGTATACATAAGTGACACCAAACTTCTAATGAGATCTTCTACAGCTTATAAACACCTTCAGCCAAATGGATGCATATAAAATTAACAAGAACAGCAACAAAAATAGTCAGTAACTCTCCTTTATACAAATGATTAATGGACCAAGAAAGAAATTAGGAAAACAACATTCTTTAAAATAGCCACAAATATTATAAAATATCTTGGTATAATTTTAACCAAGCAAGTGAAAGACCTGTATGATAAGAAATTCAAGTCACTGTACAAAGAAATTGAGGAAGATATCAGAAGATAGAAAGATTTCCAACACTCATGGATCAGTAACATAGTGAAAATGTCCATCTTACCAAAAGCAATCTAAAGATTCAATGAAATTCCCATCAAAATTCCAACACAATTCTTTATAGACCTTGAAAGAGCAATTCTGAACTTCATACAAAAATACAATAAAAACAAACTAATCAACCAACAGACAAAAAACAGGATAGCTAAAATAATACAATACAATAAAAGAACTTCTAGAAGTGTCACCATCCCTGACCACAAGGTGTATATATTACAGAGCAATACTAACAAAAACTGCATGATATTGACATAGGAAGAGACTGGTTAATCAATGGAATTGAATTGAAGACCCTGAAAAAAAAAGACAATTCTTTGTTTAGGAAGCACACAATGACTGAGTCAAAGAAAAATTTTCTTAAGAACAGTTAATCTGCATTGGCAAGAGTTGTCAGAGGTGAAGAGATAAGCTCTTAGGATGGCTGGCAGTTAGATAACCACACACAGGTACCAGAGCAAAAAGCACAGTTAAACTTTCAACCTGTCCCCACCATATCACATTCATAAGGATGTGTAAACACCCTCTCATAAAGATTATTTTATATTTTATCAGAAAAACTTAGGCTGCAGTTTTCATTTTCAGTTTCTAGCTTTAAGCTTTTATCTACTTTTCATCTCAATAATCTTGCTGTGTCATAGGCAAGATACAATTTTTCTAACCAACATCTCATAGCACATATGTTTGATTGCCTGCACATAGCATGCACAATAATGGGTATATTGTCAGTCAAACACAGAGGGACTTACAAGACCATGCTCTACCCTGATGGACTATTGACTACTGGTGTATTATTAGAGAGAAGGTACTATGGTTATTTTCATGCGTATACCCATGGATGAGCCCATCAGTATCCAATGGATAATTAAGAACCTAAGGTCATCCAGACTGCACTTATAAAAGGCAGTGGGACACAGAAGAAAGCACAAACAAGTAAGTGTGAGAAAGGGATTGCAAAGGTAGTGGAGGTGGCAGGTTGACAGGAGACAGGAGAGGGTGGAGTGAGAGTAACCAGAACACATTATATACATGCATGACAATGTAAAATAAGAAAATTAATAAAGGTCATATAAAATCAATCAAGGTAAAATTCACACAATAGTGACCATTATACAACAAAAGTAACTGTTTTGAAGCAAAGATACCAGTGGTACTATTGCTCTAGAGACATTTTTGTTTTTTTAAATTGAGAAGCTGTACCACTTTAGAATTCCTCATTCTTTTTTTCTCCTAATCCAGACATATACCATGTTTTCTGACTCTTAAAATATTTACACTGTGTCTTTCAGAAAGTACACTGATATGACATTAATGTTTGTTGTTAGTTTGTTTTATTTAGCACACTGCTTTCTGGGGTTGAGTGGGCATTGTAATATGTATAGTGCTTAATTCCTTATCCATGTGGGAATGTGCACAATGCTGTTGGTTTATGCATCAGTGCAAATGATAGACGGGCAAGCTATTTCTTTTAGAGATTTTCTGAATAGTGATACTATGAAGATGCATGCACAGGTTCAAGTTGTATGTGAGTATAAGATTCCAGTGCTTCACCCAATAATAAATTCTTGGTTTGTATGGTGATTTGATATTTACCTGTTTTATTAGAGGGCTATTACCTATTTTTTAATGTGTGAATTGTTTTCCATCTAGCTAAAATATTTGGATGATTTCCTTTGAAGTTATTATCAGGACCTCTTCATAGATATAAAGTATGGGCTTCAAATTACATTTCCTTGATGGCACATTTTTTTCTTACATTTGTAGCTGTTGCATATTGCTGAATAAATACATTCTGTCCACTATAAAAATGGTGTTGTGTCTGTTGTGGACAGTTTTCTATTCATTGTATAAACTAAGCATAGTAGTTGCAGATATCTTCTTCCATCCTCTGGCTGCCTTTCTCCTTTCTTGATAGGTCTAAACAGGTGGTGAATGTGCAGTACCTCAGACACACTGCCTTCCTTTTTAGCCCGAGCTTCTACTTTCACATTAAAAAATATGTTCTCATATCTGGTTGTAAGGACTTACCTATAATTTCTTTGAAAGTTCCTAACTTTCAGCTCTTATGATACAGGACTGCATCATTTTGCTCCAGATTATGCCAACACCATTTATTTGAAGACAGTATCCATTTACTATTACTTGTTTTGGCATTCATGTCAAAAATTGGCTGTAGAGGTGTGGGTGTCTCTTCACTTGTTCTGCTTGTCCACTGCTCGAAAGAACGATGCTTCTCTCTGTTCCACACTGTTTTATAGATCATGAATTTAGTTTAATCATGCATGTGTGTCACTCTGGAGGTGTGCAAGTCCCTAGAGTTCATGAGAGGGTCACAGGTCTTTTGAGCTGGAGTCATCACCAGGTGATGACATCTGGGCCTGGCTGGGATCTTGGCTCCCCTAAGGGCAAACTGAAAGTTTTATTGTTTTTGATTATTTCCCAATGTACCTACTTGTTTTTCAATGGGCTTTATCTAATCAAGTCTCAGTTTTGATATGTTGTGAATGTAAGTTATTCCTTTTGTGGTGTTCACACAAAACCTGTGGACTCTAGGGGCTTGCACACGTCCGGACTGTCACACATGCACAATTAAACTAAACTCACAATCTATAAAACAGTGTGGAACAGATAAAAGCATCTTAAAGGGAATAAGAAATAGTTTATTCATCTTAAAGCAATCAAGAAAAAGTTTATTCTGGAGACATTTTTGAATGGCCATGACCATTGGCTGGGAGCACAGATTTAGGTTATTCTAAATTCCATGTACCAATATGGGAGCAGTTTCAGGAAGTTTATATAGTTTTACAGAACAAAGAAAGTCATAGATCAAGACAAGTTTAAAATATATTCGTGGTTACATATGGAACAGTTGTGCAGCTTGGTCTTCATGTGGGTCTCCCAACAACTGGAACGGGCCTGTCTCTGATTTTGTTGCCTGCCTATTGATCCTGTTCCCCTAACTGGGCTGCCTTGTTTGGCATCAGTGGGAAAGGATGTGCCTGGTCTTGCATTGACTTGATGGGTTGGTACCCAAGTGGGGGCTACCCCTTCTTGGTGGAAAAGGGGAAGGGTTGGAGAGGGGCTGTACAAGGGGGATGCAAGGAGGAGGGGCTGCAATTGGGATATAAAGTGAATAATGGAGAATAATGAAAAGAGAAGAAAGAATAAACACTTTTTATTTTTTAAAATAAAATTAAATACATTGGTGGGTACATCAGAGAGGCAGGTACAGAGAGATAGAAGTAGCTTTTGTATAGGTACACAATTCTTTCTGAACTTTTGGGTTGGTGGAAGCTAGTAGTCTGTTCAGTTCATACACTGCAAAAGCTTTTTACCTATTAGCTACAAAAAGTTCTGACACAGAAGTGAGCAAGGGTGTTTGTTCTAAAGGGCTAGAATGAGCCTAAGATAAAGTAACAAGTATTTGGATCTTTAATATACTAGTTTCTCCACAGTACTGACATTCCAATCAGTCAGTCTTGGCAGGTACAACTTCTTGTCAGGGGATTTCATTCACAGTTGTAACTCCTTGGGACCCTTTTTAGAAACTTTATATGCTTTACTTTGTACCTGAGTTCTGTGAGTTTCACTGGGGAGGTTGTGAGAACCCTCAGTCATCATCATTGATTTTAACTATCATTTGCAGAGGACTTCTCAATTAGTTTGGAATTGAGACTGACTTCTAAACTAAAACAGACATCTCTGACCACAAAAACTGTAGGAAACTGAAGTAGGTTCAATGTCTGTTGAATTATTTTAAAATACTTAAAAAAATCTGGACATAGCCAGAGACACGGCTCAGCAGTTAAGAGCACTGGCTGCTCTTCCAGAGTTCCTGAGTTCAAATTCCAGTGACCACATGACTCACAACCATCTGTAATAAGATCTGATAACCTCTTCCGGCAGGCAGATGTCTGTGCAGATATAGTACTCGTATAGTTAAAATAAATAAATAAATAAATAAATAAATCTGGACAAAGAATAGAGACAACTAATGACTACCAAAAGACTGAGAATTAGCTCCTTCTAGGGATGAAGCCCCTAATTAGTTAGTCTATACAAAGTAATATGCTTTGAAATTGCATGCACATAAACAACATAAAAGGACTTACCTTGTATATGCATGCACACACCAAAACACTGATGATGATGGTGATGATGGTGATGATGATGATGATGATAGGCCATGTAGTTGAAAGGGGGTAAGGGGTGTGGGGAAGGGAATAATTGAGTAAGAAAAGGAAGGGAAAGTGGTGTAACTATATTTTAATTAAAATATTTTATATCACCTCTATAATGGTTTACTAAACATAATTCATGATAACAAATATTTACAGATAATATAAGTGACATTTGACATTCAAGATGCTTTTCTGTGACATTAATGTAGAAAACAAGCCTGGCTTGTGTTATTTAAGGAAGACAGGCAAAATGAAGCTTGAGATTTTTACTTTTACTTCTAACGTTTTTCAGAAGTCTCTTGTATTGGATTCAAGCCATCTTATATTGGATTGAAACAATTTTGTGATCCCATGGAGCACCTACATATAAAGCAAAAGAGGAAAGAATACAATTGAGCTAGCAAAAGAGCTATATTAATAGCTCTGAAAATTCAAATATACCTTAAACATTTTGGAACAGACCATTTGTGTCACATAAAAAAGTAAGTGCTAATGAAAACAAACATTTACTCATACTAGGGAGAACCTTTAGGACTAATTTCATACATCAGGTGAGCAAAATACTGAGTCACAGTTTTTAGTAAAATGAAATTTAGAGCCAGTGAGGAAGGTGCAGATTTGGAGCAAAAACTTTAATGAGTTTATTTTAAGTGTAGTATGGAAATGGTTGTTATACATTAGGGAGTCGCCAAGCTGTAATTTAAATATAAATCAAAATCAAGTTAAAGGAGCCTTTGCCTTTGAGCACCTCTATTTACATAGAGGTAAATATGTATAGTCCTTCTAAAGCAAAAGTAATCTCCCTGCCTGAGGGAATGTATGGAAATACTTGAAGACCTTTTGAGTATCTTAATTTAGGAGGGTCACAACTACCATTGTGTAAGTATAGTCCAGAGATATTGTTAACCCCTTACAATGCATAGCAAAACTTATATAACAAAATGAAAACACCTCCCGAATGTGCAGTTGCAAGGTTGGGAATCACTGCTCAGATTGTGGCAGGGACCACTGTCTGCCTCAACAAACCTCACTTTCATCTACACTGCAAACCACAATCTGACCTTACAGCTGTATTAGGAATGGAAATCATTGGCCTCATTTAGGGTCTTTATTTATATAAGCACAGATTTTCTTTTCTTTTATAGCTAGATCAAGTAATACACACACACAAATGTATAAGCAGGGACAATGGCGTTCCACTGAAACCTTTCCTGCAGGACTCGGGGTTTAAGCTATTTTATATTGTTAGCTACCTACAACTTCCTGACATATCCAGGCACGTGATAATGACGTTTCCATCTCAGTTGCTTGATAAACCATGAAGGCATTCATGTTTAATTATTCCTGTTTAAATAAACTGAAAATTTAAAACACTGGGCTGCAAAAAACTGTTACCAAACTAGCTTTTAGATAGAAATGCCTAAAATGACGTCCCCATACCAGGTAGATACGGAGCTGTCTTCGTAACAAAGTGTGAGGTTGCTGGTAACTGACTGATGCTGAGGGTCCCAGGCCGCACTCACAGGAGTCTGCAAAGTGAGACTAGTTGTTATCATCACTGAAGGAAATCTCAGGCTTCTTGTGATCAAGCCGAGCTTCTGCTTCTCCACCTTGGATCCAATGTTTATTTGTGCTGTCGTAGGAGTCACTAATATTCACTTTTGTTGTTTTTTTGTTTCTGGTTTTGCCAAGAGCAGATACTGTAGGAAGAACTCAAAATAAGCAGTCTGTGTCAGTGTTCACAATTTCAATTTAAAATATACATTATTATACATTTTTATGAATGGGACTATTTTTTCCACATAAATTAATAAATGACACTATTTCTTTCAGAGGAATTAATGATCTACCCAAGAGGAAAGCGGGTAAGCAAGAGGGTCAGGATCTGTGTCTGCTAAATCTGATTCCAGGTCCTGTGCTCTGAAAACTGTAGAGTTATTTTGAAGGTTAATTATTTTCCTATGGATATTGCTGTCTCAGATTCTGAGATAGGTGAAGAAACAGGAGTTACCTGAGAGAAGACATGCGCTCCTATGTGGCTGTTTATAAAAGTATCCACGTTCCTTCCTGAATCAAATGCTGCTGACCTGACCCCAAGGAGGGCAGGTAGCCTGTTCTTTCCCTCTAGTGTTGGGGCAGAGTGGGGCCTTCATGGATTTCTGTTGTTGGTGCCTCCCATTCCTCGTTCCTATACCTGCCCCTCTCCCTCTGTAAACCACATAAACAGTCATGCAGTTTGGTCAGCAATCCAGTTCTTCATCTCCTGAGTGAATGACTCCTGTGCTGATTCATTATGACTCACAGTGGCTCTTCTCTTATTTAATGAAATGATTAGCCAAACAAGACTTATTTTGTAAATGACTACACAAGACAAACAATTCATTATAAAATTTCTAATTTCTGAAAATTTTCTACCTCTGAAATGGACTACCCTATCTGGATTTCTGTGTTATTCAGAACAGGGAGACAGGGAAACAAGCATATGTTACAAAATACATGGGATAGCATTGTGTGGTGTACATGTACATATTTGTTTTATTTTCATGACTTTGAATAAACAAATAAAACCAAAATACATAAAGGAGTTTGACACAATTGTAAGAAGAAATAGGTGATTCCAGAAGCATAGGAAGGTATTTAATAAATCTTTACTGAAGTCAATGAATTAGAACTAAACAATTACTGGTTGGTTGGTATTGTTGTTCTTCCTATAGGGTTGCAAACCCCTTCAACTCCTTCAGTCATTTCTCTAACTTCTCCATTGGGGAACCTGTGCTCAGTCCAATGGTTGGCTGTGAGCATCCACCTCTGCATTTGTTACACTCTCATAGAAGCAGGGGATAGGGGAATGGATGGGGGTTTCTGGGTCGGGGGGGCAGGAAAGGTGATAATATTTGAAATGTAAATAAAGAAAATATCTAATAAAAAAACGAAGTAAGACTTTATCTTTAAAGTAAAAAAAAAAACAATTGCAAAGAAATAAGAATATTTTAAAATAATTCTATAAGCACTCAACAGTGTGTGCATCATATTCTTATTTTTTATGTTACCAAATATAGATTTTTTTAAAATATACTATATTCTGATTGTTCTTTCCCCTTCCCCTACTCCCAGTTTCTCTCCACTTTCCTTCCCATCCGGACCAAAACCCTTTCTGTCTCTCCTTGGGAAACAAACAGTTGTCTATGAAACAAAAATAAGATAAAATAAGATAAATAAAAACACATCAGTTAGAGTATGTCAAAACAGCCAAACAAGATAAAGAGCCAAAGACAAAATAACATGGTTACAGAGATATACACATTTGTGCACAGGAATCTCATAGAAACACTAAAACAAAAGCCATAGTATACATGAAAACACCTAAAAGGAAAAAAGAACTCCAAACATCATTGAGTTCCATCTAGTGCTAGACATGGGGCCTAGCCTGAAGAGTGGTTTGCTTCCCCAGTGAGGCTCCCTTGGAGAAAACTAGATTTTAATCTGCAAGTGTTGATCATTTGGAGATAGCTTCTGGGTTAGGGGTGGGGATGTATGTCTACTTCTTTCAGCTTTAGGACTCCACCTGGTATAGATCCATGCAGGTCCTATGCATGTTGGCACAGTCTCTGTGAGTTAATATGTGTACCAGCACTGGTGTGTCCAGAAGGCTTTGATTGTGTGGTGTCCTCCATCTCTTCTGGCTCTTACATTCTTTCCATTTCCTCTTCCCTTAGCCCAGAGAGGAGATACTTGATGGAGACATCTCTTTGAGGGCTGAGTGTTCCAAGGTCCTTCACTCTCTGTATACTATCTACCTCTGAGTCTCTGTATTTGTTCTCATCTGATGCAGGAAGCTACTCTGATGATGGTGGAGCATGGCACAGAACTATGAATATAGTAGAATGCTGTTGGGATGTTTTATTTCTACATTAGTAGAACAGTAGTATTTATTTGGTTTCCCCCTATGTTCCTTTGTCTATATAGTCTCAGATTCTTTGCCTAAGTAGTATTGGGTTTAGGTTCTAGCTCATGGAAGGGGCTCTAACTCAAATTAGATATTAGTTGATTACTTCCACAAGTGTGTGTCACTCTTGCATTAGTGTATCTTACAGCCAAGTCGCTATTGTTGATTGAAGAGTTTGTAGCTTGGTTAGTTTTTACCTTTCTCCTTTGGTAACATGCAGAACACCTTTTAGTACTATTCACACTATTTCATAGGGGTGAAGGCTCTATGTAGGCACAAGTTCAACTGCTCTGTGTTCAATGACTTGTGCAGATGTTGTCTTCAGGAATAGGGGAGTAAGTTTGGGGAGAGTCACCAGGAGTCCTAGCAATAGCCTGGGGAGGTGAGAAGTAAACAAGAGATTGCTTGCCAACAACTTCATTAGGTCTAACACATTTTTAAAACAAGACATTTCATTTGGTGATGAAAGATATGCAGTTATGGCCCCTGTCTCCCTCATTCTTTGATAATTTAATTTAGATAACCTCCATAAATGTGTAGATGTGAGGAAGCTTCTATGTCATTAAGTTTCCATGTGACCCCTCTAATGGCCCTTAGCTTTATCTGACCTTCTCTGTAATCCCTCTCTCACCCTTCACTTCCCTTGCTATCCCTGTTTGATTTTCTCATTCTAGTCTAACCACTTCACCATCCATAGCTACCTCTTCTATTCCTTTCCTGAAGAGACTCATATCTCCCTGCTAGTCCCTTACTGTCCACCTAACTGCTGTAGTTATATGTACCATCACTTATTTATCAGTTACTTAATAACTAACATCCACATATAAATGAATACAAACCATATTTGTCTTTCTGGGTTTGAGTTAACTCACTCATGGGGATGTTTGTCCATTTCCATCCATTTATTTCTATTTTCATTATTTATTTTTTTAACAAATGAGTAATAATTCCGTGTATACATGTATCGCCTTTCTAATGCATTTATCTATTAACAGTCATATATGTTGTTTCTAATTTCTGGCTTTTATGAATAGAGCAGCAAATGAATTCAAGAGAAGATAGTGAAAATTTTCACACCAGATTGTTAACTGAAATATTAAAAATTAAGGTACAACTAATACCTTTAAGTACATGTATACAGATGATTGTTAATCAATAGATTAATGAATCAAATCACCTGTGACTAAGGAAAAATTTGATTCAGTTGTTGTTTGTAAACCCTGTGACTGAAGGGACAGGGTGCTGGGAAGAAAGCAGAGCCTTAGTACTGCAAGCAAACGATGGGGAGGAACAGAATAAAGATGGAAGTGGAATCTCTCTGCCTCATGTCTTTCCCAAGAAGAGACAGATCCTTTAGATTCCCAGACAACACCTGCTTCTTCATTCATCTTTTTAGACAATGTCTCAATATGGAGCCTGGGATGGCCTTGAACTTCTGGCCTCATGTCCAGATGTTGATAGTGTATGTGTGTGTCATCATATATATACACACTAGTCCATTTGTTTCTTTGCTCATGTTCACTTCTACATCTATATCCTCTTGTTTCCTGATGAGGTAATTCATGGGTGCCTTTAGTTTACAGTTTAAGGTGACAGAGGAAATGATCATAAATGAAGGTAGATGTCAAGTTCCACTTCTGTTACACCTGTGGGACATCTGCAGGCCTCAGTGAAGAGGTAACCATTTCTGCAAAAGCAATCTTCACTTCCCCAAGAAGTCACCAAAGTAACAGTTATCAATTTGACTCACACAGAGGAGATCTTATGTATAGCAAGGACTGTGGGAGATTAATGATCTATTGTCCAGGTATTTGGCCTTCATAATTTTAAAGCAATAAAGTGAAGCAACAAGAGAACAGGTATTTTGGTGTCCTAAAGATTCTGAGATGATTTATACTAAGGTTAAAAGACCAACTGCTGCTAGGTCTGATGATGTAAGACTAACTTCAGCTAACAGAGAGGTGAACCCAGAAGGATTTCAAGTTCAAGGCCTACCTATGGTACAGCTAAAGGTCAGTGGGCTACTTAATGGGCTCTGTGTCAAAATAGAAAGTGAAGAGAGGGCTGGAATTGTAGGTCAGTGCTTACTTAGCATGAATAAGTTCTGGATTCAGAAATGAAAATCAAAACAAACCCAAATCCTTCAAACTGAAAATCTTCAGTGAGAAAGCACTCTAAATTCTTTTTATATCCTGAGCAGAAGTATGAACTTGCAAGATTTGTTTGTGAATTAATTTTATTGTGAGCGTTTAAAAGAAAATTTAATTATCAATTAGAATTTCCAAAACTAAAGGGTAAATGGCTAAATTGGAAATATAAATAAATGTTTTTCAGGTTGTCCAGAGGAAAGTTGGAGGAGACAATAATGCATACCTGGCAGTACAGATTATAAAATAACTACATGAAACTATCTACATTTAATAGGGGTAATTCTTTGGTAAGACTCATATATAAAACCACCTAGATCTAGTTGACATTTGCTAGCCAAGTCATGTTAGTGACTATCCTTTTGACAGAATTCAATTAGATATTTAATATTGAAAGTGTTAATTTGTGTAATTCAGTGTCATCTTTCTCCTCAGTCAATTTAATTTTCTCCTACTCATAACTAATGTGTATTAGGGAGGAGGCACCATAAGACCATACAAATATCCCATTCTTCATAAAAATTCCATTCACTATTTTAGCATTCAACCATCTGAATAAATCATTACTTTCTGTGATTGTCAAAATAAGATTTCCTAATTCACCTATTCCTTCTATTTCACTTCTTGATATTTGCTCAAAAATATATTGCCCTGTTTTACTTTATCTATATTAGGATGGACTCATATACCTTAACAAATAGTTCCTACTTTATTACTGCCCTGTTTCTCAGTATGTAGATCAAATAATCTCAAATGGGGTTACTAGGAGATAATACTGACATGGTGAATTAAATTCTATATTTTTTGATATGCTTCATTGTTCTAAACTCAGGTCTTCATTTTGATCATCAGATGAATTTCCTTCTCATAAAATGTAGAATTCAGCCATTTCTCACAAGAGTCCTTGCTTCTGTTTCTGATAATGGCATTTAATCATCAAATTCTGGCTATGAGGGTAGCTAAATATAGTTGGAGTGTTCTGGCTATTAAATAATTTCAGTTGATGGAATGAAGGAATGTGTGTGTGTGTGTGTGTGTGTGTATGTGTGTGTGTATTTTTATATTTACATGTCTTAATTTAAAGTTTATTAAAACAAAAGTATTCAATAGTGAAAAATTGTTGATTCTTTACAAAGGTTTCCAGTTTTTAATATACAAATTACTTACTTTGTTAAGGTTATCTTTAAAATAATATATTATTTATTATTTCTTATTAAACCTGCAATTTGTTTCTCTTTTAATTTTTCTCAGTAAAATTTTATTTGTAGTTGCATCATAATTTAAGTTCCCATCATGTGCCCAGGTGCCCCTTTACTATCAGGGGAAACAACAGAGTACAAAGAGGAGGCAGGATAGAGCTGTGTTAAACTTTTAGGACATACACCCTCTTCCCAACTGCTACCCAGAGTGAGACCCAGTTACTATGGGGCAGAGGGACTTATATGCACACCAGCACCACTTGAACAGGGAGCTATCACTCCACCTTGGAGTTCCTGCTCTGGTTCTGGCATGGGAAGTAGCTGGCAAGGGTAGTAGTATGGTAGTTCTTGATTTGAGACTTGATGTCTTCGTCATGATACTGAGTCCTAGAGACAGCCCTGGAACTGCGAGAGATTTCATTAATCCCTGTGTTTGGTTTCTTAATTTTATCCTGATCTTTCAATAAATATGTATAATTATGATTCTTCATATATGTCAAATATTACATATGTATATTGTATATGCATTTTAATATACATTAAAATCAGTAACTAAATTAGCAAGAAGATTATAAGATATTATATGTATTTTAATTAGTTATTGATTTTAATAATAATTTAGCATGTTCTTTAGGACTTTTTATATTGTGTAACATTCTGGGTTAATTTTGTTTCTTTCTTTTAAATCCTGATACTTCTTTCTTTCTTTTTTCTTTTTTTTTCATAATTTCCTAGTCATAATGCTGACTAGGAAAGATGGGAGAAATCATCTTTATCTTGTTCTTAAATTCAAGAAGAAGTAACCAATATTTTCCATTAAGATGTATGGTTAACTACTTATGTACTTATGTACATATGAGTGTGGTGCCTGTGGAGGTCAGATGATAACTTCTGATATCATAGTATCTTCTGAAGCTGTAGTTATAGATGGTTGTGAACTTCAAAAATGAGTGGTAGAAGCAGAACTCGGATCTTCCTAGAAGAGGAGAAAACAATCGTCACTTCTGTGTCATCTCTCTAGTTCCTAATTTTTATTACATAATCCTTTTATTACATAATCCATAATACTTTTATTGCATAATCCTAATATATACATCATGAATAATACTATATGTATATAAATGATATATTCCTATTAAATATAAGCATATAAATAATACATTATGTAACATATTTAATATGTTATTATATAACCCTAATTATAGTTGTACTTTACCAGAGTGGAAGTTACTTGTCTTAGTTACTGTTCTATTGCTGTGAAAAGACACTGATCAAGGAGACTCTTATAAAGAAAAGCACTTACTTGGGGCCTTGCTTAAAGCTTCTATGGTCATCATGGCAGGAAGCAGATAGACATCATGCTGGAGCAGTAGGTAAGAATTTTACATGATGATCCATAAGCCTCAGGAAGAGAGAAAGCCATGCAACTAGGCATGGGCTTTTGACACCTCAAAGTTCATTCCTAGTGACATACCTCCTTCAAGAAGATCACACATCTTCCAGTGAGGTTACATTTACTAATCTTTCCCAAACAGTTCCACTAACTGTGGGTGAGAGAAGGTGGTGACCAAGCATTCAAATATATACACCTTTGGGGTCATTCTCATCCTCATTCAAACCACCATACTCTACCCCTTGGCCCCATTGGCTTGTAGCCACAACATAATGTAAAATGAGTTCTGTCTTCATGTTAAAGGTTCCTTGAGTCTTTTACAGTCCAACACTGTGTTAAAGCCCAAAATCTCTTCTGAAACTCAAGGCAATCTCTTAACTATAATCTGTAAAATCAAAATGCAAATTACATACTTCCAATGTATGAAGGCACAAAATATATATTACCATCCCCAAAGGGAAAATAAAGGAGTAGTTAAGGAACAATGGGCTAAACCAAAACTGAAAAACCACCAAGGAAAACTCCAAATTCTGTGTCTTCTTATGTGATGTCAAAGCACTCCAGATCTTTCCAGTTCTGTTGACTACAACACAATTCTCTCTCTTGGGCTGGTTCCCTATCCAGTCTGCAGCTCTGCTTGGCAGGTATTCTATTTTTCTGAAATCTATATCATCTTGAGGTCTCCCATGCAATCAGGGCTTCACCTTCTCAGCTTCAACAATGGCCTCTCTGGGCCTCCATGCAGGGATTCCCTTGCCAAATGCCTGTCCTCAGAAGCGTTCTGTTACTGTAGATGAAGATTCCATAAAATCTTTCCCATATCCTTCTTGACTCCAAAGCTATAACCACACGGCCAAAGGTGCCAAGGTCTCCTGCTGCAGGGACTATAAACCGGCTGCCTCCTTGAACTACATTTTTATAAAAACGTTTCATTGTTTTGGCCTAAGGAATCCCTCCTGCCTTTCCCTTTCACATGTTGCAGGGTTATCTGGGTGGGGTAATGTGCGGAGGGCAGTATTTCCCTTATTCCATTTACACCAGACCCTTCTTTAAGCTTCTCATCTGTTTAAGCATAGTATTTGGCTCGACTATTCCATTGTCCTTTTCTTCTCAGATTGTACATTTTTGCATTTCCTTTGCCCTGCTTGCTCCTCTTCATTGCAGCGACAAAGTCGCTAAATTGTGTTAAAAATCTCCTTTGCTAATAACATTACTCTAAAGACCCTTCAATTTAGCCTCAGGCAGATTTTTAGGATAAGGGCAAATTGCAGCTACATTCCTAACCAAACTATTACAAGAATGGCCTTTATATTGGCTGCTAATATTCTTCCCTTTGAAACCTTTGGAGCCGGATCCCCCACAGTTCACATTTCCCTCAGCAATACCATCTTCCATGCTCCCGTTAAAATGGCCCATTATGCTCCACTTAAATTGTTCAACTGCTTTTCTAATGCAAAGTCCCACAGTCTTCTATATTCCTCCAACAAACAGCATGGCCAAGCCTGTCAGTAATACCTCATTCCCTTTACCAGCATCTGTCTTAGTTTCTGTTTCATTGCTGTGAAAAATACACCATCACCAAGACTATCCTGAGAAAAGGAAGTATTTATTAGGGGTTTGCTCACAGTATTAGAGGGTTAGTCCATTATCACTATGGCAAGAAGCAGGAATGACACTGAGCAGTAGGTGAGAGGGTTGGGTAGGTGAGGATACCCTGTCATAGACTTTTAAAACCTCAAATCCTATTCCCAGTGACATACTTCCTCTAACAAGGCTATGCCTACTAATTCTAACTCAGGACAAAGCATTAAAACACATGAGCCTATGGGACCTATTCTTATTCAAGACACAAGCAAGCTATTATTGTGAAAAAGTATTAGATATTTGTTGTCAAAACTATTTTTAGTCTTTTTGAAATGATCCTCTGACTTGATTTTTATTATATTGACATCACTTTTTGTATTAGTTAAATTCCTATATTAAGCTAATCTTGCATTATAGAAATAAATTTTGCATTGTCTCCATATTCTTTTAATTATATTGTTGCATTAGTGAGAATGCACACACACACACACACACACACATACTCACAGTGGATAGAAAGAAGAGAAATACAAAGGTAGTGTGGGAAGAAATTAGGAACAGTGGATTATTCAAGTCACATGATAGGGAGGTCCACATGAAAGTTCTTGCTATAAATCAGTCTGTGTCTAAAAGCTTGAGAACCCAGGTGCTGTAACAAGTACAAAGCCTTCTTCATGCTCTGTAAACCAAAGTTTTGGGTTTGCACATTGCTAGTATTTTGATGTTGAACTCTTAGATGGTAATTAGGGCTGTATGAGAGATCCCATGATTCAATTGGAGTCTTTAGAAAATGAAGCAAGATTTGTGCATGAGTTTGCATTTTAAGATATTTTCTGATATGTATATATAATTTCTTTTGGAGCCATTTGTCAGTGATTTGCTTAATTTTGACATGTCTTTGAGTTTATGGATTTATTTTTATTCTTGATTTATATTTTCCTTTAATTATGAAAAAAAGTTTTATTATTATATCATATCAAATACACTGATGCATGTTTGCAGCTTAGTATAATTGTCTGTACTAAGGAAGATTCCTGCTGTAGTTGAAAAGAATATATACGGTGTCCTGTTATTTCTGTCTTATGTTTCTTTGTGATATTCTTGCATCACTTATTCCATCCATTATTAAATATGAAATTCTGTGGCTGGAGGATGGCTCAGTCATTAAGAACACTGGTAGTTATTGTAGAGGATCTGTGTTTAACTCCCAGCACCCAGATGGCAGCTCATAACTCTCAGTAACTCCAGTTCCCAGGGATTTGATACTTTTTGTATTTCCCCATGGGCACCAGACATGCATCAACCTACATGTAGGCAAAACATCCATATTTATAAAATAAAATAATAGAATATAAAGAAGACCTTGGGTTTGCAAACTTTTCTCACTGAATGGTTTGTGCTCACTTCCTTTTATTCTTTTGGCTTCTTATACCTGTTCATCTGCTGCTAGACGAATATATATTTATCATGTTATCATGCGTCCATCTTCCTGAGAGGTTAGCTTACTCCTGGAGTACTAGTTTTGTTTAAGTACTATTTTAGCTGGATACCAATATATACATTAAATTTTCTTTGGGAGCTCATCTGATTGATAATATTTTATTCCACTTTATTTGTACTTGAGCGTAAAGCTCATTTCCTGAAACAATATATAGTTGGGACACTATTTTGAAATCTAGTTTGGCAATGTTAGCTTTGTGGCTGGATTGTTTCATCCATTCAATTTAATATAGTTTTGATGCAGTTCACCTTATACCTAAATTTTTCAAATTAGTTTTGTTATTCTTTGATTACATATATATATGTGTGTGTGCGTGTGTGTGTGTAATCATATATGTGTGAATATACATATGTATATGTATATATATTGATTAACAGCAACTTACTCAAGTAACATAGATTTATTACTGCTTCATCTCTCTTTTTCCTTCATTTCCTCTACTTTCTATGGTATAATCTGTAGTACAATGTGGCATTTAAAAGTTACTAACTCACTAATATATCCATATCACTATAAGTATTACTTCACATAATGACATCATGGAAAGACTCTAACAGATGAAAACAGGACAAAATTTATTTATAGATTGTATTGTAATTATTAATTGGATTATACTTTCTTATTTGCCCCTTTTCTAGTGTTTTTGTGGGTTCTATCTACCATAGAATGTTTCCTTTTCCCAGTATAGTTTTGTGATGACTCAACTAAATTTATGTTATTGTTGGTAAATATATTTCACTTTTAATCACTACTGTAGAAGAACACTATTTACATTCTTTATGCAAGTCTGAGTTTAGAGGTTAGAGGCAATAAGATAGCAAAACTACAAATTTAGTATTTTGATGTTATAGAAAACAAAGGTTTTGTTTTGTTTGTTTTGTTTTTTTTGTCAGTACTTGATCTACTAACCAGATCTATTCTGTGAAATCACCATGCATTGGAGAGGCCCACTGGACACCGGATATCTATTATTATGCAATCTTAAGAATTTATGCTTTGGGAGACAGTGTACTTCCCTTTTTGTGCTTGCCACACATTGTATAATCCTCAAAATAATTTAGATGAGGGATATTTTGGCTTATCTGTAATGAGAACGCACTTCTCTTGCAGAGGGCAGGAGTTTAGTTCCAAGCACCCAGGTCAGATAGCTCAGAACATTCTGCAACTGTAGGTCTTGTCTTACATATACAACTTCCTCTTCTGGACTCTACATGCACATGTTCATAGAGAAATATTAATAATTAAAAAGGAAAATATTTGTTTAATTTATTAATCATTGTTATTTTACACTTCAAATGTTATCTCACTTCCCAGTTTCCCCTCCGTGAACCCCCACCCCATTTTCCTCCCTTTGCCTCTAAGAGGGTGCTCCCCCATGTACCCACCCATTCCTGCCTCACCCCTCTAGCATCCTCCTTCTCTGGCGCATCAAGCCTCCACAGGACCAAATGCCTCCCCTCCCACTAATGCCAGATGAGGCAGTCCCCTGAAAATAATTTTTTTCTAAGTTTTTTTTTATTTACATTCCAAATCATTTCCCCTTTCCAGTTTCCTCCCTCCCCGAAAGTCCCATAAGCCCCCTTCCCTCCCTCTTTTCTCCATTCAACCCCCTCTCTTTTCTCTGTCCTGGCATTCCCCTACATCCAGTCTTTCCAGGACCAGGGGTCTCTCCTTCCATCTTCTTAGAAATCTATTGATATGCGAATTGTGCCTAGGGTATTCCAAGATTCTGGGTTAATATCCCCTTATCAGTGACTGCATACCATATGTATTCTTTTGTGATTGGGTTACCTCACTAAGGATGATCTTTTCAAGTTCTGACCATTTGCCTAGGAATTTCATGAATTCATTGTTTTTAATTGCAGAGTAGTATTCCATTGTGTAGATATACCACATCTTCTGAATCCATTCCTCCGTTGAGGGACATCTGGGTTCTTTCCAGCTTCTGGCTATTATAAATAAGGCTGCTATGAACATAGTAGAGCATGTGTCCTTATTGCATGCAGGTAAAGCCTCTGGGTATATGCCCAGGAGTGGTATAGCCGGATCCTCCGGGAGTGTCATGCCCAGTTTTCTGAGGAACCGCCAGACTGCTTTCCAGAGTGGTTGGTCCAGCTTGCAATTCCACCAGCAGTGGAGGAGTGTTCCTCTTTCTCCACATCCTCGCCAACATTTTGATCTTAGCCATTCTGACTGATATGAGATGGAATCTCAGGGTTGTTTTGATTTGCATTTCCCTAATGACTAAGGATGATGAACATCTCTTTAGGTGCTTCTCAGCCATTAGATATTCTTCAGGTGATAACTCTTTCTTTAGCTCTGTACCCCATTTTTTAATAGGGTTACTTGCCTCTCTGGAGTTCAACTTCTTGAGTTCTTTGTATATATTGGATATTAGCCCTCTGTCGGATGTAAGGTTGGTAAAGATCATTTCCCAGTTAGTTGGTTGCCGCTTTGTCTTTTTGACAGTGTCTTTTGCCTTGCAAAAACTTTGTAATTTAATGAGGTCCCATTTGTCTATTCTTGATCTTCGAGCATAAGCAGGTTGAGAAAGAAGTAAGAGAAATGATACCCTTCACGATAGCCACAAACCATATAAAGTATCTTGGCGTGACTCTAACCAAACAAGTGAAAGATCTGTATGACAAGAACTTCAAGTTTCTGAAGAAAGAAATTGAAGAAGACCTCAGAAGATGGAAAAATCTGCCATGCTCATGGATTGGCAGGATTAATATAGTAAAAATGACCATATTACCAAAAGTAATATAGAGATTCAATGCAATCCCCATCAAAATCCCAACTCAATTCTTCATAGAGTTAGAAAGAGCAATTCAAAAATTCATCTGGAATAACAGAAAACCCAGAATAATTAAAACTATTCTCAAGAGTAAAAGAACCTCTAGGGGAATCAGTATCCCGGACCTCAAGATGTACTACAGAGCAATAGTGTTAAAAACCACATGGTATTGGTACAGTGACAGGAATGTAGATAAATGGAACAGAATTGAAGAGAAATGAATCCACACTCCTATGGTCACTTGATCTTTGACAAAGGAGCTAAAACCATCCAGTGGAAAAAAGATAGCCTTTTCAACAAATGGTGCTGGCTCAACTGGAGGTCAACATGCAGAAGAATGCAAATTGACCCATTCTTTTTTTTTATTTTATTTTATTTTATTTTTTTTAATTTACATTCCAAATCATTTCCCCTTTCCCATTTCCTCCCTCCCCAAAAGTCCCATAAGCCCCCTTCCCTCCCTCTTTTCTCCATTCAACCCCCTCTCATTTCTCTGTCCTGGTGTTCCCCTACATCCAGTCTTTCCAGGACCAGGGGTCTCTCCTTCCATCTTCTTAGAAATCTATTGATATGCGAATTGTGTCTAGGGTATTCTGAGATTCTGGGTCAACATCCCCTTATTGGCTCAGCCTTTAAAGGCTAGGCTCACAACCATAAAATTGACCCATTCTTATCTCTTTGCACTAAGCTCAATTCCAAGTGGATCAAGGATCTCCACATAAAACCAGACACACTGAAACTAATGAAAATAATTTTTTAAAAGATATATATCATCTTATAAATAGTTATTATAGAGTTCAGAGGATCTTAGGAATATTTTAGATTGAATTTTGACTTTATCATTATCATTTAGTCACACTCAAGTGTTGGGGAACTTTGCTATTAAAGTAGAAGTCACCCATGACTGGATGGCTTTTTGAGTTTGGAGCAAAATAAGGGCCTCCCTTTCTCAGCGGGGCTTCCCTGTCTCTGCTGTCTTTGTCTGGAGAGCGTCCCTGAATAGAGGTGGCTGGCCGTGTCTGAAAAGTGACCTTGTACAGAGCTCTCTGCAAGGTTGCATAACTCAGCACACACATTCCACTCTGATTTCCTACCTGGATGATAATTAGGTACTGTATTATGACCAATCAACCCTTCCCACCTGCATGATAATTAGGTACTATGTTATGACCAATTAGCCCTTTCCACCCATAGCCCTAAAAAAGCCCTTATACATTCATCCTTGAAAAAATACAGTGGATTTGTCTTGCTGCAGCAGACTCCAGAGGTCATTCTCTCCATACTCAAGTCTGTTTGAACCCTGCTGTTCACCTCTGCTTCTGTTTTCTGCTCAGTCTGGTGGATAAGAGCCTCCCTAGAGAAAGCAGGGGGGCATAGTCAAGGTATTTATTAACAGCATTTTTCCTTTTTTATTTTTTGTTCATGTTTTGGTTCACTTTTTAGATTGATGTGAAGCTTAAGTAAGTTAATATATGTAAAACACTTAAATCAGTGCCTGGCTCAAAGAACTATATAAATGTTATAATTATTTCAAAGACAGGAAGATATGAAGTCATAAAATTAGATCATTTACTTCACGTAATTAAACTAGAAATTGATGTCTTTGATATTGCAAAAGAGATCTGTGTTCATGCTCCCAATAGCTAGGCTTCCTGTCTACCCAGATGCTTATTTAGATCATTAATTTTGTTGTTTTATGGGTAATTGGTGATGCTTGCCCTGAAAAAAATTCCATCAAAACTCTTTCAGTTTAGGGCCCATGAGATGGTCCACTGGGTAAAGGCACTGCCTGCAGCCTACCCAAACCCGATTCTGCAAAGTTATCCTCTCACCTCTGCACACATACACATACACATACAATGGCATGTACATCTATACAAATATATCATATATACATGTACAGACACATACAGATAAACACAATATGATTTAAAGATAATTAATTCATACATTTCTGAGGGAGACTAGGAGGAGTCAAGGGAGAGCAAGTGCACGAGTGATATATAGATGTAGTGTTCATTTATAAAATTCTCAAAAGTAAAATTATTAATAAAAATTAATTATATGCTTATAGTTTATAGTCACTACTATGTAAATGTCTTTCACAAATGTGTGTGTGTGTGTGTGTGTGTGTGTGTGTGTGTTTTACAAAAGCTCAGTTCCAGCTAAATGGTCAAGAAGGTTTTCAAGGCACTCAACAACAGTTATTATTTCATTGTTTTGTTGTTGTTGTTTTGTGTGTTTTGTATTGTTGTTTTGTTTGTTTGCTTTTTCACAGAGGAACATTGTTACAGAGAGGATTAAGTTGCTAGTTAAGTTGAGGATGGAGTTAAGTCTTCTATTTATTTGGTTTGTACATAATAAAGCAGTTTGGAATAAGCCTTTACCATGTTGGGAAAATGTCACTAAAAATAGAACTATTAAAAATATCAAATCATAGATTCTGGAGAGATGGCACAGCATTTAAGAGCACTGAGTGCTCTTCCAGAGGAGAGTTTGATTCCCAGTATTGAAAGGTTATCTCACAACCTTCCTGTAATTCTAGTTCCAGGGATCCATTACTTTATTCTAGCCTTTGTGGGCACTGTATGTATGTGGTGCCAGACATGCATTCAGGCAAACACCTATACATGTAAAATAAGGAAAATCTCAAAATAATCAAATCAAAAGCTTCAAGGAAAAATAATTTCACCAAAGGTCCCTTCATGGGGGAACTTCAGGGCTTATCCCCTATAAAAGCAAACAATGAACTCCCCAAAACATCAGAATCAATTATGTCAGAACTGTGGAATTGTGACAAAAAGCTTACAATAGCCACTTGAATGTTCAATTTAAATAAAAGTTGCTGCATTTATTGAGTGTCCTGGGGTATCTGAAATTTTTGTTTTGTCTCCCTTCTACCTGCAGATGAGCAATGGCTATGATAAAACAACTTATATTTGTGGCATGTGTGTGTAGAGGTAGAGAAAACGATATGGTTCTTCTTGAGAAACTGTTTCTGATCCATCTGGTGGCTTCTGTTATGTCAAGTCTTCCTGAGGAGATGCTAGACACATATCTGCTCATGATAATAGGGAGCCTAGGACAGATCAAGGTACAGATACCACCAAAATCCAACTTAATGAACCAAGAGTATTATTAACATTACTTAAAGAGCAGAAATTACTCAGAGACAGCTATATCACTAAAGCCAATTCCAGCATGGAGGTTAGCTCACAAAGGCTGGTATGCAGCACCCTAGCCCTTCCTCCAGCTCCTGCATTCTTTCAGCCCTTTGTTTAGTAATGATCCCGAGCCTTGGAGGGGGGTCCACTATGACTCCAGTTAGGCCATGTGCTGTAGTAACAGTTACTTGTTTTTTTTTTTTATTTTTTTAATTTATTTTCTAAGTTTTTTTATTTACATTCCAAATCATTTCCCCTTTCCCATTTCCTCCCTCCCCGAAAGTCCCATAAGCCCCCTTCCCTCCCTCTTTTCCCCATTCAACCCCCTCTCGCTTCTCTGTCCTGGCGTTCCCCTACATCAAGGACCTCACCAGTGGTTATGAGTTGAGGCTGACAAGGACAATGAATAATAGGCATAAACACAAATATTAGAAGGCAGTTTGACAGACACACACATCACACCCATCTAGTAAAACAATAGAAGTTGTTTTTCTATTGAGACCTATGACCTCCCCAGACAAAACTTTTTGCCCTGGCTTATATATGTAAATTCCTTCTTAAGTCTAATAGAAAGGTTGTTGGTTTTCCCCATGATGGCTGATTCACCAATGCACAAGCAAATACATCCTGCTTGGCATGTCAGTAGTTTAGCATCCAGACTCCATAGCCAAGCAGGATTGTTAGTGACAGTTCTCTACCACTAGCCTGTATGGTCCCTTCAGGTACTACAAAAGTCAGTCAGCAGGAGGGAAGTTTCTAGTTCAGTTCCAGCTTATTTTCCCTATTTCCTACAGTCAAAGAATTATCTACAGCTATCTGTTTTTGCAACATTGTTTTACCATCAAGTTGTAGTGTATTATCAACAATAGTAGTAATCAATGGCCTTTATGGTTTATGGGATCTCTGGGGCTCTTGGGCCAACAATTCACAAGTTTTCATTCAAATAACTTTATGGCTCCAGGAAATGCCCTATTCCATTAATGTAATAAACATTTTGGCTTTTTGTTTCAATTAGCACAGCCCCAGTAAGATTGTAAGGCAGGTAGATGTAATGTCTTGGTTAGTGTTCTATTAGTGCGAAGAAATATAATTACCAAGGCAATTCTTATAAAAGAAAATATTTCAGTAAGACTGTCTTACAGTTTTAGAAGTTTAGTCCATTATAATCATGACAGGGAGCCTGGGGTATGCAGGATGACATGGTGTTGGAGAAGCTGAGAGTTCTACGTCTAGATCTTCAGGCAGCAAGAAGAGATAGACACTGGGCTTGTCTGGAGATTTAAAACCTTAAAGCCCACCCCTAGAGATACACTTCTTTCAACAGGGTCCCATCTGCTCCAACAAAGCACACTTCCTAATCCTTCTCAAGTAGTGCCACTCTCCCTGATGACTAAGCATTCAAATATATGAGCCTATGGGGACCATTTCTATCCAAATCTTTGTATAAGCTGTTTATCATGCTTTTTGAATCTCCTATGGATTGCTTTCTTGCTTTGATAACTCTCCTTATGTGGTGGTCTAAGACACTGAGATCTGTCAAAGTCTTTCCTAATTTATAAAGATTTTACCCCACCAATGGATTCAGGAAACTAGAGTTTCAAACTATTCTTGATATTCCCACTGGTTCAATCTTTTCTTTAGCTTCTTATTGGATATAATTACATTTGGCCTAGGAAATTCGGGTTCAAACACAGATTCTCTTATTCCTCAATAGGACTTGACCCTCCTCTATTATTTTTCATTCACAGACATTGATAGGAATTTCAGATGGACATAACATATCTGATAGCTCTGATAAGGGACTGAATTCTCTCATATTGTTGCATGTTCTGAAATTTTGCCTTAAGGAGAAATGGATAGTTATATCACTCAGTTTTTCTGTCTCCACAACACTCACTGATCCCATTAACTCTCATGTCTCACAGTCTCATAAGCCAAGTTGCAAAGAAGACATGAAAATAGTTTAGACAATGTGAGCCACTTGGAAAGGACATTCTCCAGAGAATTGAGCTACTTGCAAACTGTTCAGTGTGTTCCAGATCCCCAGCTTTTACAGTCACACATGCTGGGATGGGCTTTGGTGATTCCACTGTTTTTGAGTTATCTCTGCTCTTATAATTAACCTCGTACTCATATATTCCTATAAGTGAGCCCATAAAACTCGCTAATCATCATGTTAGACTTTGGAATTGATTCTATTTTGACTGTCTGGGGTCCATATCTGGGATGAGTAGATATGCATAGCATCTCCAGAATGTAGGACTGTGAACAAGGTTGACTTTTAAAAGCTTGGCTCACAGTACTCCTGGGCTAAAAGCTTCCTGGGGCATTCATTGGGAACTTCTAAGGGTCATAATGATAGGCACTTGTAGCATTACCTCAAGGAGAACATTTCATAGAAGAAATAAACTAGAATGTCAGAGATGGCAGAGCTAAGGAAGTACCTACACTGAGGATAAAGGCTTTGTCAGATCCATGTGTATACTAGAGTAAAAAGGACATATATACGCAAAACTGCAACAATCACAAAATGCCTGAGAAGATCACAGATTTAATCTTTTGTTAACTCCATGTAAAGAGGATGAGAAAGTTAAAGCAAGTTATAAACTGCTTATCTAAGTGTAAGGAATGTCCAAGAACAGAGTCAAGCTGTAAAATCTGGGTAAGGATTCTTTTGTTTTTTTTTTCTTTTTTTCCTTTGGTTTCATCAGTTTAAGGAAATTTCCCCAAAACTATTTAACCATAAAGCAAATGGACATAGGCATCAGTGGTCATTTACAAAAAGGACTACAGATTGAAGCCTTAAGGGGTAGGGACAACTGTTGGGGACACATTTAACCTTTCAAGAACCATATCTTGAAATAAACCTCATTCTGCCACTCTAAGAAACCAGAGCTGCTGAGAGTATCTCAGTTAGGAGTGGCATTTGGGTTTTGGCTTGCTTGGTATTGTCTGAGCTGAGTTGTGTCTACAGTCACAGATGCTGTGAATTCATGTGTGCGACAGCCCTGCACATGTCCAGAGCACTGTTCGGTTGTAGATCTACACTAAACAGACTAAATGAATTTAAAAACAGAGAAGCAGAGAGAGGGAGGGGGAGAGAGAGACAGAGATACAGAGATAGACAGAGACAGACAGCAAAACAGAGAGAGACAGAAACAGATAGATAGCACATATGAGAAGTTTGGAGGGGAAATGGTGGATATAGAGGAAGCATTGCGGGTAGGTTTGATCAAGCCATATCATATCTATGTACCCATTTCTCAAATGATAATGAAATTGAAACCAAAGTTAAGGGAAGCCACTAAACAAGCAATCAACAACCCATAACAAACAGCAAAAAGTCCTAGGAAGGCTGACATCTGAATATAGTGCTTTCATATTTATTATATTAGAACATGCTGCTTAAACAAAGCACAAACCACACTTAATAAACCAAAGTAAAATTAATTCACATGAATTCAAAAAAAAGTAACATAAACTTTGAAACATTCCCCAGGATTCCCAAGGAGTAGACTTGTTACACAAAGTATTTGAATCTACATTGTGAATGAGCTCAAAATCCCCAAAGAAAACATGCAAAAAAGTAGCACTAGAGGATAGTCATGTCTCACCAGATGCAGGGTACAATTAAAGTAGCCTTGTAGAAACAGGTATTTCCTGTTAAGAGGTCACCAGCCTGCAGCTAAAGGAAAGCTGAGAACAGGGAGTGGAAATCAGTAGACTCAGCCATACACTCCCCTTTGCTCTTAGCTGAGGACACCTGGAGACGGAAGGCCCTAGACCTAACAGGCTTGAGGACTCATGGTCCTTACTATGCAGTTTTCAATGGAAATCACAGAAGAAGACAGTGGGATTGGATGACTTCTGGAAGGGTTTCTCTACTTCATTCATTAGGCATGAAGTAGGTGTTGAAGTTATGTTGTCCTATTGAAGTCTGGGCCAACAAAAGGTCATTGTAATAGGCTCATCTCAGTATTAAAAAATGATTTTTTTCTAAAAAAAATGTCTATTAAGTTTTTTCATTGAAACCTATTTTCATAAGACATTAGGAAATATAGACAGAATTGTGCTTCATTCCTACCAACTATGACAAATGATTGGTATATTCCTTTGTATTTTATTTTGTTTACTCTGGCATGTTGTATATGTGTCTTTTTTTGTTCTCTCTCTCTCTCTCTCTCTCTCTCTCTCTCACACTCTGTGTGTGTGTGTGTGTGTGTGTTTGCAGATGCATCTGCCTGTCCAGCCACACAGTGCTGGGTTTGCATGTGTATGTGGGGCAATACAGGCTTTTTAAGTGGATTGTAGAGGATTGAAGACACATCCTCTTGATTTCATAGCAAATACTTTACCAAAGTAGCCAAATGCCCCTCTCCTTCATATTAATTTCTAAAAAAACAGGTTTGTAACTCTTAGTTTTCTCTTGCCTCATGACAGCATTTTGAAAATTGCTGTGAGCTCAAACTCAATTTGGGGATTAGTGAAGGCATGAGAGGCTTTATATTATTGGTACCCTCTTATTGACACTCACAGATTACGTTCATACAGTACATCATCTTGGATGTTCATGTGTGACAAATACTTTATTTTAAAGCTGTCTCTTCTTATGCATATATTCTTACATTTTGTAGTATGCTCCTTGAAATACAAGCTGCAAAATTTCTCTCTCAGTTGCTTGTTCTCTGTTGCTCTATCTGATCAGATTCCCTAAGCTGCCAAGACACCTTTATCATCAGAGGAAAGGCAAAGGAAGAAAGTGGGGCACTTGACACCCAGAAACACTTGCTTTTCTTACAGCTCAGTGCTTCATATGCAGTATTTTTCCACTTTTACTTTTTTGTTTAAAGCAGAATATGCAAGTAAGAGAACAATGATGACCTATGGCCTGAAGGTTAATTACCTTGTGAACAGAAGATGAAAGTATCAAACTCTAAGAACAAAACAAAACAAGCACATTAAGTACTTAGTTGAAACAATGTAAAACTATTTCCAAATAATATAAAGCTACAATTTTTTTAAAGCAAACTGCTGTTTTTTTAAATGTGGCCATTAATTTGAAAGAGAGCAAGGAAAGGCATATGGGAGAATGTGGAAGGACGAGAGGGAAGGTAGAAATGTTATTATATTATAATGTCAACAATAAAATTAAATAGAGAAGTGAAAAGCTAACATGCTAATATTCAAATATATACAGGTGTGTATACCTTTATTGATAAAGGTCATTTAATGATGGTCAGTCAACTGATTTATCTTTTCTTCTTATAAAATATTTATTGTATTAAACATGACATATAAAACATATAATTATAAAACATGACTATTTCATTGCTGCTTATAGATTTAAATTTTATTTATATGTAAGTGTCTGTGTAAGTGTATGCCGTGTGTGCTAGCATCCCTGGGGATCAAAAGAGGCAGTGAATCTTTCCAAGCTGGACTTACAGCAGTCTTGAGCCTCCTAGAACAGAATTGTGGTACTCTGGAGAGCAGCGAGTATAATTAAATCCCTCAGGCTTTAGATTTCACTGTTTGGGGGGCTTACATGTATTACCATAAAGGGAAAACATTATCTGTTGTGTTCCAAAAGTCATGCTGTATTTTTATGTTATACTGATGAGATAAATTCCCACTAATAGAAATTCTAAGTCAAAATACATAGGCATAAAAATAATCGATATCTTTATACACAATAGAAGCAAAAGTCAATATAAATACTAAATAACACTGAGACACATTCACTTTCACACAGCAAAGGAAAACAGCCAGCAGAACAAAAGTCTGCCCAGGGAACAGGAAGGAACATTCTGGAAACAGGTATTCAATATGAGGATAATGTTCGGAATAAATTGGTGTTTAAAACAACTCAACAACAAGGAAACAAATAACCTGATTTTACAAATGGGAAAATAACGGAAAGCCTATTATTACCTCAGAGGAACAAATGATGGAATCAGGCTCAGCATGTCTCATCCACAGGGCAATTCAGATCACCGACAGGTGTTAGGATGACTATTATGAAAAATACAGTCGACGAGGACTGTTGGTGAGAATGTGGGCAAAAGGGAATCCTGGGCCTGGAGAGATGGCTTAGCAAGTAAGAGAACTGGATGTTCTTCCAGAGAATCTGAGAACCCAGATTACATGGCTAACAACAACTCAGGCTACAGAAGATCTGATGTTGTCTTCTGACCTCCATGTGTACTACAGTCATATGGTGTAAATGCCCACACAAATGAATAAATAAAAGTTAAAAATCTTAAGAAAAATAAGCATAAAGAGTCTTTGTGTATTACTGATGGAAATGTGATGTAGTATAGCCATTATGAAAAATCTAACACAAAACTATCATGTGATTCAAAAATTTCTATTATGGGTATCTATTCATGAAATAAAATCAAACAATTATCTACACTTCCTGTCCATAGTGATATTAATCAGAAAACACAAAATTACCTAAGTAAATGGTAATCAGTGAAAGACTGAATAAGGAGAATATAGTACTATACACATGGAATACTATTAAAAATGAAAGTATGTGACAATGTTATTTTCAACCCAGGGTGTTAAGCTATGTCAAACAAGATAGAGACAATGCCATGGGATATTAATCATGTTTTAAATCTAAAGTGTCAAATCCAGTTACCACACAATAGAACAGTGCTTATTCATGGGAAGGAGCAGAGAAATAAGATTCTAGATGATAATACAGAGTATTAGCCAGACAGGAATAAATTCAAACCATCTCTGAGCAAAATTACCTAACTAAATGGGAATCAATGGAAGAATGAATAAAGAAAATGTAGTACTATACACATTACTGCCAATGTATTACATACTGGAAATTGTTTGAGAGAGTAACTTTCCTATGTTTTCAACTTAAAAAAGATTATGTTAGGTGGATTTTGAGTTATTAAGTTTTTACCTTTTCTTCAATGTGTGTGCATATGAGAAAACAAGTTTTAATAAGCATTTACAGTTTGTCAATTTAAATTGTGATGGAAAATTAAGTAAAAACACCAATTTAACTACAAGCAGAAACAGAAAGCATATTGAACTAAAAAGTAGTGACTCCCATTGACACATTGCCTAAATATATGAAAGAATTGCATTTTATTTTAAATCTGTCATCACATTTGGAAGAGATACTATGAAAGCACTTCACACTTTTCAAGTGTGTTGAAAGCTCAAGGAAATAAGACCGCACATAGAGGTGTTGATTCTCATGCTAGAAAAGGTAACTTTTTGCTACCTTATCCTAAAGTATGAATGAAAACATGCCAGTGTTTGTTAATTAATTTTCCTATAATTTATGTACTTTCTTTTTTCTGTTTGTTTTTTTTGTTGATCATTTTAATTTTTCCATTTTTATTATTTTATTTACTTACATTTCAAATGTTGTTCTCCTTCCAAATCTCCCCTCTGCAATCTCCTCATCCCATATTCCCACCCTTTTGCCTCTAAAAGGGTGCTCACACACCCACCTAGTCACTCCTGACTCCTCCCTCTAACAGCCCCCTTACAAATAAGACTGCTATGTATAGAGTGGAGCATGTGTCCTTGCTATGTGTTAGAGCATATTTTGGGTATATGCCCAGGAGTGGTATAGCTGGGTCTTTTTTTTTATTTATTTTTTATATTTTTATTTACATTCAAAATCATTTCCCCTTTCCCCTTTCCTCCTTCCCCGAAAGTCCCATAAGCCCCTTCCCTCCCTCTTTTCCCCATTCAACCCCCTCTCGCTTCTCTGTCCTGGCATTCTCCTACATCTCATCTTTCCAGGCTGGTTCTTAATGTAGAGCTATTTTCAATTTCTGAGGAACCTCCAGATTGATTTCCAGAGTCATTTCATAAATGAATTATATAGTGTTCCTTCTGTTTCTATTTTGTGTAACAATGGGAGGAATATTGGAATTAACTCTTCTTTGAAGGTTTTGTAGAATTCTGTAATAAAACCATCTGGCCCTTGGCTTTTTTGGGAGACTTTTAATGACTGCTTCTCTTTCCCTAGGGGTTATAAGACTGTTTAGTTTATCTGAACTTGGTTTTACTTTGGTACATGGTATCTGTCTATAAAGCCATCCATTTCATCAATTTTTCCAATTTTGATGAGTATAAGCTTTTGTAATAAGATCTGATGATTTTTTGAATTTCCTCAGGTTCTGTTATTTCTCCCTTTCATTTCTGATTTTATTAATTTGGATATTGTCTTTGTGCCTTTCAGTTTGGTTAAGGGTTTATCTATCTTGTTGATTTTATCAAAGAACTACCTCTTGGTTTTGTTAATTCTTTGCATTGTTCTCTGCTTATAATTAGCTGATTTATACTCTGAGTTTGATTATTTCTTGCTGTCTACTCCTTTTGAATCTGTTTGCTAATTTTTGTTCTAGAACTTTTAGTTGTGATGTTAAGTTGCTTGTATGGGATCTGTTCATTTTCCTTATTTAGGCACTTAGTACTATAAATTTCCCTCTCAACACTGCTTTCATTGTGTCCCATACATTTGGGTATGATGTGTCTTCATTTTCATTGAATTCTATAAAGTCTTCAATTTCTTTCTTTATTTCTTCCATGACCAAGCTATCATTGAGCAGAGTTGTTCAGTCTCAATGAATATGTGGGCTTTCTGTTGTTTTTGCTGTTATTGAAGACCAGCCTTATTCTGTGGTGATCTGATAGAATGCATGGGGTTATGTCAATCTTCTTTTATCTGTTCAGGCTTGGTTTGTGTATGAGTATATGGTCAGTTTTGGAGAAGGTTCCATGAGGTGCCAAGAAGAAGCTATATTCTTTTAGGGTAAAATGTTCTGTAAAGACCTGTTAAATCCATTTGTGTCATACTGTCTGTTAGTTTCATTGTGTCTCTGTTTAGTTTCTGTTTCCATTATCTGTGAGTCATTGGTGAGTGAGGTATTGAATACCATTATTATTATGTAAGGTACAATGTGTGTCTTGAGCTTTAGTAACATTTCTTTTACATATGTAGATGATCTTGCATTCGGGGAATAGATGTTCAGAATTAAGAATTCATCTTGATGGATTTTCCTTTGACAAGTATGAAGTGTCCTTTTCCACCTCTTTTGATAACTTTTTGTTGAAAGTCTATTTTATTGGATATTAGAATGGCTCTTCCAGCTTGTTTCTTGAGACCATTTGGTTGGAAAATTTTTTCTACATTTATACTCTGAGGTAGTGTCTGTCCTTGTCACTGAGGTGAGTTTCCTATATATAGTAAAATGCTGGGTCCTTTTAAAGTATCTAGTCTGTTAGCCTATGTTTTTTAATTGGTTAATTGTATCCATTTTGTTGTTAGAGGTGGTATTATGTTTGTGTGGTCCTTTACTTTTAGGTTTGTTGTGAGATGATCAATTACTTGATTTTCCTTGGGTGTAGTCTCCTTCCTTGTGTTGGAGTTTTCCTTCTATTATCCTCTTTAGGGCTTGATTAATGGAATGATAGTATTGGGTTTTGTCATAGAATATATTGAATTCTCCATCTATGTTTTTTGAGAGTTTGCTGGGTAAAGTAGGCTGGACTGCCTTTTATGGTCTCTTAGGTTATGCATGACATCTGTCCAAGATCTTCTGGCTTTTAGAGTCTCTATTGAAAAGCCTAGTGCAATTCTGATAGGTTTGCCTTTATATGTTACTTAGACTTTTTTCTTATCGCTTTTAAATTTCTTTCTTTCTTTCTTTCTTTCTTTCTTTCTTTCTTTCTTTCTTTCTTTCTTTTTTTTTTTTTTTTTGATTTTTTGAGACAGGGTTTCTCTGCATAGTCCTGGCTATCCTGGAACTCGCTCTGTAGACCAGGCTGGCCTTGAACTCAGAAATCTGCCTGCTTCTGCCTCCCAAATGCTAGGATTAAAGGCGTGCGCCACCACCACCCGGCTATTTAAATTTCTTTCTTTGTTCTGTGTATTTAGTGTTTGGTTATTATGTAATGGGAGGGATTTCCTCTTTGGTCCAATCTATTTGGTGTTTTGTATGCTTCTTGTACATTTTTGGCCATATTTTACTTTAGGTTAGGGAAGTTTTCTTCTATGATTTTCTTAAAGATATTTTCTGACCCTTTGAATTGGGAGTCTTCACTCTCTTCTATTCCTAGTATTCTTATGTTTGGTCTTTTTATTGTGTCCTGAATTTCTTGGCTGTTTTGGGTTAGGAGCTTTTTGCCCTTTGTATTTTCTTTGACTGTTGTATATCTTCTATGGTATCTTCTATGCCTGATATTCTCTCTTCTATTATTTTTATCCTGTTGGTGATACTTGCATCTATATTTCCTGATCTCTTTCCTAGGCTTTACATATCAAGGGTTTCCTCCCTTTGTGTTTCTTTTATTGTTTCTATTTTCATTTTTAGATAGTCGATGTTTTTCAATTCCTTCACCAGTTTGATTGTGTCTTTCTGTACTTTTTAAAGGAGTTTATGTGTTTCCTTCTTAAGGGCTTTTACCTGTTTACCTGCATTCTCTAATCTTTATTTAAGGAGATTATTTATATTCTCCTTAAGGTCCTCTATCATCTACTTGTGATGGGATTTTAGGTCAGAATCTGGCTTTTTTTATGTGTTAGGGTATCCAGGGCTTGCTGTGGTAGGAATACTCATTTCTTATGATGCCAAGATGCATTGGTTTCTGTTGCTTATATTCTTGCGCTTGCCTCTTACTATCTGGTTGTCTCTCATATTAACTGGCCTTGCTGTATCTTACTGGAGCCTGTACCTCCTGTGAGCCTGAAAGCCTGGTTATGATGGACCTCCTGGGAATCAATCTATCTCTGGGTATGGGCTTGTGTGGAGGGTACTGGTCCACCTGATTTGCCCCTTGGGGCAGTTGTGGACCAGAAGTATGATGTGTCTTCTGCCTGTGTCTGCTGAGCCATGTGGGGGGTCCCAGTTAGGCCAGATATTTGGTCAGGGGGGTGTCACTTGTGAGTCTTATTGTGATGGACCTCCTGGAAGTCAAGCTGTCTTTGGGTGTGGGAGGGGTTTGGAGCATTGGCTCTGACCTGGGCAGAGTTGCAGGTTGGAAGGAATATCCCATTATTTACTTTTCAAGAAAAAATAATTGTAATGTTTTCTAATCACTGAGTTTTAGGCCTTTTAGAAAACTATTACATAGAATTCATGATGCTATATATTATAGTTCTATAACTGTAAGGTCTTTTATTCCAAGTTAACAGGTTGCCAAGACGTATCCCTTAATCTTCAGACTCCCTTCCCTAATCTTTTTACTTCCTTTGGAGTGGTCAATGTTTAAAAAGAACTAAAAAAAACCATATGTGTCTCACCTTCTAGAGCACAGGAGAGAATTGCCTTATTCCTGTACATAGAATTAAAAAGAGCTCTGATGGCAGGGGTGGGGTTGTGATAAAAATGTGTGTAAAGGAAAGCACATTTAATCTTGTTTGTTTTTGTACCTTAAGGGAGTGACTAGACTGATCTTGGAATTGACCTCTCTGTCTCTCTCTGTCTCTCTGTCTCTCTGTCTTTCTCTCTCTCTCTCTCTCTCTCTCTCTCTCTCTCTCTCTCTCTCTCTGTGTGTGTGTGTGTGTGTGTGTGTGTGTGTGTGTGTATGTCTGACTGTCTGTGATGTGTGTGTGTGCTGGTGAGAGAGGTATTTGTGTGGAGGAATGAAGAAAACACATGGAACCAGAGTCAGTGTATGGGAGAAGATAGCTGACTCAAGGCTAAAGTTGAGTTTCATAGATAATTACTTAAATTCTTCTGCAGATGGTGGTAATTTTCTCACTCTATCTATATTTGTTTATGTGAAGAAGGGCACAGGGCCAAGCAGCATTCTTCCCACAGTTTCTAGCCAGAGGATAGAAGATTGTCCTTATGTATGATCAGGGGTAAGAAGACTGACTATTCACATAACTGGCTCAAGAACACCCAAGTTTGAAAGTGAGATCAGGTTTTGCCTCCTACCTTTCCTCAGTAGGGTTAAGGTATCACAGGGAACATAAAATTCATAAAAATGAAATAAAGAACAGTTGAGTGTTACAAACAAAAATTTCAGCCCCTAATGGTATCACGTAATTTGACCTTCATGAGTCATGATGACATAAACATTTTGAACTCTCAAAAGCAACATCTCTAATGCTGTCATTTTATTGGAAGCATAACCACAGCCATGTTATATGTTTCTCTTCAGAGACAATTCAAAGTTCCAAGAATAACAGTGAAAATAAAAAAGAAAAGCGGTATCACAAGTTAAACCTCAGGTGATCACCTTGGATGAAGGGTTTTGAATTCACATGGAGGGTATTTGGGAATGTTAGTTGTGAAGGTTGTGATTTGTTTATTCACTTACTGTCTTTGTTCATTTCTGTTTGTTGCTGAATTCTTACTCAGCAATTCTCACTTAAGAGTAAAGCATTGAAAAAGTCACTCAGGATCACAGCCTACCTTTGATGGACATTTTTTAAAGAGGCAGTGCATTTAAGAAACAAACTAAAAATCCATTTCCATTTCAAGAAAGATATAAAAGGCACTTAGTCTTCAATGAAAGTAGTATCTATGTGAACCTTAAGGGTCTGAATGTGAATGCTCCATTTTTGACATTACAGAACAGGACTCAGGACATGATGACTGGTACTGACAATAGCACTGAGTCATCGGGTATCTCAGCCTGGTGGAGAAGGGTTACAAATGTGTGATCGTTCATTTATAGTTTTGTAATTCTTGAGACAGAGGTCACATTCACTGTTTCACAATGCTCAGCAACATAAAAATAAGCTTTCTAGTGTCATATCATCAATAATATTTCCATGGTCAAGGATTTCTCTCATACATTTTATATTTATTAATGTACCATTAACATGTTTAACTCAGACTTGTTGAATGCTGTCTTAGTAATGTTTCTATTGCTATGATAAAACACTGGGACAGTGGTCCCAGCTACATATATAGCAGAGAACTGCCTTATCTGCCATCATTGGGAGTGGGAGGTCCTTGGTACTGTGGAGTCTTGTTGCCCCAGAGTAGGGGGATGCTAGAGGGGTGAGGCAGGAGTGAGAGTGTGCACTTCTTAGAGAAGTGCACTAAGAGCACCTTCTTAGAGGCAAAGGGGAGGAGGGATGGGACAGGGGTTTGGGGAGGGAAGACCTGGAGGGGGGTGACAACATTTGTAATGTAAATTAGTGAAATAACCAATTGATAAACAAACAAAACAACAACAAAAAATATACTATGACAAAGAACAACTTGGGGAGGAAAGGATTAATTTCACTCCACTTCCACTTTACAGTCAATCTTGGAAGGATATAAGGGCAGAAACTCAAGGCATGAACTGAAGCAGAAATCATGGAAGAATGCAGCTTATGGACTAGTTCATTTTAATTTCTTATATAACTCAAGACCTTCTGCCCAGAGATGGCTCAGCTCATAGTGGGCTGGGCTCTTCCACATCAATCATTACGAAAAGGCCTAAACAATTTGCCTAAAGATCAGTCTTATTGAGTCATTTTCTCTGTTTGGAGTCCCTCTTTCAAAATAACTCGAATTTGTATTAAGTTGTTAAAAGATATAATCAGGGTAATGTAATATATATGTATATGCAGTGATAGCCAACTGTGCTGTTAAAGTCCAATGATTTCTAAGAGCTATGGGCTTTCCTTTTTGCATTGAGTTGTGTTGTAATAGTTTTATCTCCCCTTCTCTTAAATGAAAAGGGGAGAACAAAATAAACAATGAAGAGAGATGGACCTTATAAGGGAAAAGTTCATTTTCTCATCCTACTGCATAAAAAATACTTGACTAAAATGGCATCTATACTAATTACTTTCTCCTTGCGATAAAATGGCTGAGATAAATATCTTCACACCAGAAAAAATTATTGATGCTGTGCTTCAAGGCTACAGCCCATCGTGGCAGAAAGGCACAGTGGGCAAAAACACCAGGTATCCAGTCACAGTGTATACACTGCCTGGAAGCAGGAAGCAGCATATACGATGTTTATCTTATAATGTCCTTTTATTTATTTGAAGATCACTGTCCATGGGATGGTCTCACCTACTTTTGGTGGTTCTCCCATCTAACTGAACATCTTCAAGAATTTCCTTCACAAACATGCTTGTCCAGATAATTATTTCAATGGTGGTTCTAAATCCCATCAAATTGACTTTCAAGGCGAACCACTATACTAGCTCAGCTTTGTGTTTATAGGTTTTTCAGTCCTTTGAAAACATACAAAAGTTCTTGTTCATGGTGTTTCCACCATGAACAAGAAATTTGGTAAAAAACTATGAAAAACTGAAACAAAGAAAAATAAAAACAGAAACACTAATGACTAACTAGGGGTATTACTTTTTTAATTATTGTTTTAGATTATGTTATGATTATGTGGTTTACACCCTCCCTTTTCTCCTCCAAATCCTGTCTTTCCAGTTTTATTCTGCGATATTTCCATTTTAAAGTCCTAAGTATGGTGGAATTTGTCATATCCAGTTGCTGGGTAATACATTTGTCTTCAAATAAAAGATGGTTTAAATTGACACATTTTGTTTTTTTCAAAGGAATAATATTTGTTTCTCATTTTAAAGAACATTGTTCACTCATTTCCTATCTGTGATGCAAGATAGGTGAGATTTAAATTTTACTATTGTTTAAAATGTTTCCAATTATTAATTCATCTTATCAAATAAATCTCCATTACATTTAAATTTCTGCCAGTATGTTCTGAAGTAGTAATATATGAGAAAAAAATGCTACATTAGCTAGACCCAACAAAGGAAGAGCTAATCCAAAAAGGCCCTACCTCTTATTATGCTATTTCTGATGTTATCAAGGTTATTTTCATCCTGATTTGTAACATGTTATAATCCTTGCTAGATACAAATTTATGTTCCTGAAGGAAGAATAAAAAAGTGGTAAACAGGTTTTTTCATTGTCTGAAAATTTGATTTATGAGAACAGCTACAATGGTAGAAAGTATTTAGAAATTCATGTATCCTTTAACACACGCATGCACACACATATACCCACACCTCCCCCTCCCTCCACACACATTGCAGGAGCCTTCTCCCAAACCAGATGTGAGGTCATGAGGTCATAATATCACCAAGTTATAACATTCTAATATACAGGGCAGGCTTAGTTTAGTAAACAAAGGACATCATGTTTGGAGATTACATTTGATTGACTCATTTTGGGTATATATGTTCTCTGCTAGGCACTCAGGAATCTGAAGACAATTATTCATTCATTGTTTTAGTGTGTGTTTCTATGGCATGCCTGATCTACCCATAACTTCATTCTAAATATGGTCTATTTCTGGGTTAATGCTTCTGGCCCTCAAACTTTCCAATCTGCCTTTCCCTTGATTATCATAACAATATATGAAAGCCCAAATGTCCTTTCTTTGCTATTATTTTATTGTCTTACTTGTCTGATGGATTCTAATACCATGACTGGATGATGTCTTATTGCTAATATATAACCTTTGTGAACAATTCATAGAAGGCTAACCCCAGTAATGAAGGGAGGTCATGATTGGGTAAATGACTCAGTGGATAGAATGCCTACTGCACAAGATTGAGGGTCCAAGCTCATCTAATCCCAATGTCTATCTAAAAACTGCATGTGGTCATAAACACCTATAATCCCAGTGCTGAGTATGTGGAAACAGAAGAATCTCTGGGGCTTGTTGTTCTGCTGGTCTTGTCAAATCAGTGAGCTCTAGGTTCAGTGAGATGCTCCATCTCAGGAAATAAGCTGAAGAACATTATAGAAGAAGATACTTGAAATTGACCTCTGTCCTCCACATGCATATACCCACATATGCATGTGCAACCATTCACATCCATGCATGTGTACAATGCTTATATTACACACACACATACACACACACACACACACACACACACACACACACACACACACGCTCACACACATAGTCCTATCTTTCTCTCTAAAAATATAATCTTATAAACAATAACAAAATTAAGAAAAAAAAATACATCAAACACATCATCAAAAATGTTCCCGAAAGGGGTAGTGTTTTCATCTTAATGGTGGCTTAATGAGATGATTTCATATTTTTGAATTGTAATTAAGCTAATAGCTTCACTGTTGGGCAACCCTTATGGGTAAAATAGCAGAATATTTATCAGAAGGTGCAAATGAGTTGCCTGGCAGAGCATATGATTTTAGATAACTGCTTGTTTTGGTCCATTATTAAAAATGCTCTTGGCAGTTGTATTTATATACTCACAGCATCTGTGGTTATCCATGAGGCATGCAATGGGGTCAGTCCACCACCTTCCATCATGCCTGAGATGGAAGCTTACAAGGAATACAACTGCTCTCAAAGGTGCTAAGAACTGCTGATCCCCCCTCAAGGAGAGGGAGACAAGGGATAGAGAAAAGAGGAGGAGGAGGAGGAGGAGGAGGAGGAGGAGAAGGAGGAGGTGGAGGAGAAGGAGGAGGTGGAGGAGGAAGAGGAGGAGGAGGAAGAGGAAGAGGAAATAAAGGTGGTAGTATCAGAATCTGGAGGAGATGTGAGAGAAGTACAGAGGGTCAGGAAATCAAATAAAAATAGGTAGCACAGGGGATGAGGAACTGCGGGTAGCCACTCGAGGGTCCCAGTCACCAGAGAAACTTGAGGCTCCCAGGACCCAATGGGATTGATTTTAGTCATAATGCTCAGAGAAGGGGGAGATAGAACCTGTGAAGACCACTTCCAGTAGATGGGCACGACCCTTGGTAAAGGGATGGAGCCACCCACCCATCTCAAAGTTTTTTAAACCCAGAAATGTTCCTGTCCAAAGGAAGAACAGGGACAAAAAAATGGAACGGAGACTGAAGGTAGGACAAACCGGGAAACGGCCCCACCTGAGGATACATCATTTCTGCAGACACCAAATCCAACACTGTAGCTGTGGTCAAGAGGCACTTGCAGAGAGGAACCAAGTGTGTCAGTTCCTTGGGAAGTCTGGCCAGCAACTGGCCAATGCAGATGCAGATGCTTGGAGCCAACCATCAAGCTGAACTCAGGGAACCTGGTGGGGGAGCTGGCAGAAAGACTGGAGTGGAGGAGGATTGCAACCCCATTGAAAAAACAATATAGGCTAACCTGACCACCCAGTTCTCCCAGAGACTAGACCACCAACGAAGGAGTGTACCTGGAGGGATCCATGGCTCCAGATATATATGTAGCAGAGGATAGACTTGCCTGCCAGCAACGAGAGGGAAGGCCCTTGGTCCCAGGGAAGTTTGATGCTCCAGAGTAGGGGGACACTGGAGAGGTGGGGCAGGAGAGTGTGGGTGGGTGGGGGAGCATCCTCATACAGGCAGTAGGGAGGGGGAGGGCAGATGTGGGATAGGGGTTGGCAGAGTGGTAACAGGGAAGTGGGATATCATGGGATGGGGCCTTGGTGGAGGGGGTAAATAGGAAGTCGGATATCATTTGAGATGTAAACGAATGGAATGATTAATAAAATTTTAAAAGAGAAAGAACTGCTGAGTGAGAGAGAGTGTGTCACATGTAGCCACTGGCTTGCTGCGTGCCCTGGTAGATAACCCTCTCAATCATGCTCAAGCAAGCAGCCTTAGTTAAACTTGTTACTAGATACTTAAAAATATGAGGCTTTGGGTAAATCGGTATCTCGTTTGAAGATAGGTTAAGGAGAACATCGTGAAAGACAGGAGGAAGTGATAGGAATGAATGTAATACATTGTATATACACATGTAACATTGTAAAGTTACTTAATTTAACTACAATCTCCAAATTTTATTTGAGACTAGAAAAAGTCTTATCAGATCCAATCCAGCACCACTGATGTTGAAACAAATAAAATCATTCTACTTCCCATCCTGATATGGTGGCATATACCTGTAAATCAGCATTTGCAAGATAGAGGCAGAAAGACTTTAGTTAGTTCAAGGCTAGTGTGATCTATAAAGTGAGTTCTAAGTCAGCCAGCAGCCAGACATGCATCTCAAGAAGATTGGAGAGAGAGAGAGAGAGAGAGAGAGAGAGAGAGAGAGAGAGAGAGAGAGAGAGAGAGACCTTTAGTCAGTTTATTCATTACTTGGCTCCTTTTTTTAACTCCTTCACTAAAATCAACATCAGAACCAAGAAGCTTGGATTCTCTACAAAGGTTCCCTAAATCCCATGGCCCTGGGCGACACTTCTGTCATTTCTAGGAGGAAGACAGAGCAGAAGGGCTGCAGCAGCAGGGCACCATGCTCTGGATTGTGATCTCTGTCCCTTGTAGAGAGACACAAAGCTGTGGGCCCAGGCCTCAACCTTTCCATCCGTCTCTGGAAGAACAAGCAGTCTGAAGCATCCTGGATCCTATCCAGAGAGGCAGCCGTGACTCTCATTGCACAGATTGATGCCAACCATGAAATTCTTGACAAGATATTTTTCTGCCATATGGTCTGGGAGTGCCCAGGGCATCAGGCTTGCAGAGACAAGGTAATTTAATGGCTTAAGAGTATCTTAACCATATTTTCTAGCAGAATCTCCACCTTGGGAGATGAAATCTGCTTATGGATCCTGGCTATTTATTTACTCAAACCACTCATTACCTGCTTCTGTTCCATACATAGTGCTCACTTGGGATCCTGATATTTCTGAGTTATTTTATTTCCTTAGACAGTATGGCATAGAGTATTGATATGTCTATTAACCATCTCTGCAAAAATAAGGTGAATATGGTAGAGGAAGAGAAATACTAGAGATACATATGTCACTCACTGCTGTTGCTTTGTCTGTAAAAGAAAATGGAAATATAAAGATGAGAACATGCCAGTCCTCAGTTACCAATTTATCTGCACCCTTATATTCATTCAGTGGTTAAGTATGTCTTCCAGCCATGTATGGAAGGTCTTATTCCAATCTTCATTTCTTTACCTCCTGAGATTTATTTCCTGAAATGTTGAGAGTAAATTTATCAAAATAATCATAATCACTGCACTGTCCTCTGTAAGCACTTATAATGATAAGTTCTAGTAGAAGTTGAATAACATTCTCACCCTGTTGCAAAGTACTCAATTGGGGCAAAAACATCTTCTGACATGCCTACCTCTGTGTTCCTTCTTCACATTACATTCATTATGATGTTCTGTCACAGTTCTCTTATCTTTGTGCATTTGCTCACAGTCTTTGTTAAAATGCTTGCCTGATGTTCATTTTGACAGCATACACATAGGCAGCAGAGGATGGTCTTGTTAGATACCAAAGGAGAAGCCCTTGGTCCTGTAAAGACTTGATGCTGTAGTGTAGAGGAATACCAGGACAGAGAAGAGGGGGAGTGTTGATTGGGGAAGGGGAGATGGCTTATGGGATTTTCAGGGGAGGGGGGAATAAGGTAAGGGGACAGCATTTGAAATGTAAATAAAGAATATATCTAATAAAAAATGGAAATGATGCAGAGATTAGCATGGCTTCTACAGTAGGAAAAAAACAGATTCTTGAATTGTTCCATATCCTGTTGAATGGAATAAATCTGTCTTATGAATATAAGTATCAATTTTTCTCTTATATGAAATCAGGGGAAGTAAACTACTAAACTGTAGAAGGATGAAAGAGGAAGGAGTCAAGAATGGACAATAAAGAGGGCTAATAGGAAATTATAGTACATGCTAAAGTGACAGCTTCAATGAATCTCATTATTTTGTACAATTAGTGTATGAGAAAAGAGACACATTTTCCTACATAGCAGACTAATGAATGTTTTTTTTTTTTTTTTTTACAAAATAATGTCACAGTTACTCAGTCACCTGAATCTCTTTCCCACTGACTTTCCCTGTCATATACTCACAATTTATCCAAATTATTTGTCCTTGGGAGGGCTTCTTCTGGGAATTGCTTATTGGAACAGATGCCTCCAATAGAGTTTGTGAATAGAAGGCTCACTCACTGGGGAGAGAGGATTAATTTACAGGTTAGACTACTCCAACAGCAACACAGGATGACATATCTATAAGGCAAGGGACTAAAATGTTATGGAAATTAAATGAATAAAAGACCTTGGTAGAATTATTTCAGAACCCAATTAACTGAAATCAGACAGAGAGTATTATACTATATTTTCTATGAATAAGATTTTACATGCTTATTAGGCCCTAACAGTGGGAAATTCTGATTAGTCCTTTAAAATCTGACAAAATCTCATCAAAATAGATCTGCAACATAATTCTTTGAATATAGTTATATAGTTTACATGTACACCAAAGATGTTACTGATTTTATGTTTAATAAAGTTACTTTAAAATTAAATTACATATCAATCAGTTTCAAAATTCATAACAAAGCTGTAAATTGATTAGTGATATTAAGCTCAGAGACTATGGTCTTGCTGAGCTCTGGATCCAGACCAGAGAGAGTTTTAAAGAAACACATTAATATGCATAGGATTCTTCTTGTAGGTGTTTCTGGTTTGAATATGAGATGCTCCCTTTCCCATAAACTCATGAATTTGAGCACTTGGTCCCTATGCACCTTTTGGGACTCTTTAGAATGTAGAATCTTACCTAGAGAAAGTACATCATTAGAAATGGGGTCCAAGAGTTCACAGACTAAATCCACTCCTGCTTTCACTCTCTGCTTCCTCTGTGTGGATGAAATGTGATTGAGGTTAGCCCCACACTCCTGCTGTACCCTGTGCCCCTCCTCCCCAGAACTGTGAGTGAAAAAGCACTTTTTTTCTCCTTTAAATTGCTTTCTGGAACAGACAAGTAACTAACATAGTGATAAAGTCACAAGCTACAATATTGTGAACATCTAAGTACCCAATAAACAAGTGCAAACCTAGCAAATTTATAGATAACAGGAAAAGACATGGAAGGAAGCCTAATATAAAAAGGACTGTCATATTCCTTTTGATACAACGCTATTGTTCAGACAAGAAAATGTGAAACCTAAAGCACAGTGAATAAGGGTATTATTTATTATATGTGAATTTGTGATTAATATTTTGGATTATATGCAAATGATTGAGAATATAGCTGTGTTCAGGTACATGTAAAAATCTCTAAAAAATGATTACATGATGGGAAAAATAAATATTTAGAAGCTCAATAAAGAAGAAGTCTTATATGTGACACTATAGCTATAGAGTCCTAAAACTAGAAATCAGAAACAACGCCTCTTATACCTTAAAATATACAAAAATCTTTTCTTACTTCTTTAAAATTCATTTTGTTTGTGTGTTTGTGAGAGGGAGGGGGAAGGAGGAGGAAGTAAAACAAGAAGGTAAAGGGTGAGAAAGAGAGGAAGAAGGGGGGAAGTGAGAGGGAAGAAGGGCAGGAGGGATAGAGAGACAGTGAGACACACAGAGAGAAAAATGAACAAATTTGCATGTGCACATCGAATAGTGTGTATGTAGGGGGTGGGTGGTCAGAAGACAGTGGGTAGGAATCAGGTCTCTCCTTCTATGTGCATTCTGGAAGTTGAACTCAGGTCATCAGGATTTGTGGCAAGTGACTTTTTTCTAGTGAACTATTGTTCATCCCCTAACAATAATCTTTCAAGGAAAGATTTCAGGAAATTTACACAAGTTCTAAGGATAATGACATAATTTGTGCCTTTCTCAGTTAATCTGTGATGCTTTTTGTTAGCAACTTTCTATTTTTTTATTTAATACCATAGAGATATGATAGTCGTTTCTTTTATTCAATTATTATAATGCAGTCAAATTTGACGTGATGAAGCTGTTGAATGCCACTTACCACACTGTATTTAGGTTTTATTCTTGTGCTGAACATTGTATGATTAAACAATGATGTATCTATTCCTTTCCTGATGTGGTTTTAGGATGTTTCTGAAAGAGCTGCTATTTATACTTGTCCAGGACTTTTGGAGTTTGTGGTAATTCCTTGAACTGCGTTTTCATCATAAAATTCACTACATCCGGCCAACTTGATTTCCAAAATTACTGTTATACCATTACCACTTTGACCAATAAAGCTTGCAATTTTCCATTTTGCCTCAATTCCATGCTCAGTTATCAATAAACACTAACATTTGCTAAACTGCAGAGTATGCAGTAGAGTTCCCATTGGGGTGTATATGTGCTCTTCCCACATCTCTCATTAGAATGTATACTCTGCATACAGCATTATTGATACCTTAGTCACAGGTTGGTTATTCAATATTAACTTTTCCCAGTTATTCATTGTACTATCTTGGCAAGGTATTTCATGTCACTGTGCCTCAGGATGGTTATCAAACCTGACTATTAAATTCAGAGCAGATTGCAGCAATTAACTGAAGCTGATGCATAAAACAGTGCCTCTTCTAGGTTAAAAGCACATAAAAGATTGTGAGTGACGCATCTTTCTCATAATTTTATAAGTGTAACAAAAATTTCAAACCTTCCCAATTTGTTTCATTTAGTTAGTTTGCAACTTAGGTGTGATTATCCTGGCACAGTTTGGTAAATCAGACCTTGGAAAATCATATCATATTCACGTTTCTGAAGAAGGTGGTCTATTTACTTTTCAGGCAGCTCTCAAATTTGGGAAAATCTAATGGACTCATTATTACTCTCAGACTGTCTTTCCTTTTACTCATAAGACCTTCTGTTAGAAATTTTGAAGCTGTGTTTGAATTAGGCATTTGAAATCTTTTTCTTTTGGGTTGAAAAGGCTATTTTACTCTCACATTCATACACCATCCCCCAGATCACTGAGCATGTTGTCTTAGTAATGAATATGATCTCAAATAAGGCAGTTTTCAAATGGTATATGGCACTAACTGATTTCCACATGGATGCTCACATACATATCAGTATCTATGCTTGAAGTCCTCCAGTCAGGAAGGAGGTACAGAGAAGCATATTACACCTAAACCATGCAAGTAATGAAAAGTGAAGACTAGTAGGAATTATATTTCTTCCTTTACACAAAGTATTAAGATAAGTAAAACACTATTATAGGCCCTCCTCAATCACTTGTATATACTATAAAGCATTAGATTTAGATACCTTGTCATATCTATGAGTATAAACAAAGCATCTGATAAATAGATTAAGGAGAAGCATCCAGGAATTTCTCTTTATATTTTCATGATTCTGCATCCAATAGAGGGTGAAGAGTCTCAAAAATTTCTTTAAGATACCATCAGGTGTAATTTCTGAGAGAGCATTTATAATTGAATAAGTGTATTAGTTTTCATTAGAGTGCCCAAATACTTGACAGAACAGCTTAAAAGGTGGAATTAGTTATTTTGCTCATTAGTTATCATGCTCACAGGGTCTGGGTGTGATGGAACAGAGCAGGTAACATGCTATATGCAGGAATAAGAAATGGGATAGCAGAGAAAAAGAGAGGAAGACAGTTGAGAGAGATGATGATGATGGTGTGGAGAAAGACAGGAGAGATGGCCAGATGGCCATGAGAATGACTGGAAATCTGCAGCTGGCTGGGGTAGGAAGGAGGGGTCATCTCAAGGATACGACAGGGACCTTGGATAAGGGAGGCACTTAAGTATTTCTGATGCTCTTGACTCCTTTTAATTTTTTAATTTAATTTTTATTTTTATTCACTTTACATCTTGACCCCTGCTCCCACTCCTAGTTACCACTTCTCAAAATCCCCCCCTTCTCCTAAGGGGATATGGAACCTGAAGAGGAAAACCACGTGTAGCCAGTCAGGGACCCCAATGGAGCAATAGGGACACCAAACCACCCACAAAATTTTCGACCCAAAATCTATCCTGTCTACAAGAAATTCAGGGACTGGGCTTGGAGGAGACTGAGGGAATGGTCAGTCAATAACTGGTCTAACCAGACCCCATCCTATGGGCTCCAATCCCTGACACTATTAATGATACTCTGCTAGGCCTGCAGACAGGAGTCTAGCAGGACTCTCCTCTGAGAGGGTCCACTCAGCAACTGAATCAGATGACCCACAGCCAAAAATTGGATGGATCTTGGGGACTCTTATGGAAGAGTTGGGGGAAGGATTGCTGACCTGAAAGGGATAGGAACATCACAGGAAGACCAACAGAATCGACTAACCTGGACCCTTGGGGCTTTCGGAGATCAAAACACCAACCAAAAAGCATTCACTGACTTTACCTAGGCTCCCCTGCATACATGTAGCAGATGTGCAGCTCAGTCTTCATGTACTTCCCTAAGTAATGGAGCAGGGGGTTATCCCAAAAGCTGTTGCCTGTCCATGGGATCTGTTCTTCTAGCTGGACTGCCTTGTTTGACCTGTGTGAGAGCCATGCAGAGACTTGATGTGCCAGGACGGTAAGGTATGGGGGTGGGGGAGAAGGGAGGGGGAGAAAGGGAAGGGATTGGGAGAGAGGGTGACCACGAGTGGGGTCAGGGGTCAGGATGTAAAGTGAATAAAAATAATTAAAAAGCCAAAGAGTCAAGAATATCTAAAACAGTTAAGTTTCTGTTTACCAATTGGTATTCTCTGAAACAATATTTTATCTCCTTTGGATAGTCTTATGTAACTCAAAAATAGATTTACACACCCAGAGAGGTTATATAAATTACTAGAGGTTCAATAGGTGGTGGGCAACAAAGTCAAGAATAGAACCAGGTCTTAGGTAAACATACTGTCTTGAATTTATTTAATTTTTCATATCAATACACCAGAGAACTTACACAAGAATTGCAGCCTCATGCAATTTTGTCATTAAAATGAAAAAAAAAGAGTAATATATGAAGCCTATTCATATTATTTTAGCCATGTTAGATACAGCTGCAATGGTCAGAATATCTTCTTGAAAATCAATGTTACATGACTGTTTGCAGAAGAAACTGTAGAATAAGTTACTCATTGCCCAAGCTTCACTAGGTAATTTACAAGCTGTGGTGCTAAGATATTTTAAAATATATTACAGTATTTCCTCCCTTCATACCCTCCTATATACACTGGCTTCTATTCTACAAACTCATGACCTCCTTTTTTTCACTCATTTCTATGACACACACACACACACACACACACACACACACACACACACACCTAAATAAAAACTACTCAGTTCATATAATGTTACTTCTTTGTTTTCAGGCACTGAACAAACAACTGGTGTACTCCTCCCTGAGCAAGGTCACCTCTTCCACCTCAGCTTCCCCAAATGCCCTTTAGTTCTAGGTGTAGGGTTGAGGCCTCCTGGGATTCTTTCCCCATCTACTTTGGTGTGTTCACTACATGTCATCATGTTCAGTTCATGTTGGGGAATCTTATGGGTATAATGTCTAACATTCCTAGGTGATACAGTCCTATAGAAAACCTCCTGAACTTCTGGCTCTTGCAATCCTTCCTCTCCCTTTTCTGGAATGTTCCTTGAACTTAAGATGTGGTAGTGTTTTGTAGATATTTTTAATTAACGAAAAACAAAGACCTATGCTAGTCACATTTAAAAATTAATGCTGAAGTGTGATCTATAAATTGAAATTTGTTTAAACTATCTGTGGTCTGTGTTAATGGGGAGTAACTGATAGCAATAGCATAAAATACACTTCACTGTTAGAAAAATCCACAGCCATATAGAACTGAAAAGTCCAATCATGTTTTCTTATGAATGAATTATGCAGGTTGAAAGTTGAGGGAGATTCTGAATGGATCATCTGGCATGGTGAACTGTAGGTGTGTCTCACAGGTTGTTGCTTGGGGTTGTATTATACAACAGCAATCAGCTGCCCGAGCTACAATCAGCAGTATATTTATTTTCCTTGCACCTTGAAGAGGACAATGCCTGTGGGCAATAATAAGACACATTGAAAAATCACAAGAATCCAACTAGTGACTTAGCACTAGGCCAAAGTTTGGATTTAGATGTTTAATTAGAGAGTGGAGATTGGCTTTCACAAAGCTCTGCTGCCTGCTCTGCTCTTAATCACCTGTTATATTTGTTTCTTGCTTCCTCTGTCTTTGGGGAAGAAAGCCTCCAATCTCTTGCTGATTGTAATTGTGAACTCTGAAGTGACTGATTATATATTTCATGTGTAATTATCCCTCAAGTGCCTTGGACAGAATTTCATTTGAACTATTCCCTTTTCCAGCTGTGAGGGTGTTAATTACTGCATTGTCTAGAGGCTAATTGGTCAGCCTTGGCATGAGCATTTCTGTGAGTGGTGTGTGTATCCAGATGTGCAGTCTATTTTTCAGCTCATGTGTTATTGCGGTCTTACAAAAATCCAGCTGCAGCCATATCTGACATGCTAAGCTGTTGTGCCTGATGCAATGTCTAAAGATTTCTGAAATCTGAGTAGTTTCTTCCCTTCCAACATGTCAGAATATTTTCAAAGTTCTTTGTAACCCACTATTTATTTATTTATTTATTTTATTGGATATTTTATTTATTTACATTTAAAATCTTATATCCCCTTTCCCGATTTCCCCCCAAGAAACCCCCTAACCCATGCCCCCTCCTCCTGCTTTTATGAGGGTGTATCCCCACCCACCCATCCACCCACTCACTCTCGCCTCCCTTCCCCTGCATTCTCCTACACTGGGACATAGAGCCTTCACAGGACCAAGGATCTATCTCCCATTGATGACAAGACCATCCTCTGCTACACATACGGCTGGAGTCATGGGTCCCTCCATGTGGACTCCTTGGTTGGTGGTTTAGACCCTGGGAACTCTGGTTGGTTGATATTGTTGTTCTTCCTATGGAGTTGCAAACCCCTTCAGCTCCTTCAATCCTTTCTCTAACTTCTCCTTTGGGGACCCTCTGATCAGTTCAATGACTATCTGCGAGCATTCACCTCTGTATATGTCAGGCTCTGGCAGAACCTCTCCGGAGACAGCGATATCATGCTCCAGTCAGCATGCACTTCTTGGCATCCAGAGTAGTGTCTGCATTTGGTGACTGTATATGGGATGGATCCCCAGGTGAGGCAGTCTCTGAATGTCCTTTCCTTCAGTCTCTGCTCTACACTTTTTCTCCATAATTTGCTCCCGTGAGTATTTTTTTTTAATCCCTTCTACAAAGGACCGAAGGACCCACACTTTGACCTTCCTTCTTCTTGAGCTTTCTGTGGTCTGTGAATTGTATCTTACATTTTTTTACTTATTTACTTCACATCCTCCACACTAGGACCTTCTCAGACATGACCTCCCACAACCCTTTCCCACTTCTCCTCTGACCTGTAACCCCTTGGGTGTCCCTCACCCTGGCACTTCAGATATCTGAGAGGCCAAGTACTTCCTCTCCCAATGAGGCCATTCAAGGCAGCCCAGGTAGAAGACCATATCCCACAGACAGACAACAGCTTTTGTGATACACCCCCACCACACACACACACACTCTAGTCATTTGAGACCCACATGAAGACCAGGCTGCACTTCTGCTACATATATGCAGGGAGGTCTAGGTCCAGCCAATGTATGTTCTTTGGTTAGTGGTTTAGGCTCTGAGAGCCTCAAGGATCCAGGTCTCCTGGTCTCCCTATGGAATTCCTATTTCCTTCAGGGCCCAGAATTGTTTCTCCTATTCTTGTATAAGAGTCCTCAAACTCCATCCACTGTTTGGCTGTGGGTGTCCGCATCTGTCTGAATCAGCTGCTGAGTGGAGCATCTCAGAGGACAACCATGCTAGATTCCTGTCTGCAGGCATAACAGCATCATTAACAATGTCAGAGATTGGTGCTTGCCTATGAGATGGGTCTCAAGTTGGAGGACCAGTTATTGGTTGGCCATTCCCTCAATCTCTACTCCTTCCCCCATGCCTGCATTTCTTGTAAATTGGCTAACTGACTATTAACATCAGTATTCTTGGAAATGAACTAGCTTAAAAATTTTCCATTCTCCATGTCTTTGTCATGAATATAACACAAAGAGAAATTCCTGACCAAAGAAAACATAAACAGTATGATATGAATTGCCACTTCCATGAACAATAGCAGAAGTGATAATTCTCTGGCCAGATTTAATCCATCCACCCCGTTAAAATTATGTAGCCTGAAGTTTCTCCCAGTGGAATAGCCAATGCGTGAACAACATAAGAAATGATTTCTGTACATAGTGAGAATAAGTTCTCTTATTTAATCTGAAGAGAAACTGCTTTTCTTTGTAACTATGTGGACAGATGTCTCAGAATTGAACCATTTAAAAATGAAAGCTATTTATCCAAAGCCTCCAAAGTTTCCTTAGGCTCTTGATTAGATGGATTGCTTCTCTCACAAAATTCTAATCTTAAAGTTTAAAAAAAATTCTTATTCCTATACCTCATGGCTCTGATGATCATTAAGTGACTGAATAAATAAGTTGTTTTTAACATCAGTGTGTGCAACCCCTAAGTGAAATCATATCCTGAATATTTTGCTTTACTATATTCTGTGATATTTGAAGATATATCCTCTCATACATACTCTTAAATATCCCACTCAACATAGCTTGTAGGGATGGTTCAGAGTTATGAATATTACGTATCTTGCAGAGAATGCTAGTTTTAGTCTCAGTATCAGCATCAGCACCTCAAAATAGCCATTTCTAGCCTCAGCTCCAAGGGATTTGGTGCCCCTTTCTGACCTCTGCAGGGATTCCTACATGTGTTATCCTTCACTTCCCATAGAGAAAGGGGGAGGGAGAGAAAGAAATCTTAAAAATCTCACTCTAAAAATCCTCCCACCATCAAAGGGAGCATTATGGGTAAAGAGCAGGAAGAATCTATGAGTTTGAACTTAAACAGAAGGGCTGTAAATGCTACTTCTAGTCATGAAGTCACAGCATCTGGGGTTACTTGCAAAAGAATTGCACATCACCAATCTGGTTAAAAATTCATCATAAAATATAGAGGGGCTCTTGAGGATTGAGAGTTGATGGTTGCTAGTTGGGGGACAGTAGCTTTTTTTACTTGGAGTATTGCCATTGGTAGGTAGTCCATGCCCTAATGGATGACCCCATGCCCATTCATAAGTAATCAGCAGTAATTAGACTTGGGGGCAATTAATAGCAATAACAACAACATAAGGTTTATATATAATATATTATATAGTATGATAGTAAGGAATTGAATCTACAAGGGAGATATCCTTGTTGGTATATCCTAAGTTTGAGAGAGACAATGGGGAATTATAATTTATCAAAACATCTTGTATTTATGGTTGAAAATTTCAAAGAATAATGTATGTCCTTTCAGAAATAATAAAATATGTTGTTAAAGTATTAGCCTAGATTTTGCTTAGACACCTAAATTCTCCCTTCCTTCAGCACTTTTGTCTGTATAAGGGGGCATGAAATGAAAAAGGCCGTTCTTACAGATTGACTTTGTGAAATCAACTATGTCCACGTGCCTTCAATCAGTGAGGTGCAAAGTGAACAACCCCACTGCAAGATTTCCAGGCAAGGCAGCTCTTCAGTCCTGGCAGGACCATGTAAAATCTAGCCAAGCCTCCATTGCTGTCATGCATAGACCTCAAGGGACTGTACTGGCTGGGTTTTTTTGTGTAAACTTGCCACAAGCTGGAGTTATCACAGAGAAAGAAGTCTCCCTTGAGGAAATGCTTCCATGAGATCCGGCTATAAAGCATTTTCTCAATGAGTGACCAAGTGGGGAGGGCCTAGCCCATTGAGGGTGGTGTCATCCCTGGGCTGGTAGTCCTGGGCTCTATAAGAAAGCAAACTGAACAAGCCAAGGGAAGCAACCCAGTAAGCAGCACCCCTCCATGGCCTCTGCATCAGCTCCTGATCCAAGTTCTTGTCCTGTGAGTTCCTGTCCTGACTTCCTTTGGTTTACAGCAATGCGGAAGTGTAAGCTGAATGAACCCTTTCCTCACCAACTTGCTTTTTGGTCATGATGTTTTGGGCAAGAATACAAACCCTGACTAAGACAGGGACAATAGCTGAAACCTGTCTTTAGTTTCAAAGATGTGAGAAACAGATTTGCTCTAAACATTTTATTGGCTTGTGCAGAGTTTTTCTCTTCTTCCTCTCTAACATCCTCTTTAAGGCTCCCAAGTAGCAATCTGTAAATATAGAACAAGTGGCTTGTCTGGAATCTGCTATCAGATATTATTATGAAGAAAGAGAAGATATCAAGATCGGTTGCATATCGGTGCGTATTGTGATGTAGGGTATGTAGTAGAGAGAGAAGCATATGTTATGGGGGAAAAATACTTGTCTATAGAGACCATGGGAACACTTTTCATTAGATAGTGAAGTAACTAGATAAGAACCATTAGGATTCTGCAACCTCTGTTTGCACAGATACAGAAAAGGAGTAAGATTTGAAACCCAGGTGTTTGCAGTGGTGTTTCATTTCTTCTTGACTTTCTGTTGCAGCATTGTCTGTGGGTAGCTGCTTTTAAAATTCTATGCTTCTTCCATGGTCCGTGAGGTTTATATACTTCCCTCTGCTTAAAAATCACCTTGTCTGGGCTGGGGTTGTAGATCATTGATAGGTGCTTGCCTAGGGTGCACAAAGCATTGGGTTCAATCCACGCATCTCGTACCCTGGGTATGCTGATATGTATATGTATTCCCAGCACTTTGGAGGTGAAAAGAGAAGAAACAAAAATTTAAAGTCATCTTTGGCTACATACTGAATTCAATGTTAGCTGGAACTACTTGAGACACTGACTCAAAACAAACAAAATACATTTTCACATTTTCAAATGTGGCTGTAGCCACTGAATTCTGATGTGGGTTCCCACGTTAACTCATCCATAGCTCAATCCTGTGTACTCTTCCCATTTGACATGAGCCCTCCATCCTTTCTGTGCTGACTTATATAGTTACTTTTATGTCCATTGAGAACATTTTGCTAATAATTCAAAATAAACTTTCTCCTTGATCAAGAAGACTGTTCTTTTCTTGGAGTCTTGGAGTCAGGGTCAATTTTTCTATTGATCAGAAAATGATTATATTCAAACCCTATGAAATTATTCATCATCGATGATTAATTTCTACCTAAAAGAAACTGGCTATTTTCTGTTTTAAAAGGAGTATGATTATCATTCACATTCTATTGAGTTATTTATTGGGAACAAATGGCCATCATTCAAGCTCTCCATCAGTGGTTGATGTGGATACAGAAGTCTCCCATGCAACATACAAGAGCAAGGAATTTTACACTTGGACTTTGAAAAGCCTTGCTTTGATTTAGCCTCAGTCACCTTCTTTAATTGATAATCCCAAGTCCATTTATAGGTCGGTTCACCTGGGGCTGGTAGAAAAGCATTTGTAGTAAAAAATATTAAAAATCCAAGCCTGGGGCTTCTTTCCCACCTTAGACCATTCACGTTCCCAGATGAAAGACACACATAGCCTTTCTATTTTTAATATACCTTAGGCAACATAATAGCTTGGCAGTTGCCTACCCTCCATGCTGTTAGAATCTACTTTTCTATTGATAATCCAAGTTATTACTTACTATGTCTCATCTGGGATGCTCTTAGCTCCAATTGGCCAGCCCATATGACCATGTTTATTACAGCTCAGCTAACCCACGGTGGCTCTCCTTTTCCTCTCCTACACATTCTTCTATTTTATGGTGCTTCCTCCTGCTCCTTCCCTCATCCTGGTCCTCTCTCTCCAAACCCTCGAAACCTTAACCCCACCTATATCTCCTGCCCACTATTGGCCATGGCATCTTTATTTACTAATCACAATTAACTGGGGCCTGAGGGTCCAGGTCACAGGGGCTATGTGCAGACTCCAGGTCTTGAGGCCTACACTTAGCATTACATTAGACAGTAAAAGACAAAAATCTGAACAAGTATTGACTGCTAACAGTGGACTAAGAGGTTCCTCTTCATTCTGTCCCTAAGGGGCCTGAGGGGAAGGACCTGCTAATGAAAGCACCTTTGCTGGAGTTTAGCTTGCCCTTGCCTTCAACTCCCTTCAGAGATTCTCAGGTGCAGACTGTGCAGTAAATCAGGTGAATGTGGATTTTTGTGTGTGCATGCATAGGCAGTGTTTGTGTGTGTGTGTGTGGTGTTTGTTTGTGTGTGTTTGCTTGAGAATCTCCTTAGATGTATTGGACAAAAAACTTGTCCCAAGTATAAAAAAATTGCATAGTTAGTTTTTAATTTTAACGATTTATTTATTTCCTATGTATGGGTGTTTATTCTGAGATCATGTCTATATATGATATAAATGCCTGGTATCTGCTGAGATCAACAGAGCGCATCATATCTCTTGAAACTGGAGTTCCAGGTGCTTGTAAGCAATTATGTAGGTGCTGGGAATTGAATCCTGGTCTTCTGCAAGAGCAGCCCATGCTCTTAACCACTGAGCCATCTCTGTATCTCCACTTGGATTTTTTACTGAACATTGACTACTCTGTGGCTCATTCCAGCTGTTCCTTTCTAGAAACCCTTAGCTTGTTTTCAGAGCTTCTTTTATGTACTCTGTTTACAACTTTTCTACTCTTTTCTCTAATGACCTAGAAATGTGGATACTTGCTTGCATGATGTTTTATTTTTGTACTGCTATTCACACCAGAAGCCCACAATAACTTTTCATATCCTCCTCCTGTTTTAAAGCTTCTTGGGGTTCCTACTGAAGGTCAAGTGTCCCAAGAAGCCTTTCCCCCCTTAGCCTTGATGTAGGAGGAAAGTACCCATCCTTATTCCCATTCCTCTCTCACATCAGAGAGGATATTATACTGTGGCGCTGGGATACTTGCCAACTTTTTTCTTTGCTTTTCTCTAAACCTCTATAGAATCAGATTTTATAGCTGTGAATTGAGTGTGGGCTCAGAAATATCAAAAGCACATTTGGGAAAAGCCTGCACAATTAGTCTCAAACATATCATTCTGATTTGGATATTTTTAGATTTTTATTAATCCTTCTGATGCAGTGGCCAAGTGATATTGACATGTTCCTTAAAATTCAGTTAAGGAGAAAATAATAGTGTCATTATTCCATACTGTTTTGATAGAATATTAATTAATGTGTATATATGGGGTGCACACAAGCTCACTAAGGTGCTCATGTGGAGGTCAGATGGCAACTCACAGGAGTGGCTTCTATTCTTCTACCATATGGATTCTGGGAATCAATCTCAGGATGTCCAACTGAAAGCGTGCAATTTCACCTTACACATATCAGTGGATATTGACTTTTGTCACTGACAATAGTAAGCCCCAGTAAGTTCAATAACACTTATTGGTGACATAAATTTTGTCAGATATTTTGAGACAATTATTTTTCAATTTTTGTTTATTTTATGCATATGAGTGTTTTGTCCATATATCTGTATGTGTACTACATGTGGGTTTTGTATCGAAGGAAGCCAAAAGAGAGTGCCAGGTCCCCAGGAATTGGAGTTACTAATAGGTGTCTCTATATGGGTGTTAGCACCTGAACCTGATTTTTATGCAAAACTAGCAAGTACTCTTAATTGCTGAGCCATTTCTCCAGTCCTCACTTAATTATTATTTAACTTCAGTAGCCATTTTGATAATAGCTTCACTTACAGTGATTTAGAGGAGATGAAAAGTATTAATTTAACCTACTTTATTGTTAGGATCAAATTAAATAATGTAAGTAATGTTGCCAGAAAGAGCCTGAGCTATCCTGGCTTTCCAAAGGCACAGTCCAGGTCTTCCTTATTTTTCCCTTCATTCTCAAAATCCACACATTTTTCTATAACTCCTTTTTTAAATTAACTAATTTATTTATTTATACCCGAAAGACTGCCCCCACCCAGTCCTCCCTCATAGTCTCTCCCCCATCATGTCCCTTCAACTCAGAGGGCAGGACTCTCTGGGTATCCTCTAAACCTGGTACAATTAGGCACATCCTATCCCACTGAGGCAGGACAAGGGAACCCTCTGCTACATATGTATCAGGGGCCAAAGTCCAGCCCTTGTATGCTCTTTTGTTGGTGGCTCAAGTTTCTGAAAGCTCACAGAAGTCCAGGTTAGTTGACACTGTTAGTCTTCCTGTGGGTTCCCTATCCCTTTCAGGGCCTTCAACCCTTCCCCCAACTCTTTCATAAGGGTCCCGACCTCTGACCATTGTTTTTGGCTGTGAGTATCTGCATCTGTTTAATCCTGGGTAGAGCATCTCAGAGGACAGTTAGGCTAGGTTCCTGTCTGCAAGCATAACAGAGTATCATTAATACTGTTAGGGATTGGTGTTTGTACATGGGTTTCAAGTTGGGCCTGTTATTGGTTCGCCATGCATTCAAACTCTGCTCCATTTTTATCCATGTATTTTTTGTAGACTGGATAAATTTTGGTCAAAAGTTTTTTTGGTGAGTTAGTATCCTTATCTCTCCACTGGAGATACTGCCTGGCTACAGGAAGTGTCTTCTTCAAGTTCCATGTCCCCACTGTTAAACATCTTGGCTAAGGTCACCTTGATTGACTTCTGGGAGCCTCCCCCATTCCAGGTTTCAGGGACTGCCTAGAGATTTCCCCCTCTCTCCACCACTGGCAGCTGCAGATTTCCATTTATTCTCCTGGCCCTCTGGGTTTCTTTCCTGTCTCTTTCTAAGCAGCATCCTGTCTCTATTCTCACCTTTCCTCTTCTACACAGGCCCCTCCCTCTGCCTCCTATGACTATTTTCTTTCCTCTTCTAAGTGATTCAAACACCCTCACTTGGTTCTTTCTTCTTAACTTCTCTGAGTTTGTGGGTTGTATAATGGATTTTGTGTATTTTATAACTAATGTCCACTTATCAGTGGACTTTTGGGTCTGCATTACCTCACTCAGGATAATAGTTTCTATTCTATCCATTTGTCTGAAAAATTCATGATGTCCTTATTTTTAATAACTGAATAGTATTCCATTGTGTAAGTGAACCATTATCCATTCTTCTGCTGAGGGACACCTGTATTGTTTCCAGCTGATACAAAGTATGGCTGCTATGAACATGGAAGAATCACCATACCTGACCTCAACTTATAGTACAGAGCAGTAGTGATAAAAACTACATGGTATTGGTATAGAAGCAGACAGGTTGATCAATGGAATTGATCTGGACACCCAGAAATAAACCCATACACCTATATACACTTAGTCTTTGACAAAGAAGCCAAAACCCGGCAATGGAAAAAAGAAAGCATCTTCAACAAATGGTGCTGGTCTAACTGGATATTGGTAGGTAGAAGAAGGTTCTTTTTCCCCTAACAAAACATACAATTTTTTCTGCATTGTATACTCTGCATCTAAATATTTGGAGCAATGAACCACAGAGGAGAGACAACATGTAGCATCTGTTTTTCTTGATTTAGGTTGGCTTATTCAATGTAATCTTTTCTGGGTCCATCCACTTATCTGAAAATTTAGTAATTTAATTTTTCTTTAGATCTGAGTAGCCTTCCATTGCTTATGTGTAATACATTTTCAGTATCCATTTATTGGTTATGGGACACTTAGGTTGTTTGCATTTCCTAGCTATTATGTAAAGAACAGCAATGTATGTAGCAACAAGTATGTAGTAGGATGTTGTGTCCCTTTTGCACATCCTAAGGTGTAATATAGGTGAATTATATGGTAGAGATAATAATATTCTCTTGGAGATTTTCCATACTTATTTCCAGAGTGGCTGCACTAATTAGCATTCTCTCCTGCAGTGAATGAGGGACTCCTCTTCCCTCATAACCTTACCAGAATTTGTTGTCAGTTGTTCTGTTGACCTTAGCCATTCTGACAGAGGTGAGATGGTTTTTCAGAGTTGTTTTGATTTGCCTTTCCCTAATTGCTAAGTATGATGAACCCTTTTTGAGGTATTTCTTAGTCATTTTGTTTTCTATTGAGAATTCTTTGTTTAGATCTCTAGCCCATTTTCTCAATAGGTTCTTTATTTCCTTTACTATATTTCTTTGTATATTCTGACATCTAAAGATATGACAAAGATAATCTTTGTCAGATGTATAGCTGGTAAGGTTATCGCCCGTTCTGTAGACTGCCTCTTACCTTACCTGATTGTTTCCTTAGTTGTATAGAAACTTTTTAGTTTTATGAGATACCAGTCATAGATTATTGGCTTAAATCATTTAAGTTTAAATTAATTAATTTACATTCCAAGATCTCCCATCCCCCCTTCCCTTCTCCTCTGAGAGGGTAAGAACCCTGTGCTTATTCTCCTATCAAGTCTTTACCAGATTAAGCACATTTTCTTCCATTGAGGTCAGACAAGCCAGACCTGTTGGGGAACAGATACCACAGGGAGACTACAGCTTTAGGAAGAGCCTCCACTTCACTTGGGAGACCACATAGACACTGAGTTGCAGATCTGCTTCATAAGTGTTTTTTTATTGGTGGCTCAGTTTTTGAGAGCTCTCAGAGGTCCAGGTTAGTTGACTCTGATGGTCATCCTGTGGGAATCCCATCCCCTCCAGAACCTTCAGTCCTTCCCCCAATCCTTCCATAAGAGTCCTGGACCTCTGTTCAATGTTTGTCTGGGGATATCTGCTTCTGTTTCAGTCAGCTTCTGGATAGAGCCTTTCAGAGGAGAGTTATGCTAAGCTCCTGTCTGGAAGCATAACAGAGTATCATTAATAATATCAGATATTGGTATTTGCCCATGGGATGGGTTTTAAGTTGGGCTGGATATTGTTTGTCATTCCTTTAGTTTATGCTTCACCTTTGTCCTCGCATTTCTTTTAGACAGGACAAGTTTGGGGTCAAAAGTTTTGTGTGTAGGTTGGTGTTCTTATCTCTCCATTTGTGGGGTCCTGCCTAGTTACAGGAAATGATGCCGTCTTCAAGTTCTGTGTCCCCACTGTTATGCATCTTGGCTAAGGTTGCATGCATTGACTCCTGGGTGACTGTCCATCTCAGGTATCTGGGATTTAATGAAGATTCCCCACACACTCCCTACTCCTGGCTCCTGCAGATTTCCATTCATTTTCCTGGACCTTTGGGTCCCTCTCTCTCTCTCCCCACACATGTCACCATTCTCCCTCCCATCTTCCACCCATTTCCTTCCCTCCATCTGCCTCCTATGACTATTTTGTTCCCCCTTCTAAATGTGACTAACATCCCCTCTTGGGTCTTCCTTCTTGTTAATATCTTTGGGTCTATGATGTGTATTATGCATCTATGAGGTGTTTCTTTGCTTCATGGCATATACCCACTTATCAGTGAGTACATATCATGCATGTCCTTTTGTGTCTGTCTGAGTTATCTCACTCAGACTTCAACAAGCCAAAGAATCCAGTTAAAAATGGAGTTCTAGAGCTGAACAGAAAATTCTCAACAGAGGAATCTCACATAGCTGAGAAGCACTTAAAGGAATGTTCAACATCCTTAGTCATTAGGGAAATGCAAAAAAAAAAACAAAACTCTCCCCAAGATTCCACCATACACCAATCAGAATGGCTAAGATAAAAAAACCTCAAGCAACTGTTCTGGGTTTTTTGTTATTCCAGATGAATTTGAGAATTGCTCTTTCTAGATCTATGAAGAATTGATTTAGGATTTTATTGGGGATTGCATTGAATCTGCAGATTGCTTTTGGCAACATGGCCATTTTTACTATATTAATTCTGCCAATCCATGACCACGGGAGATCTTTCCATCTTCTGAGATCTTCACTTTCATTCTTGAAGTTCTTGTTATATAGATCTTTCACTTGCTTCATTAGAGAAACACCAAGGTATGTACTATTATTTGTGACTATTGTGAAGGGTATCATTTCCCTAATTTCTTTCTCAGCTTGTTTATCCTTTGAATATAGGAAGGCTGCTGATTTGTTTGAGTTGATTTTATATCCAGCCACTTTGCTGAAGTTATTTATCAGCTTTAGGAGTTCTCTGGTAGAAGTTTTGGGGTTGCTTAAATATACGATCGTATCATCTGCAAATAGTGATATTTTGATTTCTTCCTTTCCAATTTGTATACATTTGACCTCCTTTTGTTGTCTGATTGTTCTGGCTAAAATTTCAAGTACTATATTGAATAGATAGGGAGAGAGTGGGCAGCCTTGTCTTGTCCCCAATTTTAGTGGGATTGTTTAAAATTTCTCTCCATTTGATTTAATGTTGACTACCAGTTTGCAGTATATTGCTCTCACTATGTTTAGGTATGGGCCTTGGATTCTTGATCTCTCCACAACAAAAGATCTGGGGGAATCACCATCCCTGACCTCAAACTCTACTACAGAACAATAGTGATATAAACTGTTTGGTATTGGTATGAAGACAGGCAGGAAGATCAATGGAATAGAATTGAAGACCCAGAAAAGAACCCACACACGTACAGTCACTTGATATTTGACAAAGGAGCTAAAAACATCCCGGAGAAAAAAGACAGCATTTTTAGCAAATGGTGCTGGATCAACTGGAGGTCAGCATGCAGAAAAATGCAAATTAACCTATTCTTATCTCCTTGTACAAAGCTCAAGTCCAAGTGGATCAAGGAGCTACACATAAAACTAGACACACTAATGTTTATAGAGAAGAAAGTAGGGAAGAATCTTGAACACATGGGCACAGGGGAAAATTTCCTGAATAGAACACCAATGACTTATGCTCTAAGAACAAGAATTGACAAATGGGACCTCACAAAACTGCAAAGCTTCTGTAAGGCCAGGGACAAGGTCAATAGGACAAAATGGCAACTAACAAATTGGGAAAAGATCTTTACCAATCCTAAATCCAATAGAGGGCTAATATCAAATGTATACAAAGAACTCAAGAAGTTAGACTCCCAGTTAGACTCTCAAGAAGAGAGTCAGTAACCCTATTAATTGTGGGGTACAGAGGTAAACAGGGAATTCTAAACTGAGGAAACTCGAATGGCTCTGAAGCATCTAAAGGAATGTTCAGCATCCTTAGTTATCAGGGAAATGCAAATCAAAACAACACTGAGATTCCACCTTACACCAGTCAGAATGGCTAAGATGAAAAACTCAGGGGACAGCAGATGCTGGAGAGGATGTGGGGAAAGAGGAACACTTCTCCATTGTTGGTGGGATTGAAAGCTGGTAATACCACTCTGGAAATCAGTTTGGCAGTTCCTCAGAAAATGAGACAAAGTACTACCGGAGGACCCAGCTATACCATTCCTGGGCATATAGCCAGAAGATGCTCCAACATGCAATAAGGACACATGTTCCACTATGTTCATATCAGCCTTATTTATAATAGCCAGAAGCTGGAAAGAACCCAGATGTCCTTCAACAGAGGAATGGATACAGAAATTGTGGTATATATACACAATGGAGTACTATTCAGCTACTAAAAACAATGAATTCATCAAATTCTTAAGCAAAGGGATGGAACTAGAATGTGTCATCCTGAGCAAGATAACCCAATCACAAAAGAACACCCATGGTATGCACTCACTGATAAGTGCATGTTAGTCCAATAGCTCAAAATAAAAAAGTTACAATTCACAGGCCACAGGCTCAAGAAGGAGGACTGAAGTGCAGGTGCTTCAGTTCCTTTGAGAAACGTAACGAAATACTCACAGGAACAATAACGGAGACAAAGTGTGGAGTAGAGACTGAAGGAAAGGCCACCCAAAGACTGCCCTGACTGGGGATTCGTCCTATAAACAGTCACCAAACCCAGACACTATTATGGACAAGAGGAAGTGCATACCAAAAGGTTCAGGTTATGGGTGTCTCAGGAGGGGCCCTGCCAGAGTCTTACACATACAGAGGCAGATGCTAGCATACAACCATTGGACTGGGCATGGGGTTCCCAATGGAGGAGTTGGAGAGTGGCCAGAGGAGCTGAAGGGGTTTACAGCCCCTTGCGAATAGCAATGATGTCAGCTACCCAGATGCTCCAGGACTCCCAGGGACTAAACCATCAACCAAGGGGTACACATGGTTCCAGCCAAAAATGCGGCAGAGGAATGTCTTTTTGGGCATCAGTGGGAGGAGTGGTCCTTGGTCTGGTGAAGGCTCAATAGATGTCCCAACAAAGGAAAATGGGGAGGTGGAGGTGGGAGTGGGTCGGGTGGAGGGCCATATACTTGGAGGCAGGGGGTGGGAGGAGGGGTTGGGGTTTTCAGGGAGGGGGAAAACCAGGAAAGGTCTTAGCATTTGAAATGTAAATGAAGATTATATTCAATAAAAGAAAATAAAACAAAAAATAAAACCTCAAGCAACAGTACATGCTAGCAGGAATGTGGAGAAAGGAACACTCTTCCATTGCCAGTGGGATTGCAAACTTGTACAATCACTCTGGAAATCGATCTGCTGGTTTCTCAGAAAACTGGAAATAGTTCTACCTAAAGACCCAATTATACCACTCGTGGGTATATATCAAAAGATGCTCCACCATATCAAAAGAACACATGCTCCACTATGTTCATAGCAGCTCTATTCATAAGAGTCCAAAATGGAAACAATCCAGATGTTCCTTTACTGAAGAATGGTTTCAGGAATTGTGGTTCATTTACTTGGTGGAATATTATGCACCTATTAAAAACAAAGACATCATGAATTTTGCAGGCGAATGGATGGAACTACAAAATATCATCCTTAATTCATTTATTTTCATTTGAAATTGGTGTTCATTTTATACCTCCTGTTGTAATGAAGCTACTAGGACTGGACATAGATTACTGAGTTGGCAATGAGACAGTTGCATTTGATAAGGAAAAAGAAAAGAAAAAGCCATAAACATTCTTTGACAGTTTGTGGTAGGGTATAGCAGGGCTATGGGGCACAACAGTGTGGGGAATTTACAGTTTAAAACAGTAAGTTGGCATTAAAGGGGATGCAAGACTTTAAACAGCGCACACATGGGCATTTGGGTATACATGTTTGTCTAACATTGGAAGAAGCCTCAGAATTCAAATCCTCTGCAGGCTGCCTGAGATGCTCAGAATGCATCTCAGTACTGAGAAGTCTTGTTTAATCTGTCAGGAATGAAACCTAAACAGGTGTGAATATCAAGGATGGAGGGAAAGGATCACAGGGTTATTTTAGAGTTTGTTACCTTGTACAACTACTGATTTATTGATGAGCAAGTTTGGTAAGTCAATGACTGGTAGAATACCAGTCTCTGGATACAGAGTCACAAACAGGGGAGGTAAGGGATAAAATTACAAAGATAGCAAAAGACCCAGTATATACATGTCAAATGCATCAATGGCTTTGATGAGAAAATAGTACCATAACTCATTCTCCTTTGGTGGGTACAAACTTTTTTTCTTGATTATCAAGTATGCATACCCACCTTTGGAAGGGGAAGACAGCCCTTTTCTTCTGGTTCTGGCATTCTCGCTGCCAACCTGTGGAGAAGAGATTTTGTAAGAATTACTACCCACTGGGAAATTTCAGGCTTGTGAAATACTGAATGATCTTCTTGGAAGAAAATGCAATTCCAGCGTAAAATTAATTCTGAGCTGGTGTCACCCCTGGCCCTAAGTTCTTCCCCAGATGTAATTAGGCACATCAGGAAGTGCTAGCTGTAGCTTCTTCACCTGTCAATTTCTTTGTCTATCCCCCATCAAATACCTACTATTAGTCACGGTAACAGCACCCTATATCTGGTCTGTTTGCTGTCTATTACCCAGCATCAAGAGGCTTGCTGTTTTGAACTGCTTCATTTCCATAGATTCATCCTTGTTCCATTATTCATTATGAGATTCCTGTTGAGACCGGAGAGACCCAAGGCCTGATTTGAAGATCAATTATTGAACTAATTTGATACGAGGCATGCTTTCCTATAGGAAACCAGTGGTGTGTAGAATGAAACCTGTACTCAATCAGTCTGAGAGGTTTCAAGGCTAGGTGGGGTTGCTTGATTCACAATTGATTTCAAATCATAACGTACTCAGACTAGTTTTGAAGTGAAAGTTTAGGAGGAGAATTTCTGCTCGGAGATATCAGGTTTTAAGCTCTGGTCTAGGTGTCAGAATAATAAACATTCCTGCCCCTTCCCCCAGATTTCTGAATGCTATTTTAATGTCTGGAAATCTCTTCCTGTGTGGTGGAAAAACAGTGGCTTATAAGTCATAAAACAGAAGGACCCTCCCTTCTATCTCCTATTTATAGGTTGTGAAAAGACTTTGCTATTCAAGTGGGTGCAAGAATTTTAGCAGTTGATGCTTTGGCTAGTACAGGATGGAGACCCAGATTCAATTACTCCATACACAACATGAGTGCTCAGAGCACTCCTCAATACTGAGAAGTCTGGTCTTAACTTTCAGTGATCCACAGGAAATTTCACATCTGTGATGGGAACTAAAACCTTCTTTTACAGCAGTAAAGCTTGGCATGTGAGTATGCATATAGACTGCACGTACTGAATATAAATGACAGACAACTTAACTGTATGTTATTTAGCATTTATTTATTACCACTAAATTTTATTTACTCCTTGAAGTTTTCATAATTATACAGTGCATTTTATCATCTTTTCTTATGTTTTTAAAATTGAAAATAGTTTTTCAAACAATATAATTCAGTTATGTTTCTTATCCCAGCATTGCCTACAAGATCATCCTTCTCTCCCACCAACTCCACATCCTTACTTGCTCTCTCCAATAAGAAAACAAACAGGTGTATGAAAAAATAAAATAAAAGTAAATTAAAATTGGTTGGATTTTGATGAAGATTGCTTTTGTTAGTATAGCCATTTTTACTATATTAATCTTTTCAATCAATGAGCATTGCGAGATATTTCTATCTCTTGATAACTTTTTCAGTTTCTTCAATGTACTGAAGTTTGTCTTTAAATCATACAAGTCTTTTCACTTGCTTGGTTATAGTAAACCCAAGATATTTTATGTTATTCTGGCTATTATGAAATGCAATGCTTCCCTGATTTCTTTCTCAGTCATTTTGTTATTTGTATATAGAAAGGTTTCTCATTTTTGTGTATTAATATTCTGATACTTTTCTGAAAGTGTCTATCAGCTGTAAGAGTTTTTGTTGGAAATTTTTGTCTTTTATGTATACAATCATACATGTTTATCTGCCTAAAGATACTTTGACTTCTTCCTTTCCAACTTTCGTTCTCTTGATCTTCTTCAGTTGTGTTATTGCTCTAGCTAAGACTTCAAATGTTGTATTGAATAAGTATGGAGAGAATGGTCAACATTGTCTTACTCCTGATTTTAGTGAAATGCTTTGAATTTTACTTCATTTAAATTGATGTTGATTGTGGACTTGTAGTTGCCTTTATTATGTTTAGGTATTTTCTGTTGTGTCCCTAATCTTTCCAGAACTTTCATCATGAAAGGTTGTTGGGTTGATTTTGGTTTGAGGTCTATTTTGTCAGATACTAGACTGCCTACACTGTTTGATTTCTTGGGGTTCATTTACTTGGAATATCTTCTTACACCCTTTGACACTGTTGTGTGCTCTATCCTTGATGTTAAGTTATGTTTCTTGGATGCAGCAGATTGATGCATACTGTTTCACCATCCAACATTTTAGTTTGTTTCTTTTGCTTGGGATAATTGAGAATGTTGTCAATGAAAGTTATCAATGAGCTCTGTTTGTTGATTCCCATTTTTTTGTTGTCATGGTGTGGGTTTCCCTCTCTTTGAATTTTCTGGTTGGATATTATTTATTCTTTGAATTTTTTATGAGGGTATGGTTAACTTCTTCAGGTTGAAGTTTTTGTTCTACTAGTTTTTGCAGGGCTGAATTTGTAGATATTGCTTAAATAAGTAATTTCACGGAATGTCTTTCTTTCTCCATCTCTTGTTATTGAAAGTTTTTCTGGGTATAGTGGACTGGCCTAGCATCTGCAGTCTCTTAGAATTTGTAGAACATCTGTCCAGGTCCTTCAAACTTCTAGAGTTTCTACTGGAAAGTCATGTATTATTCTAATAAGTCTGCTTTTATATGTTATTTAATCTTTTTTACTTTATAACTTTTAATATTTCTTCTTTGTTCTGTATGCTTAGTATTTTGATTAGCCTATATTGTGGGGAGTTTCTTTTCATGTCCAGCCTATTTGATGTTTTGTATTCATCTTGCACATCAATGAACACCTCTTTCACTAGGTTAGAATATTTTTTCTATGATTTATTGAAAATATATTCTGTGCCTTGGAATGACTTTCTAATCCTTTTTCCTCTATTCCTATATCATTCATACATTTAGTCTTTTCACAGTATCCCGGATTATTTTAGTATATGAACCGAAGACAGATTTATTGGCTGATATGGTTAAATTTTATGGAACCTCCACTTTTTTCCATAATGGTTATGATCATTTACATTTCATCTCTTAATGACTGACCTATCAACAGTGGGACATGGTATTCTATGTGATTTTGATTTGTGATGATTAGTAATGTTGGGAATTTATTTATGCTTTTGTTAGTCATTCTAACAAATTTTGTTAGTCCTTCTTTGAAGAAATATCTATTTTTTGGTTTCTTTTACTTTTAAAAATATTTATTCATTTGTTTGTTTATTTCTGTGTATATATTCATCTTCTATTTTCGTTGTGTGGGTCCTAGGCTCTTCTGTACGGTCAGTAACGAGTGCCTCTAGGTCAGTAGTTCTCATCCTTCCTGATTCTGCACTACTTTAATATATTTCATCATGTGTGATGACCCTCTAACCATAAATTTATTTAATTACTATTTTATAACTCTAATTTTGCTACTGTTATGAAATGTAAATATCTAAAATGGAGGATGTCTGATATGGGACCCACAGGGGTCATGACCCACAGGTTGAAAAATATGAGAATCTAGGTACAATGACTCCTGGGTTTGAGTATCAGGTTTCTTGTTCGCATTTCTCTCTTTTTTTTCTGTTATATGTTTTTTTATTAGATATATTTTTTATTTACATTTCAAATGATTTCTGCTTTTCTGGATTCCCCCTCCCCAAAAGTTCCATAAGCCCTATTCTCTCCCCGTTCCCCAATCAACCCTTTCCTATTCCCAGTCCTGGTATTCCCCTACACTGCTGCATTGAACCTTTCCAGGACCAGGGGCCTCTTCTTCCTTCTGCTTTGGCATCATTTGATATGTGAATTGTTTCTTAGGTACTCTGAGCTTCTGTGCTAATATTTGCTTATCAATGAGTGCATACCATGTGTATTTTTTTGTGACTGGGTTAACTCACGCAGGATGACATTCTCCAGTTCGACCCACTTGCCTAAGAATTTCATGAATTCATTGTTTTTAATAGCTGAGTAGTGTTCCATAGTGTAAATATACCACATTTTCTGTATCCATTCCTTCCTAGAGGGACATCTGGGTTCTTTCCAGCTTTGGCTATTATAAATAGGGCTGCTATGAACAAAGTGGAGCATGTGTCCTTATTGCATGCTGGAGAATCCTCTGAGTATATGCCAAGGATTGGTATAGCAAGGTTCTCTAGTAGTATTATGCCGAGTTTTCTGAGGAACAGCCATACTGATTTCCAGAGTGGCTGTACCAGCTTGCAGTCCCACCAGCAGTGGAGGAGTGTTCCTCTTTTTCCACATCCTTGCCAACACCTGCTGTCTCCTGAGTTTTTGATTTTAGCCATTCTGACTGGTGTGAGGTGAAATCTCAGGGTTGTTTTGATTTGACTCTTTCTATGAAGCCACAGTTTCGCTGATATCAAAACTACACAAAGATTCAACAAAGAAAGAGAACTTTAGACCAAATTCCCTTATGAATATTGATGCAAAAATACTCAATGAAATTCTTGCCAACCGAATCCAAGAACACATCATAATCATCATTCACCATGATCAAGTAGGCTTCATCCCAGGGATGCAGATGGTTCATCAATATAATCCACTCAAAGGAAAAAAAGTAAACAAACTCAAAGGAAAAAAAAACACATGGCCTTTTCATTAGATGCTGAAAAAGCATTTGACAAAATTCAGCATCCTTTCATGTTAAAGGTCTTGGAAAGAACAGGAATTCAAGGCCCATACCTAAACATAGTAAAAGCAATATACATCAAGCCAGTAGTCAACATAAAACTAAATGGAGAGAAAAGTTTCAAGGATAAACAGGCTGAGAAAAAAATTAGGGAAATGACACCCTTCACAATAGCCACAAACAATATAAAGTATCTTGGTGTGACTTTAACCAAACAAGTGAAAGATCTGTATGACAGGAACTTTAAGTCTCTGAAGAAAGAAATCGAAGAAGACCACAGAAGATGGAAAAATCTTTCGTGCTCATGGATTGGCAGGATTAGTATAGTAAAAATGGCCATGTTGCCAAAAACAATCTACAGATTCAATGTAATTCCCATCAAAATCCCAACTCAATTCTTCATAGAGTTAGAAAGAACAGTTCTCAAATTCATCTGGAATAACAAAAAACCCAAGATAGCTAAAACTATTTTCAACAGTAAAAGAACTTCTGGGGGAATCAGTATCCTAACCTCAAGCAGTACTACAGAACAATAGTGTTAAAAACTCCATCGTATTGGTACAGTGACAGGCAGGGAGATCAATGGAATAGAATTGAAGACCCAGAAATGAACCCCCACACCTATGGTCACTTGATCTTTGACAAAGGAGCTAAAACCATCCAGTGGAAAAAAGACAGCCTTTTCAACAAATGGTTATGATTCAACTGGAGGTCAGCATGCAAAAGAATGCAAATCAATCCATTCTTATCTCCTTGTACTAAGCTCAAGTCCAAGTGGATCAAGGACCTCCACATAAAACCAGACACACTGAAACTAATAGAAAAGAAACTGGGAAAGTGCCTTGAACACATGGGCACAGGGGAATATTTCTTGAACAGAACACCATAGCTTATGCTTTATATTCAAGAATTGACAAATGGGACCTCATAAAATTATAGTTTCTGTATGGCAAAGGACACTGTCAGAAGGACAAAATGGCAACCAACAAATTGGGACAAGATCTTTACCAACCCTACATCTGACAGAAGGCTAATATCCAAGATATGCTAATATCCAAGAACTCAAGAAGTTAGACTCCAGAGAGCCCAATAACCCTTTTAAAAATGGGGTACAGAGCTAAACAAAGAATTTTCACTTGAGGAATATCGAATGGCTGAGAAACACCTAAAGAAATGTTCAGCATCCTTAGTTCTCCTTTCTCTTAGTCTGTGTGAATTCCTTTCATTTGGCTACTACTCCTTTGAAAGGCAAATTTTGGCAAGTTTTGTTTTATAACTTCCCCAACTATAAACTGCCTTCCTTTTTGTCTATCATTTCTTCCACTACTCCCAAGCTGTTTTACTTTGGTGTGGTCCCATTTCTCTACATCTGCTTTTATTATCTGAGACTTGAGATCCATATTTCAAAAGTTCCCCTCAGCATCAATGGCATACAGCCTAACTCCCCATGTTTTCTTCTAGTATATTTATCGTTTCTGGTCTTATGCTCACGATGCTCATCAGTTTTGATTCAAGTTTTATTCAGAGCATGAGAAAAGGGTCTGAGTTAATTCTTACAATTCACTAGCAGTGTACACTATAGACATTATGGTTTCCTTCATGCTGCTTCATGAAAATATTATTGAAAATTATTTGGCTGTATTGTTGGATTTATGTTCAAGTTATTTTGGCTGATTTAGCTGTAATGTAGTTTGATGTCAGGAAGAATGAAGCTTCCAGACAACATTGTTTATTTTTTCTCAAGATTGTTTTGATTATGTAGTGATTTAGGTTTTTTTTTCCCTTCTGAGTTACATGTTATAGTGATTTGATTGTTTCTTAGGACTTGAAATTTCTCTGTGATATCTGCAACATATCTTCTTTGTGCAGTTTTTCTTTCCCATGTCAGAGGCCTCCATTTGTCAAGTCTTCAAAAGCCTGTGAATACTTTGTATATTTCCCTTTAATCCTTTATATCAGATTCTATCTTTAGGAATAAGCATATTAGCAATTCCATCTCCCAGACAAACACAGATGTTTTAATGCCTTCCTTGTCAAGAAAAACTTCACATTTGCAAAGGGTCTACCCAGGCCTAGGGAATAGATTTTTCTTTTTAACAGTAGGAGTTTGGCATTCTTACAAGATGGGAAAAGCTTTATTTGGGAAAAGAGAAGAATGTGTCTTAGTCTACTGAAGTGACCTCTCTAGACTCATGTCTATTCTAATATCTCTGTTTCATAGGCTCACTAATTAATATATGTGCCATATATAGATAATGATGTCACACATGGATCTTGTAAAGAACTTGTATGAAATGTAAGCCTTATTTACTCAGGAAATTTTTTTCAGTGAATGAGAGAGAGAGAGAGAGAAAGAGAGGAAAGAGAGAGAGAGAGAGAGAGAGAGAGAGAGAGAGAGAGAGAGAGAGAGAGAGAGAGAGAGAGAGAGAGATTTGTGATTGATTTGATTTTGGGTCTAGAGAAAATAATTCGTATGTACTGGCAACTGGCCACCCATGGAAGTCTGAATGAACCCTTCTGTTCTTAGGCTATGTAACCCCCTCTTTTGTCTCAGCTGAGTCCTTCCCCTTGAAGGTTTCTTATACACCAGTCCAGTTTATTCCCTTGGAGCCAGGGAAAACAGAATTCAGCATGCAGAATGCCACATTTCTCTTTTCTTACAGGACCACCATAATCATTAAAGGCATTGTGAAATCATCGTGTTCAGCACTAAACAAGCTCAATAGATGTAGTTCCCAGTTCCCTCACTCCAGGCATTCCGGATGATGAGTGTGAACATTCCTGAAGGATGTTTAGAAGGTGATTATTTGTCTACTTGTTCTAATATAACTGTCTGCTTTAAGAAACCTAAAGAGAAAAACTGGACTTTATGTAATAAATTACAGTACAACGGGGTAGGGGGCTGCATAGGCAGCAGGTGAATTTTAAAAGTAAGGAGGAAATAAAATAAACCAACTGCAAAGAACATGAAGTGCCCCTGGAGTCCTATTCTATTCTAAATAAAACATTTTTGTTTGATCTTTCCATGTATCCTGTTGAAGGTTTGCCTCCTATCAGAGTAGTCACTGAGCCTGTTGCCATTGGTAACAGTCACTAGAGTATATTGAAGGGACCTCTTCAACAGCCACACAGCTGAACACTGCTCTTTCCATAGGCTCCGAGAGTTTAAATTTGATGTGTTCATATCTCTCATTTTTCTCTGCCCTTGGGTCTCACAGATGTCATGGGAAGGACTTTGGATATGTGAAAGAAATGTAGCATAGACAATCCTTCAACACTATGAATGATAAAATTGGATTTTTTATATTAGTTGGGATTTTAATAAGGGTAGGTGAAACATTATATTAGGAAGATCAGATAAAATTAGTAATAATCTCACTATGAAATATTCTTTATTTCTTTCAGCTGGCACATTTTGGGTGTTAAATCTCTTTAGATTATTTTGAAACCAATTCCTCCAGAGAGGATCTATTTATTTTCTTTCAATGTTTGTTAATAGAATTTAAGTATTTTCTAAGAAAGTAACCTGTGATTTAAAAATACCATATACAATGAGATGTAGTTTCTTTTCTATAACAACCCCCCCCCCAATGAAACCCAAGGAAAGAGGGATTTGTGGGTGGCACACAGTTCCTGGGTGCTGTCTATCATGGTGGGGAGGTCAGAATGGCAGGAGTTTGAAGCAGCTGCTCATGCTGCATTTTCTTGCTGCACTTTCCAGAAGAAAAGAGGCATGAGCCCTCATTGTCCTTTCTATGTAGCCCAGGACCCAAGGGAACTGGGTCACCCTTCTTCAAAGCAGAACTCCCTATATACCTCAGAGTTAGCTCTAACAGGTACCAGAGGCAATAGCGATTGACCACTGTGCAAGGAAGGACAGATATTTATACCTGAAGGAATTTTTTAAAAAGCAATTGCAGTTTGTGTCATCTTTATGCAAACAAAACAAAACCAAGCCCCAAACAAATGAGACAGTGAAAAGCAACCTGTACTTGGGTTTTCTTATCCTGTTCTCCATCATTATTTTCACATTTCATATATAATCATTATCTTGAATTCCATGATTTCTTTTTATGATTATAATTTAATTAAAACAGTTCTCCTTTCTCTTTCATCCCTTTGAACCCTCGCATTTACTCTTCTCCACTCTCCTGCAAATCCATGACCACTTTTCCTTGCTATTTTCTGCATTTATATATATATATATATACATATATTTTATGAAATATAACCAGTTCAGTCCATATAATGTTATTTGTAAGTATGTTTTCAGGGCCGATCATTTTCAGTTAACCAATTTCTAAACATTAAATAAATGAAATCACATAGTATTGATTTTGTCTTTCACTCTCTATCTCTCTGTCATTGATTCTCTCTGTGTCTCTGACTCTATCTCTCATCTCTGTCTCTCTGACTCTCTGTCTTTCCATTTCTGTCTCTTTGTCTTTGTCTTTGTCTCTATCTCTGTTTTTGTGTCTCTGTCTCAGTCTCTCTGTATCTGTCTCTGTCTTTCTGTCTTTCTTTCGGCCTCTGTCTTTGCCCCCCCCCCCTCTCTCTGTGTGTGTGTGTGTGTGTGTGTGTGTGTGTGTGTGTGTGTGTCAGGGTGTTCTTCATGGACAGAACCGAAGCATTAAGTAGAAATTTTAACAGCACTAATGAGTCATAATCATGGAAATTCCAGTAATGATTAGGACAAAACACAAGAAATAAAGCCCAAAACAGTGATATAAATGACTGTAAAGTTGTTTTTCCCAGAATAAACAATATTTTTGGCTACTACACAAATTTCAATTAACTTTTAAAAAGTGAAATTATAGGGTCAGTGAGATGGCGTGAAGGACTTGCTGTCCAAGCTCAATGAACTGAATCCAATCAATGAGGCCCACATGATGGATGGAGAAAATTGACTCCTACAAGTGGTCCCTTGACTTTCATACCTATTCAGGGGCACAGTCACATATACACAAAGAATAAATGAATGTAATAATTTTTAATTTATAATAAAAATATCTTTGTACTTTTTTGATAAATGTAATCAAATGCAATCAGAATTCAATAACAGAAATAAAGCTGGAGATGTGGCAGATTTTAATGCAAAGAATAAAGGAAAAGGGATCAAAGAAACAAAGACTTTTTTCTCCCAAAGAAAACTTTAAAAAGCTTCAAATAAATAAAATAAGACCATAACACAACCAAACTTATGATTGAAAAGAAAGTTGTGATCAGAGACAAAGCCATTTTTAAATCCATCCGTCTATCTATCTATCTATCTATCTATCTATCTATCTATCTATCTATCTATCTATCATCTATCTCTCTGTCTATCTATCTACCTATCATCTATTTAGTGTATATGTTCATGTGCATGTGCCTGCACTTGGAGGTCAGAGGACAAGATGCTGTACATGGTTTACTCCCCCCCACCAGGTAGGTCTTAAGGATTGAATTCCAGTCGTCACACTTAGCAGCAAGCACCTTTACCTCTGGAGCTACATCACTGGGCCAAAATTGTGAACATCCGTAAATCTTACTTAAGATTCAAAAGTCATTTCTAATTCACAATTTAATGAAAACGAGTTACCCTGTAAGAGCTGACCAAAGTTCTTCTAACTTGGATGATCCATTATTTCTTTCTCTGTAATGCTGAAATTCTTGTCCTAAAATAGACACTGAAGACAATAATTTCAAATTTGGGATTAACTTCAACTAACATTCATTATCAATTTAATTTGAAGATAGAGGAACACAGCATACAACACTTAGATATTTATGTTAGGTTGTAAAAGTGACATCTCTGTGTTTGCACTAAGTTAGCAGTGAATTTCCAAATTAGGAAGCAAGGGAGGAGTACAGAGAGGCTATGGTCCTCAGAGCATGTGCCTTTAGTACAAACTAACTAATAAGCAGCTAGCTCTTGCCTGCCATCTATAGAATGGGAATGGAGTGCACGGTGGGCTAAGGAACAGAGCCTTGGTTTATCTGAGTATACATATACAGTCTTTGTTCAAAATTCCAGTGTACTCTAGGACAATCCTTAGGTTGAGGCATGGTGGTAGGAAAGGACATTGACTGTAGTTTGCTGAATAAACATTTACATTTTTAAAATTATATTCAGGCTGGGTTCTGGCCCAATTCTGCCGCTGTCCTTGTTCTATTGTAGTGAAAGCTTGATGAAGGAAGAAATATAGATCATAGTCACTATTTTCCATATGCTCAGTAAGATGGGATGACAGACCCAGAGTGAGGAGTGACTTTGCCTTTGCCTTTCAGGTGATTTTATTTATGTGTTGGCTTAATACCTAGTATGGTAATCCAATGTGAAGACAGTCTTAGTATCTAAGGCCATGTTCCCAGGCTTGTGGCATTTGATTTTTTGACGGTGAAATGAGGATGTGTGCAATTTAATAACTAAGGTAAGTTGCAAATTTATGTCTTTTTTTTTAATTGAAAAAGGAAGTAGAAACATTTTATGATAGAACTAAAGATTTACTTGGAAAATATTTCTAATAAAATTGTAGAAAAATATAAAATAACATTAAAATTGAAGATTATCTTGGAAAATTACAGATAAAATGCTAGGCATAAAAATATTTCTATGTTGATTGAAAGTGGAATTATAAACATTTTCTGATAAAATTGAAGATCTACAAGGAAAATATTTCTGATAAAATTCAAGAAATATATAGAAAAACAAGTTAAATTGACTGTTTTAATAAAAATTATACAAATAAATTGGTAGGAATAAAAATATTGCTAAGTTGATAGAAAGTGAAATTGTAAACATTTTCTGATAAAATTGAAGATTTACATGGAAAATATCTCTGATAAAATTGAAGAAATATATAGAAAAACGGAACAGAATTGAAGACCCAGAAATGAATCCACACTCCTAGGGTCACTTGATCTATGACAAAGGAGCTAAAACCATCCAGTGGAAAAAAGATAGCCTTTACAAAAAATGGTGCTGGTTCAACTGGAGGTCAACATGCAGAAGAATGCAAATTGATCCATTCTTATCTCCTTGCACTAAGCTCAATTCCAAGTCGATCAAGGACCTCCACATAAAACCAGACACACTGAAACTAATAGAAAGGAAACTAGGGAAGAACCTTGAACATATGGGCACAGGGGAGAATTTCCTGAACAGATCTCCAATAGCTTATGCTCTAAGATCAAGAATTGACAAATAGGACCTCATAAAATTACAAAGTTTCTGTAAGGCAAAAGACATTGTCAAAAGGACAAAGTGGCAACCAACTAACTAGGAAATGATCTTTACCAACCCTACATCTGACAGAGGGCTAATATCCAATATATACATAGAACTCAAGAAGTTAGACTCCAGAGAGCCAAGTAACCCCATTAAAAATGGGGTACAGAGCTAAACAAAGCGTTCTCACCTGAAGAATATCTAATGGCTGAGAAGCACCTAAAGAGATCAACATCCTTAGTCATTAGGGAAATGCAAATCAAAACAACCCTGAGATTCCATCTCACACCAGTCAGAATGGCTGAGATCAAAAACACAGGAGACAGCAGTTGTTGGCAAGGATGTGGAGAAAGAGGAACACTCCTTCATTGCTGGTGGGATTGCAAGCTGATGCAACCACTCTGGAAAGCAGTCTGGTGGTTCCTCAAAAAATGAGCATCACACTCCCGGAGGATCTGTCTATACCACTCCTGGGCATATACCCAGAGGCTTTACCTGCATGCAATAAGGACACATGCTCCACTATGTTCATAGCAGCCTTATTTATAATAGCCAGATGCTGGAAAGAACCCAGATGTCCCTCAATGGAGGAATGGATTCCGAAGATGTGGTATATTTACACAATGGGATACTACTCTGCCATTAAAAACAATGAATTCACGAAATTCCTAGGCAAATGGTCAGAACTTGAAAATATCATCCTTAGTGAGGTAACCCAATCACAAAAGAACACACATAGTATGCAGTCACTGATAAGGGGATATTAACCCAGAATCTCGGAACAGCCTAGACAAAATCCACATATCAATAGATTTCCAAGAAGATGGAAAGAGAGACCCCTGGTCGTGGAAAGACTGGATGTAGGGGAATGCCAGGACAGAGAAGTGAGAGGGGGATGAATGGGGAAAAGAGGGAGGGAAGGGGGCTTATGGGACTTTCGGGGAGGGAGGAAACGGAAAAGGGGAAATCATTTGGAATGTAAATAAAAAAACTTAGAAAATAAATAAATAAAAAAATAGAAAAACACATTACGATTCAATATTTCATGGAAAAATTATATAGATAAAATGGTAGGCATAAGTCTTTTGAAAGTGGAATTATAAACATTTTCTGATAAAATTGAAGGTGTATGAGGAAAATATTTCTGATAAAATTCAAGAAATATATAGAAAAACATATTAAAACTATTTCATGGAAAATTATACAGATAAAATGGAAGGTATAAAGATGTTCCTAAGTTGATTGAAAGTAAAATTTTAGACATTGTCTGATAATATTGAAGATTTACATGGAAAATATTTCTGATAAAATTGAAGAAAAATATAGAAAAACATTAAAATTGAAGATTATCATGGAAAATTATACCGATAAAATGGTAGGCATAAAAATATTCTTAAATGATTGAAAGTAGAATTATAAACATTTTGTGACAAAATTGAAGATTTACATGGAAAATATTTATTATAAAATTGAAGAAATATATAGAAAAAATGTTAATATTAAAGATTATCATGGAAAATAATACAGTTAAAATGGTAGACATAAAAACATTACTAAATTGAAAGAGGAATCACAAAAATTTTCTGATAAAAATGAAGATTTACATGAAAAATATTTCTCTTAGACTGTTTTTTGTTGGGGAATTGAGTCCATTGATAGTATAAGATATTAAGGAATAGTGATTGTTGCTTCCTGTTATTTTTGATGTTCTTTTTATATTTGTGTGGTTACTTTCTTTTGGGTTTGTTGGAAAAAGATTACTTTCTTGCTTTATCTAAGGTGTAGTTTCCCTTTTCATGTTGACACTTTCCATCTATTATCCTTTGTAGGACTGGATTTGTGGAAAGATATTGTGTAAATTTGGTTTTATCATGGAATATCTTGATTTGTCCATCTATGGTAATTGAGAGTTTTGCTGGGTATAGTAGATTGGACTAGCATTTGTGTTCTCTTAGGTTCTGTATTAGATCTGCCAGGATCTTCTAGCTTTCATCACCTCAGGTGAGAAGTCTGGTGTAATTCTGACAGGCCTGCCTTTTTAGGTTACTTGATCTTTTTCCCTTACTGCTCCTAATATTCTTTCTTTGTTTAGTGCATTTGGTGTTTTGATTATTATGTGCCGGGAGGACTTTCTGGTTTGGTCCAGTCTGTTTGGACTTCTGTAGGCTTCTTGTATGTTCACGGACATCTCTTTCTTTAGGTTAGGGAAGTTTTCTTCTCTAATTTTGTTGAAGATATTTACTGGCCCTTTAGTTGTAAATCTTAGCTCTCTTTTATACCTATAATCCTTAGGTTTGGTCTTCTCATTGTGTCCTGGATTTCCTGGATGTTATTGCTCACGAGCTTTTTGCACTTTGCATTTTCTTTAACTGTTGAGTCAATGTTTTCTGTAGTAGCTTCAGCCCCTGAGATTCTTTCTTCTCTTATTCTGTTGTTGAAGCTTGCATCTATGACTCCTGAATTATTTCCAAGATTTTCTATCTCCAGAGATGTCTCACTTTGTGATTTCTTTATTGTTTCTACTTCCATTTTTAGATCCTGAATGGTTTTGTTCAGTTCCTTCACGTGTTTGTGTTCTCCTGTAATTCTTTCAGGGATTTTTGTGTTTCTTCTTTAAGGGATTTTACCATTTGACCCATGTTCTCCTATATTTCTTTAAGGGAGTTATTTATGTCCTTCTTGATATTCTCTAACAGCATCTTGAGATGAGACAATCCAACTCTTGCTTTTCCAGTGTGTTGGAGTATACGGGACTTTCTGTGGTGGGAGAACTGGGCTCTGATGTTCCAAGTAGCCTTGGTTTCTGTTGGTAGGGTTCTTGCGCTTGTCTTTCACCATCTGGTTATCTTTGGTGTTAGTTGGTCTTGTCTCTGGCTGGAACTTGCCCCTCCTATGGGCCTGTAAGCCTGTGTCTGTACTCCTGGGAAACCAACTCTCTTCTGGCAGGGTCTGTGCACAAAAGGCTGTGGAGCTGCCTGGTTCCCTGCTGCAGATGGCAACCGGAAGGGAAGACTCCTGTCCCAGCTGCTACACTGATCGTATCCCTTGTGTGCTCCTAGCTGTACCCCTCTAGAGAGAAGGTGGAAATCTCACCTCCACACTCAGAAGTGTAATCGCTGTTGGGAGATCACTCTCTCCTGGTGGGCTAAGCACAGAAGGCTTTGGAACTGCCTGGTTCCCTGGGGCAGATGGTGGCAGAAAGGGGCACATTTTATGTCTTGAAACAAAATGATGCATTCACATAAATCTTCATATTAATTTACCACCCCAGCACCTTCTTCATTAAATACTCAGTAGTCAGGGGATTAAGGGTAATGATTTTAAAAAATTGTTATATTTTCTTATTTCTGAGGTATCTATGATATTAAATACCATTCTTCAATAGTCGGAAACATTACAGTTTTAATATAGTCTTTCAGGAGTGAAATATGTTCTTGGGAAAAAGCCAAACTATTTCTTTCTAATAGCAAAGTTTTCTTCCTCACCACCCATTTTCTCTCCAGACTGTTTTGCATGTATTTGATCTAGTGTATTCTGCACCATATAATTTTAGTTAAATATCAGTGGCAGTAAAAGGAAAATATAAATTGTAATTAGAATGTGTGTGGTGATACTTGTACAAATAAGTGAAGACTGATAATACGATTAGAGTCAAATATCAGTCCATGAGTCACAGTTTCTGTGGGTGAGACAGTGAAGCCCACTTGAGCCCTTTCTTCTTTCCAAGGTTTGCAAGAGTATTTTGTTAGAGACTTTAGCATATATCTTGATTTGTTAGAGTAGAAAGGCATCTAGCATAAAAGAGAACAAGAAAGGGTTTTGAGGAGATAAAAGATGTATGTATGTATGCACGCATTACATATGTGTCTCTCCTCTCTCTCTCTCTCTCTCTCTCTCTCTCTCTCTCTCTCTCTCTCTCTCTCTCTCTCTGTGTGTGTGTGTGTGTGTGTGTGTATGTGTAAGGAAGTTATATAAGGGGAGGGAAAGGGATTAGCAGAATGGTAGAGGAGAAAAATAGGGTACTTTAGGGAGTTGATGTGAGCAAACTACAATGATACACATGTATAAAAGTGACATAAAGTCATTATTTTATGTAAACTAAAATATTAGTGATAGTGTATATATTCAGGGTTAGATATACATCAATGATAGGGAAATAGGAAGAACAACAATATCAACCAACAAGACCCCTGCCCTCCCCCAGAGCTCCCAAGGATTAAGCCATCAACCCAGGGATATACATGGCTCCACCTGCATATGTAGCAGAGGATTGCCTTGTCAGGCATCAATGGGAGGAGAGGTCCTTGGTCCTATGAAGGCTTGATAGATGCCCCAGTGTAGGGGAATTGAGGGTGGGAAGGTGGGAGAGGCATGGGTGGAGGAACACCCTCATAGAAGCAGGAGGAGGGAGGATGGGATGGGGGTTTCCAAGAGTGGGGAAACCAGGAAAGGGGATACCATTTGAAATGTAAAATCTATCTGTCTGTCTGTCTGTCTGTCTGTCTGTCTGTCTGTCTGTCTGTCTGTCTGTCTGTCTATCTATCTATCTATCTATCTATCTATCTATCTATCTATCTATCTATATCCAATAAAAAACAAAAGAAAAAAGAAGCAAAGCAAACAAAAAGAATGCAAATAAAGGGTTTCTTTATTCTTAGTCTCGGTATAATATCAACGTCTGCAGCATTCTGAGATGTTATTGTCACTCAGCTCCTATTGCATCTTAGGAGAGTTGATTGAAGATTGGGTCTCTGTGAGGTATTCACTTCAGGCAAAAGCTGTGAGATTTTTCATTGTGATGTTAGCAGCTATAAACTGTTTGTGTAGCCTTTGTTACCATCCCACTTTAGTACTCTGAGAAAAGTCAATATTTCATGTCATGGTTCATATCATTCAAAGACGCCCAAAACTTTGTGTAGGAACCACATCACATGCCTCCAGAACCTAGCAGTTGACTCCTGGTTTATTACTGTAATTCTGTCTAAACTGTGATTCAGTGTGTGTGACTAACATCCATTCTTCAGATTTCAAATATATTGTTCTGGCACTGAACACATATTTCAAATCATAGAAATATGGAAATACAAGAAAGTAAAAGCACATGAATAAAGTTTTCAACAGGACAAGGTAGATAAAGCTAAAATGTTACAGAACTAAATAAACAATGACTTCTCACATGTTAGCAGTCCCTACCTGCCCAGGATCTGGTGGTACCAGAGGCTTCACTTAACAGTTTTCACTATAAGTGAGTTAAAGATATCGAAATCATCCACAGTGTGACCACCTTGCACACAGGAAAATGAGAATATCTCCATGGAGATATATGTTATACTGATTCATTCATCACAAGAACCAAAAGCAAAGGGGAAGGCATTCCAATCAAGTTTGTTTAATTTTACCCTTTAAAATATGATGGCATTAAAAAAGAGCCATCTTGTAAGTAGGAAAAATTTTGGGTCAAAGGCTTTGTGGGTAAATTAATGTCCCCCTCCCTCCACTAGAATTCCTGTTATGACTTGATATCCCAGAGTAGTACCCAAGGAAGCTTCCCCTTCTCTGAGGAGAAAGGGAAGGAGTAATAGGGGAGGGATTTTTAAGTTTGGGACTGGGAGGAGAGGAGAGGGAAGGGCTGCAATTGGGATAAAAAGAGAATAAATAAATAAATCAACAACAACAAAAAGGGTAGCTACACAAATGGAACCAGGCATGCACTACTTGCTACTGCAAAGGAGTTAGCATCATTTGGCGTCAGATAATACTGAAGGCAAGCAGGCTGGGGAGAATCTTCAGAGCAGAGGTGGGGAAGGCTCTGGTGTAACTGAGTGTCACAGGTGAGTGGTCTAACTAGAAGTTAGATGCTCTCACTGACATACTTAGAAGTATATATGACTGTCTATGGTTGCTTTTAGTTAAAACCATAAGAAAAATTATGAAAACTTAATGTTCAACACATTCTGATCATTGGTTGCAGAGGCTGTAGTCATAATCTATAGCGTTGGTTGTTACCAAGGTTACATATCATGTCTCTGTTGTCACTTATAATCTAGCTACTGCTGCTTTGTGTATTTCATCTGTCATATCAATGTGACTTAAAATCCTAAAATTTCCTGCAAAGACTTGGAACTTACATTTGGTGATAGAAGAACAATAGCTCTTAAATATCTAAACCTATCCATTTCCATTTTAAAGCTATGCTTGATTTGGTGACCATAAAGGATGGATGACAAGAATATTATTTTATTTATAAACAATGAGATTTAGGATTGTTTAAAATATACAATAGCATGTTTACATTCACATGTTCAACTAAATCCCTGTGTTTAGAAATCTATTAGAATAGAAACATATTCTTCTGGGTAGCTGAAAGAAGATACTTTTAGAAGATGTCAGATGGGTCAACTATAACAGGGTTCCAGGAAGGGACCTGGCTAGGTGCACTGGTGTAGCACTTCATGATGAGGTAATGATGTTAAGTCTCTAATCCCTACTCTGAACCCATAGCTCTAGAGTAGAGACAGGCAGGTACAGAGTTGATGTCATTCCCCAGGTTTCAGTTTGGTTAATCTATACAGAAGTTTAAAAATATTCAAAATCGTTCTTATATATCTGACTGTGGAGAACAGGCTGCAACTTGTTTATACCTGGACTCACATATCAAATTACCAAAGGCACAGAGAAAGGTTTTGCTAGTTGTGTCCAATGCATTACTCCCAAATTAAAAAAAAAATAGTGGAACAACAACAAGCAGAAAAGGTCAAAACCATAAAACCAAAACTAAATTTGTTACTTCTCATCAGGTAACTAATAAAATCCCCTTAGCTGAATCCTCACATGGCAAGGAAATGTGGAATGAGCGAACAAAGGCTTGTAGTATTATGGTTTGAGTAGGGTCATTTGTACAAGCAATGGACAAACCAACCTTTTAGAGAAGATATTTTAAAGGTGGAAATTGTAGAGTCCAATAGACACTAAGAGTCATCAGAGTTTGAATTTATCCCTTTTCTTAAAGGGCTTTGACATGGTAGTCACAACATGTAAGGATGAAGTGACAGATAAAAACCAAACTGGTATTCTCAGTAAGTGACTTGATCAGGTTGTTTACAGTTTGGTTTTGCAGGAACTTGGATTTTCTGATGCAAACATCTAAGTTATTATCTTTTCTGATTCCTTCACTGTTCAGCAGAAATGGAGAAACATACTTTGTCCCACACTCCTTAGTCTGCTAGACAGACACATAAATAGCAGTTGGTTTTGCTTCTGAGTACCTGAGGGTGACTGAATTATGGGCCTTTTACAGTGTAAAGACAAACCATAGATTTAACTTTGCAGTGACAAGTAATGCCTTGCATGTTGAAGACTAACGACAAAGAATTATAGAGAATTGTAGTATTTGATTTCAATTGTTAATCCAAGAGGCCTAAGTTAACTGAAAAGAATAATACTGTGTTCTATCACCTTGATTTTACAATGAAGGGCTTTCTGCATAGAATAAAATGCATGCAATTAGGTGAGCAGAACTTTAGCAGCTACATATTTTTAGCACTGGAGTTTATTGCAGGGGGAGAAATGGTGCTCCATCTCCAGTCCTGTGTCTGTTTTTTATCTCTTCCTCAGTAGGGAGAAGGAATTTAATTCTGCTGATGATCATATGCATAGAATACACCAGTCCTGCCCTACAGGATGCCATTCTCCCATGGAGAGACCTGCTAACAGGTGGGCTTAACCTAGTGACCCTGCAATCTGAAACACTAATCTCCTGGACATCTTCATTTTCCCAGGTCTCCTTCTAAGCCCTCAGTTTAGACAGGGGAAAAATGTCTATTTCTTATATTTTGAAGTTAAACTCTCAACTGATTTTAGATAAAATGCATCACTGCTGCAGGGTGATATATTATAAAACTCCAGCAAATATTCCCTAATTCATATGTCAGTGGGTTTGCCTAGGGTAACCTCCTCTGTATCAGCAGGTAAGCTTTCCGGCTTTGGCTGCCTCTTGCAACAGATTCTCTTTCCATATTATGTGTAGTTCTGTCCCCTCCACAAGTTCCATGTATCTACAAATATTTCTCCTAGAGATTGGAGGACTGTTTCATCAGGCAGTAATTTATGAACCAAAATTACTTCAAAGACACATTAAGAATAATCAATATGAAAAATTACCTGGAGGGCTCTAAATTGAGGACTTTATGCTACTTTACATTTAGTAAAATTCATGAGTCAATTACCATATAATGATAGTTAATCTCAATTTTTCAACTTGATAGAATTTAGAATCAGGGAGACAAATTTCTGACTATGGCTGTGAGGTATTTTCTAGGTTAGTTTAATTGAGGTAAATATGGGTGACACCATTCTATGGGCTTGGGTTCTGAACTGAGTAGAAAGGCAAGGAGAGCTGAGCATCAGCATATAGTACTGTTTTGTGCTTGAGGATATAAGGCGATGAGGTACCTCAAGCTCCTGATGCCTTCATTTTCTGACATAATGGACTGAACCAAATTAAACCCTTCTTTCCTTAGGATGTTTGTTGTCAGGCATTTTATCATAGCCGTGAGAAGATGAGAAAGATAATTAATGCAAGTCATGGGTTTGTCATGGCTTCTGTTTGCCATATATAGTTAGGAGGGAACAACTTGATCCTATAGCTATTGATAACAAATGGTTATGTATAAGTGAATGAATGAACAGCTGAATGAAGGAGAACAGCCAGATGCATGGCATGTAAGTTCCAGTTGGAAGCAAAGAACGTAGGTTGAACTCTAGTTATTCAAGCAAGAAATGGAGTTTCTCCAATATGTGATTAATGAGAGCAACCACATTTTTTGGGACTAGCATTTTCAGACTATAGTTCTTTAAATTATGGATCATATAATTTGAATGTATCCAAAGCTTCACTAAGATCCTAATATCATACATCTAATACTGGTGAAGTTTTAAGTAATTGTATGAATTTATCTTTTAAATCAGGATTTAGATTTATTTAGAGAACTAATTAAATTATTCTATTGAATAAGAAAGATACTACTTAAAAGGGAATTAGAGAATTTGATTCTTTAATAAACCATAAAAGGCTAAAATGATGCATTACTTCTTATATGCTATTTGTCAGAATTCCTGTAGTTCAGATAGTCCATATTTTTATTCTATTTAGCATTTTACTTTTTATTTTGATACCCAGTTGTCATACTTGAGTACTTGAGGTCACAATGTAAAGAGGCCAGGTCTTCCTAGATCCAAGATTTGATAGTGAGTGGTCATTTTACTCAATTTAGTTTTTGATCTAGTGCTCTGTCCATGGTTGCTTGATATAGTTAGCCCATTATTTTGTTTCACATTCTTGTTACCTATCTGGTTGATGTATCCATTATTGAGAATGGGGTACAGAAGTCTCAAGCTATAATTGCCCAAACGTTCATTTATTCAGAATTCATAGATGTTATATCATTTACTTTGGTTATTTGTGATACATCAATACTTAAAATTTTTATAACTTTATTGCCACATAGAAATTTTTGTCCCTTTTATTGTATTTATGATTCTTATTCATTTATTATTTACACAAGATGTACACTTCTAATTTTAGTTTGCAATCTGCTTGCATACTATTTTTATTTGAAGTGAGTTTGTTGTAGACAGTATGTCGATGGATTATGACATTTTTATCCACTCTAACAATCTCTAATTTTTCTACTGTAGATGTTAATCCACTTACAGTTAGAGTGACTATTGACTAAAAAGGATTTAGTTCTACCGTCTTGACAGTAGCATTCCCTCTGCCTATTAACTTTTATTCTATAGTTTGCATTACCACCTACTTTTATGTCTCACTGAAATTTTTGTTTTAATATTGTATAATTGTAATACTTTATTATTTTTAATTTGGGATTATAATCTAATTCTGTTATTACCCTTTTCCTTTCCTCCCTCAAAGCCCTCTTATATGCTCTTCATCACATTTCTTCAAATTTCTGGCATATATTTTATTAATTGCTGTTATACACATACACACAACTATATACATATTGATATACATATATTTTCCTAAATATAACTTGCTCATTTTGTATCTTGTTAATTATATGTTTTCTGAGCTGATCATTTAGTATTGGAAAGCAAACAGATGAACTTTTTCCTGGGAAAGCAATATTTTTCCATTCTGAGTATTTCTTAGTTGTCTATAGTTTCTTGTGTAGAGTAGAGGAGGCCTTGTAATCTTTCCCTCATTCATTTTGGTGAGTATATCGTTGCTGTTCTTGTTCAGCTCTTGTTCTGACATCATATTCATGAAACTTTATGGATATAACTTTTGACATTCCTAGGAGAGACACAATCACCCAACAAACCCTGGATCCTCTGGTTCATGTAATCTTCTAAGCCCTTCTTCCACAATGTTCCCTGAGCTTGAGGTTCTGAGTTGTTTTGTAGATGTATCCGTTGGGATTGGGCTCCACAACTTTGCATTGTAGTTGATAGTTGATAGTGGCTTTATGTAATAATTTCCTTCTGCTGAAAAGAAAATTTTCTTTGATGAGGGTAAAAACTACACTTATCTGTGGGTATAAGAGGGAAAACATTTAGAATGTCTTTAGGTTTATGCTGGTTTGGTCAAGTGGTAATTGTAGCTTCTTTAAAATCCATAACTTCACTAGCCTTAGGTGCTTGTCTAGCTTTCAATTAACCAGGCATAACTTTCCTCCTGTTGAGAAGGTCTTCATTCAGGTTAGAAGGCTGTTGGTTACCACCAAAGCATCTGTGCTACTGCTACACCCTTAGGATTATCACACCAATCTAGATATTATTATGGTTTGTACATGTTCTATCTTGGTTGGGATGTTGATGGCTTCCTTCCTTTGGAAGCTTTAAAGATATTTTCTAGTACCATGAAAAATATGCCCCTTGGATATATTCAGGGGCTTGTGGGTCCTATTTTTGAAGTGCATGGTTACTTCAACCACAGGGACTTAACTTCCATCTTTGGAGAGCAAATAAGGGTAAGGGTAATAGTCTGGAATATTTGAGCAATCTCCTGGACAACCCTAACTAGCAATTCCAAAAAGGAATTTTCATGCTTGGTGTTAAGGTTTTAGTTAAATGTTCTTTGACTCTTGGAAAGAACATTGTCAGTTCAGATGTGAAAACTCCAAATATTCAGACATGAGTATATATTCTGTAGGAACCTATGAAGTCATTCAAAGTAAAAATGTATCCTTGCTGGGGTGGGGTTTTTGCAAGCATTACAGAGAAGGCATAGCAGGATATAAATAAGCTGATTGGGGAAATGAAAAAGAGAGGGGCTTTCTAATTGAGGAGGAAGGGGAGAGATAAATACAGAGGAAGGTGGCAAGAGGATTAAATAAAAGAAGGAATTTCTGTAAAAGTTATAAGGAATCATACAATGCTGTGTCACAAAATACTGTACTACATGTAATTCTATGCATACGTTTACATATTTAGTTTATATTTTATTTTATGCATATATGTGCTTATATTAATTTATGTGCAGTAAATTCTTGCAGTATTCATAAAGACCATATGAGAGTGGCAGTTTTCCTGGTACTGGAGTTACAGACAGTTAATAATGCTGGGACCTGAACCTGGGTCTTTTGGAAGAGCAGCAAGTACTCTTAGGTATTAAACTGTCTTTTTAACCACATATTTGACCTTTGTGATTAAACAGTTGAATTCTGTCCTCAATCTTCATTCTTCCTTCTTATATGGAGATTATAGTCAACATCCTTAAAGTATAACATTAGAATTTAAATCAATTCAAATTCAGAATAATCAAACTATCAGAGTCATCTGTAAAAGTTGCCTCTGAGGATATTAAATGTACCCACACAAACACATCAGTTCAGTGCCTTCCTTACAGTATCTATGACTGTTTCCAAAAGATATGATAAATATTTTTATGTCCCATTGCATATCCTGAACTGAGCTTTGTGACCACTGCAAGCTGATATGTACACTAATAATTATATTTGTTGTTAAGCTCACTATGGGGTAGGGTAATTAATTTAAGGAATTAAGTAAGAAGAATTTGTTTTTATAAACCCCCAACACACTGAAATACTCTTATAGTTGAATTTTCATGCAATTTCCTTTTTTTGTGAAACTATGCACCTCATTAAATGAAGCTTTGAAATAATTCTGAGAATTGAATCTACAAGTATCAACAGGTTACCAGTGTGCTTTATATAGCAAAATTTAAAAATTCCTGCACTGAAATAACAAAAGAAAAAATGATTTTGAATTAATAACAGCATAGCTGCAATAACCCGTTGTCTTTGAACAGGTCCAGCCTCACTCTTTTTGATCATTGAAGGTACAAAATTGCATATTTATATTTAGTTTCATCTAAAGCATGGTGTCATTTCCGTTATCAGATTTTTAGTTCCTAAATTATTTTGAAAACAAAATATGAAACCACAAGTAAAATTCCAATCCTTTAACCTTTACAGTAACTGATTTTATAATAACTTATATTAATATCATAAGTAATATAAAAAATATAAATTATTGTTGTAAACACTTTAGATTTTTCAGTTTCCTGTGCTTTGAGCAAATGATTGTTTGCTGTTCTTTTAGCTCACCTTCAACTCCCATCAGGATTTTCGATAAGCAGGTCTCTTGGTAACAAATATTGCTTTTGTTTACCTAGGAATAACTTAACTTCTTTGACTCTGGATAAGCAGCATTTTCAGATGAAGAATTCTATGTTGACTGGTTTTATTGTCCTATATAGAAGTCTATGTTTATAGTGTTTCCCCTCCTCTTTTTAAGACTTTGAATGTACTGACCGATGACCAATACGTTCAAAAGTATTGGGCTATGACTTTCTGATTCCTGAAGCTTCTGAGGAAAATATATCATGTCATATCCATTGTATGATACTGTTTGTTTTTGACTTGACTGACTGGAGAATCATCTGAGATGGTCCTCTGTGCATATGTGTTGGGGACTCTCTTGATTATATTAATTAATTGATATGGGAAAACACACTCATCATTCCCTGGGCGAGAGATTATGGTTTGTATAAAATGGAGAGAGTGATCAGAGCACTAGCATATATGCATTCATTGCTCCCTTACTCTGACTGGTCATATAAAAGAGACCAGATACTTCAAGTCCCTAGTTCCCTAACTTCCCAGTTATGATTGCTAATGCTTGAAATGTGAGTTAAAGTGAACCTTTTCATTAGTTTTCTCCTAAGATGTGATTGTCAGAACATTTTGTCATGGCATGAGAAAGCAAAAGTAAAACAGAAATTGGTAGTACACAGGTGGGCAGTTGCTGTGATAAGCCAGACAACGTGGTTCTTAGGTTACTGGAATGCTGGTTTAGAGAATGTCTTGAGTGATAGACACAGAACTTAATGGGCCATATTGATGGAAGCTTGGAACACAGGAGTGCTCAGGGAAGTGTGGACAATAGAGGCTAAGCCTGTGCAGTATTATGGAGGTGTGGAGCAACAAGGGCTCTAGTAGGATCTGAAACAGGGCCTATTCATATGCTACATTGGCCGAGAGTCTGCCTTCATCTTTCTTGTGCCCTGAAATCAGGAGGGAAGTTGAATTTCAAGAATATAGATTGAGTCACTTGGATAGGAAAGCATCAGTGTTGGTGCTGAGTAACAGCTGCATTCATTAAAGAGATCAGTATTACTCAAGAGTAGCCTCCTATGGTGTACTGGAAGGATGGCAAAGATATTCAAATGGCAAAATGCTACTCCTGAAGGTTTCATCTTGTGCAGATCTAAATTCATTTAAAGAACGAAAGTCCTAGCTGAAGGAGTTCCCTGCTCCTCAAAAGAAACTTCCTAGGAAAATATTTGCCAAGGTCAGCACACAGAAGTTGATAGGGCTGTCTGTGGTCTGCTGTGGTTCAAGGGGGTCAGGTTACACCTTGAGTTGACAGTTGAACTTGACAATGTCATTCACTGGGTACTACTTTGGAAGTCAAGGAGAAAGCATTGTTGAGAGCAGGTGCTGTGTAGCAGATTGAACTCCTTGCAGACAGGTGTGTGAAGTGGTGAAGATGAAGCTTCATTTGCAATTGAGACTCTAGGATAATGGAGATGCCAAAGCTGTGGAATGTTCACCAAGACATGGATATGGCCAAGGAGAGAACTTGTGTGTATCTTGCCTAAAAACTAGACATAGAGCTGCAGGTTTTGAAGCTTGTTCTGCTGGGTTTTGGTTTTAATTTTTTTATTAGATATATTCTTTATTTACATTTCAAATGTTATCCCCTTTCCTGGTAACTCCTTCCCCCAAAATCCCATAAGCCATCTCCCCTTCCCCAATTAAACCTTCCCTGCTTCCCTGTCCTGGTATTCCTCTACACTACTGCATCAAGTCTTTCTAGGACCAAGGGCTTCTCCTCCCTTTAGTGTTTAACAAGACCAACCTCTGCTGTCTATGTGTCTGGAGCCATGGGTAACTCTATGTGTACTCTTTGGTTGATAGTTTGGTCCCTGGCAGCTCTGGGAGTACTGGGTGACTCATATTGTTGTTTCTCCTGTGGCCCTGCAAACCCCTTCAGCTCCTTGGGTCCTATCTCTAGCTCCTCCATTGGGGACCCAGTGGTCAGATCAATGCCTGATTGAGAGTGACTCCCTCTGTATTTCTCATGCACTAGCAGAGCCTAGGTGACAGCTATATCTGAATCCAGTCAGCAAGCACTTGTGGACATCAATAATAGAGTACGGGTTTTATAACTGTACATGGGATGGATCCCTGGGTGGGATAGTTTCTGGATGGTCTTTCCCTCAGACTCTGTGCCACCCTTTGTCTCTGTATCTCCTTCTGTGGGTATTTTGTTCCCCTTTTTACAAAGGACCCAAGTATCCATACTTTGTTCTTCCTCCTACATGGGCATCATTTGATATGTGAAATATGTCTTGGGTATTCCAAGCTTCTGGGCTAATATCCACTTATCAGTTAGTGCATGCCATGTGTGTTCTTTTATGATTGGGTTACCTCATTCAGAATGATATTTTCCAGTTCCATCCATTTGTCTAAGAATTTCATGAATTCATTGTTTTTAATGGCTGGATAGTACTCCTTTGTGTATATATACTACATTTTCTATATCAATTCCTCTGTTGAGGTACATCTGGGTTCCTACCAGCTTCTGGCTATTACAAATAGGGCTAATATGAACATAGAGGAGCATGTGTCCTTATTACATGCTGGAGAATCCAGGAGTGCTATAGCAGGGTCTTCTGGTAGTATTATGCCCAGTGTTCTGAGGAATTGCCAAACTGATTTCCAGAGAGGTTGTATCAGTTTGGAATCCCAGCAGCAGTGGAGGACTGTTCCCCTTTCTCCACAACCACTCCAGCACCTGCTGTCTCCTGTGTTTTTGATCTTAGCCATTCTGACTGGTGTGAGATGGAATCTCAGGTTTGTTTTGATTTTCATTTCCCTGATGACCAAGGATGTTGAACACTTCTTTAGGTGCTTCTCAGTCTTATTCCTCAGGTGAAAATTCTTTATTTAGCTCTGTACCCCATTTTTTAATAGGTTTCTTTGGTTCTCTGGAGTCTAATGTCTTGAGTTCTTTGTATGTATTGAATAATAGCTCTCTGTCAGATGTACAGTTGGTAAATATCTTTTGCAAAATTGTTGGTTGCTGATTTGTTCTATTGACAGTGTCCTTTTGCCTTACAGAAACTTTGTAATTTTATGAGGTCCCATTTGTCAATTCTTGATCTTAGGGCATAGGCTATTGGTGTTCAATTCAGAAAATTTTCCCTGTGCCCATGTGTACAAGGCTCTTTTCCAGTTTCTTTCTATTAGTTTCAGTGTGTTTGATTTTATGTGGAGATCCTTGATCCACTTGGACTTGAGCTTAGTACAAGGAGATAAGAATGGACCAATTTGCATTCTGCATGTTAGCCATCAGTCGAGCCAGCACCATTTGTTGAAAAGGCTATCTTTTTTCCACTGGATGGTTTTAGCTCCTTTGTCAAAGATCAAGCGACCATAGGTGTGGGGGTTCATTTCTGGGTCTTCAATTCTATTGCATTGATCTACATGCCTGTCACTGTACCGATACCATGCAATTTTTAACACTATTGTGTTGTAGTAAAGCTTGATATCTGGAATACTAATTCTCTTACTGTTGAGAAATTTTTTTGCTATCCTGTGTTTTTTGTTATTCTAGACAAATTTGAGAATTGCTATTTCTAACTCTATGAGGAATTGAATTGGGATTTTGATGGGGATTGTATTGAATCTGTATATTGCTTTTGGCAAGATGGCCATTTTTATTATATTAATCCTGCCAATCCATAAACATGGGAGAACTTTCCAGGTTCTGAGGTCTTCTTCGAATTATTTCTTCAGACACTTGAAGTTCTTGTCATACAGATCTTTCACTTGTTTGGTTAAAGTCACACCAAGATATTTTATATTGTTTGTGACTATTTTGAAGGGTGTCATTTCCCTAATTTCATTCTCAGCCTGTTTATCCCTTGAGTATAGGAAGGCTACTGATTTGTTTGAGTTAATTTTATATCCAGTCATGTTGCTGGAGTTGTTTATCAGCTGTAGGGGTTCTCTGGTGGAGTTTTTTGGGTCCCTTAAGTATTGTATCATATCATCCACAAATAGTGATAATTTGACTTCTTCTTTTCCAATTTGTATCCCTTTGACCTCCTTTTGTTGTCTAATTACTCTAGCTAGAACTTCAAGTACTATGTTATATAGATAGAGAGAGAGAAGACAGCCTTGTCTAGTCCCTGATTTTAGTGGAATTGCTTCAATTTTCTCACCATTTAGTTTGATGTTGTCTACTGGTTTGCTGTATATTGCTTTTACTATGTGTAGATATGGGCCTTGAATTCCTTATCTTTTCAAGACTTTAGTATGAACAGATGCTGAATTTTGTCAAATGCTTTTTCAGCATCTAATGAAATGGTCATGTGGGTTTCTTTGAGTTTGTTCATGTAGTGGATTACATTGAAGTATTTCCATATATTGAACCATCCCTACATCCCTTGGATGAAGCCTACTTAATCATGGTGAATGATCATTTTGATGTGTTCTTGGATTCTGTTGGCAAGAATTTTATTGAGTATTTTTGCATCGATGTACATAGGGAAATTGGTCTGAAATTCTTTTTCTTTGTTGGATCTTTGTGTGGTTTTGGTATCAGCATAATTGTGGCTTCATAGAATGAGTTGGATAGTGTTCCTTCTGTTTCTATTTTGTAGAATAGTTTGAAGAGTATTGGTTTTCGGTCTTCTTTGAAGGTCTGATAGAATTCTGCACCAAAACCACCTGGTTCTGTGCTTTTTTTTTTTTTTTTTTTTTTTTTTTTTTTTTTTTTGTTGAGAGACTTTTTTTAAATTCTTCAATTACATTTCAAATGTTATACTCCGTCCTGGTTCCTTCCCCTCCCCGAAAACCCCCAACCCATCCTCCCAGTCCCTGCCTCCAAGAATATGCTCTTGAGAGACTTTCAATGAGAGCTTCTATTTCTTTAGGGGTTATGAGACTGTTTAGATGATCTATTTGATCCTGATTTAATTTTGGTATTTGTTATCTGTCTAGGGAATTATTCATTTCCTCCAGATTTTCCAGTTCTGTTGAGTATAGACTTTTGTAGTAGTATCTGATGATTTTTGAATTTCCTCAGTTTTTGTTGTTATATCTCCTTTTTCATTTCTGATCTTGTTAATTTGGATACTGTCTCTGTGCCCTGTGGTTAGTCTGGCTAAGGGTTTATCTATCTTGTTGATTTTCTCAAAGAACCAGTTCCTGGTTTTGTTGATTCTTTGTATGGTTCTTTTTGTTTCTACTTGGTTGATTTCAGCTCTGAGTTTTATGATTTCCTGCCTTCTGAAACTCATCTTGTGTGTATTAGCTTCTCTTTGTTCTAGAGCTTTCAGTTGTGCCTTTAAGCTGCTAGTGTATGCTCTCTCCAGTTTCTATTTTGGAGGCACTCAGGGCTGTGAGTTATCCTCTTAGCACTGCTTTCATTGTGTCCCATAAGTTTGGGTAGGTTGTGTCTTCATTTTCATTAAATTCTAAAAAGTCTTTGATTTCTTTCTTTATTTCTTTCTTGACCAAGGTATCTTTGAGTAGATCATTGTTTAGCTTCCATGTGTTTGTGGCCTTTCTGCTGTTTTTGCTGCTATTTAAAACCACCCTTACTCCATAGTGATCTGATAGGAGGCATTGGATTAGTTTGATCTTTTTATACCTTGAGGTCTGTTTTGTGACCAATTATATGGTTGATTTTGGAGAAGGTACCATGAGGTGCTGAGAAGAAGGTATATTCTTTTTATTTAGGATGAAATATTGTATATATATATATGTATTAAATCCATTTGGTCCAAAACTTCAATTAGTTTCACTGTGTCTTTGTTTATTTTGTGTTTCCCTAATAGGTTCATTGAGGATAGTGGAGTGTTGAAATCACCCACAATTATTGTGTGAGGTGCAATGTGTGCTTTAAGTTTTAGTAAAGTTTCTTCTATGAATGAGGGTGCCCTTGCATTTGGAGCATAGATGTTTGGAATTGAGAGTTTTTCCTGGGTGATTTTTCCTTTGATGAGTATGAAGTGTCCTTCCACGTATTTTTTCATGACTTTGGGTTGAAAATCAATTTTATTATATATTAGAATGGCTACTCCAGCTTGTTTTCTAGGACCATTTGCTTGGAAAATTTTTTCCAGCCTTTTACTCTGAGGTAGTGTTTGTCGTTGACACTGAGGTGCGTTTCCTGTATGCAGCAAAATACTGGGTCCTGTTTACATATCCAGTTCATTAGTCTATGTCTTTTTATTGGGGAATTGAGTCCATTGATGTTAAGAGATATTAAGGAATAGCAATCGTTGTTTCCTGTTATTTTTGATATTGTTTTTTATGTTTGAATGGTTATCTTCTTTTGGGTTTGTTGAAAGATGATTACTATCTTGCTTTTTCTAGGGTGTAGTTACCCTCCTCATACTGGTGTTTTCCAACTGTTATCCTTTGTAGGGCTGGATTTGTGGAAAGATATTTTGTAAATTTGGTTTTATCATGGAATGCCTTGACTAGTTCATCTACGGTGATTGAGAGTTTTGCTGGGTATAATAGTCTAGGCTGGCATTTGTGTTTTCTTAGAGTCTGTATGAGATCTGCCTAGGATCATCTAGCTTTCATGGTCTCTCTGGTGGGAAGTCTGGTGCAGTTCTGATAGGTCTTCCTTCATATGTTACTTGACCTTTTTCTCTTACTGCTTTTAATATGCTTTCTTTGTTTAGTACATTTGGTGTTTTGATTATTATGTGATGGGAAGTATTTCTGTTCTGGTCTAGTCTGTTTGGAGTTCTGTAGGTTTCTTGTATGTTCTTGGGCATCTCTTTCTTTAGGTTAGGGAAGATTTCTTCTACAATTTTGTTGAAGATATTTTCTGGCCCTTTCAGTTGTAAATCTTCACTCTCTTCTATATCTATAATCCTTAGGTTTGGTCTCCACATTGTATCCTGGATTTCCTGAATATTTTGGGTTACAAGCTTTTTGCATTTTTAATTTTCTTTGACTGTTGTGTCAATGCTTTCCATGGTATATTCAGCACCTGAGGTTCTTTACTCTATCTCTTGTATTCTGTTGTTGATGTTTGCAACTATGACTCCTGATTTCTTTCCAAGGTTTTCTATCTCCAACTTTGTCTCCCTTTGTGATTTCTTGTTTCTACTTCCATTTTTAGATCCTGGGTGGTTTTGTTCAGTTCCTTCATTTGTTTGTTTGTGTTTTCCTGTAGTTCTTTAAGGGATTTTTTTGTTTCCTCTTTCAAGACTTCTGCCTGTTGACCCATGTTCTCCTGTATTTCTTTAAGTGATTTTTGTGTTTCTTCTTTATGGGCTTCTATCTGTTGACCCATGTTATCCTGTATTTCTTTAAACATATTTTGTGTTTCCTTTTTAAGTACTTCTACCTGTTGACTCATATTCTCCTGTACTTCTTTAAGGGAGTTATTTATGTCCTTCTTGAAATCCTTGATCAACATCATGGGATGTGATTTTAAGTCCAGGTCTTGCTTTTCTGGTGTGTTGATGTATCCAGGACTTGGTGCTGTTGGAGAACTTGGTTCAGATTTTGCTATGTTGACTTGGTCTCTGTTGGTAATGTTCTTGTGTTTACCTTTTGTCATCTGGTTATCTCTGGTCTTAGCTGGTATTGCTGCCTCTTACTGTGGCTTATCTGTCATGCAAGCCTCTGTATCTGTTTTCCTGGGAGACCTATTCTCTCTGTGTACATTGGTATGTAGGTACTCCTGCGAGACCCGCTCTCTTGTGGTTGTATTTGGGTATGTAGCTCTGTGGACCTGATCAACTCTGGGTGCAGGTGGTAATTGGAAGAATCTTGTCCCAAGCTGTTCCTATGCTTCCGTGTTCTCAGGGTTTCCGGGTGTTTCCTCTAAGCAGCAGGGATGGTCAGTCTTACCTGTGCTGCCTGGCCTCTCAGCACTCCTGAGTGGTCAGCTACTTCTGTGTGCCATTTGGATACGGTACATGGTGGCAGATGGTGGTCCCAAGCTGGAGAAGGAAACTGGCATGTTTTCGCCTGAGGGTTCTGGGTGTGATCCTCTGGAGAGGGTGGTCCTATCTGTGCAGGCAGGCCCCTCCGCACTCCTGGGTGGTTAAGCTCTCTCTTTGCGCCACCTGGGTATGGCACACTGTGCCAGAGGATGGAACCAAGCTGGAGACTGAAACCAGAGTTTCCAGGTGTGAACCTCTGAGCAGCAGGTGTGCTTTTACCTGTGCAGGCCAGTTTCTCTGCCTCAATTTGTTTTGACTATTCCTGGATTTATTATTTTTTCTCATTTGGAATAAAAGTCCTTACCCTGAGCCATTGTATCTTAAAAACATAAGTTTTTTTTTTTCTGGAGATCATAGTGAAGAGATTTTTGGCTTTTAATATGTTGGCATTAAGAAAATAAGTCAAATTTTAGAGTTTATTCAGATTTGTATTTTGAGATAAACATGGGTCTTCCAGAAAAGTATTAGAAGTCAGTAATGTAAAAATGATATGCTTGGATTTCAAACAAGCAAGTGGTTGGTAGAGGTACTGGTTAAAATGACAGAATTAAGGATCATCTGACAGAAGGTCATATGAACATTTCTGTAGGTAGTTCTCTTGATTACCTTAATTAATGTGGAGTGTTGTATCTTTTTTTTTAAGATTTATTTATTTATTATATGTAAGTACACTGTAGCTGTCTTCAGACACACCAGAAGAGGGCGTCAGATCTCATTACAGATGGTTGTGAGCCACCATGTGGTTGCTGGGATTTGAACTCAGGACCTTTGGAAGAGCAGCCAGTGCTCTTAACCACTGAGCCATCTCTCCAGCCCCGGGGGTGTTGTATCTTAATTATGGGTTAGACAATTCCCTAGGAAGGAGATCTTGGCTTGTATAGGAGACAGTAAGCTGAGCTCTACATGCCTGTATTTAGCTGCTTGAAGCTGCTGCTGCCATGATTTCTCAACCGTGATGCCCAGTGGCTTGAATGGTCAGCATTAAGTACTTTCTTCCTTAAGTTACTCTGTCCATATTTTATCTAAGCAACAAGAAAATGAACTAAAACATCCTGTATTTGAAAGACATCCTTTTTTTGTTGCTTTTCTCCCTCTTCTTTTGTCCTTAGACAGTTTAGTGACAGTGTGTCTCAATTGTTTATTTTTTGTGTTGCATTTGGTTGCCATCCATTCATATTTTTGAATGTTTATAAGAATATCTCTTATCTGTTCTGGAAAAGCTTTAGCATTATTTCTTCAATATTTCTGTCTGATACACAGCCTCCCTCCCTTCCTTCCTCTCCTCTCCCTCCCTCCTTCCCCGTCTCCCTCCCTCCTTCCCTCTTCCCTCCCTCCCTCCCTCTCTCTCTCCCTCCCTCCCTCTCTCCCTCCCTCCCTCTCTCCCTCCCTCCCTCCATCTATCCCTCCCCCACTCTCTCTTAGTCCCGCAGAATATTGTTCTGCTTTAAAGTATCTGATGAATCCTGGGCTCTGTTTACATATCTTCAGTGTTTTCCTATTCTTTGTGCAGAGTAAGTTTCATTGTTGTATGTCTAATTTGCTAATTTGTTTTTCTGACTACTTGGATCTCTCATTCTATTTCATCCTAAAATTTTGACCCTTGAGCTTTTCAGCTTCAGAATTTTAAAATGCTGTAGATATCATTCTCTTGATTTTCTATGCACCCTTCTAGAGTTCTTCGAACTTTTGGGAAGTATGCATGTGTATGTGATTGCATGTTCACATGTAGGGAGATATACATGTGTGCAGGTACACATGGAAGCAAAAGGACAACTTTGGGTGTATTTCCTAAGGATTCATCTACCATTTTTCTAATGTTTGATTTGTTTATTTTATTTTATATTTAAAAAAATATTTTGTTTTTGAAACAGAGTTTCTCATGCACTTGGACTGGCCAGTGATTCCAAGGGTCTCATCGGTGTCTTGTCACTTTAGTGCTGGAATTAGAAGGCTTTTTTTTTTCTTTGTCTCTTTTTTCCTTATTCTGTCTTGCTTGTGTTTTTTTTATTGGATATTTTATTTGTTTACGTTTCAAATGTTATCCTCTTTCCTGATTTCTCCTCCGGAAACCCTCTATCCCCCACTTTCCTTCTATGAGAGTGCTCACCCAGCCAACCTCCCACTCCCCCCTCACTGCCCTGGCATTCCCCTACCCTGGGCAATGAGCTTTTATGGATCAAGGGCTTCTCCTCTCACTGATGCCAACAAGGCCATCCTCTGCTACATAAGCAACTGGAGCAATGGGTTCTCCATGTGTACTCTTTGGTTGTTGTTTTAGTCCCTATTAGCTCTGGGGGGTCTGGTTAGTTGATAATGTTGTTCTTCCTATGGGGATTGCAAACCCCTTTAGCCTTTCACTAACTCCTCCATTGTGGTCCCCATGCTCAGTCCAATGATTGTCTGCGAGCATCTCCCTCTGTATTTGTAAGGCTCCTGTCAGTTTTGCTTGTTTTTATTTCTTTTTCTCCTTCTCTTCCTCCTCCTCATTTTAAGTGACTGTTTTTATTCTAATGTAAGACTAGTGAATGAATAGTTGTGGATTTGGGTGGGTGGGGAAATGGGGAGGATGGGAGGTGCTGGGAGAGTGGAAACTATAATATAAATATATTGTATAAAAATACATTTTAATAAACACGTGTTTCCTCTATGACTGAAAAAAATTAAAAAAAAAGAAGACTTTTCCACAACTTCTGATTTCATTTGTTTTTTTAAATGTAATTGAACTCAGGTATCCATGTTTGCAAGTGAGTTTTATAGATTGAGCTACGTTTCCAGATTTGGTTCTTTGAACATTTAAAAATTATTACTATTTATAAATGCCTCTACCCTCCACCTCTTCCAGTTACAGATTTCTATGCATTCTCCTTGTTTTCTGGCCTTCTCTCTGTCTCTCAACACATCTGATCCTGAACCACTCCAATTCCCATCATTTTGTCTCCCACCCAGGTCCTTCTCTCCATCTGCCTCCTATGACTATTTTCTTTTTTTTATCTTTCAGAATTAAAGCTAATTTATTTTTTTTAATTTTATTTTCTAAGTTTTTTTATTTACATTCCTCACAGTCTAAGTGTAGTGTCTGTTTTTTTATTATTTTTTTATTTTTTATATTTTTATTTACATCAAAATCATTTGTCCTTTCCCGTTTCCTCCCTCCCCAAAAGTCCCATAAGCCCCCTTCCCTCCCTCTTTTCCTCATTCAACCCCCTCTAGCTTCTCTGTTTTGGCATTCCCCTACATCCAGTCTTTCCAGGACCAGGGGTCTCTCCTTCCATCTTCTTGGAAATCTATTGATATGCGTATTGTATCTAGGGCATTCCGAGATTCTGGGTTAATATCCCCTTATCAGTGACTGCATACTATGTGTGTTCTTTTGTGATTGGGTTACCTCGCTGCTGGTGTGATTGCAAGCTGGTACAACCACTCTGGAAAGCAGTCTGGCAGTTCCTCAGAAAACTGGGCATGACACTCCCGGAGGATCCTGCTATACCACTCCTGGGCATATACCCAGAGGCTTCCCCTGCATGCAATAAGGACACATGCTCCACTATGTTCATAGCAGCCTTATTTAAAATAGCCAGAAGCTGGAAAGAACCCAGATGTCCCTCAACGGAGGAATGGATTCAGAAGATGTGGTATATTTACACAATGGAATACTACTCTGCAATTAAAAACAATGAATTCATGAAACTCCTATGACTATTTTATTTCCCCTTCTAAGTGATATTCAAGCATCCTTGCTTGAGCCTTCTTTCTTGTTTAGCTTCTTAGGGTCTGTGGAGTGTAGCATGGTTATCCTGTCTTTATGGCTAATATCACTTATGTGTACATAACATGCACATAATTTTTGGTCTGAGGTACCTTATTCAGGATGATATTTTCTAATTTCATCCACTGGCTTGCAAAATTCATGATGTCCTTGTTTTAATGACTGAGTAGTATTTCATTGTGTAAATGAACTACATTTTCTGTCCCCACTTTTCAGTTGAGGATCATCTTAGCTATTTCTAGATTCTGGCTATTATGAATAAAACTGCTATGAACATAATGGAGCATATGTCCTTGTGGAATGGTAGAACATCTTTTGAGTATATGCCAAGGAGTAGTAGAGCTAGGTCTTAAGGTAGAACAATTCCCAATTTTCTGATAAATTGACAGATTGATTTCCAGAATGGGATCTGGGATGGATGAGGCTCCCAAGAGTCTATGGGGGTGACCTTAGCTGAGACTCATAACAGCGTGGTTATAGAACCTGAAGTGGTCACCTCCAGTAGCGAGGCAGGGTTCCCCTTTGGAGGGATAAGACCACAAATGCACATACAAGACTATCAACCCAAAATTTGTCCTGTCTACGAGCTATGCAGGGAAAAAGATAAGAAGAGACTGAGGAAATGGTCAACCAATAACCGGCCCAACTTAAGAGTTATCCCATGAGTAAGCACCAACCCTGTCACTGTTAATGATATTTTGTTATGTTTGTAGAAAGGAGCCTAATATACCTGTCCTTTGAGAGGGTCCATCCAGCAGCTGACTGAGATGCAGAGACCCACAGCCAAACATTGGGAAGTCTTGCAGAATAGTTGGGGAAAGGATTGAGAGCTGGAGGGGATACAAACTCCATGCAAAGACCAACAAAGTAAACTAACCCTTGGGGACTCTCAGATACTGAAGTACCAGTCAAGGAGCATATATGGTCTGGAACTAGGACCTCGGCACATATGTAGGCACATGCATAGCTCAGTTTTCATGCAGGTTACCTAACAACTGGAGCAGATCCTAAGGTTGTTGCCTGTCTGCAAATTCAGTTGCCTAATCTGGCCTCATTGGGAGAGAATGTGCTTATTCCTGCAGAGACTTGATGTGCCAGGGTTTGGCAATACACAAGGGTTTCTCCACTCTCTCAGATGAGATGGAGGGAGGGACTGTGTGAGGGGTCAGTGACTGGGGGGGGGCAGTGATCATGATGTAAAGTGAATAAAAAAAAAACAATGATTTACAGTGAGAATCCATGGAAAAAATTGTTACTTTATTTCATTTCATCCTATCATGACAAGAAGACACTATCTCCAGAAGACATCCTGGCTCTGGATCTTACACTTTCTGGCCCTCTCTTTCAAGATGTTTTATGAATCTTTGGAGTTATGTTATAGTTGCCTAAAGAAGATCAAACCAGAACTGAGCACCCTGCAATCCTTATTCTTTGTATTTTGTCCTAGTGAATTTCTGTAGTAGCACCCATCTACTGAAAAAGGAAGCTTCTTTGGTGAGGGTTGAGAGATACACATATCTATGGGTATAAGATCAAGTGTCTAAAATACCCTTAGAAGCTATGTGGGTTTAGAATAAAGTATCTTGTAATAAACTTAAAGATGTGAAAGACTTCTACAATGAATATTGTACATCTCTGAAGAAAGAGATTGAGGTTAATGCTGGAAATGGAAAAACTTTCTTTGCTTATGTATTTAAAGAGTTAATAATGGGGAAATGACCAGAAGTATATAGAACTGATGCAACGCCAATCAAAATACCCCAGAAAATTTCAGAAAATATTCATACAAAAACATCCTGAAGTTCATGAAGAGGTACAAAAGACCTTAAATAGCCCAAACAATGATGGATTACATTTTAAAAAGGCCTCAGTGGTAATGTGCCATTAGTGAATGAACTAAGAAGGCTGCAACATACAGATCCATTTTTCCAAACACATTGTAGGAGGGAGACATATGGAGCCTTTGGAGATTGCTTATTTTATAGGTGTATAAGTATGTGAATGTGCTTATATTGCTCAATTTAAAGAGGTTTATTTAGGCCCCTATGATGATATAGGCATGCTCTCACTACCTAATGATATATGAATTAGCGAAATAGAGTAGTCTCTTATACTCATGAGTGCACAATAAGTGATGTTTCATCATTCTCCTTAACTCTTGCTGTCTCCTGACCTACATAGCATCATGGCAATTTAAAAATGACCATACCAAATCAAGTAATACAGCTAATGGCAAAGGAGTGTGTATGGGTGTATGTGTGTGTGTGTGGGGGGGCTATAGTTAAAATTCAGTGTTTAATTTTCATCTCTAACATTACACAAATGTAATTAAGTTATTGTTATATATAACCCCCAAAGATTTCTTATTATAATTAGAGTAAATTCCAAAATGTATGAGAACAATTACATGCTCTGGTGTCGGGCAGATACTCCAAGCTCACAGCCTCCTCTATTCTTTATCTCTCACTTCCTTTCACCTTAACGTGGTTCATCCTTTAGCATCCTTGCAACATTTGTCATATCATCAGTATGGTTAATTTACACAATTATCTTAAATAAGAAAATGTTCTTCCTCTGATCTTGAGGATTCTTGATATTTTATTTAATGTCTGGTAGAGTACATCTTCCTCCCTTGCTCAGCTTTATAACTTCTGTCCACTACGAATCCAATTTAAGACTCCCTAGGACATGTCGTTTTGCTTCTTCTGTCATTTTACAAATTCACTGTAGGGATGACAGAGTCAAAATTTTCTTACACCCCTTCTTTCTTATAAAAATATGTACATCTTGTAAACTGGCTTTTCTCCACACAATATTTTAAAAGATTTTGAAAATAATTTCCTCCTATTTCTTTGCTGAGGCTTCTGTGACTTGGCCTCTTCAAAGTAATGCAAAAGCACTAGCTGACATTGATTGGTAGACACTGGAGAGCAGAGAGCAGTTAAGAGACAAAGGTTTTTGATAGAGTGCATGGTGTGATCAGCTGATCAAAGAAAGGGCACAGAGAAGGTAGCCTTATTCGTTTTTAGCAGGCTGCACGTCCTGAGATTGTAGCAAACATTTCAAAACATATCTAAGAAAATAACAGCATAGATTTTTGTCTCTCAGGATGCATCTGTGGGAAATGTTCTGACAAAGTCCATCTGAAAATTAATAAGAAAGTCCAGGTTAATACAAGAAGCATTGCTTGAAAACTCCTGATAGTATTCACAAAGGTTCAAAGGAACCTTATGTAAAAAAAAAGAGTCCCACAAAAAGAGGAGCAACTTCGTTAGAATTTAAATCACTTATGATCTATGTGTTAGGCCCTTTTTGTTAAATTTTTATAATTTCCAAACATTGACTTTAATCAACAGTACAAAACGTGGCCATCTGACAGAGCAGAGGGGAAATAATTGAATAGACTCTCTTCTTTGAACATGAAAAGAACTTGTGGACTGAGGAAAACTATTTGCTCCCTATTCATTCCAAGTCATCAATCTATAGACCCAAGTAACCTTGTTTTGAAAAATCCTATTCAGACACGGAACATGGGCTCTTAATCTCAAAATCCTGTGTAGCAGTCTGCATTGAGCTGATAGGATTGCTCCTTTTGCTATAATAGTAAATTTCTAGAGTCTAGAAATATTTTTATACACCTCCAAGGGTCTAGTTTATACAAAGCATCCTATTAAAAGTGAAAGTTTTCAAAAATACTCAGGACAATGCCATTGTAAATAATAATATCCTAAAATCCTGCTTGAAAAATATGAAACAAAATTTCTTATTCTCTTTAATATGGTAAGCAATATATTAAACAACTGACATATAAATCAGCATATTATTGTGTAGATAAAACTTAGTTATCAACTATATTTATCATTGCCCTGGATATACATCTCTGGGTATATCTATAAGGGCATTTAAAGAGAGGAAGAGTTGGCGAATGAAACTGGACTTGAATGTGTGGGGATCATCCCATCTTCTGGACTCTTGGATTGAACAATAAGAGGAAAGAAAAAAAGGCAACCCAGCTAGGCACAAGTCATTTCTCCTCCAAGCTTCCTCCCCCCACTTCTGATTGTAGTTACTATATGACCAGTGTCCTCTTATTCCTGTTGCCATGTTATCCATGCAACAGTGGAGTGTATCATCTGAAACTGTGAGCTAGATTAAACTCTTCCTGTCTTATGCCAATTTGTATAGGTATTTTATTACAGCAATGATAAAGTAACTAATAATTGGATAAAAATAGACAAAGCTATTTAAAATTTAGCAGCAAATGTTTTGACAAAGAGACACAAAAATAACTAGGATCCTGGATGTTTCTCCAGGAAGAAAAGATTTGTGATTATTACAAGAAGACAAAAGAGCTGCTGAAAGGATAAAGGTAGAAAAGGCCAAACTACAAATTTCTCATTTTGAAATAGACCCACTGAAACTTTTTCAATTCAATGGAAATTTAAGAAACTTTCCTGTGATCTGAGCAAGAATTATAGGAATGAGAAAAATAGCATGTTGAGCTCTCTCACAGAAATGTCACTGTAAGGGCACAGAATTATATCTCATCTCTGAGGGTTTGTGAAAATACTTTTATGATTAACTACTTAACATGGTTATTTTATCATCCTTTCACCTGTTTTAGTTGGAACAAAACTGTGTGGGTAAAGTAGTTATGGGAAGTGTTAGGGATAGGAGTGATGGGATATGTTATCATGCTTGCTCTCCTCATGGGGTAGTGACAATAAACTTTCTGGGGGTTAATTTTTCTCCCGTGATCTTCCTGTATTCAAAATACAAATTTATATTACTTAACATTGTTTCCCTTTTCATCAATATCTGATCCTGTGGAAATTATAACATATTTTATAAGAAATGTGGGATGGGTATATGGGGATCTTGGACATTGAGTATAGGTATTTCAGGATAGAAAAGAGAAACACTCCTTAATTCTTGATCAATGCTGGCTCATGTAAAGTTAGACTTTCTAAAATGGCACAGCAAAATACATGTTCCTTTCATCCAAGTACCCATTAATTTAATCAACTCTTTTTTAAATTTTCTATATTTTTTTAAATTTACATTCCCAATGATTTCCCCTTTGCTGGTTCCTCCCTTCCTGAAAGTCCCATAAGCTTTCTTACCTCCCCCTGTTCCCCATTCAACCCCCTCCCGCTTCTCTGTCCTGGTATTCCCCTACATTCAGCCTTTCCAGGACCAGGGGTCTCTCCTTCCTTCTTCTTGGAAAGCAATTGATATGTGAATTGTGTCTTGGTATCCATATGAACATGCTCTGACATGACTAAAAATTTGAAGATATGATAGAATGACTAATGGTTTGTCCATAAGTTAAGGGCAGGCATGAGACTCGAATCATCAAAGGTATGACAAAAAGAGATCTATTTCCTGCTGGCACACAGAAGAGAAATAGTGAATAGTGAATAGTCAGAACATTTCAAGAATAAAAAGAACAATCTCTGTTTTGAAGATGGAATGCAAGAAGCTTGAGCAGTTGACATTACAGGTACTAAAATGCAGCAAGGAAATGAATCTTAGATCTGAATGAAGTATATTCTCCCACATATCTGGTGTAGAACTGAGAACAGATTATCTCTACATAGCTCTACATAAACAAATGCAGTCTACCAAACACCTTTTAACCTTGAAAGACACTAGACTCAGAGACTCTATTCAAGCTCACTTGTTTCTGACCTACAGAACTACAAAATTATAAATGGATACTGTTTTAAGATAATATTAATAGTAATGTGCTATGTATTTATAGAAATTAAATGACACACTTATGAATCAAATAATTATGTTTCCCCAATATAACCTATTGGGGAAAGGTGGAAGTAGGTGAGAGATGAAACTATATTTGCCCACATTTGAACTTATCCATAGTAAATATTTAAAAGAAATTTAGAATGAGTTCTTATGACAGTTTTTTTTTAACATGGGAAATTATGGGCTCCATCAAATTTTGAAGGTTCACATTTACCCTGAAACCTTAGAAGTATAAAGCAAGAGGGGAATTTGTGTGGGTCTGTGATGAACCTTTGCTTTGGTGTTCCTGGGAAAAATTCGAATGAACATGTTCTCCACTTTCAAGACCCTAGGAAATGTTAATGTATTTATGATTTGATTCATGAAATCAAAACAGCCTTGGTTACCTGCATTAGCATGTACAAAATCCAGTCAAAATTACAGCTTGGATGGGAGATGGGTTCTCAAGATTCCACTTCTTTAGATGAGTAGAAACTGGAATCTGATATCTAATCAGTATCAAGTGTGGCTAATGAATAAGGCTCCGTTTGCTGAGCAGATGTTCTCATACTTATGCTCATTTCTTCAGCACTAGTTGAACTCAGTGGTTTAATATTAATAAGAAAAGTAGACAGGAAGTTATGGAAGAGGGAATGGGGGAGTGGGCATAATTCAACTTATTGTTTATATGTATGGAAATTTCAAAAAATAAATGAAAATATAAATAAAAATTTAAAAAGCTTAATGAAAGCTCTTTGTATTTGAATGATGACGCAATTAACTAAAGAACATATTACAGCAGATGTGCTGTGGGATGCAGGTGAGAGGGAGGGGAGAAAATCTATATTTGAGATATTACTGTACTCCTAGAGAGAGAGACACAGTTTAAATAAGTAATACTTATTGGGCCAGAGATAGACTTCCTGTACATGTAGAAGGTCTGAAACTAACTTAGATCTTTTTGGAAAGCTTTCCCGAGGTGATGATGCATCAACACTCTGTACTCCTCTGGTCTGGAGAGTAGTTAAGTGCCTCTAGGAGAGTTCATTTGTCTTTTAAGAAATGGACATTTGTGTGAGTCTAGTTTTTTTGTTTGGCAATTCTTTTGCTGCATTAATAACTACTGGATATGTTCAATATGTGTTTATATTAGAACAAAATGTAAATGTGAAATTATTTAAAAAAGATGAATTCCCCTGAGCACTGAGGATTGATAGAAATCTCCAAAAAGTCCAAATAAACATCCCCACAGAAGCCTTGACATTGAGGAAGTCTCCCATGTTAGACTGTCTTTTTAACATTTTAATAATAGCTGAAGAATTAGAACCTTCGTAAGTATGTAGGAGAAGTGAAAATATGAGCAAATAAAACAAAACTCCCCATTTGTGTCCCTGTTGTAGGTGAGAAGAAAATAGACTTATGGTAGAGCAGCTTTGTGTGCAACTATTGAGAGTTCTATGACATTTCCTTGCCCACTAATTACTTCTCAGAGGAAACTGATGGTGTTAGAGATACTCTAAACTCTTGACCTCAGGGGCAGGAAACACAGCAGTACTTGCTCAAATATCTCCTGGAATCTATGACATGTAAAAGGCAAAGCATGATCTACAGACACACATGCTGGTAACCTGTGGTCCTCTAGCTAGGGAGGTCAGAGGGTCCTTGGTTGCCTTCTTCCACATTGAGTTTCCTCTGTTCTCTAATGGAGGTACTCTGAGTCAACTTTTTAAAGGAAATTATTTCAAGCTTATAATAACTGTGTGTTAGAGGAGAAATAGCTTTTAATTTAAAACTTCTGTCAGTACACAGTTTTTGTATATTGGTCAGATCTTCTGATTTTTAAGTATATAAACTCTACTGGGGTTCCTTGAAGGTAATAATTATATGTATTTCACTTACTGCTGTATCTCCAGGCTCCAATATGTGTTTTAAGGAAAGACAAAGGAGAGAAAGAGAGAGAGAGTGGATGAGAAGGAGAAGGAAGAGGGAAGAGTGGGAGGGAAGAGACAATAGAAAAGACAATAGGAAAAAATGGAGAAGGAGGGGAGGAAGAAACTGTCATGAGTGTCATAGAAATACTGGGCAGGTTCTAAGGAATTGCATTTTAGTTAAATAAAGTCTGAATCCTCCTACAAGAAATGTTTTCCAAACACCTTATATTATTTATTCTAGTCTTGCCACTGGTCATAATTATATTCTTCTTCACTGAAAATCTGCATGGTCCTCTTGGTCTGTATTGTACAAGTCTATTTTTCATGGTCAGGATTAATGGAGTATGTATCTTGATTAAATTTAATGTGAATTTAGATCAGACCATCACACTTACATGCACACACACACACTCACATACACAATGTGCCTTTCCTTGATTTCTCCCAATGTAGTTCTATGTATTAAAATTCAAATTATGGTGAAAATATCATATATTAGGACTAAATTAGATTTATTTACTCAGTTTCAGTTTTAGGCAATCAGAGTTAAGGAACTGGAGGTCTCTAAGATAGTCTTCATTTGTAGGGTTAGGTGTTTATACAATGGATGAAAAATGAAGAATAAAATGTACTGAGTGTTTAGCTTTAATGTGATATATGACAAAATTATGAATAAAATTATCCCAAATAGTTTTGTATCTGAAATAATGAATATCATACTAAGTTATTTACTTCTTGATTCATTAGATTATCCTAGGCATTGTACAAAAATTTTAGTTGTCATAAAAATAGAAATAAAAGCAATGTTCCTTCCCCTAGAAATAGTTTAATTGTAGTTTGAATTTAGGAATTGTCTAAGGAACTTCCAGATTGATTTCCAGAGTGGTTGTTCTAGTTTGCAATCCTACCAGCAACAGAGGAGTGATTGTCTTTCCCCACATTCTTGCCAACTTGTGCTGTTGCTTGAGGTTTTGATATTAGCCATTAAAATTGGAGTAAGGTGGAATCTCAGAGGTTTTTATTGTTTGTTTGTTTGTTTGCTTTTTTATTATTATTTTCTATATATTTTATTTACATTCCCAAAGATTTCCCCTTTTCCAGTTCCTCCCTCCTCGAAAGTCCCATAAGCCCTCTTCCCTCCCTCTGTTCCCCATTTCACCCCATCTCGCTTCTCTGTCCTGGTATTCCCCCACATCCAGTCTTTCTAGAACCAGGGGTCTCTCCTTCATTCTTCTTGGAAATCAATTGATATGTGAATTGTGTCTTTAGTATTTCCAAGTTTCTGGGTTAATATCCCCTTATCAGTGACTGCATACCATGTGTGTTCTTTTGTGATTGGGTTACCTCACTAAGGTTGATATTTTCCAGTTCTGACCATTTGCCTAAGAATTTCGTGAATTCGTTGTTTTTAATTGCAGAGTAGTATTCCATTGTGTAAATATACCACATCTTCTGAATCCATTCCTCTGTTGAGGGACATCTGGGTTCTTTCCAGCTTCTGGCTATTATCAATAAGGCTGCTATGAACATAGTGGAGCATGTGTCCTTACTGCATGCCAGGGAAGCCTCTGGGTATATTCCCAGGAGTGGTATAACAGGATCCTCCGGGAGTGTCATGCCCAGTTTTCTGAGGAACCGCCAGACTGCTTTCCAGAGTGGTTGTACCAGCTTGCAATCCCACCAGCAGTGGAGGAATGTTCCTCTTTCTCTACATCCTTGCCAATACCTGCTGTCTCCTGTGTTTTTGATCTTAGCCATTCTGACTGGTGTGAGGTAGAATCTCAGGACTGTTTTGATTTGCATTTCCCTAATGACTAAGGATGTTGAACATTTCTTTAGGTGCTTCTCAGACATTTGATATTCTTCAGGTGAGAACTCTTTGTTTAGCTCTGTACCCCATTTTTTCATAGGGTTATTTGGCTCTCTGGAGTCTAACTTCTTGAGTTCTTTGTATATATTGGATATTATTAATCAAGTAGAAACAAATAAAATCATACAAAGAATCAACAAAACTAGGAGTTGGTTCTTTGAGAAAATCAACAAGATAGATAAACCCTTAGCCAGACTAGCCAGAGGGCACAGAGACAGTATCCAAATTAACAAAATCAGAAACGAAATTCTGAGGAAATTCAATAAAATCATCAGATCCTACTACAACAGCTTGTACTTAACACAACTAAAAAATCTGGAGGAAATGGACAATTTCCTAGACAGATACCAAATACCAAAATTAAATCAGAATCAAATAGACCATCTAAACCGTCCTATAACCCCTGAAGAAATAGAAGTGGTCATTGGAAGTTTTCCAATCAAAAAAAGCACAGGTCCAGATGGTTTTAGTGCAGAATTCTATCAGACCTTCAAAGAAGACCAAACACCAATACTCTTCAAACTATTACACAAAATAAAAACAGAAGTAACACTACCCAACTTGTTCTATGAAGCCACAATTACGCTGATACCAAAATCACACAAAGATCCGACAAAGAAAGAGAATCTCAGACCAATTTCTCTTATGAATATAGATGCAAAAATACTCAGAGGTATTTTGATTTTCATGGATTACTAAGGACTTTGAGTATTTCTTTAGTTGCTTCTCAGCCATTCAAGATTCTTCTGTTGTGAATTCTTGGTTTAGTTCTATAACCCCCCCTTTTTTTAATTGTGTTGGTTTTTTTGTTTTTTGTTTTTTGGTGGTTACCTTCTTGAGTTCTTTATATGTTTGGCATATTAGCCCTCTGTCAGATGTGGGTTTAGTGAAGATATTTTTCTCAATCTTGGGTTGCTGATTTGTCTTATTTACTATGTCTTTTGCCTTACAGAAGTTTTCCAGTTTCATGAGGTCCCATTTATCAATCTGTAAACTTAGAGTGTGAGCCATTGGAGTTCTGCTTAGGAATTTTACTCCTGAGCCAATGAGTTCAGAGCTCTTTCCCACTTTGTCTTCTATTAGATTAAGTGCATCTAGTTTTATGTTGAGGTCCTTGATCTACTTGGACTTCAGCTTTGCACAAGGTGAGAAATATGGGTCTATTTTCATTTTTCTACATACAGATAGCCAGCTAGATCAGTGCCATTTATTGAAGATGCTTTTATCCCCATTTTATATTTTTGGCCTCTTTGTCAAAGATCAAGTGTTCATAAGTGTGCGGCTTAATTTCTGGGTCTTCTATTCTATTCCATTGATCAACAAGTCTGTCTCTATATCAATACCATGCAGCTTTTATTACAATTGCTCTGTAGTAGAGCTTGAGGTCAGGGATGTTGTTTCCCCCAGCCTTTCTTTTATTGTTAAGAATGGGACTGAACCACCAACCAAAGAGTACACATGAGGGGCTCATGGCTCCAGATGAATTTGCAGCAGAGGATGACCTTGTTGGACATCAAAGGGAGGAAAGGCCCTTGGTCCTGAGAAGGCTAGATGTCCCAGTATAGGGGAATGCCAGGACAGGTAAGTGGGAGTGGGTAGATTTATGAGCAGGGGGAGGGGATGGATTAAGGCATTTTTGGTGGGGGGAAACTAGGAAAGGGGACAGCATTTGATATGTAAATAAAGAATATTTCTAATTAAAAAAAGAATTGTTTTTGCTATTCTGTTTTTGTTTTGTTTTGCTTTACCTTTCCATATGAAATTGAGAATTGCTATTTCCATTCTTTGAAGAATTGTGTTGGGATTTTGATGGGGATTGCATTGAATCTGTAGATTGTCTTTGGTATGATGGTCATTTTTACTATGTTGATTTTGCCAATTCATGAGCATGGGAGATCTCTCCATTTTCTGAGATCTTCTTCAATTTCTTTCTTGAAAGACTTGAAGTTATTGTCATACAGATCTTTTACTTGTTTGGTTAGAGTTATGCCAAGGTGTTTTATATTATTTGTGGCTATTGTGAGGGTAGTTGTTTCCATAATTTCTTTCTCTGCCTATTTATCACTTGTATAAAGGAAGTCTACTGACTTATTTGAGTTAATTTTATGTCTGTTCACTTTGTTGAAGTTGTTTATCAGCTAGAGAAGTTCTCTGGTAGAATTTTTGGGATTGCTTATGTACACTATCATATCATTTCCAAATAGTGATACCTTTATTTCTTCTTTGACAATCTGTATTCCCTTGATCTCTTTTTGTTGTTTTATTGTTCTAGCTGGGAGGTTCCTCAGAAAATTAGAAATAGATCTATCTGAAGAATCAGCAATTTCACTCTTGGAAATATACCCAAAAGATGTCCCACCATGCCACAGGGGCACGTGCTTCACTATGTTCATAGTAGCCTTGTTTGTGATAACAAGAATCAGGAAACAACACAGATGTCCCAAGACAGAATGGATACAGAAAATGTAGGTCATTTACACAATGGAATACTATTCAGTCATTAAGAACAAGGACATCCTGAGTTTTGCAGGCAAATAGATGGGAGTAGAAAATATCATCCTGAGTGAGGTAACTGAGACCCAAAAGGACAGTCATGATATGTACTCACTCATAAGTTGATATTAGCTTTAAAAAAGTACAGAATACCCAAGATATAGTCTACAGACCTCAAAAAGATCAACAAGCAGAAGGGACCAAATGAGGATGCCTCAGTTCCACTTGGGAGGGAGAAGAAAGCAATCATAAGACTGGATGGAGAGAGGGACCTGGGAGGGAAAATGGTCTGGGGTAGGGGAAGAGAGGAACATGATCTGGTATTGGGTAGGGGAAAAGGACTGAAGTCCTGGGGCCCAGCAGAAAGAATGGAAACAGGCAACCTCGGGAAGTAGGAGGTTGGGGGAGGTCCTCCAGAATGTACCAGAGACCTAGGAGGTGAGAGACTCTTAGAACTCAAAGGGAGGGACCTTAGATGAAATGCCCTACAGTTGGGAGAGGGAACTTGTAGAGCCTAACTCCAGCAGAAGACAGGGCATCAAGTGAAGGATGGAGTTGCCATCCCACAGTGACTACTCTGACCCATAATTGTTCCTGACTGAAAGAACTGCATGAAAGGAAATGGAGACAAACTTGAGGAAAAGAAGGTCCAGTGAAAAAAATACAGCACATAGAACTCAAAAAGGTCAACAAGTTGAAGGGGCAAAGTGAAGTTGCCTCAGTCCCACTTGGTAGGTAGAAGAAAGCAATCATAAGTGGGAAGGAGGGACATGAGAGGGAAAGTGGACAGGGATATTGGAGGGGAGGGAGTAACTTAATCTGATATTGTGTGAGGGAAAAGGACTGAAGCTCTGAGGGCAAGCAGAGAGAGTGGAAACAGAAATTTTGGGAGTTAGGAGGTTGAAGGGACCCTCCAGAATACACCAAAGACCTGGGAGGTGAAAGATTCTGAAGGCCTCAAAGAGAGGGACCTTAGATGAAATGCCTGACAGTAGGGAGAGGGAACTTATAGAGCTCACATCCAGCAGGAAGACAGGACATCATGTGAGGGAGGAGGTTGCCATCACACAGTCACAACTCTGACCCATAATTGTTCCTGCCTGAAAGAACTGCAGGGACAGAAATGGAAAGGAACCTGAGGAAGAAAAGGTCCAGAGACAGGCTCAAAGTGGGATCCAGCTCAAGGGGAGGCTCCAAGGCCTGACACTATTACTGAGGCTATGGAGCACTCACAAAAAGGGACCTATCATGACTGCCCTCCAAAAGACCCAAAAAGCAGGTGAGTCAGATATAGATATTTGTACCCAACCAATGGACAGAAGCTGCTGACCCCTGTGGTTGAATTAGGGAAAAGCTGGAAGAAGCTGAGGAGGAGGAGGATGACCCTGTAGGAGGACCAGAAGTCTCAATTTACCTTGATCCCCGAGATTTCTCAGATACTGGACTACCAACCAGGCAGCATTCACCAGCTTATATGAGGGACCCAACACGTATACAGCAGAGGACTGCTGGGTCTGGGTTCAGTTAGAGAAGATGTACCTAACCCTAAAGAGACTGGAGGTTCCAGGGAGCTTAGAAGTCCGGTGGGGTGTGAAGGGGGGGGGACATTGTTGTGGAGTCATGGGACAGGGAGGAGGTATGGGATGTGGAACAGTCAGAGGATGGACCTGGAGTGGAATAAAATCTAGATTGTAATATAGATATATATTATATATAATATATATTTATATATATATTAAATACTAATAAAAAAGTAATTAGAAAATAAGAATTTAGGAATTCTCAGAAGTTCTTATCATTATTCTTCATTATTCATTGTAAATATATTTGATGATTTATAGGTCAAAAGAAAATGTATAATGTTTTGTTTTACTTTGTAGATCTAGTTCCAGTCCCATATGACTTTTTTCATTGATGGCTCTAAAATATTATTAGCTAGTATAAACACATAAATTAAAATAAAGGTAATACATTGATTTCAACTTATAAACAACAATAATTAAATGGTTGTTTGTGCTTAGTAAGTATCTCTCAACTTTCAAATTTGGCATCCCATTTCCTTCAGTATGCTGATCTTCACTAAGTACTTGTTTTCTTTTCTTTTCCCTTTAAATTATAGTGTGTCTGTGTGGGCTATGTTCTTTGAATATGTTCAGGCCAGATGTTCAAGTCTTAAGAGTCTTTCTAGATTATATTTTTCCAGACTTATTTTATTTTATTTGTATTAATGCTTTGTCTGTGTGTATTTATGTGTATCATGTGTATATTTGGTATCCAGGGAGATCAGTATAGAATGTCAGGCCTTTGGAAACTGGATTTGTATATAGTTGTGAGTTTCTATGTGGTTTCTGGGAACTAAATTCTGGTCTCCTGCAAGAGCAACCAGTGTTTATAACTACTGAGCCATCTCTACAGCCCTATCTTAATTTTTGAAATAGCATTTCTCACTGAGACTGGAGCTCACTTCTTTGGCTTGGAAGACTTCCCAGAAAACCATTGGAATACTCCTGTCATTGCCTTTGTAAGATCCAGCACTTACTGAGCCAAGTTTGCCTGATATGGCTAATGAAAAATGAATCTTTATTAGGCCAGGATAGAGGGGTGTCATCAAGACTGAGGCTGAAATCAGTTTATCCACGCAACAGACTTTTTATATCCTTATTAGAAGTGGAATATAATGGTGGTTGCTAGAATCAAAACAGTGTTAGTTTACAGGATACAATGATATTTTCAAGCTCTACAGGGTACTCAAGAGAAACGTCTAAGACCAGTTGTACTATCAAGCTACCATATGCTTCACTGACTTCTAGGAAAAAGAAAATCACAAAGAAACCTGAATGGTTCACTGCCTGAGAGAATGCTTCAATATCTCAGAAACTGAAAGCTCAGGAACCATGGACTCTATCCTAAAAATCCTACATATGCCTCTAAAGGCAGCTAGACCAGGTTCACTCTTCACCCTCTGATCCAGCATTGGGGTTAGAACACCTGGGACTATGCCTGGCTTTTTCGTGGGTTCTTGGGTTCTGATTCTGACCTCAGTTCCTTACGCAGTACAGCAAGCAATTTACTCACTGAGCAATTTCTCAGCTTCAGGCTTATGTTTTTAATTCAAAGCAAGACTGAAATCATGCATCACAGAATGGAAAGAATGAGACCTGAGGCTGAACCTCTGATCCAACATGAGTTGGAAATTACCCTGATTGTAGAAACTATTGAATAACACTGTTATTTCTCTTGGGAAATAAAAAATGACTCAGGATACCTCTCTTAATTCTCTGTAGACACATAACACACTGTGAAGTATTGAGCTAAGAAAATGGATGAAATCCATGTGAGAAAACAAAATAAAGTAGAAAAGGAAATGGATCTAATTTGATCTTAAGTCTCCATGACCCCAAACAGGAATTTTGTTGTGTTTCACAATTTGTGAATAAAAGAAGGTTCCATGGTAACTGGACAATGACAGATTATTAAAATGTTAGGATGATTCTATGCATATTGGAATTTAAGCTATGCTTAGCAGATCGTTCCATTTATTTAAATGCCTGTTAAACTCTGCAGTGATCACAGCTTTCTAAAATTTAACTAAAGCTAACTCAGCTAGCATGTATCAGCTCACAGTCAGTGTGTGTTCCTCTTATTGAAGTATTTTAAAAGTGATAATTTATGCAAATTAAAGAAAGTCATGTTTGTGCTTACAATAAAATCTGCTTAGTTAATTAAACACATTGCCCTTTAAAGAAATAGCTTCCTGGATTTTTCTTTCTTTCTTTCTTTTTTTTTTTTTTTTTTTTTTTTGGTTGATTGTGATTCAGTGGTTATTTTCTTTAGAGATATCCTCACATTGCTTTTACTAATATTTATTCGATTTCTTACTATTTTATGCATGCTATTCATTTTAATGATACTTATCTCTTCCAAATAAACAAAAATAAAACAATCACAATGCCTGTGGTGAAGGATCATTGTGTATAATTGTTTTAGTGCCATAACAATAAGAAATCTCTCAAGGTCCTGAAGAATATTGTGCTACTGACAGGCTTCCATGCAACTTGTTTATAATCAAAATAGTGTTATTAAAATATGTTCAAGAATTCAGTAAAATTTTAAAATGTTTTCTGTTTATTCAATAAAAAATTAGTATCTTATGTATTACATAACAGAGACCAACATTTTCTGAACAAATTTTCCTAACATAATATATCTTACATTTTCTGAGGGAGAAAGACTTTGCTTCTGGGAGATTGCACATACCAAGTGTATATAGAAACACTAGTTTTAGGTGAGGTTATGGGGGGTTATCAATAACAAAATGAAATTTAAAAGGACACTCCATTGGGAGAGAAATAAGGAGAGGCAATAGGGAAGTTGGAGGGACATAGCAGTGGATAAATATGAGCAATATACATCATATGAATTCTGGATTCTTTCTGAGAATAAAAATAGAATTTGAATAGTTAATCTAAATGAAAATAAATACAATTTCATTACAAATAAGTTTTTCATAGTATCTAGGTGTGAATTCCCAGTGTAACACATATAGAAGATTTTAGAGAGGGAAATGGATAATCATAGAGCCTTCAGGTTTTCATTTATTTTAAATGCAGGGAATTATAAACTCAATGTTTATGAGTAAAGAAAAAAATTCACTGTAGCAATATTTTACAACTTAGTGTTAAAGCTGAAAGTAGATTAATTGTAGAATTTATAATGCCTCTGTCTTTCAGAGGCACAAGCATCAGTGGTTTGAAGCATAAACATTTTGTATGTCATTTAAATGATGTTTATTTTACGATCGCAAATAAAGTCACATAATTTTTCATATTCTAGAAAAGGTTTCTTTAAGTAGCCATTAGTAAGTAAATATATTTAAAATTATCATGTGTATTCATGCACTTTGTGTACTTGTGTACATGCATGCTTATGCTTGTGTGTGTTTGTGTGTTGTGTGTGTTACCTCTTGTCTCTAATGGGCGGTATGTGGAAGTTATAGAACAATTTGTGTCAGACATTTTTCTGTTTGGTGAGATGCCTATTTATCTGCTAACATAGCTCACTGGCACGCATGATTGCATTTAAATACATTGAAATATCAACATGCAAAATAGTGCCTGGGGTGCTAGCCTTCCAGGAGTAGAGACAGGCCTGTGAGTGCAGGAAGGACCACTAATGCTGCACAGAATCAACCTGCTCAGAACCCTCAGGACACAGCAGCCAAGGGGCAGCCTGGGAAAGGAGCCTTCCAGTTTCTGTCTGCAGCTGGAGCCAGTCCTCTGCCACAGGGCTCCATACCCAGGTAGCACAGGGAAATAGCTAGCCTCCCAGAGGTACAGACAGACCTGTGAGTGCAGGGAGGACAACCCCTGCTGCTCAGAGGAACCTCCCCTGAACGCTCAGGACACAGGAACCTACGGGCGGGCAGCCTGGTACAGGAGACTTTCAATTTCCATCTGCATCCACAGCTGATCCTGGGCCACAGAGCTACATACACAAATACCACCAGTAGAGAGCTAGTCTCCCAGGAGTGTCAACACACCTGCAATAACAGATAAGACCACCGCTTATCTTCAAATTCCTGTCCCAAGAGGAACATGCTCAGAGCCATCAGGACACAGGAACTAAGAATCAGCTTGGGACAGGGTACTTCTGGTTTTTCTCTGCACCCCAGAGCTGACCCTGATCCACAGCTCTCCATACATAAATTCCTCCCAGATAGATCTGGTCTCCCAGGAGTACTGACACACAGGCTTGCAGGAGGGTAAAACCACATTCAGAGACAGCATGACCAGTTAACACCATACATAACCAAATGACAAAAAGAAAGCTCAAGAACATAAGCAACAGAAACCAAGGCTAGTTGCCATATTCAGAACCCAGTTCTCTCACCACAAGAAGCCCTGGTTACCTCAACACACCAGAAGAGCAAGACTTATTTAAAATCACATTTGATGATGATGATAGAGGACATTAAGAAAGACATAAATAATTCTCTTAAAGTAATTCAAGAGAACACAAGGTAAACAGGTAGAAGACATTAAAGAGGAAACACAAAAACTCTCTTAAAGAATTATAGGAAAACACAACCAAACAGATGAAGGAACTGAACAAAACCATACAAGATATAAAAATTGAAATAGTAATGATAAAGAAATCACAAAGGGAGGCAACTCTGGAGATAAATCTCTAGGAAAACGATCAGGAGTCATAGATGCAAATATCAACAACAGAATATAAGAGATAGAAGAGAAAATCTCAGGTGCAGAAGATACCATAGAAAACATTGACACAACAGTCAAACAAAATGCAAAATGCAAAAAACTCCTATCCCAAAACATCCAGGAAATCCAGGACACATTGCGAAGACAAAACCTAAGGATTATAGATAGGTATAAAAGAGAGTGAAGATTTACAACTTAAAGGACCAGTAAATATCTTCAACAAAATAATAGAAGAAAACTTTCCTAAGCTAAAGAAAGAGATGCCTAAGAACATACAAGAAGCCTACAGAACTCCGACTAGATTAGACCAGAAAAGAAATTCTTTTGATCACAAAATAATGAAAACATCAATTATGTTATACAAAGAAAGAATATTAATAAGAATTTAGTTCCCAGGGACTAAACCAACAAAAGAGTATGCATGGGGGGACCCATGGCTCCAGCTGCATGTGCAGCAGAGGATGGCCCTGTTGGATATCATAGGGAGGAGAGGCCCTTGGTCTTGAGTAGGCTCAGTGCCCCAGTGTAGGGGAATGCCAGGACAAGGAAGTGGGAGTGGTTGGGTTGTTGAGCAGGGGGAGGGAATGGAATAGGGAGTTTTCAGAGGGTAAAGGGGATAACATTTGAAATGTAAATAAAGAAAATATCTACTAAAAATTAAAAAATATATCAACATTCACTTTTGCGTGGGGTTGGGAGGGTAGTCCTGGACCAGTCAGAGATTATAGCTGTTTGTGAGATGTAAACATATTTAAAGGCAATAAGAAGAGTGAATTTTTGCACCCAGGACTGTAGACACCATACTGGCTGAAGCCCACCCTGCCTCCCACCTCCATGTCAGGGAGACATGATGGTAGTTACAGGTGTGAGAGAAGGCTGAACATATCAGTGGAACAGTTTGTTGTCTGCGGGGTTGATGGGTTAGTGTGCTGCAGCCTGAAACTTAGAGTGACTCTGGCCCCTAGTTGGGCCACAAGGCAATGAGCCCTGAGATAAGAAACAGTTCACTTTCTGGGCTGCATCTCCTCAAAGGACCACCATGGTCCATAATGCCATGTGTAGTCAGTCATCCTGATGTGGATGGGGTTCTGGTCGATGTCTGTGACCTGTGTTATTGGCATCATTACCTCCTAACACCACAAAGATGGATATGGTCTATTCTGTTGCCTGAAAACATATTAAAGTCCATGAACCATGCTGCTCCGTCCAGGGGCCATATTGATGTGAATGGCTTGCACTGCTATCTGAGCCCATGGTGATATCAGGGTAACTGAAGCTTTCAAGGGCCGTGGCTGGATATGTGATCCTACTACTGTACCCGGAAGTCTGTGTTAATGCCTGTGGCCTATGCTACCACCAAGGGCAATGAAGATGTCCATAATATGCATTGTGACCTGAGGATATGTTGATGTCTGTGGACCTTGTTGACACTGGGAACCATACTGATCTGAATGGCCTGTATTCTCTCCTGAGGCCATTTGGATCTCAGAGGTCCAGGCTGCCTCTGAGCACCTTGTCTAGGGCAGTGATCCTACTGTAGCTGGGAGTCATATTTGCAGTCTGTATTGTCACTAGAAAGCATGAAGAAACCCACGATCCAAGGCTCCATCTGACTATAAAAAGCAAGGAAGGTACTTTAACAGGGATATTGATGACTGCTGTTAAGCAATTGAGAAAGAGTGACATGGAAGGTTTCAGTGATAACCCCCACCTTCCACCCCAAAATCTTCCCAGAAAATAACAGTCTATAAAAGAAACCAGCAAGGAGAACCCTTAAAAATTGTGATAATCATGCTGAAGTGTAGCTCTCCACTGTTGATGGCTTCTGGCTGGGGTCCAGGTAGAGAAGGACTCATATTTATTAAGTGTGTGGTCCACTGGGAGCTTAAACATCCTTCAGTAAGTGTATGGCCAACACAAATTAAACTAGTTTTATGCCATTTAAATAATTAATTATATTGTTAGAGGGGGGAAGTCACCAGTGTGTGGGGGGATGGAAGGATAGGGAAGTGAGTAGGGTTGGCATGTATGAAATTAAATTTCCAAAGAATCAATAGAAATACAATTTTGGATAAAAAAGAAGAGTTAATTTCAAACATCAGGATCACAAAAGGTCCATAAACAGGACCTTGTCTACAAAATCACAGTAGGACTACTGAATAGTATCTAAAAATACAGAATCATATGACATTCAAGATTTGTCTTTTAAATCACCTAATCTTGGTGTGACTTTTGAATATTGACTATGTCTATGAAGACTATGTCTGACTCTCAATATTACTTCATGTTCTTGAATTTCTTTCTTCTTTATTAATTAATTATTTTCTTTATTTATATCCCAAATATTGTCCCCCTTCTGGTCCCCCCTTGCATCGTTCTTTTCCCCCATTCCTTCTTTCCTTTGCTTCTGAGAGGATGGCCACCTCCTTGGTTATTCCCCACCCTTGGGGCATCAAATCTCTATAGGATTAGGTGCACCATTGCTCCCCTTAATAGTGCAAGGTTACACTTCCCTTTAATATCCTCCATTTGTATTGTCTGTTTTGTTCTATGCTATGATAGTTTTCCTTTTCAATGAGTATGATTATAGGAGAAAAATGATGTTGTCCTGTCCACTTGTTCTCTTCTGCCATCACTGAGAAATACTGTGCATCTATGAACTCTCAAACACAATTCTCCCAGTCTTAGGATTGAAATACTGAGCATCTATAACCTGTGATTGAAGAGATCCAGTATGACTTTGGATATCTGAAGACAAGCTACACAGGCAGATATAGGAAAGTTTTACAACAAAGTAAGCAGAAATGAGATTTATGGATGTTATAAACAGGAGCACAATATCTATCTGTGCTAAGGATATCACTACTACTGTGTAATTATGCAGGACCTAGGTTTGCTTCCCAGTGACTCCTGAATATCTTTCTTTATTTCAATTTCTATTCATTATCTGTTGAGTCCTACATGAGTAATTCTATGCCTGGAATTCACATTGACTAAAATAGTCTATAACTAAGTAATACTTTCAGCTTTTGCTAGACAAATTCCATAGCCTAAATCAACTGTGAAAATATACGTAGCTAGTTTATGTCTATTTTAACTAAACTGAGACATCTTGGACTGAGGATCTGGCTGACAGTAAAGAACTTATCCCCTAATAGTGAAGATCAGAGTTTAACTCTGCAGAACCTAAGTGAAAGCTGAGTGCAACTGTGTTTGCCTTTTATTACAGTGGCAGTAAGATGGGAAGTAGAAATAGGTGGATATCTCAATAATCTTGGATTACCTAGCCTGGCCTGTGCAAAAAAGTTCCAATCCAATTAGAAGTCATATTGGGGCCTCAACAGAGGAATGGATATAGAAAATGTTGTACATTTGCACAATAGAATACTACTCAGCTATTAAAAAAATGAATTCATGAAATTCTTAGGCAAATGGATGGAACTAGAAAATATCATCCTGAGTGAAGTAACCCAATCACAAAAGAACACACATGATATACACTCACTGGTAAGTGAATATTAGCCCAGAAGCTTGGATTATTCGTAGATCACATACAACTCAAGGAGAAGGAAGACCAAAGTGTGAATACTCTGGTCCATTTTAGAAGGGGGAACAAAATACCCACATGAGAACATACAGAGACAAAGTGTGCATCAGTGACTGAAAAAAAGACCATCCAGAGACTGCCCCACCTGAAGATACATCCCATATCCAGTTACCAAACCCAGACACTATTGTGGATGCTGACAAGTGCTTGCTCACAGGAGCCTGATATAGCTGCCCCCTGAGAGGCTCTGCCAGTGCCTGACAAATACAGAGGTGGATGCTGTCAGTCAACCATTGAGCTGAGCACAGGGTCCGCAGTGGAGGAGCTAGAGAAAGGATCCAAGGAGCTGAAGGGATTTGTAGCCCCATAGGAGGAATAATAATATGAATTAACCAGTATCCCCAGAGCTCCCAGGGACTAAACTACCAACCACCACAAAGAGTACACATGGAGGGACCCATGGCACCAGCTGCATATGTAGCAGAGGATGGCCTTGTTGAACATCAAAGGGAGGAGGGGCCCTTGGTCCTGAGAAGGTTCAATGTCCCAGTATAGGGTAATGCCAGGGCAGAGAAACAGCAGTGGGTATGTTGTTGAGCAGTTGTAGGGGGAATAAGTTAGGGGTTTTTTGGAGGGGAAACAAGGAAAAGGGATAACATTTAAAATGTAAATAAAGAAAATAATAAAAAATGAAGACATATTGGAAGGTGTCCAAGGACTAACAACCAGTGTTTATCTCTTACCTCCACAAGTACACACACATGCACACACACATTGTACATGATGTACACATACACACTGCACACAAACATAGATTCTGACCTGCTGATATCCTAAAACAATAATTTTCTGGGTATTTCCTTCATTGTGTCATTGCCAATTGATTTTTGTTTTGTTTTACAATTTATTATTTTCTTAGTTTGATACTCTTCAGAAACACAATATAGGAATGTAGAAATGGCACCAAGATCAAGATGACTATCATTTAGTAGGCTTCTGCTTAGGTGTATTAGTACTCTGTAGATACATAAAAAATGACAATTTGAGAACGTTAAATAACAAATACTGATTTTCTTACCATTCTTGATTCTAGAAATTCATGATTAAGGTTTTGGCATAGTTGGGTTCTTTGAGGGTTCTCTTCTTAGCTGATAGATAGCTATCCTCTTTTCATGTCTTTAGATGTGCCCACAGCATCCTAATTCCCAATTCTTCCAAAGATACAATTTACATCAATAGAGGGACATCCATCCTACATAACCTGTGGACACTATTATTCTAATTTCAAATCAATTATCTGCCTGACAGCCTATTTCTAAATACAGACATATTCCAATGCATCTCAATGTATGAATTTGGATGAAAAACAACATAACCAGCAACAATTCATCTTTTAAAATTTCTTTAATTTACCAGATTTTCTTTTCTTCTTTACCAAAATACCAAATGCTCAGTCGTCATAGGGGTGCCTATTGTCCTGAAGTCTGAAGACTACAACTATAACATACATGTATTCTACCACATGGTAAAATTACTATTGAATAATGGTGGTATATAAAACATATAAAAGGTCTTGATGTGCACTGGCCATGAGCATAAAAAGTGAGATCTTTCATGGCTTCTGAGTCAATAGAAATTGATTACTTATGTACATATATATTAATCATAGTTTTGTAAATCATAAATTAACACCTGATATTTAAGAGGAACATGCTTTTGTATAATGTATTTGACAGCATATAGTAGACCTTCACATTTTTTAATTGGTTGGTTCATCAAAAGTCTTTTGAGATTGGAAGAGTAAGCATTATATCTGTTAGGTTTTACACAAAGGAAAAAGGCTTCAATAATGTTGAAATAGTTCAGAATCACACATTTAACAGGCAAAAGAACTGAGACTCACATTTAATCAGATGTTAAGCCCTGAGCTCTCTTTCCTTTGATATGCTCATCCTTTGAGGGAAGCAAGAAGAAAATGAAAGTTTCAAACAAATGTTGTCATTTAAACTCACAGAAAACATATATGAAATCTTCTAAAATTTAACTGTCCTTGCCAACACTGATATCAAATTTTAATCTCTATGCTAAGGTATTGGGTGGATAAAAGTTCAATCTTATTGTCATACTTGAAAGTTGAATTTGGAAGGTGATTAGGGCTAATGAGTGCAGATTGTGGCTTTAAACAAAAGAGGAGTCATGAGCATGACTCTGTCTCACCATATGGGCTTCAAGAGTCCTATGAAGAAGTAGGACTTCACCTACCAGTACTATCTTTTGTAGCCTTTGATCTTTAAGGAGAATATACATTTATTTCTCATCGATTACTAAATCTGTGCTATTTTATAATATCAAGAGATGACTAATTCAAAAGTGTAAAAAGATAGAAAGAATTTAGTAGAGAAAGAAGTAAGATGTTCAGTGAGCAGAGGTGGAAAGGTGATATCCATTTAGTAAATAGAACAGCAGCAGTAAGGACTCTGAATCCAAGCAACCAACAAATGCCAAGAATCTGCCACTCTCAGGTAAAGTTTTAGGATTCTCAAAGAAAACTGAGTAAAGAAAATGAGAAGATGGAACTTCCAAACAGACATCCAATGGATTTTCCCTGCCATTCCTTAGAACACGAGGATGTAGCTTGTGTAGCAAAGTCAGTAAGTGCACAGTATGTTATCACAGAAGTGCCTAAGTGTTCTACCCTGTCATTTACAAAGACAAGATGATATTGTTCCTTTAGGACCCGAGTAGGCAAGGTTAAGGCACACTGTTACCATGCAGTGTGCTCAGGTATAAGCTCCTGAAGAACTGACAACTGGTTAATGGCTTGAAAAATGGGCAGCCCAGGCTGGCCTCGAACTCGTGATCCTCCTGCCTCTGCCTCCTTGAGCAAATCCTACCGGCGTGCGCCACCACTATGTTCATAGCAGCCTTATTTATAATAGCCAGAAGCTGGAAAGAACCCAGATATCCCTCAACGGAGGAATGGATTCAGAAGATGTGGTATATCTACACAATGGAATACTACTCTGCAATTAAAAACAATGAATTCACGAAATTCCTAGGCAAATGGTCAGAACTTGAAAATATCATCCTTAGTGATGTAACCCAATCACAAAAGAACACACATGGTATGCAGTCACTGATAAGGGGATATTAACCCAGAATCTCGGAATACCCTAGGCACAATTCATATATCAATAGATTTCTAAGAAGATGGAAGGAGAGACCCCTGGTCCTAGAAAGACTGGATGTAGGGGAACGCCAGGACAGAGAAACGAGAGGGGGTTGAATGGAGAAAAGAGGGAGGGAAGGGGGCTTATGGGACTTTCTGGGAGGGAGGAAACGGGAAAGGGGAAATGATTTGGAATGTAAATAAAATAAAATAAAATAAAATAAAATAAAGAATTGCCATGGCCTATGGGGGGAAAAAAAAAGAAAAAGAAATGTGAGATTCTAATGGGTCTTGGGTGATAGGATGATGATGGTCCATGATCCGAATCTGAGTACCAAAGTTATCATTTCACTGGACTCAGGACCTATTCAAACATGCCTTGTAAGATCCTTTATCCCTCCTCATGTCCACTCCAACTCTGGGCCACCCTGTGCTTCATTCATTGGGTTCTTGCTAGCATGTGATTTACAAGTATTGTCTCTTTGCTACTGACTGAGACCACTAGAGAAACTACAATCAATCAAAATGCAGAGTTGTGAAGCCCAGTCCCAATATCCATTTGTGGGTCTACAAAACACCCACAACTAAGACTTAAGAAACATGAATAAGAGGAAGTCGAAAGATTTTTGGTTTTGGTTTATTTTTTGGGGGGTGGGAGCTGTTTGTTTGGTTCATTAGGGGTTTTTGTTTTGTCTTGTTGTTTGTTTGTCCCTCTATGTAATCTTGTGCATGCTACAATATATAAAAAAAAAAGAAAAGAAAAATGGGCAGAGCCAGAAAATACAGAGGAAAAGGTTCTTTAAAAAAAGCATCATGCTTCATTTGGAATGGAGTATCGACTTGCAAAGACCCTCATTTGATATTGCCAGCTAAGATAGTCAGGGACTTTGTGACATCATAGGACAAGGCAAACAGAGTGGGTACAGAAAGCTACACAAGAGTTAATAAAATAGCTGTAACAGCCCTGCTTTCTCAGTACTCACCAAGTCCCCATTTGATGCTCTAAGCCTATTTGAGGCTCATGTCCTCGATACAGATTCTTTCTTCTGTCTTCCACATAAATAATGATTGACTTTTAGTCCTGATACTTTGATAATGCTCTTAATTGATATTGTTTATTAAATAATTTATTAGGCATGATGTTGAGGCTTAATTACCAATTTGGATTAACCCAGAATCACCTGGGAAAGAAGTCTCAATGATGAGGAATTGTCTAGATTTGGTTGTCCCATAATAATATCTGGGGGACTGAGTACTAAGTGTGCATATATTTAATCACTCTGCTTTTGACAAGATGTGATGTTGCAAGGTTTCTTCTATCTTGACTTCTCAACAACAATGGACTATAATATAGAATTGTGAGATAAAATAAAGATCTTTCACCAAACCTGCTTTTGTCAGGGTATTCTCTCATATCGACTGAAATAAAACTAGAACATTGAGTAACATTTATGATTGATACTAGCTCATAGTCTCTCCCTGTCACAGTTTATACACATGTACAAAACACACACACACACACACACACACACACACGCACACACACACGCACACGCACACACACACACACGCACACACACAAACACACACAAACACACACGCACACACACAAACACACACACACGCACGCAGACATGCATGCAGGCATGCACACCCACACATACCCAGAGAGAGAGAGTGTATATATACACAAAACTGGCAACAAATACCTTTGCCTAGACCAAAGCAGGCAAGTAGGCAGAAAGTGAAAGGCTTTAGAAAAGGAGGCTTGATTTCTCCAGAGAAAGCCTGAGTTGTGTTGATTAGCCCTGAAAAGTTCTTGTCTCATCCTGGTGATTGAGCAGTGGCTGGAGAGAAGGTGAAGAGAGATGGAGAGAATGCACCTGGGAAATACAGCAGATGGGGCTCAACCTTTCAGGTCAACTAGAGTTTTTGCAGGTCTATTGATTTTCTTTTTGAAATATCATTTGAGAGGCTCTCTCAAGTTTGTGAGTGAGGATATTTTTAAGCAGGTTATAGCAAAGAAATATTTATGCTCATCACTGCCATCTCTAAGTTTTTGGTACCCATTGGGGTAATATGTTTCTATCATTCATAGTACTGCCATTTACCAAGCAAAAATACTGCTACTCCAGTGAATTCTCCCATTAATTTAGCTCTTGCTGACTGTCTTAGGAAGCAAAGGAAAGGGTGATTTTTTTTTATTTCACCATTATGTTTTGAAAGACTTTCTGGCTTGAAGAAATCTTTGAAGTTGCAGCTATGATTTTAAGATTAACAGTAGTGATTTCAGGGACCTGTTATTATGGAAGAAGCTATAGCTCATCTGTGAAGGTGAGTATAAAGGTTCCTGGTCCAAGGCAATAATGAAATTCTGTTATTTTGTTCAAGGAGAGTCTGGGACAGAATGACACTTTCTTCCAGGGAGAAAAGCAGAGGTAGTGAGGGTTGACATCTTTTTGAAAATGACATGAGTCTCTATAAACTTGCCCTGAAGACCAATTTAAGATACAATAAAATTTAGCCTTATTGTTTTGATTTTTGAGGGTGTGTGAAAACTGACCTGGAAAATTAGGACTGCTTTGCCTCATTTTTTTCTACATGTATAATTCAGCCTTGGCTAACTTCTAAAATGGTCTCTCTAGACATTGCAATCTGGCTGTTTCCTTCTTTGAATGAAGAATAGTCTAAGTTGGGCAGAGACTAGGTTGTCCATCTACTATGGGCAATAAGAAATTGAGGCTCTATGTGCCTTCATATATTTATAATTATGAAAAATGTCAAATTTAATAAAACCTCAAGGATTTATCCCATTAATTTAGCTTTTAAGAAGTCCTTGGAAAAGAAGCAATAGAAACTATGATTTGATAAATAGAAAATAAAATTTAGTGGAAATCAAGTTATAATGGAGTGAACGAAGAGATTAAAAACTGTATAAAAAACTGTGAGGAAATTGATACATGATCTTATAGTGTGGAGAGGTAGAATTTTGTGAGAAGAAAGCAGATGAAATGAAAAACACATCATAAACAAAGGGGAAGCTAAGAAAGGTCTAAAGAAAGAGCAGAAAATAGCAGAGAAGAAATACAAAGGAGGGGATCCAATATAGTGTCCATGTAACGCATTCCTCTCATTTCTGCCATCCTCTTTACTTAAGAGAAATGGAAGCCCCAGCTAATATGTAGAATGAAAAGGTTGTATCAACCATATTTCTTTTTTATTATTATTTATTTTATTTTATTTTTTTAATTTACATTCCAAATCAATTCCCCTTTCCCGTTTCCTCCCTCCCCGAAAGTCCCATAAGCCCCCTTCCCTCCCTCTTTTCTCCATTCAACCCCCTCTCGTTACTCTGTCCTGGCGTTCCCCTACATCCAGTCTTTCCAGGACCAGGGGTCTCTCCTTCCATCTTTTTAGAAATCTATTGATATGCGGATTGTGTCTAGGGTATTCCGAGATTCCGGGTCAATATCCCCTTATAAGTGACTGCATACCATGTGTGTTCTTTTGTGATTGGGTTATCTCACTAAGGATGATATTTTCAAGATCTGACCATTTGCCTAAGAATTTTGTGAATTCATTGTTTTTAATTGCAGAGTAGTATTCCATTGTGTAGATATACCACATCTTCTGAATCCATTCCTCCGTTGAGGGACATCTGGGTTCTTTCCAGCTTCTAGCTATTATAAATAAGGTTGCTAGGAACATAGTGGAGCATGTGTCCTTATTGCATGCAAGTAAAGTCTCTGGGTATATGCCCAGGGGACGATAGCCACAAACCATATTAAGTATCTTGGCGTGACTCTAACCAAACAAGTGAAAGATCTGTATGACAAGAACTTCAAGTCTCTGAAGAAAGAAATTGAAGAAGACCTCAGAAGATGGAAAAATCTGCCATGCTCATGGATTGGGAGGATTAATATAGTAAAAATGACCATCTTACCAAAAGAAATACACAGATTCAATGCAATCCCCATCAAAATCCCAACTCAATTCTTCATAGAGTTAGAAAGAGCAATTCAAAAATTCATCTGGAATAACAGAAAACCCAGAATAGCTAAAATTATTCTCAAGAGTAAAAGAACCTCTGGGGGAATCAGTATCCTGGACCTCAAGTTGTACTACAGAGCAATAGTGTTAAAAACTGCATGGTATTGGTACAGTAACAGACATGTAGATCAATGGAACAGAATTGAAGACCCAGAAATGAATCCACAATCCTCTGGTCACTTGATCTTTGACAAAGGAGCTAAAACCATCCAGTGGAAAAAAGATAGCCTTTTCAACAAATGGTGCTGGCTCAGCTGGAGGTCAACATGCAGAAGAATGCAAATTGACCCATTCTTATCTCCTTGCACTAAGCTCAATTCTAAGTGGATCAAAGATCTCCACATAAAATCAGACACACTGAAACTAATAGAAGGGAAACTAGGGAAGAACCTTGAACATATGGGCACAGGGGAGAATTTCCTGAACAGAACTCCAATAGCTTATGCTCTAAGATCAAGAATAGACAAATGGGACCTCATTAAATTACAAAGTTTTTGCAAGGCAAAAGACACTGTCAAAAAGACAAAGCGGCAACCAACTAACTGGGAAATGATCTTTACCAACCTTACATCCGACAGAGGGCTAATATCCAATATATACAAAGAACTCAAGAAGTTAAACTCCAGAGAGGCAAGTAACCCTATTAAAAAATGGGGTACAGAGCTACACAAAGAGTTCTCACCTGAAGAATATCTAATGGCTGAGAAGCACCTAAAGAGATGTTCATCATCCTTAGTCATTAGAGAAATGCAAATCAAAACAACCCTGAGATTCCATCTCACACCAGTCAGGATGGGTAAGATCAAAATCACAGGAGACAGCAGTTGTTGGCGAGGATGTGGAGAAAGAGGAACACTCTTCCACTGCTGGTGGAATTGCAGGCTGGTACAACCACTCTGGAAAGCAGTCTGGTGGTTCCTCAGAAAACTGGGCATGACACTTCCGGAGGATCCGGCTCAACCATATTTCTTAATGAAAAGAGTATTCAGAAATAGGAAAAGGAGTTTTTCAGTATTATCCCCTAAAATAACAAAGAAAAGTAATACTGACAAGTTTCAGAAATGGAAGGAGTTCAGAAAGCTTGAATGTGGAAGATTCTGCAGGAGGGATGATTAGAAAGTACTTGCCACCTCAGGAGACTCTGGAATCCTGTCATGGGTAACTGCTAAATCATCACCCAATGAACCTCTGTCTTCATCCTTCCTGTGATATGTTCATTTATGTTTCTAAGATTCTTACTGCATTAGAACCTATTGTGCCATGTGCATGACAGGAGCAGGAGGATGTTTCGGCTCAGGGGATTTCAGTTCTTCACAGAGGAAGGCAATGCAGATGTCTCCTCTACGAGGTCTGGAACAAGAGATGAGACATATTCACGGTTAGAGGAACAGGTGGAAGAGTAAAATAAATTGGAACCATAGGCTGGCATAATCTCCAGTCTCAAACTTATGATCCCACATTTCCTTACCATGCCCTATTTTCAGAGGTTCTATAGCTTTCAGAAAGCATCACAATTTATCACTGAGGATTCCTGAACTTGAGGGTCCCATTCCACATTCAAACCACCACATTCACCTTTCTGTGTCCATACTCTTCAGTGTGTATAGTTAATTCTTTCCCACCAAAGGTAGGATGCTCAAATTTATATCCCTTGACTTTGGGCTTGACCACTTTTCTACTCACTGCCAGTGGGACATAAGTTGAGGAATATGATGCAAAAGAGGCATTAATCCTAATTCCACAGTTCTTCTGTCTAGCTTCTGCTGTCACTGTTAAAAGGATGTCACAGTTGTCCTCAGAGCCTTCAAAATAAGAGACACATAGAGAATAAACCTGAGTAAAGAGGTAGCATTAACTACCTGACCGCTAAACAGGGCAACAGGGCAGCAGAACTCAGTCAAGCTTAATGAAACGAATGCAGTGACACCACTAGGGATGAGGAGGAAATAACTGCCTGTTATTTCACCCACTGAGGTTTTGTGCTTAGATGTTGCAATATAACATTTGTTTCAGTGTTGCATTGATTCAGGTTTAAAGCTCTTGGCTGGAGGTAGCCCCAACTTGTCATGTCAGGAACAGTTATTTGAACATACCTTATTCACATCCTTTATTGGGTTTAAGCATTCATCCATCCTGTTAACCTTGTACCTGGTGTCAGACATCTTGGACCAGGCCTATACTTTCAAGCCTGAAGAGATTATTCAAAAATATCTAGTCTATGGGAGATTGACATTCTAAACTGACAATTCTGAGCACTGAAGAGAAGCTGGTCCTCTGATTCTCTTGCTTTCGTTCCTCTATGCTCCATTATCTAGCCGAGTATTAGTGTTTTGTAGCTCCACCAAGCAAATATTATGTAGTAATTATCAAGCAATACTTTAAGATACTATGTGCCTGATATCACATATCACATACAAATATCTGAGCTTTCCCTGTGGTGCTTCTGGCTTCATAACTTTGTTTGCACCAGCATTTTCAAAATCCATTTAATGGGAGGGAAAGGCACATGATAGAATGCAGGTTCTCTTAACATATGTGAAATGGAAATTAATTTCTCCAAGTCTTTAATGTAACATAAATTTCAGGGCTATGTGAGGTGCACACTGTGTAATTTTCTAAGGAGATGATCATAGCACCTTCGGTATCATGCAAATGAAATCTTATGGCAAAATCTTTGGGATCTTTGACTAATAGTTATGTATAATGATGCCTCACCTATTCTTTCTGGAATATGAAGTTATTAATGGTATTGTCCATGCCTTATGTTCCTTTATAACTGGAAGGTGTTACAATCTATTTTTTTATAGATTATTGTGTCACGTTTAACTGGTCAGTTTTAGGCAAAGCACTATTCCCCCTCCTCTTATATTCTATATGAACAGGGCGGAGATATTATCAGGCTTAAAAAAAGCATAGATGACTTCTGTATTTACATAAGCTTATCTCACACAGTTAAAAACAATAAAAATTCCATGGAAACACCCATACAACTAACATACAGACTTAGTGGTTTATACTTAGAAATATAAGTATATAAATGTGTATAAGCATATACATATATATATATGATTTCAATAATAGTTAATAAAAGAAGATATAACTTTGAAGGAGAGTTGAGATGATGTATCAGAGAGTTTGGATGGAGGAAAGGGGAGGGACAATGTTGTAATTATATTATAATCTCAAAAATGGGAAAAGAAGTGAAGGTAGGCAAAAATTATAAATGCTTTTCTGTTCTATTATCTCGCACACACCATTTCTGTGTTAGAATCATAAAAATATAATAATATAACACTCACTCTGAAGAAGTAAAGGAAATCTGAAGTAATTATAAGACACCTTATTGAAACATTAACAGTTTAATTTATTCAATAGCATGTGCCAATCACATCCTATCAATCTTTTGTCTTTCTGGAATGATGGCTAATGAAAGTTGGATTAGAAAGTGCAACTGTATTAAACATTCTGTTATTTATTCTGGTTCTTTTGAAATGCCACTCAGTAAGGCTTTAGTTCTCTAATATATTCAATATTATGAATGATTACAGAAGCCATGGTAAAAATCAAAAGCTATACACATCATAGTAAACATAACTATGAGCTAGTAAGCTATAAAAATATAATAATAGCTATATTAAAGTACTTCATTAATATTAAAGCAGTTTTATTAGCTAGGCACAATAATAATGGCTATATTACTCAAATTGTAAATGTGAATGTTCCATAAATCAGAGATTTCTTCTGAAAGCAAGGTATTTGCCAGTAACGAGAAGGTCCATTTAGTGACAAATATCAGCCTATTTCCTTTCATGTTCTTCTGACATCTGAGAGTATATGACAACTGCAGGAGTTAATTTGACCATTCTTCCAGCCATCAGATTTACCCATAATCTTTTCTGTGGTCTGTGGGGTGTTTATATTAACCCAGAATCTCGGAATACCCTAGACACAACACGCATATTGATAGATTTCCAAGAACATGGAAGGAGAGACTCCTGGTCCTGGAAAGACTGGATGTAGGGGAATGCCGAGACAGAGAAGTGAGAGGGGGTTGAATGGGGAAAAGAGGGAGGGAAGGGGGCTTATGGGACTTTCGGGGAGGGAGGAAACGGGAAAGGGGAAATGATTTTGAATGTAAATAAAAAATATAAAAAATAAAAAAATATATAGAAAAAAGATGAGAAATGATCTGAGGAAGAAGAAGCTACCTGGAATATCTCAGAAAAGTAATTTTATGTCTAGATAAATGATGGCCTAGAATTTTCAGAATTGTACTACTCATGTATGTGGAGTGATTGGACCCACTAATATTTTCTCAGATATATATGTCTTTTGTGGGATAACTCTAAAACCAATAAAGGGTAGTTATATGCAGTAGTGGAATGGTTTATCAAGGAAGTAAATAAAAATTGAGCTTATGTAGTCTGATCATGATATTTACTATGATGAATTTATTTAACCACTGCGAATATTAGGGATTTTCACGCCTTACTATCAGAAGAAGAATAATTGTGTCATGGAGCCACTTACTGATTGTAGTAAGAATCAGAACATGAAATATTAATCTAGCTTTTGACACCTGATTATAATGGTGAACCTCAGATTATAATGGTGAACCACAGCTGTCAGTTTAGCACACCTGGAAAGAAGGAGCCTCAGGTGAGAAATTGGGCCTGCATCTGTGGAATTTCCTTTTTTGGTTTTATATAAAAATGCTTTCATTTTATAAAGTCAGCAGGTAGAATGTTAGAAATCATCATGCCATTTTCAAACAAAGTGTACTTTTATGGTTCTCCTTCCCTCTGCCCCTCACACCTCCTTTTTCTCCTCCTCCTGGAGCCTAATCTCCACCTCAGATCCCTTTACTCTTTCACATTCCATGTCTTCTTGGGCTTACCTATCTTACAATCTGCTTATACTCTCCTTTTTTCCTATTTTTATTATTAATCATTCCATTTGATTACATTTCAAATGATATCTCACTTCCCATTTACCCCTCTGCCACTCCCCCATCCCTCATCTGCCCTCCCCCTCCCTTTTACCTGTATGAGAGTGCTCCCCCACCCACCCACTCTCCTGCCCCACTGCTCCAGCATCCCCTTACTCTGGGGCATCAGACCTCCCCAGGGCAAGGCCATCTTCTGCTACATATGTATCTGGAGCCGTGGATAACTCTAGGTACACTCCTTGCTTGGTGGTCTAATCTCTAGGAGAACTGGGTGGTGAGGACAGCCTATGTTGTTCTTCAAATGGGGTTGCAATCCTCCTCTGTTCCTCCAGTCCTTCTGCCAACTCCCCCACCAGGTTCCTGAGTTCAGTCTGATGGTTGGCTCTAAGCATTCACATCTGCATTGGTCAGTTGCTGGCCGGACTTCTCCAGGAACTGCCACTCTAGGTTGCTGTCCACAAGCACCTCTTGATAACAGCAACAGTGTTGGGTTTGGTGTCTGCAGACATGATGTATCCCCAGGTGGTGCCATTCCCTGGTTAACCCTTCCTTCGGTCTCCATTCCTTTGGACAGGAACATTTCTGGGTTAAAAAAAATTTGAGATGGATGGGTAGCCTCTTCCCTCGACCGGGGTCCATGCCTAACTACTGGAGGTAGTCTCCAAGGGTTCTATGTTCCCCTTATCTGCACATTATGACTAAAGTCAAACCTGTTGGGTCCTGGGAGCCTCACATTTCTTTGGTGTCTGGGACCCTCCAGCAGTTAACCCCAGTTCATCATCGCCACTGCTACCTATTTTTATTTAGTTTCCTGATGCTCTGTACCTCTCTCATGTCTCCTTCAGATTCTAATACTGCCACCCTTATTTCCTCCTCATTTCTCCCTCCCTTGTCCCCCTCTCCTTCCTTCTCCCACTATTGTTCTGTTTCCCCCCTCAATGCAGGACTGGAGCATCCACACCCAATTTTCCTTTCGTCTATGCTCCATATGGTCTGTAGGTTATATCATAGGCATTGTGAGTCTTTGGATTAGTAACCACTTGTTAGTGAGTACATATCATGTGTCTTCTTTTGTGTCTGGGTTACCTCACTCAGGATGATATTTTTCAGTTCCATCCATTTGCCTGTGAATTTCATGAAGTCATTGTTTTTAATCACTGACTAGTACTCCATCGTGTATATGTACAATATTTTCTGTATCCATTTTGTTGAGCGACACCTGGGTTCTTTCCAGCTTCTGGCTATTATAAATAAGGCTAATTTGAACATAGTGGAGCATGTGTACTTTTTATATGTTGGAGCATCTTTTGGGTATATGCCCAAGAATGATATAGCTGGGTCTTCAAGTAGAACTATTTCCAATTTTCTCAGGAACCATCAGACTGATTTCCAAAGTGGTTGTCCTAGCTTGCAGTTCCACCAGCAATGGAGGAGTGTTCCTCTTTCTCCACATCGCCAACATCTGTTGTCACCTGAGTTTTTTATCTTAGCTATTTTGACTGGTGTGAGGTGGAATCTCAGGGTCATTTTGACTGGTATTTCCTTGATGACTAAGGATGTTGAACACTTCTTTAAGTATTTCTCAGCCGTTCAATATTCCTCAGTTGAGGAATTCCTCTATTTAGCTCTGTATTCCATTTTTAATAGGGTTATTTGGTTTTCTGAAGTCTAACTTCTTAAGTCTTTGGCTATATTGGATATTAGCCCTCTATCAAATGTAGGGTTGGTAAATATCTTTTCCCAATCTCTGGTTGAAGTTTTGTCCTATTGATGGTGTACCTTGTTTACAGAATTTGAATTTTATGTGGTCCCATTTTTTGATTGTTGCTCTTAAAGCATAGGCCATTGGTGTTCTGTTCAGGAAGCTTTTTCCATGTGCCCAAGTACTAGAGGCTCTTTTCCACTTTCTATTCTGTTAGATTCAGTATTTCTGGTTTTATGTGAAGGTCCTTGATCCACTTGGACTTGAGCTTTGTGCAAGGAGATAGGTATGGATCAATTTGCACTCTTCTACATGCAGACCACCAGTTAAACCAGCACCATTTACTGAAAATGCTGTTTTTTTTTCCCACTGAATGGTTTTAGCTTCTTTGTAACTCTATAAAGAATTGAGTTGGAATTTTGATGGGAATTGTATTGAATCTGTAGATGACTTTTGGCAAGATGGCCATTTTCACTATATTAATCCTGCCAACCCATGAGCATGGGAGATCTTTCCAACTTCTGAGCTCCTCTTTGATTTCTTTCTTCAGAGACTTGAAGTTCTTGTCATATAACTCTTTTGCTTATTTTGTTAGCTTCACACCAATATATTTTTATATCATTTGTGACTGTTGTGAAGAGTGTCATTTCCCTAATTTCTTTCTCAGTCCATTTATCCTTTGAGTATAGGAAGGCTATTGATTTGTTTGAGCTAATTTTATATCCAGCCACTTTGCTGAAGTTGTTTATCAGCTGACAGAATTTTCCAGTGGGATCAGGTCCAGCACTGAGTCTCTGCTCCCAGCCGGCACAGGTGAGAACCGCCTGCTTATACTGTCTTACTTTCTTGTCCAGAGTATCTTCAGACTTTACTTGCACTTATACCAGCCTAAATATATGCATAAATGAATTATAGCTACTGTCAGCACATGGGGAAAATAAGAATTTTGTCCTTCTGAGTCGTTTTTTAATCAGTTTTAGAATTGTTTAGAATTTTTATTCAGTGATTGTTAGAATTGCTGACAATCAGTACAGCTTCTTTGTTATTTTTTTAAACATTTATCCTCTTATAGATTCCATCCTAACTACAGTTTCCCTTATCTACTCTCCTCCAAGTCTTCCCCACTTCCTTTTCCCAATCCACCCTCCTCTATTTCCCTTTAGAAAATGGCAGACTTCCTAGAGTCATCAATCAAACTTGGCATATCATATTGAAATAATAATAGGCATCTCCTCTCATATTTAGACTGGGTAAAGAACAGTAAGAGGGAAAGGTTCCCAAATGCAGGAGAAAGAGTCAGACACAGCCCTGCTCCCAGAGTTAGGAGTCCCACAAAAAGACCAAGCTATACAACCAAAACATATATGCAGAGGCCCTAGGTCAGACCCATCCAGGCTCTCAGATTGTTATTTCAGTCGCTTTGAATCCCTATGAGCACAGGTTAGTTAATTCTCTGTGTTTTCTTCTGTTCCTAATTCCTGTAACTCTTATAAGTCTCCTACAGTTTTCCACAGATTCCCCAAGCTCTGCCTAGTATTTAGTAGTGGGTCTCTACATCTTTTTCTGTAAGTCCCTGGATGAATCCTCTGTGACCTCACTGATGATGATTATTTTTGGCTTCTGTCTACAAATATTGCAGAATAATAGCATTAGGAATCATTCCATTGACTTTTTATTTTTTTATTTTAATTTTTTGGTGGCCATGTTTGCTTCTTTTTTTAATTTTATTTTATTTTCTACGTTTTTTTTTATTTACATTCAAAATCATTTCCCCTTTCCCCTTTTCCTCCTTCCCCGAAAGTCCCATAAACCCCCTTTCCTCCCTCTTTTCCCCATTCAACCCCCTCTCGATTCTCTGTCTTGGCATTCCCCTACATCCAGTCTTTCCAGGACCAGGGGTCTCTCTTTCCATCTTCTTGGAAATCTATTGATATGCGAATTGTGTCTAGGGTATTCCGAGATTCTGGGCTAATATCCCCTTATCAGTGACTGCATACCATGTGTGTTCTTTTGTGATTGGGTTATCTCACTAAGAATGATATTTTCAAGTTCTGACCATTTACCTAGGAATTTCGTGAATTCATTGTTTTTAATTGCAGAGTAGTATTCCATTGTGTAAATATACCACATCTCTGAATCCATTCCTCCGTTGAGGGACATCTGGGTTCTTTCCAGGTTCTGGCTATTATAAATAAGACTGCTATGGACATAGTGGAGCATGTGTCCTTATTGCATGCAGGTAAAGCCTCTGGGTATATGCCCAGGAGTGGTATAGCCAGATCCTCTGGGAGTGTCATGCCCAGTTTTCTGAGGAACCGCCAGACTGCTTTCCAGAGTGGTTGTAGCAGCTTGAAATCCCTCCAGCAGTGGAGGAGTGTTCCTCTTTCTCCACATCCTCGCCAACAACTGCTGTCTCCTGTGTTTTTGATCTTAGCCATTCTGACTGGTGTGAGATGGAATCTCAGGGTTGTTTTGATTTGCATTTCCCTAATGACTAAGGATGATGAACTTCTCTTTAGGTGCCTCTCAGCCATTAGATATTTTTCAGGTGAGAACTCTTTGTTTAGCTCTGTACCCCATTTTTAATAGGGTTACTTGCCTCTCTGAAGTTTAACTTCTTGATTTCTTTGTGTATATTGGATATTAGCCCTCTATAGGATGTAGGGTTGGTAAAGATCATTTCCCAGTTAGTTGGTTGCTGCTTTGTCCTTTTGACAATGTCTTTTGCCTTGCAGAAACTTTGTAATTTAATGAGGTCCCATTTGTCAATTCTTGATCTTAGAGCATAATCTATTGGAATTCTATTCAGGAAATTCTCCCCTGTGCCCATATTTTCAAGGTTCTTCCCTAATTTCCTTTCTATTAGTTTCAGTGTGTCTGGTTTTATGTGGAGGTCCTTGATCCACTTGGAATTGAGGTTAGTGCAAGGAGATAAGAATGGATCAATTTGCATTCTTCTGCTTGTTTACCTCCAGTTGAACCAGCACCATTTGTTGAAAAGGCTATCTTTTTTCCACTGGATGTTTTTAGCTCCTTTGTCAAAGATCAAGTGACCATAGGGGTGTGGATTCATTTCTGGGTCTTCAATTCTGTTCCATTGATCTACATGCCTGTCACTGTACCAATACCATGCAGTTTTTTAACACTATTGCTCTGCAGTACAGCTTGAGGTCTGGGATACTGATTCCCCCCAGAAGTTCTTTTACTGTTGAGAATAGTTATAGCTATTCTGGGTTTTCTGTTATTCCAGATGAATTTTTGAATTGCTCTTTCTAACTCTATGAAGAATTGAGTTGGGATCTTGATGGAGATTGCATTGAATCTGTATATTGCTTTTGGCAAGATGGTCATTTTTACTATATTAATCCTGCCAATCCATGAGCATGGAAGATTTTTCCATCTTCTGAGGCCATGTTTGCCTCTATGCTAGGTCACTCGGCTATCTGTTTTTGGTTCCAAGCTCTACAGACAGTGTCAGGAATTGGCTCCCTCATGTGGCATGATTCTCAAGCTGCACAAGTCATTGACTGTCAGCACCCATAATTTTTGTGTTACCTGTATTCATGTACATCTTTTAGGTAGGTCTAAGGTTTTGTTTCTCAGTTGGTGTCCCAATCTTTCCATGGGAAGTCATGCCGGTTACAGGTGATGGTTGGTTCAGGCTCTGTATTCCACTTTCCTAGGAGTCTTAGCTTGGATTCTCTTCATATTTTGCTGGGACTTTACAGTGCAATACATTTTTTAACTCACCCCCTAACAGCAACCCCCAATTCCAGTTGTATCTCCTATACTTTCTCCCTCTATCATACCAGCTCCTGTCTTCCTGATAGCTCCTGTTCCTATCCTACTTACCACAAGTCCATCTATGTAATCTATTTTATTTCCTCTTTCCAGGGAGATTCATATGCTCCCACTCCAGACCTCCTTGTAGTTTAGCCTTTCTAAGTCTATGGATTGTAGCATGATTATCCTTTATATTGCAGCTAATATCAACTTATGTGGGTACATACTATGTTAATTTTTTGGGATCTGGCTTATCTCACTTATATAATAGTATATATAAATGATTGCAAAAATTCTGCTAGGGAATTCCTACAGTTGATAGACAGCTTCGGTAAAGTGGCTTGACACAAAATTAACTCCACACACATACAAAAATAAATGAGTAGTCCTCCTATAAACAAATGATAAATGACCTGAGAAAGAAATTAAAGAAAACAAACACCCTTCAGAATAGTCGCAAATCATGAAAGAGCAATTTTTAACTTCATATGGAAAAACAAAAAATTCAGGATATCTAAAACAAATATAATAATAATATAAGAATATATTATATTCTTATGTATAATAAAAGAAATCTGGGAGATATCACTATTCCTGATTTAAGGCCCTATTACAGAGATGTAGTAATAAAACGCCCATGGTTTTTGCATAGTACAGAAAGGTTGATCAATGGAATAGAATCGAAGCCCCCAATATAAATCCATCCAGCTATGGAAATTGATTTCTGATGAAGATGTCAGAATTATACAATGGGAAAAAACAGGGCATCTTTAACAAATACTGATGGTTTAACTGGATGTCAATATGTAGAACAATACACATAGACTCTTTTCTATCACCCTGCACAAAACTCATGTCCAAATAGATCAAAGACCTCAATGTAATACCAGATACAGAGAACCTTGTATAAGAGAAAGTGAAGGTTAGCCTTGAACTCATTAATACAAGAGCCAAGATTCTGAACAAAACATCAACAGTACAAGCACTAAGATCTAAAATCAATACATGGAACCACATGAAAGTGAAAAGCTTCTCTAAGACCAAAGATATAGTCAATAGGACAAAATTGTAGCCTCCAGAATGAGAAAAGATTTTTATCAACTCTACATTTGACAGAGGGCTAATTTCCAGAATATATAAAGAACTGAAGAAACTAGACATCAACAAATTAGCTAATCCAATTTCAAAAAATGGGATACACATCTAAACAGAGTGGTATTAACTTGATTGATAATTAGTTTTGGAAGGGCATGGGCAACTTTGGTTGGTACCATGCCTATACAGGTGGACCAGGAATCTCTTAGAAAGCTAAGACAGAGGAAATAAGTTAGTAGCTGGATTCCCTCATGGTAACTGATGCAATTCTTGCTTCCAAGCTCTAGCTTTGCTTTCCTTCCATTATCGACCTATAAGCCCACCAAACTCTTTTCTCCCAAGGTTTCATTTGGTGTTGGTGTTGATGACAGCATCAGAAACAAAACTAGAATACCAAAGTACTTTGGGATATACACAAACAAATCACAAAAAAGAAAATATTCAAATAAAGAATGTTAAAAAGAGAAATATTAATTTTATTTTTCATGAATAGTGTATCTGTATAAAAATCCAATTGTTTAACACTTTCTTGGTTTGAGACAAGGTCTCAGATAGCCCATGCTGGCCTCAAAATTGCTAAAAAAGTATGGCATTTATCTTCCTAATTCCCTTACCTCTACCTCCCAAGTTGTTGGTGTTGTGGGCAGATATGTAATGCTGCCCCATCTCTTTCTATGTCTTAAGTTCTTAGTTACCTGATTATCAAAAAATATTTGACACCTATCATGCATTTGTCAGCATGTATTCACTATGGCACTTATAAAAATGTTATAATCAGAACAAGGCCATAAATAACTTCCTTTTCCAGGAAGAAAGATGAGGCATTATTATATACAACTAATAGTCAGTGGTCCTAAAGAGCTTGCAATGAGAATTTCACTAACATCAGACCCAAGATGCTGTAATCAAATTAGCTGAGAAAAATGCACACTGTACATCTTTTGTGCCATAAAAAGCCCACAAATTAGTATTTCTCTGGAGATTCAGAAGATATCATTTAATTGCTATCCCTACATGAGCCATGAAAAACAATTTTATTCTTTTATGTTTATTTTCATTGCAACCAAATCACTATTGATAATTTGTAAGTATTTTGCCGAAAAAATAACATTTTTTTGCAGTATGCTGCCAGAATTAAAGTGAGAAGGAATTAGCAACATTGGGAGGGGGTTGTGGGAATGGAAAATGGAGTCTAACATTCACAGAGTCAGGGAAGAGGAAGAATCACTTATTTTTGACACAAGGGAATGGGGGTTTTTGGGAAGAGCCTTGTTAGGATGAAACTTCAAGAATGCTTAAGAACTGTGAGTAGAGAAATGAGTTAGAGAAACACATAAATTGAAAGGAGACATGAGACATAGAAGTACATAAAGTTCAGAATATTAATCTACCATATCATACAAAAGAATTAATTTTTTTCTTCAATAGCAGCAAGGAATTTTTTGAAAATAAATCTTTTGAAAAAAACTAAATCTAAGCATATGCTCAAGCACAGAACACTATAAAGAGTAGGCAGGATGTCTCCTGTGCTATAAAATATTGGATTTGAGACAAGATCATTATTATATCTTGATCATTGACTAAGTGAGTGGTCATTGAGGAGACCCCTGAATACACAATGTATTTTAATTTTGTGAATTATTCATTTATCCTATCATCTCTGATTACCTGGTCAAATTTTTGAGAGGAGGGTGCTCGACCAACCTGTGGGAGGTGCAACCTGAACCCAGGCCCTAGGCAAGAGTGATGTATAATCTCACATGATGATCTATCACTCTAGCTCCCAAACTATTGATATAAACTTTATTAAGATATAATTTACACTTCATGCTTTATAATGAAGTTACATATGCAAATATAGGGCATATATAGGAGTGAAAATAACCCAAAAAGCATGAAGCATGCCTTAGGGTCCATACAGTTTCATTTAATTTTTAAAACATTGTGAAATATATGATTCTCTTCACAATTGTCTTTATATTTTACTGAATTTCCTTTCACCATTAGTTGGTATACATCATGACTAGTGTTCACAGTTATAAATTTCCAACAATATACAAACTTGGGATGGCACTGGGAGATAATGTTCCTTGAAGTTAAGCTAGTATAGTGATACATTCTTTATGAGGTTATATATGTACACATGAGTCAAATTTCATATCATGATACATACACACGTGCACACACACTATGTATCAATAAGAATCAATGGAGAAACCTCAATAAAATTTTCTATATGAGTGCTGATTGCAAAAATTCCCAGTTAAAATACCTCAGATCCACATTTAGCTATCTTGTCCTCTTGATAGCCCTTTCTTAGTACTCAAGATCATGTTTCTAGGGTAGCAGGTGGTGTGGGGGTAAATGAAAATAGGGAAAATCATGGTCGCAAGCCTCTGAAGAACAAGCAAAACTATCACATAGTTACTGTGCCTCAGCTCTCATCTAGTCTATCATTTTCATGTTATGCATCAAAAGAGGTACAAAGAAAGCAAGAAACTTGTCAAAACCACAAGAGAAATTAGTGACAGCAACTTGGACCACCAGAACCTAAGCCAGTGAGTGTCCTCTGATCTATAAATCTAAGGGACTTGTATCTCTCTTACCATTTGCTTTGCTTTAAGCTGTTTGAAGCTGCTGTCCCTGTTTCTCACGCTGTTGTGATTTTATTACCAGGCACTGATGAATCCCCTCCAGTCTCCCATTCACTTAGTTCTAAGATTTTCTTATTTCGAAGAGTTCTAAGAGAATCCCTTCTTCTTGACCATCATCATTTTTAAGTCTACATGGTTAGGTGGGTCTCCTTATTCTTTCATGATGGCAGATAATCTGCTTCTCTTGATGTCACCACAGCTTAGAACACATACTACATAAAAATTGAGAATTTCACTCTTGTCTATTTACTAAGTTCATTGATTAAGTCCTGTTAGTCCTCATAGTTACAAGTAGATAATTTCTACAGCAATGGTTGCTGAATACAAATTAATTATTTGACTGAGTTCCATGATTTGACTTGACCTTTCTTTTAATATTTGGGAACACCTGTCATTTATACACTTAATAGCCTTGCAATAATTATTTGCCATTTTAGTTTAGACAAACCCATTATTCCATGTTGTTTAATAGTCAAAGGTATAGTATTGACATGCGTCAGAGTATTGCTAAAGTAATTTTCAATATATTTATAGATCCTCACATTGATTTTCTCTTAACTTTCTCCTTACTTTGTTTCTTTTCTTATCAGAATGTAATCATGATCAAATTTTGTGGCCCTCTTTTTCCTTCATTTTTCATTCAATAATACCAGGAAATGCAATGTGTAAGTGAACGAAGAAAAGGCATTCCATTCATTTAAGTCTCATAGTACAAACAGACTAGTAAATCAATGACAACTCTGCAACATGGTTCACATTATGATGAAATTAAAAGGTGACTGAGATCACATATCTCTATCCTTTCTGTGGAGAAGAGAGGGAATGTTTTCAGCTAGTAATAAACACTTTTATGGATGCTATATGTTGGCAGGGAAGTGAGGATGGAAATGTTTCAGTTTTCAGTTTGTCAGACTGGGGAGTAAGTAAACCTTGTAGCTTCTCTGAGAACAAGGTCAGGACTGTAGTGATTTTCATGTACAATGTTGGAACATTTGGCCACAAGCTAGTGAGGCCTTTAAGACATCAAAGATCACTGAAGAAAATAGGTCTATAGGGTTTGACTTTGAGATTTTACAGTGAGGTCCTTCTTGTCCTTGCTCTGCTTATTGATAGATTCAATTCAGCTAGATATCTGATGTTCCTGATGCTTTGCCTTTCCCACCTTGATGGATCTTATCAAGAACTGTAATGCAAAATTATTTCTTCTTCTTCTTCTTCTTCTTCTTCTTCTTCTTCTTCTTCTTCTTCTTCTTCTTCTTCTTCTTCTTCTTCTCCTTCTCCTTCTCCTTCTCCTTCTCCTTCTCCTTCTCCTTCTCCTTCTCCTTCTCCTTCTCCTTCTCCTTCTCCTTCTCCTTCTCCTTCTCCTTCTCCTTCTCCTTCTCCTTCTCCTTCTCCTTCTCCTTCTTCTTCTTCTTCTTCTTCTTCTTCTTCTTCTTCTTCTTCTTCTTCTTCTTCTTCTCTTACATTGTTTCTTGGTAGGTATTCAAGTGCAGTAATAAGAAAAGTGAATAACACATCTGTAAAAGGCAAATTGTGAAGAAAACATAACTCATCACCAAAATTTGGGAAAAGTTTATCACAAAAACTTCAAGTTGGAATTTTAGTCTATAAATCTCCACTAATTTTATTTAAAAAAGGTGAAATTGTGTTTTTTGTTTTAAGTGTGGTATTTGATACAAAAATTTAGAAGAATATGGAGATGTTAATATTATAAATATAATATCTATGATTTTGTAGGTAAGAGAATTATTGGTGATTTTTGAGACAGTCACTTGTTATATAGTAGTTTAGGATATTCTTTCATAACATGAACAATCTACTGGCAGACAAAGTAGCTTGTAGCTGGGACAAACTAAGAGTAACATAAATTCAACAACAGCAAAGGTCAAAATATAAATTAAGAAATGTAATATGAATAAGGGTTTGGGACACTAACTGGGTATATATGTAAACTCAGCAAATAAATGTATTTTATTGAACTTCTTAATTTTTGTTTGTGAATTGCAATTTCTAGGTTTTGTGTTGACAATGATATACATTCTAAATTGCATGTCCCCTCACTGCTAAATTTAAAACTTAAATATATAAATGAGTTAAGAAGAGATAATGTCTTCATACAGTGTATGCAAAATATTTCATCTTAAATAAGTTAATAAGGGAAAATGTCTGCAAGAGTTGATATGTGCATTAAACACACTGTGACAAAATTTAAAGCCAAAGGATCTACTTTCTTGTACTTTTCTTTAAAAGTACAAAAAAGGGAAAGAGATACATGTAAGAAATAGAGCATGGACCACATTTGTGTGTAATTAGCTGAGCAACATTAGAAAGAAACACTGCTGGAAGACCTGAGTTTTTGTATCTCAGTGAAATGAGCAGAGAGACTGGGTAATGTCCTTGGAATCATCCACTGAGCAGGTGGGTAGTAAAAGGACAACAAGTGTACATGCCATGGAATGGGGCCAAAATAAAAGTTGGACTCAGATATCTGGCTTCTGGGACTTTATTTTTTTTCTTCATCAGGACAGAGGGAAACAAAAACATAAAACAAAGAACCAAACAAACAGAAAGCTAATTGTGGTGTGAACAGATCTCTGGCTATCTCTTAATTCCCTTAGAAAATGGAATCAAATTCAGCTTTTTTAAAATTTGATTCATCCAAAGCATCAATGAGGTATAAGAACGACAAATCTTCTTATAGCACCAAATGAAAAGAAATGATGTCCCAGAAGAATGCAGTCACCCTATTAGTTGATGTAACCTTGTTCCCACTGGGGATGATTTGAAACAATGAGGGAAAGCATGAGAACAGGTATGCAAAACAGTGTCTTTACAAAGACAGGGATGCTGCTTCTAATCACTGATAGCAATTCATTTCTACTTTTAAAGATTTGCTTTTATTTTAGTGATATATCTTCTTGGGTTCCTCTGTGTGGACTATGCACATAAGTGCAAGTACCGGGGGAATACAGAGGAGGGCATTAATTTTCTGGAGTTTGAGTTAGATGTGATTGTGAGCTGCCCAGTGAGGATTCTAGGAACCAAATGTCCTCTGCAAGAGCAAGGGCTTCTCACTGCTCAGCCATCTCTGAAGCCCCCATGAATTTTAATTCTCCCAAAGGAGAAGCAATTACAACCAATATTTGTTTTTGTTCTATGACTATTATCAATTTGGAATCTTTGATGAACAAAATATTGAATATATAACATAATAGTAGTCACAGGCTGCAATTCATTGTAATTCCTTAAAACAAACAAACAAACAAACAAACACCAAACAGAGAATGAGTCTGTCATATCATGTTATTCTCATATCTCCTTCATGGTTTGCTATGTTTTCTGAATTCTTATTCTTATTTTTAAAGAAAAATTTGACATGACATGGCTCAATAGATCATGATGTCTGCCACCAAGACTGACGACCGAGTTCAATCCCTGGGACTCACATTATAAAGAAGAGAACTGCCCTACAAAATTTTCTTTAGTTACTTCACAAATGTTATGGAATGCATGACCATACATCTAGACACATACAAATGAATAAATGAATAAATGAATGGATAAATAAATAAATAAATAAATAAACAAATAAGTGTGGTGGTGCTATTAGGATATGTGGTCTTATTTGACAAGGTGTGACCCTCCTGGAGGAAGTGTGTTGGTGCACTTTGAGAGCTCTGATGCTGTGTCTGCAGTGAGGAATATAGTCTCTTCCTGACTGCCTTGGGACAAGATGGAGAACTCACATCTCCTCCAGCAGCATGTCCACCTGCACTCTACTGTGTTTCTCACCATAATAATGGATTGAACTTCTAAAACTGTAAGCCAGCCCCAAGTAAATGTTGCCCTTTATAAGAGTTGCCTTGCAAGCTGCAGAGATAGCTCAGTGGTTGAGATCACTACCTGCTCTTTCAGAGGATCGGAGTTCAGTTCTCAGCACCCACATGGAAGCTCACACACCTGTTACCTCAGTTCCAGGGTTTATGACACCCTCACACAGACACGCATGTAGGCAAGACACTAATAAACATGAAATAAAATAAATTATGTATTAAAAAAGTCTTGCCTTATTTGTATTGTCCCTTCACCTCAATGAAACCCTAAGACTGTAATTAAATAAATGTCCTATTTCTATAAAGACAGTGCTCTGCTATGTTTCCCAGACTGTCCTACAACCGAAGTTCCTTCTGGTTTAGCTTCCTCACTGTTGCAATTATAGGTGTCTGTCACCTCTCCCATCAGCTTTCCTCATTTTCATGAGTTCCCAAAATAAAATTCTCTGGTGTTTATAGTGAAAATTGACCTCAAGTGGAAGTCAATGTTTTTATTTAGGTCATTTGCACATAATGCATTCAGACAGAAAATCATATCTCTATCAAATTTAGCTCTGAGTTTGGGGATATTATAACCTGCACACAGGCAATGAAGGTTAAGTGTCAAATCAAGGTATTGCTAGAGGTAGAAAGCCCCAGTTGGGGCGATAGTTGTCACTCACTCTGTTACATGCCTACCTAACTCAGAGATTACGATGTCCTTGTTTTCACAAGACATATTGAAAGTAACTCTTTATGTGACAAGACAAATAAACAAAGCTCTACAAATAATTATATGTGTGTATCTTCTCATAGGAACAGTTTATCATTTTCTGAGTAGCTTCACGTCCATGATCTTTGAAAGCTGTGTCTTCATTTTCTTATGTTTCAAACACATGAGAAATGAAAAGTAAGTGTAATCATGTAGGACCAGAAAATGAAAAGAAAGATAACCAACAAGTAGATAGGTAAAGTGTCTAATGTCCCATATCCTTATAGCACTGTAATAAGAATCCCCTTCTTGGGTGAAGCAAACTTTATTGCCACAATTATAGTCAGAATTGGAAGGACTCTCTGCTTTTTTCTTCATGTTCCATGACTAGGGCAGTAGAGAGAACTGCTGTTACAATGACTGGAATATGTACTGAGCATAGAGATGCTGACCTATGATAACAATGCTGGGCATTTTGAGACAGTATAACTGCTAACTTGAGTTGGCCTTGGCTACATAGTGAACTTCAGATTAACTTTAGGAACATAGTGAGACCCTGTCTCAAGAAAGGAGAAAAAGAATTGCAATATGTGAGAGTCCTCCCCACCACACACACCTTTTGGTGTTCATTTATCAGTTTGAACCTGAAAAAAATCAATAGCCACTTTGAGCCACACTTGGACTTTTTTCAAAATGCAATTACCTTAATTGCCAGAAATTTCACAGTGATGATTAAGACTAACATCTGACTCCTATTATAGAAACCTCTAATTTTCCTTGCCTTTAATGAGCTCATATTGGTAGCTACATCTTGTGACAGCAGTCTGGCATACAGAAGACAGTAGCTGCTGAGACTCTCAAGGATGGTCTTCCACAGTAAATCCATCTTGCAACCATAGAAAAATGTGTGTTGTCTATGCCTTCTCCTGTAGGTTCTTTTTGGTCTCTTGTAATGCCATGTAGGTGTCACTTCCATGAGTCTCTTAGGCTCCTTCTCTATCTTCTATCACAGCATTTCTGGGTGACCATGACAATGAGTAGGACTCTCAAGGGGGCTAATTCAGTAGCACATTTTCATTAACTCTCAATGTTCTTATCTGGATGCTTATGTTATATCAAGGGATAGTGTTCTCATATTGACAATCACTTAATTATATTTATATCTCACCCTACCTGATCTATTATTTTCCAGACCCAGTCTCATATATTCTCTAGGGAAATCCATAAAACAAAACAACAAACAAAGTGAACAATTTGATTAGATCCTATAGTTTAATAAAGCATGTGTAATCTTACCTGATAGAACTTCAGGTGGGTAATATCACCTTACTAAAGTTACTAGTATGGAAATTTAGAAAGAATATGGTTGCTAGGCTTTGAGACCATCTGTAATCACATGGGAATGAAGTCTAAATGAGAAATTGCCTAGATTAAGTTTGGCTGTGGAAATATCTGTGGGGGATTAGTAAGACTACATTAAACAAGATGGGGAAAACTGTCCACTGTGGGTAACATCATCCATCAGGAAACTGAGCTGGGTGTATGCATGTGTGCATTCGTATTTCTTTGTCCTTGATTTTGGATATGAAATGGCCATTTCCCTTAAGCTCCTGCTAATGCTTTCCTCAGGATGATGGTCTGTAGCCTGGAACTCTAAGCGGAAACAAACCCTTTCTCTTCAAAGTGCTTTTGTCACAGCAACTAACACGAAACTAAGAGATTAGATTTTATTTCTAGAGAGATTGAAGTTATAGGATGAAATTGCACCAACATCTCAATGCTATTAAGTGTAGCAACCTTGACCTGCTCATCCTTGGTCTCAGATTCCATCCATTGGCACAAGGGACTCTCTCAAAAGTTAAATAATTCAACTTAAGTCATGGTCTATTGTAGGGAAAATGGGCGGGCCCTTGTACCTGTAAAGGGATGGTGGGTGCCCGTGTACCTATGGAAGGAAGGTTGCCCAGCTGAAGGGGGGGAAGTCCTTGCTCAGAAGGTGGGGCCTTCTGGTGTGGGCCCTGTGTACCTGTAGAGGAAGTCTGGCTGGGCAGGCGAGTCTTTGTTCTGGTCTGGCGGCTGGAGACACTGAGGTCTGTTCCATTGCTTCTACACAGCAGGTTTTGATAAGAAGAGACAGCCCATGGTTTCAAAGATTTATTATAGAGAAGTACGAAAAGTAAAAGAGATAGAAAAGTAAAGAGAAAAAAAAAAGATAGAGGGGTGAGAGCTGGCCATGACCATGGGGAAGGAGGGGAGAAGAATGGGGAAAGAGGGCGAACAGGGAGAGTGAGAGAGACAGAGAGAGAGAGAGAGAGAGAGAGAGAGAGAGAGAGAGAGAGAGAGAGAGAGAGAGAGAGAGAGAGAAAGGGACAAGAGAAAAGAGGCAAGAGAGCTAGGAGGGACCTGACATCCCCTTTTATAGTGGGCTGGGTTAAGTGGCTGTTTTCAGGTAACTGTGGGGCAGGAAAAACCTGATTGTATCTAGGTGACTGTGGGGGTGGAATCTAGCCAGATCACTGGGGGCATGGCCCTATTGATGGCCACAGGATTATGGAGTTGAGGAGTTAGGAATATGGAGTTGGTGTCAGGAGTCTAGTTATCTGGGAACATGGCTCACTGGTTCCGTCCCTTGTAGAGTATTCTGCTGGCTTTCCGGAATAAGCCTTCTTCAACCAGGCCACAGACTGCCTTTCACAGTCCCACAGTATATGACATGATTATTTAATGTAAGGACCTTGTCTGGCCTGCAGCTCTGGAATTTTATGTTCCTTATTTGTTTTGTGTTTGAATCCTTTTAACTGAGGATTGAACCCAGGACCTTGTACATACCAGCACGCATAGTACCATGAGCTATGTCAGTCCTCTTACATTTTAGTTTAAGGTAGGGTTTTACTCTGAACCCCAGAAGACTTAGTTCTCATCATGTAATTTAGATTCCTTTAAAATATTTATAAGCTTTTAGCCCAGGGTGGTTGCTTGTATGAAAGAAGTTCACCAAGAAAGCTGTTTTGGATTTTTGAATAATCTCATGCAAGGTTCTTTTCTTTTCTTGCTTTATAGATTCTGTTGAAATTACTATCTGGCACTGACTCTGACATCCTTTCAGCACCTCATCATAAAGTCCCAACTCCAAACCCAGCAATGACACAAATTGCTTTAACCCAACAGAACACTAAATATACCATTTAAAGCCACCTATCACAAACTGATCAATGTCAGAAAAAATGTGTGTGTGTGTGTGTGTGTGTGTGTGTGTGTGTGTGTGTGTGTGCGCGCGCGCACACATGTGTGGGCTGGAAGAAGGTGTCAGGGGTCTTTCCTTCATCACTCTCCACATTCATCTTGAGACAGACTCTCCCAGTAAATGTTAAGTTTATAATTTCAGCTAAATTGACTGACCAAAAAGCTTCAGGTATACTCCTGTATTACAGGCATGCACTATCTTAACTATTTTTTATGTGGGTCCCGGGATCCAAGTTCAGGTCTTTATACATTCACATAAACACTATACCCACTGAGCCATCTCCCTAGCTCAATATCAGAGACTTCCAACAGGGAGAATACTAATGAGAAAGATACTTCCATTTTTATAATAGTACAAATATGAGAGAAGGTTACATACACTAAATACTACCAGGTTACACTCATATGCTGGACATTAACTGTTTTAATTTTGAATCTATAATTATAATATTTCAGGTGTTAGAAACATAAGCTGTCCATAGTTTCCTTAGGTTTGGAGATGTAAGTAGATAAGAACTCTGAATATACTGTACATATTCCCAACTGATAAAAATGTATCATTCAGCTTTCCATTACTGTACCAAAATACCTGTCACGATCACCTTAAAAGAAAAAAAAATGCTTTTGCTGAGGTTTTAGAAGTTTCAGAGTGCTGTGGAAAAGTAGGGTTAGGAAATAATCAGCTCTGTTGCCCATTCTTGACATGCACAGGCTTATCAGATAGCAGTCAGAGCACTGAGTTTTGTTAATCAGTGGATTTTATACTTATGTTGTCCCCTTATTTGCTCCCATAGCAACCCAGAGTGACATGTTTATTAGCTATACAAACCTTGCTTAATGGAGTTTTCTGAATTGTTTTATAAGCAGAAATTTGTCTCCACACAGCAGAATTTTACCAGGAGCTACTTATAGCATAAATGTGAAGGGGAGATCTGTTCACAGATAAGACATTATAAGACATTTAAGGATGCTGACTAGTCTGCTGTAGGTGTCTCCTCATAGATTCTCAGGGATCCTTGCCAAATGCCCTCAGAGGATTGTACCCATTGCTTTTGGTACCTGAGGTAAGAAAGAACCTCATGATGAATAGTACATGATATATGATATGCCTCACCTCATAATGGCTGGAAAACAATGAGACCTGGGTTTCAAAATTCTCTTCAAACTCATCACATATGGTGCTATGCCCTCTTCCTAACACTCTTCTACAGATTTTACCAAATATAAATCCTTTGGAGAACTTTTTTCCCCAAATGGTAGCAAATGATGTGTCAGGATATAATGTTGCCAGTTGTAAAACTGAAAATGAAACGTTTTATTAGTGTTTGGAAAATGGTTTGTTTCCTTTACAAAAAAAAGTTTGTGTGCTTTGAAATTTGAAAAAAAATACCAAAAATTCCAAATCCCCTTCCAGTTTTATTAAGAATTTAGATAACTTATTTACAATTATTTTTTTATAAGAATTTTATCCAATAAAATAGAAAAATAGTGATTCTATTGTCCACATACTTTCTACTTAGTTTACTCCTTAACAAAACAACAGCACAGTGTATGGATAAATGGCTTTATTCACCAGCTCAGCAAGCACTAGCTATTCAACATCTGCTGTAACTCATCAACAACTGTATACAAATTTACTAATGCATCTTGCTATTGTCCAGCTGAATGTGAAAGAGGAAATGTCCAAATGTAATAGTAACCAGTGAGACTCAGATCAACCATAGTTTTATTATACCTGGAAAAAACTGTGTTAGGGTTAGTTAAAAGATGTGTGAAAGTGGACTGGGGAGACAGCTTTCTTAGAGTCAGATTAAGCATGAGGTCTATAGTCTGAGTGTCAGTATCTGTAAGGTGTGAATTTTTATCCCAACACTGGGGATGGTGGAGAAAAGTAGATCCCCAGGGCTTGCTTATCAGCTAGCCTAGCCTACTTGGTGAGTTCAAGGTCAGTAAAATAGCTTGTGTCAGAACAAAAGGTAGCCAATACCTGAGGAGCAGCACTGCAATTTGACTTCTTGCTTCCAGCATCTACATGTAGTATATAAACATTATGACATCATCAAGCTGGAAAGAAAAGAACAGATGTTTCGGAAATAACACATGGGTAATAACCTTCCAAAATCAAGCAGCATGTACTACCATTGGTTGCAGCAAACTAAGCAAACTAAAGTAACTTATCCTTTTGTGGATTGAAGGTAAAATTGAAAGGCTCACATGTTTGAACATCTGGACAAAAATGTCAAGGTTATGGCCTTTTACAGAAATCAAACTGCTTTCTAAAAAAATTATGTGCATGTATGTATATTTATTCTTATGAATATGCATATGCATGTCTGTCTTATGTGTGTGGGTGCCCATGGAGGCTAGAAGAAGGTACTAGATCTTCTGGAGCTACAGGTAAAGGTGATTATGACATGATATGTAGGTTCCGGCAATCAAACTCAGATGCTCTTGAAGAATGACACTTTTAAACACTGAACAATCTTCTGAACCCTCAAACTTCATTACATTTGATGTTGTTTGGCTGACCAGGCATCTGAGCTTCTTTTCTATCTCTTCATACTCTAGTTAGTCATCCTCTTCTTCCTCTACCATCAGAAGGAAGAAGAGCAAGCAAAATGCATGGCATTCTCTCTTGAAATACTTTCTAGAGAAAATTTAGTTACACTCCTTTCTCATAAGTTAGTCCTACATCTATAATTAAGCAAAAGAGGACTGGATACCTTTTCTTTGTATGAACTGGATGGAGATCCATATAAATATTGAGTTCACTTGGTAAGAAAAACAGACAAGTGTTCTGAATGCAGAGAGCGGGGCCTGCTTTAAGATGAGGCACACGTTTCCTGTACTGAATGCCTCCCTGACAAGAGAGGCTCCAGATGAGTACAAGAAAGTAAGAGGTCCAGTATCACACAAACACTTCAGGACCAGTGAGAGTCCTTATTTCCCACCTCACTTCAAATTTGTAGCCAGAACTAGAAACAGTAATGTGAGAAATAAATCTCTCTCTTTGTTGATAAATTGAGAGATTTCTAAGTTCACTGGGGCTCATTTTCTGGTTAGTTTCAAAGTCTGATTAAAGTTTTACCTTTCATAATTGAGATCAACATGACATGGCACAATTTTTAGTTCTAATTAGGTTTTCAAGGATTTGCATTTATCGGTGGATTGGAATTTAGGTAAGCTGTCAGTTTGTAGGATGGGGCAGCAAGCATCCACATGCTATTTTATTTTTCAGCTAGAAAGATGTTAGATGCTGATGCTCTCACAGTTCAGGTCGGGATCTCCATAGACAAAAATAAATAAAAACTAGCACAATGTAGCATTAGCTTAAATGAGTCAGTTTCCACATCAACACTGACTCCAGAATGAAGGAGAATATCCTTGTAACTGCTTAAGACAGCAGAAAAGTAACCATTCATCACTTTTCCTTAATAGTATTTTTAATACTAAAAGCTGCCCTGACAAGATATCATGGTTCTCTGAATTCTCAAAAAAATCCAGATACAAAATAAAGGGGTAAAATTAATTAAAATGTCATCTTCGGGGTTCATGATGTGCATAAAGTCTATCAATGTATTAGAAAAAGAAAAGAACTTAATGTTTTGGGTAATGTTCTGAGAGGCCTGATTTATTCATAACAACATCATTTTGTTTCCAAGTTGTTATTATTTTTTCATCAAAGCAAATGGAAAATTTCAGTAATTCTTTTTTCTTTGTTTTCCAGTTAGCTTCTCATGCTATAAAACTCTTGATGTATAGTTCTCTGAGCTTTGAAAGAATAGTGTTGTATCACTTCTTCCCACAACCAAGACAGAATAATCTACTAATTTTCTTGGTGCTACTGACCCTTGGTATCCATTTTTATAGATCTAATAAAATCTAGATTTTTCTGTTTCTCATGTACATGCTACCTATTGAAGCCATTACTTCAAGTCAATCAAACATTCTCTGTTGTGTATGATTTGACACTCACTACTGATAATACCTCAGAACTGTAGTCTGCCATCTAATTTTAGTATTGGAGTTCTATATGATATATTTGGAAGAATCTTTTGTTTTCTCTGTTGAGGTTTATGTTTTTGCTGGTTTATTTTTACATTTCATAAATGAGTGATATATATCAAAAATAGTGAATGCTAATGAGAACTAGGTACTTGCTGAGTCTCAAAAAGCGAGCACCTTCTCATTCACATGATTCCTAGTTTTCTGTGTTAAAAAACCATGACCAAAAGGAACATGGGAGGAAAGGGTTAATTTGACTTACACTTCCACATCACAGTCCACTGAGGAGGCTTCCAGACAGAAGCTCAGGCAGGATTCTGCAGGCAGGAACTGAAGCAGAGACCATGGAGGAATGGCATTTCCTGGCTTGATCTCCATGGTTCAGTCAGACTGCTATATTATACAGCCCAGGGTCATTTTTCCAGGGATAATGCAGCCCCCATTTGGGTAGCAGAATCTCCTATATCAATCACTAATAAAATGTTGCCTCACAGATTGATCTACAAGCAATATGGCAGAGACATCTTTTCAAACAAGGTTCTCTCTTTCCAAATGACTCTAGTTTGTATCACTGTATAAGATTTTATGAGGAAGATGATAGTTTTTAGTGAACAGTAATAAAATAGAAATTATTTTTCAATTTCAATGGACGCTTACCGTTTGGAGACAAGATAGTAACTGAGTTGCACTAGATACCATCTTGCTCACAGAACCAGTCACTGCAAGTCTGGAAGACATAGAAGAATAATTATATCAATTGAAACTTTTCTTTTTTTTATTTTTATTTTCTAAGTTTTTTTTATTTACATTCAAAATCATTTCCCCAGTGTTACTTCTATGTTCCATAAAAATCCCACTGAGAAGAACTATATAAATGGAGACAGATAGTAGTAATAGTAACTACAAACACATTTTGTTATCCTTAGGAATCAAATAGTTTAGTTCTAAATAAATTATGTGTAAATGAGAATATGAAGCTTGGAGCTCTCAGTGCCCTTGCAGAGACAGAGAATGACAAGGGAAATCTGCGGCAGTCAGAAGCCAGATCTTCTGCCTCCATTCACCTTTCACTGCAGAAAACTGCCTCTCCTGCTTTTAAATAGATACATCTTTTAAAATAAAGTGTAGATCTTTAGTGGTGCATGAGCATGCCTGTGTGTGTGAGTGTGTGTGTGTGTGTGTGTGTGTGTGTGTGTGTGTGTGTGTGTGTGCGTGTGTATATCCACATGTCCTTGTGGAAGTAAGTTCTTTCTACACATTATGAGGCCTAGCCATTGAACACAGATTGTGATGCCTTGAGTGAGTAGTTTCCTTTTTCTATTGAGCCATCTTCCCTGCCCCATGCTATTTCTGTTCTTGAGGAGTTAGTTCAGGATCTATGACAATAATAAAGAACATATGATGCACTTGGATTTGAGCTTTGTACAGGGAGATAAGAATGGGTCAATTTGCATTCCTCTACAAGTTGACTGCCAGTTGAACCAACACAATTTGTTGAGAATGCTGTCTTTTTTCCACTGGATGGTTCTAGCTCCTTTGTCAAAGATCGAGTGACCATAGGTGTATGGGCTCATTTCTGGGACTTCAATTCTATTTCATTGATCTACCTGCCTGTCATTGTACCAATACCATGCAGTTTTTATCATGATAGCTCTGTAGTATAGTTTGAGGTCAGGGATGGTGATTCTGCCAGAGGTTGTTTTATTGTTGAGAATAGTTTTCACTATCCTGGGTTTTTTGTTATTCCAGATAAATTTGGAAATTTCTCTTTCTAACTCTGAAGAATTGAGTTGGAATTTTGATGGTGATTGCATTGTATCTGTAGATCGCTTTAGGCAAGATAGTCAATTTTACTACATTAACCCTGCCAATCCATGAGCATGGGAGATCTTTCCATCTTCTGAGATCTTCAATTTCTTTCTTCAGAGTCTCTTGGCATACAGATTTTTCATTTGCTTGGTTAGAGTTTCACCATGGTATTTTATATTATTTGTGACTATTGTGAAGGGTGTTGTTTCCATAATTTTTTTCTTGACCTATTTATCCTTGAGTGTAAGAAGGCTACTGATTTGTTTGAGTTAATTTTATTGTGTTATTGAGAAGGAAACAATTGAGTAAACTTCTGAGAAGCTGAAGGAGAAAGTAATTTGGGGGCAATATGAGAAAGATTGTGTGTAAGCCACAAGGGAACCAACAGAAATGCCTATGACACAACTGTGCCTCATATGTTAAAGGGCTAACAAGCAGATATTTAGATGGGGAGTTGATCTACATCCAGTAAGGTGGAAGAGAGGAAAGGTTTCAGGAGGGCAGCAGATAGGAAACCCAGGTCTCTGACTTTTTGACATAATTGACTGAGTTTTTTCTCAGAATAAGTTGTATATGCACTTGCATATCCTCTAGACCTTATTCAATTTTTCCTTTTTTATTGCTTATTTTATTTATTTACATTCCAAATGTTGCTCCCCTTCCTGGTACCCCCTCCATGAGTTCTTCACCATATCTCCCCTCCCCTTTGCTTCTGAGAGGGGTGCTACCCCACCAACCCACTCACTTCTACCTCCCCCTTCCTTGTGGTACTAAGTTTCTACAGGATTAAGCACAACCTTTCTCACTGAGGCCAGACAGGGAATTCCTCTGCTCCATGCAAGAGGCCATGGACCATCCCATGCATACACTTTGGTTGGTGGTTTAGTCTCTGCGAGCATTAAAGAGTCCAGATTATGTGGTACTGTTTTCTTCCATTGGGGTTCCAATTCTTTTCAGCTCCTACAGTCCTTCCCTTAACTCTTCCATAGGGGTCACCAATCTCAATCCAATGGTTAGCCATAAGTATCTGAACTTGTCTCAGACAGCTGCTGGTAGAGCCTCTCAGAGGACAACCATGCTAGGCTCAAACACAACATGGCATGAATAATAGTGTCAGAATTTGGTGCTTGCACATAGATGGATCCCAAGTTGTGCTTGTCTCTCGATAGCTGATAGCCTTTGCCTCAGTCTCTGCATCATTTTATCCCTGCATTTCCTTTAGACAGGAACAATTCTAGGTCAAAATTAGCCAAAAATTTCAGAATACCCATAATACAACTAACAGACCATATGCAGTTTAACAAAAAAGGAAGGTCCAAGTGTGGATACTTCAATCCCACTTGGAATGGGGAACCAAATAATCATACTATAATTATTTTAAAGATGGACAAGTGGCCCCATGCCTCAAGTGGGGGCTATCTATCTACTGGATGTAATATCTTTATGTTCCATCTCCACATAGTTGGGCATTTCAGCTAAGGACAACCCTACTGGGTCCTCAGAGCCTCTAAACAATCCTGGTGTCTGGGACTTTGTAGAGGTTCCCCCAACCTCCACCACACACTGATGCATATTTATTTTCATTTTCCTGTTCCTCTGGGATTCTCTCCTGTATCCCCCCATACATCATTCTGACCCCCTTTTCTCTCCCTCTTCCCTCTCCCACTGAGGTACTTCCCGCCCTCTGCTTCCATGATTATTTTTGTTCTCCCTTCAAAATGGGATTGAAGTATCCACACTTGGACCTTCCTTATCGTTAAGCTGCATATGGTTTGTGAGTTGCATAATGGGTATTCTGAACTTTTTGGCTAATATCCACTTATTCTTACAGATGAACTGATGTCATGTATGAGACAAATATTAGTCATGTATAGAAAGGTTGTGAGACCTGTAGAATGAGAAGAAATTCTAAAAAATGCTGACTGTAGCTGTTTCCTGTATGAGCTCAAAGAGGTAGTGGCCACTTGCCAAATACCTGCTCATGATCATGCTAGTTAAAAAATCCAGCATGAACATGACTATGATGATTGAAAACTTCAATTTCAACATTCATGTTTCTGAGACAGACAGATATATGTATGTTTTGTGAGTTAAGGGCCAGGAAAGTTTTATGGATCATAGAGCTGAATAGTGAGATATAATGCCTACAAGAAACAAAGAAACAACAAAATGGGAAAGGGAGCCGGGCAGTGGTGGCACACACCTTTAATCCCAGCACTTGGGAGGCAGAGGCAGGCAGATTTCTGAGTTCGAGGCCAGCCTGGTCTACAGAGTGAGTTCCAGGATAGTCAGAGCTACACAGAGAAACCCTATCTCAAAAAAACAAAACAAAACAAAACAGAACAAAAAAAGGGAAAGGGCACCTAAGATACCAACCCTTGCCAAGGAGCTACCAATATTTGTTGGTAGGGTTGGAGAATCTCTTTTAATTGGGGTTGTGGCCAATGGTAGGTTGATCATGGCACAGTGGATAGACTTTGCACCATGCACATGTGGACCCCATTAACCAAATTCAGAGGGTTATAAATTTGAAGAGAACAAATAAGGCATGAATTCTGGAAAGAGATGAGTTATCAGGAAGGTATGGGGGTATTCATAATCAAGGTATATTTTGTATATGTATGACAATTTCAAAGAATGAATAAAGCTATTATTTAAATAAATGCCTAAACTTAATAAATATTAAATTAGCACACACTCTAACTCATCAGGCTTATTTTGATATATGACATATAGAATAGGAGAAAATAATTGCCATATGTTCATCCAATAGGTGTTAAAATTTAGAATATATACAGACTTCCTAAGTATAAACAATAGAGGAGCAAATAGTCCAATCAAGATGTAGTAACATAAAGAAAAGGAGACTTTCAAACAGCCAATAAGGACATGGACTGCAGCATACACATTCCATAGTGAATTCCTTAGTTAATAACACTTACTGTTATAATAAAGTATCAGTGTTTTCACCTTGGATATGACAGATGAATAGACACTAACTAACTGAGCACGTAAATTCAGAAGTGGAGTCTTGGTCAATGTCACCTTCATTTAATATACTCAACAGCCTATAAAGAGGTGAGATTCTTCATTAATAGATGGAGTAACTGAGAAAGAATGAGAAAAAGCAACAGATTCATCTGCTTTTCAATAAATGCATAAAATTGGAGAAAGAAGGTTCATCAGAGGAAAGTGTCTGGCCTTAAATACAAAGAATGAACAAAGTCTCATGTAGTTCATCCTAGGAATTCCCTCACTGACTCTGTCCATTTACTCAAGCTTTCTGCCCTCTACTCAGTGCTATTCACTGAGATAGAATAAGACAAAAAAGCAGGAAATCTCAGGATTCTTCAATGTCTTGCACCATTTTTCAGATCTTTTGGATATTAAGTATAAGATGGTCTTTAGCTCACAGTATCATTTATCTATTATTATTTTGAGAATTCAGAATGCTAGTTCATTATTCGGTGACTGGGATTTCCCAGATATTCATGAGATTCCAAAGGAAAGGCTTGTGTATAAGAAGAACCGAAGTTCTAAGGCATGAGGCAAGAGCCTCCTGTAGACCAACGAGAACTCACACAGAGCTGTGCAGAGAGATCAGCCATGGAATCTGGCTGGGTTGCCATCTCTCGAGTTCTTGTGTTGCTTGTGGGGATTGTTTAAAATTATTTTTTGTAATTAAATGTAATCATACCGTTTCTTCCCTCTACTCCTTCCATACCTCTCACTTTTGTCCTTCTCAGATTCCTGGCTTCTTTTACTCTGTTGCTTATATGTACATACATATAGCATGACATATCTGTTTAGTGCTACTCATATGTATATAATTTATAGACTGACCACTTGGTATAGGAGAACTAATTAGGGGACTTAACCTTGGAAAAGGTTAATTATTTCTCTTTCAGCACTTCTTAGTTGCCTGTAGATCTCTTATCTAGGTTTGGCCATAGGAAGCTTCCCTTTTCTACATTATAATATCTATTAGAGGGGCCTTTGTTCAAGTCTTATATCAACAGCCATATTGTTGAGCAATCATGGTTTAAACTTTCCAAACATTTCTTTTTATTTTCTTTTTGCTGTTTCTTTTTTTATTTATTTTCTTTTTTTAAATTTTTTTATTTTCTAAGTTTTTTAATTTACATTCCAAATGATTTCCCCTTTCCCATTTCCTCCCTCCCCACAAATCCCATGAGCCCATATCCTTCCCTCTGTTTCCCATTCAACCCGCTCGCACTTCTCTGTCCTGGTATTCCCCTACATCCAGTCTTTCCAGGACCAGTGGTCTCTCCTTCCATCTTCTTGGAAATCTATTGATATGTGAATTGTGTCTTGGGTATTCTGAGATTCTGGGTTAATATCACCTTATCAGTGACTGCATACCATGTGTATTCTTTTGTGATTGGGTTACCTCACTAAGGATGATATTTTCAAGTTCTGAACATTTGCCTAGGAATTTCATGAATTCATTGTTTTTAATTGCAGAGTAGTATTCCATTGTGTAAATATACCACATCTTCTGAATCCATTCCTCCATTGAGGGACATCTGGGTTCTTTCCAGCTTATGACTATTATAAATAGGGCTGCTATGAACATAGTGGAGCATGTGTCCTTCTTGCATGCAGGGGAAGCCTCTGGGTATATGCCCAGGAGTAGAATAGCAGGTTCCTCCTGGAGTGTCATGCCCAGTTTTCTGAGGAACCGCCAGACTGCTTTCCAGAGTGGTTGTACCAGCTTGCAATCCCACCAGCAATGGAGGAGTGTTCCTCTTTCTCCACATCCTCGCCAACAACTGCTGTCTCCTGTGTTTTTGATCTTAGCCATTCTGACTGGTGTGAGATGGAATCTCAGCATTGTTTTGATTTGCATTTCGCTAATGACTAAGGATGTTGAACATCTCTTTAGGTGCTTCTCAGCCATTAGATATTCTTCAGGTGAGAACTCTTTCTTTAGCTCTGTACCCAATTTTTAATTGGGTTACTTGGCTCTCTGGAGTCTGACTTCTTGAGTTCTTTGTGTATATTGGATATTAGCCCTCTGTCAGATGTAGGGTTGGTAAAGATCATTTCCTAGTTTGTTGGTTGTCGCTTTGTCCTTTTGACAGTATCCTTTGCCTTACAGAAACTTTGTAATTTTATGAGGTCCCATTGGTCAATTCTAGATCTTAGAGCATAAGCTATTGGAGTTCTGTTCAGGAAATTCTTCCCTGTGCCCATATGTTCAAGGTTCTTCCTTAGTTTCCTTTCTATTAGTTTCAGTGTGTCTGGTTTTATGTGGAGGTCCTTAATCCACTTGAAAGTGAGCTTAGTGCAAGGAGATAAGAGTGGGTCAATTTGCATTCTTCTGCATGTTGACCTCCAGCTGAGCCAGCACCATTTTTTGAAAAGGCTATCTTTTTTCCACTGGATGGTTTTAGCTCCTTTGTCAAAGATCAAGTGACCCTAGGAGTGTGGATTCATTTCTGGGTCTTCAATTCTGTTCCATTGATCTACAAGCCTGTCACTGTACCAATATCATGCAGTTTTTAACACTATTGCTCTGCAGTACAGCTTGAGGTCCGGGATACTGATTCCCCCCAGAAGTTCTTTTACTCTTGAGAATAGTTTTAGCTATCCTTGGTTTTCTGTTATTCCAGATGAATTTTTGAATTGCTCTTTCTAACTCTATGAAGAATTGCTTTGGGAATTTGATGGGGATTGCATTGAATCTGTATATTGCTTTTGGCAAGATGGTCATTTTTACTATATTAATCCTGCCAATCCATGAGCATGGAAGATTTTTCCATCTTCTGAGGTCTTCTTCAATTTCTTTCTTCAGAGACTTGATGTTCTTGTCATACAGATCTTTCACTTGTTTGGTTAGAGTCACACCAAGATACTTTATATTGTTTGTGGCTACCGTGAAGGGTATCATTTCACTTATTTCTTTCTCAGCCTACTTATCCTTTGAGTATAGAAGGGTACATTCCAAAGATTTCCCCTTTCCCAGTTCCCCCCTCCCCAAAACCCCATAAGCCCTCTTCCCTCTCCCTGTTCCCCATTTGCCTAAGAATTTCATGAATTCATTGTTTTTAATTGCTGAGTAGTATTCCATTGTGTAAATATACATGGAAAATATCTCTGATAAAATTGAAGAAATATATAGAAAAACACGTTAAGATTGAGTATTTCATGGAATAATTATACAGATAAAATGGTAGGCATGAAAATATTCCTAAGTCAATTGAAAGTGGAATTATAAACATTTACTGATAAAATTAAAATTCTACAAGTAAAATATTTCTGGTAAAATTCAAGAAATAAATAGAAAAACACGTTAAAACTGACTATTTCATGAAAAAATTATACCGATAATATGGTAGGCATAATAATATTCCTAAATTGATTGAAAGTAGAAGTAAAAACATTTTCTGATAAAATTGAAGATTTACATGGAAAATGTCTCTGATAAAATTAAGATATCTATACAGATTAATTGGTAGGAATTAAAATATTCCTAATTTGATTGAAAGTAGAATTATAAACATTTTCTGATAAAATTGAAGATTTACATGGAAAACATTTCTCATAATATTGAAAAAATATATGGAAAAACATTGAAATTGAAGATTATCATGGAAAATTATACAGATAAAATGGTAAGCATAAAAAATATTTCCAAGTTGATTAAAAGTGAAATTTTAAACATGTTTTGATAAAATTGAAGATTTACATGGAAAATATTACTGATAAAATTGAAGAAATATTATAAAAATCGTGTTAAGATTGAGTATTTCATGGAAAAATTATACAGATAAAATGGTAGGCATAAAAATATTCCTAAGTTTTTTGAAAGTGTAATTTTAAATACTTTCTGATAAAATTAAAGATCTACAAGGAAAATATTCCTGAAAAAATTTAAGAAATATATCGAAAAACATGCTAAAACTGACTATTACATAGAAAATTTTACAGATAAAATGGAAGGTATAAAAACATTCCTAAGTTGATTGAAAGCAAAATTATAGACATTGTCTGATAAAAATTAAGATCCACATGGAAAATACCTCTGACAAAATTGAAGAAAAATACAGAAAAACATTAAAATTGAATATTATCATGGACAATTATACCAACAAAATGGTAGGCACAACCACATTCCTAAATTGATTGAAAGTGGCACTACAAACACCCCCCCACACACACACACAAAACCAAAGATCTACAAGAAAAACACCTCCGACAAAAATCGAAGAAATACACAGAAAAAATGTTAAAATTAAAGAATATCATGGAAAATAATACAGTCAAAATGGTAGACGCAAAAAGCATTAATGAATTGAAAGAGGAATCACAAACATTTTCTAATAAAATCGAAGATGTACACGAAAAACTTCTCTGTTAGACTATGCTTTTTGTAGGGAATTGAGTCTACTGACATTATAAGATATTAAGGAATAGTGATTGTTGCTTCCTGTTATTTTTGATGTTCATTTTATGTTTGTGTGGTTACTTTCTTTTGGGTTTGTTGCAAAAAGATTACTTTCTTGTTTTTTCTAGGGTGTAGTTTCCCTCCTCGTGTTGGCATTTTCCTTCTATTATCCTTTGTAGGGCTGCATTTGTGGAAAGATATTATATAAATTTGGTTTTATCATGGAATATCTTGTTTTCTCCATCTATGGTAATTGAGAGTTTTGCTGGGTATAGTAGTTTGGGCTGGAATTTGTGTTCTCTTAGGGTCTGTATGAGATCTGCCCAGGATCTTCTAGCTTTCATCATCTCAGGTGAGAAGTCTGGTGTAATTCTGATAGGCCTGCCTTTATAGGTTACTTGACTTTTTCTCTTACTGCTTTTAATATTCTTTCTTTGTTTAGTGCATTTGGTGTTTTGATCATTATGTGCCGAGAGTACTTTCTGGTCTGGTCCAGTCTGTTTGGAGTTCTGTAGGCTTCTTTTATGTTCATGGACATCTCTTTCTTTAGGTTAGGGAAGCTTTCTTCTATAATATTGCTGAAGATATTTACTGGCCCTTTAAGTTGGAAATCTTCGCTCTCTTCTATACCTATAATTTCCTGGTCTTAGTCTTTTCTAATATGCTAGACTTTATGTATTGAAGTACCTTCTGCCATAAGAAAAATTCTAAAGAAAAGTAGAATTTTATTCTCATCCATAAAGAATATTCTTGGAATGCCTGAATTTCTTATTAACTTACTTACCCTGATCTAGAATAATTAAGAATTGACCAGAAAGAAAGGAAAATAATAGATTTTCTAGTACTTTATACTCATTGTATAAATCCAGAAGGAAAAGCTGTAGCAGCCTTTCTGTCTGTATCATTCATAGTGCATTAGAAAAACATAACTTATAGAATAAATATATTTCAAATGAATATTTTTCATATTATCTATAATGAAATCATCTAGATAGTCCCAGTTCACATTGGAGATGCTGAGGGTATTTATTCAATCTTTGAGGGTAGATTTCTTAAGAGTTCCAGTATCAGATTGAGGGTAGATTTCTTAAGAGTTCCAGTATCAGATTGAATTTTTGTAGAATTTCTGGATAGCCAGTGTTTTTCAATTTACATTTCAGGGCCAAAAATCTGAATTCTGATGTCAGAATGTCAGTAGCAGAGTTGTGGCAACAGCAATATAGGTGCACTCACCAACAAGGAGTGAAAGTGAGAAAAAATAACCAAAAGCAAGCCAAACCAAATCAAAACAAAACAAAACAAACCACAACACAACAAAACAACCTGTAGACTTCCACTGATATGCTGCAAGACAATACTGAAGGAAAGAATCTTCCCCTCAGTTGAGGCTTTTTGGAAATACTCTTCTTGTAATCACCTTTTTAGCTGATTACAAATTCAATCAAGACGGCAATCAAGATTACTCCTCATATGTCTACTTGAGAAATTTCAGTCCTATGAAAGAAAAGAAGAATCACCTGCTTCTCTTATCTCCTAGACTTCCTCTGTCTCCCTCTGCTCCCTTGTCTGTCTGTGTCTGTGTCTGTGTCTGTGTCTGTGCCTGTGCCTGTGCCTGTGCCTGTGCCTGTGTCTGTGTCTGTGTCTGTGTCGCTGTCTCTGTCTCTGTCTCTCTGCCTCTCTGTCTCTCTGTCTCTCTCTGTCTCTCTGTCTCTGTCTCTCTCTCTCTCTCTCTCTCTCTCTCTCTCTCTCTCTCTCACTCACTCACTCAAAACTCATGTGGAGTGTGACATAAGCCTTTAATCCCAGCACTTGGAAGACAGAGGCAGGCAAAGGCGAGCAAATATGTCAATTTGAGGCTAACCTGATCTATTGAGTCACTTCAAGGAGAATCAGGACTCCACAGATAAATCCTGTGGCAAAAATAGAAAGAGAAAGAAAATAGTATCTATTTACATACAATACATCCTGACTACAGTCTCCTCTCCCATGCTCCTCCAAGTTCTCCCATCTTTCCTCTCTCCCCAAGATCTACTCATGCTCTGTTTAAATTTTAAAATATAGCAAACCTCCTAGAAAGTACAGCTAGACAGAACAAAACAAGAGGCAATAATACAAGGCAAAAGCCCTCATAGCTACACTGGAAAAGGCAACCCAAACAGGAGGAAAAGGGTCTCAACAGCAAGCGAAAGAGTCAGAGATATACCTGCTTCTTAGAAGTAGAGTTGCACAGGCATGGGTCCTTTGCCTCTACATTCTAGTTTATTTATCTTCTAGATCTTGAAACATGTTTTATGACTATCATGAGACTAGGTGGAGGCCTCAGGATGGTCTTTTTTTTATCTCTTGAGTAAAACTAGATCTTGCTGTACCCACAATCACTGCTGTATAAAGGTTAAAACTATGGGCAAGTTGTGTGGGAGGGAGTCTATTGCTACTTGCATTTTCATTCAGATAACAGCATCCCAAGTATCCTCTAAACTTGTGATTCCTGGAAGAACACTAAGTACTCTTAATGGCTGATCAGTCTTTCCACCCTGATTATGATACTTTAAATTTATCAGAATGGAAATTTCATTGTATTAATCAAACATTGAAATCTTATTAGTTATTTTTTTGCCCATTTTAAAAAACAAACAAAATAATGATAGTTCTAACATGGTAATTTCAGTATATAGATAACTGTTTTAAAACTGAGGTAATGATTAGATTGTGTAAATATCTGACCTCAGAAATTCTGAGTACCCTTATTAAGAAAAACAAGGTACTTCTGTGGACAACAAATAATAAGCCTCATAATCCAGCCACAACTGTCTTAAATTTTTCCTCAATTGATGAATAAATGTCTCTAGTTTAATGATTTTGCACTCATCATCTCCAGTTGAATGCTGCTTCTGCCTACCATTCATTCCTGTGTTTTCAATTAAAAAAATTCTGTTTGCACAAATAGATGAAAAGGCCCAGAGACTTCTAGATGATGTGGCTCATAGGAGCTGTCAATTACAGTCTGTGCACTGATTGAAGTATATTATGCGTTTAATTGTCTCTAGTGCTCTTTGCTTACTCATAACACAGTGAATCGAACCAGCAGAGCCACAACATCTGGAAATATTTAGGGCATCCTTACTACTTTATTCTAAAGGTTGATCTTTTTCTTTTTTAACAAATGATGCTTCTATGATGAATCTTCATTTTCCCTGTGAATTCTTTCAGTGTTTGGGAAGATATGTATTCTTTCAGTATCTGGGAAGATATGTATTCTTTAGGTATCTAGGAACAAACAAAGTTAGCAGATAATGTATTTCTAGAATGAGTTTATAATGTAGTGCCAGGGAAATGTTAGTTATCCCTCACCCCCCAAAAAACCAGACAGGAGTCAATCTGATGTAATTCACAGCAGGATCTTTATTCTATTCAAGCTAACTTGGATGCCCCTATCAGGTAGGACAGATTTGATTGTGGGGGAGAGCTGGGCAAGACTTTATAGTTAGCAGCAAGCAGGGGATAAGTGTGCAAGCATCTAATTGGAAAGCTACTGTGGCCTGTAACATAATTGGCTGGCGTTGGGAGGCATTTCATAAACTTATTTTCTACTACCCTCTACTTTGGTACTCATTAGGAAGGGAGTGGGGCTCTGTTCCGGTAGACTGCACTGAAGAGACAGGTACCCAGGTCCTCCCCAATATAACATCGCTTGGGACACGGCCTGTTGGGGCTTCCGCCTTCTCCCAAGATCGGGACAGCGCTGTGGTTGTCTGGGTGCCAGACCTGCTGTAGGCCATCGCCTCTGCAGGGTGACCAGTGCCACGGAGAGAGTGCAGAGTGCACTCCGCCATCTTTGTCCAGTGGCCGGAAAGTTGGGACTGCCAGGCTCAGAGACAGACAGGCATAATATCGCTTGGGTCTTGGGCGGCTTGTGTGTACGTGGCTCCCAAGTGCTGGGCAGATCTGCAGTAATCAACGTGCCAGCTCTGCTGTGGGACTTCTGCCTGGCAGAGGGACGCCCCCCCCCACTCTAGGAGAGATCACACACCCCTGCACAGGGCAGGAGCCTACCAGCCTCCCTTTGGCGACCTCTGCTCCAGGAATCCACTACGCTGAGCCTTTGGATGTGCAAGGACTCCCCAATATAACATCACTTGGGGCAAGGCCCATCAGGGCCCCAAAGTCACTCAGGAGCAGGGCAGGCCCCAGAAACCTGTGCCAGGGGAATCCTGGTAAACCAGGGGGGGCAGAAATAGCTTTGCAGGCTCACAGAAGTTCCAACCAACAGCCAGTGACAGCAGGACCAACTAACATCAGAGGTAACCAGGTGGCAAAAGGCAAACATAGGAACGTTACTAACAGAAATCAAAGTAATATGACACCATCCGAACACAACTCTCCAACAGCAGCAAGTCCTGCATACTCCACCACACCCGAAAGACAAGATCTGGATTTAAAATCACTTCTCATGATGCTATTAGAGGATCACAAGAAAGACACAAATAAATCTAATAAAGAATTACAGGAGACCATGAATCAACGGTTAGAAGCCCTTACAAAGGAAACACAAAAATCGCTTAGAGAAATGCAGGAGAACATGGATCAAAAGATGGAGGCACACAAGGAGACAACACAAAAATCACTTAACAAGATGAATCAATGGGTAGATGCACTCACAAAGGAATCACAAAAATTGGATAAAGAAATGCAGAAGAATATGGGTCAACAGACAGATGCCCATAAGGAGGCAACACAAAAATTGCTTAAAGAAATGAATCAATGGTTAGATGCCCTTACAAAGGAAAGACGAGAACTGCTTAAAGAAATGCAGGAGATGATGGATCAACAGATGGATTCCCATGAGGAGGAAACACAAAAATCACTCAGAGAAATGCAGGAGAATGTGGGTCAACAGGCAGAAATCCTGAAAGAGGTAATGCAAAAATACCTTAAAGAAATACAGGAATACAAACAAACAAGTGAAGGATCTCAGCAAATCCATCCAGGAACTAAAAAAGAAAGTAGAAACAACTAAGAAATCACAAAGGGAGACAACTTTGGAGATAGAAAACCTTGGGAAGAAATCAGGAGTCATAGATGCAAACATCAACAATAGAATACAAGAGATGGAAGAAAGAATCTCAGGTGCTGAAGATTCCATAGAAAGCATCGACTCAACAGTCAAAGAAAATGCAAAATGCAAAAAACGTGTAACCCAAAACATCCAGGAAATCCAGGACACAATGAGAAGACCAAACCTAAGAATTATAGGTATAGATGAGAGTGAAGATTTGCAACTTAAAGGGCCAGTAAACATCTTCAACAAAATTATGGAGGAAAACTTCCCTAACTTAAAGAGAGAGATGCCGATGAACGTACAAGAAGCCTACAGAACTCCAAACAGACTGGACCAGAACAGAAATACCTCCCGTCACATAATAATCAAAACACCAAATGTACTAAACAAAGAAAGAATATTAAAAGCAGTAAGAGAAAAGGGCCAAGTAACATACAAAGGAAGACCTATCCGAATCACATCAGACTTCTCACCAGAGACTATGAAAGCCAGAAGATCCTGGGCAGATCTCATGCAGACACTAAGAGAGCACAAATGCCAGCCTAGACTACTATACCCAGCAAAACTCTCAATCACCATAGATGGAGAGACCAAGATATTCCATGATAAAACAAAATTTTCACAATATTTTTCCACAAATCCATCCCTGCAACAGATAATAGGTGGAAACCTCCAATACAGGGAGAGAAACAACACCCTGGACAAAATGAGATAGTAACCTTCTTGCATCAAACCCAAAAGTAGATAACCACTCAAACATAAAGATAGCATCAAGAATGGCAGGTGGCAATAATCACTATGCCTTAATCTCTCTTAATATCAATGGTCTCAATTCCCCAATTAAAAGACATAGACTAGCAGACTGGATACATAAACAGGACCCAGCATTTTGCTGCATGCAGGAAACGCACCTCAGTGTCAAAGACAAACACTACCTCAGAGTAAAAGGTTGGAAAACAATTTTACAAGCAAATGGCCCCAAGAAATGAGGTGGAGTAGCCATCCTAATATCAGATAAAATTGATTTTCAACCTAAAGTCATCAAAAAAGACACAGAAGGACACTGCATACTGATCAAGGGAAAAATCCACCATCAAGAACTCTCAATTCTGAATATCTATGCTCCAAATGCAAGGGCACCCTTATTCATAAAAGAAACTTTACTAAAACTCAAAGCACACATCGCACCGAACACAATAATAGTGGGTGACTTCAACACCCCGCTCTCTGAAATGAATCGTTCAAGAAAGCAGAAACTAAACAGGGACACAGTGAATCTAATTAAAGCCTTGGACCAAATGGAACTAACAGATATATATATATATAGAACATTTCATCCTAGAGCTAAAGAATACACCTTCTTCTCAGCACCTCATGGTACCTTCTCCAAAATTGACCATATAATTGGTCACAAATCAGACCTCAACAGATATAAGAAGATCGAACTAATCCCATGCCTCCTATCAGATCACTATGGAATAAGGGTGGTCTTCAATGACAACAAAAACAAAAGAAAACCCACGTACACATGGAGGCTGAACAATGTTCTACTCAATGATAACTTGGTCAAGGTGGAAATAAAGAAAGAAATCAAAGACTTTTTGAAAGTTAATGAAAATGAAGGCACAACATACCCTAATTTATGGGACACAATGAAAGCAGTGCTAAGAGGAAAATTCATAGCCCTGAGTGCCGCCAAAAAGAAACGGGAGACAGCATACACTAGCAGTTTAATGGCACACCTGAAAGCCCTGGAACAAAAAGAAGCAAATACACCAAAGAGGAGTAGAAGGCAGGAAATCATCAAACTCAGGGCTGAAATCAATCAAGTAGAAACAAATAAAACCATACAAAGAATCAACAAAATGAGGAGTTGGTTCTTTGAGAAAATCAACAAGATAGTAAGCCCTTAGCCAGACTAACCACATAGGTAACATTTTCTTTTTTGATTTTTCTTCTTTTTTTTAAAATTTATTTAATTTTTTTACACACCATATTTTATACTTATCCCTGTCTACACTCCAACTCTTCTACATCCCATGCCTCCTTCCCACCCCCCTTTCTCCTTGTAGATGTCCCCACTCTCACCCATTTGACCTCTAAACTCCCTGGGACCTCCAGTCTCTTGAGGGTTACGTGCATCATCTCTTTTTTTATTATTTTCCTGTTTTTCTTTTTTTTTTAATTTTATGTTCTAAGTTTATTTTTATTTACATTCAAAATCATTTCCCCTTTCCCTTTTCCTCCCTCCACGAAAGTCCCATAAGCCCCCTTCGCTCCCTCTTTTCCCCATTCAACCCCCTCTCGCTTCTCTGTCTGGCGTTCCCCTACATCCAGTCATTCCAGGACCAAGGGTCTCTCCTTCCATCTTCTTAGAAATCTATTGATATGCGAATTGTGTCTAGGGTATTCCGAGATTCTGGGTAAATATCCCCTTATCAGTGACTGCATACCATGTGTGTTCTTTTGTGATTGGGTTACCTCACTAAGGATGATATTTTCAAGTTCTGACCTAGGAATTTCGTGAATTCATTGTTTTTAATTGCAGAGTAATATTCCATTGTGTAGATATACCACATCTTCTGAATCCATTCCTCCGTTGAGGTACATCTGGGTTCTTTCCAGCTTCTGGCTATTATAAATAAGGCTGCTATGAACATAGTGGAGCATGTCCTTCTTGCATGCAGGTAAACCCTCTGGGTATATGCCCAGGAGTGGTATAGCCAGATCCTCCAGGAGTGTCATGCCCAGTTTTCGGAGGAACCGCCAGACTGCTTTCCAGAGTGGTTGTACCAGCTTGCAATCCCACCAGCAATGGAGGAGTGTTCCTCTTTCTCCACATCCTCGCCAACAACAGCTGTCTCCTGTGTTTTTGATCTTAGCCATTCTGACTGGTGTGAGATGGAATCTCAGGGTTGTTTTGATTTGCATTTCCCTAATGACTAAGGATGATGAACATCTCTTTAGGTGCTTCTCAACCATTAGATATTCTTCAGGTGAGAACTCTTTCTTTAGCTCTGTACCCCATATTTTAATGGTGTTACTTGGCTCTCTGGAGTTTAACTTCTTGAGTTCTTTGTATATATTGGATATTAGCCCTCTGTTGGATATAGGGTTGGTAAAGATCATTTCCCAGTTTGTTGGTTGCCGCTTTGTCCTTTTGACAGTGTCCTTTGCCTTACAGAAACTTTGTAATTTTATGAGGTCCCATTTGTCTATTCTTGATCTTAGAGCATAACCTATTGGAGTTCTCTTCAGGAAATTCTCCCCTGTGCCCATATGTTCAAGGTTCTTCCCTAGTTTCCTTTCTATTAGTTTTAGTGTGTCTGGTTTTATGTGGAGGTCTTTGATCCACTTGGAATTGAGCTTAGTGAAAGGAGATAAGAATGGGTCAATTCGCATTCTTCTGCATGTTGACCTCCAGTTTAACCAGCACTATTTGTTGAAAAGGCTATGTTTTCTTCCACTGGATGGTTTTAGCTCCTTTGTCAAAGATCAAGTGACCATAAAAGTGTGGATTCATTTCTGGGTCTTCAATTCTGTTCCACTGATCCACATGCCTGTCACTGTACAAATACCATGCAGTTTTTAACACTATTGCTCTGTAATACAGCTTGAGGTCTGGGTAACTGATTCCCCCGGAAGTTCTTTTACTCTTGAGAATAGTTTTAGCTATCATGGGTTTTCTGTTATTCCAGATGAATTTTTTAATTGCTCTTTCTAACTCTAAGAAGAATTGAGTTGGGATTTTGATGGGGATTTTTTATTGCATTGAATCTGTATATTGCTTTTGGCAAGATGGTCATTTTTACTATATTAATCCTGCCAATTCATGAGCATGGAAGATTTTACCATCTTCTGAGGTCTTCTTCAATTTCTTTCTTCAGAGACTTGAAGTTCTTGTCATACAGATCTTTCACTTGTTTGGTTAGAGTCACACCAAGATTCTTTATATTATTTGTGGCTATCCTGAATGGTATTATTTCTCTTATTTTTTTCTAAGCCTGCTTATACTTTGAGTATAGGAAGGCTACTGACTTGCTTGAATTGATTTTATATCTGGCCACTTTGCTGAAGTTGTTTATCAGCTGTAGTTGTTCTCTGTTGGAGTTCTTTGGGTCGCTTATGTATACTATCATATCGTCTGCAAATAGTGATAGTTTGACTTCTTCCTTTCCAATGTGTATCCCTTTAACCTCCTTTTGTTGTCTAATTGCTCTAGCTAGAACTTCAAGTACTATCTTGAAAACATATGGAGAGAGAGGGCAGCCTTGTCTAGTCCCTGATTTTAGTGGGATTGCGTCAAGTTTCTCTCCATTTAGATTGATGTTGGCTACCTGTTTGCTGTAATTGCAAAACAAAAAGGGAGAAATAACAACAGAAACTGCGGAAATGAAAGAAAAAACATCAGATCCTTCTACAAAAGCCTGTATTCAACACAACTACAAAATCTGGAGGAAATGGACAATTTCCTAGACAGATACCAAATACCAAAATTAAATCAGGATCAAATAGACCATCTAAACCATCCTATAACCCCTGAAGAAATAGAAGTGTTCAGTGGAAGTCTTCCAACCAAAGAAAGCACAGGTCCAGATGGTTTTAGTACAGAATTCTATCAGACCTTTAATGAAGACCTAACACTAATACTCTTCAAACTATTCCACCAAATAGAAACAGAAGGAATACTACCCAACTCGTTCTATGAAACCACAATTATGCTAATACCAAAATCACACAAATATCCAACAAAGAAAGAGAATCTCAGACCAGTCTCTCTTATGAATATCGATGCAAAAATACTCAATAAAATTCTTGCCAATCAAATCCAAGAACACATGAAAACGATCATTCACCACAATCAAGTAGGCTTCATCCCAGGGATGTAGGGATGATTCAATATAAGGAAGTTCACCAATGTAATCCACTACATAAACAATGTTTAAAAAAAAAACCCGCATGATCATTTCATTAGATGTGGAGATAGCATTTGACAAAATTCAGCATCCTTTCATGTTAAAGGTCTTGGAAAGATCAGGAATTCGAGTTTACCTGATTTCAAACTTAGGTTAGGCTCTCTAAAATGTTGTCTGAATGTAAAAGATGTGGCCTCTCATTTGTCTAGAGAGAGAAATAACAGTGACCAAGTTGGCAACAGAGAGTGATTGGCAGGAAAGACAAACTGGTGTCAAGTGGTGGTGAATTAGCCCTGATTCCTGCAGCAACTGACTGAATACTCCCAGTGTGAGCCTTAAAGGGAAGTTCCCTATGAGAATATGAAAAAGATACTGAAGCATTAACCTAAGCAGTCTGAACCATGACATATGCATTATAAACCTGCAGTAATTGAGTCAATGTAATATAACATAAGACAAAATATAAATGGTGTAAAACACTCTGAAATAGACTGGTTTATATTTAAAATGTGATGATCCAGTTAATGTGAGAAAAGTTGAATGAATTGCATGATAAAGGGTATTGAACAATTTCCTATTTTAAGCCAGAATTTATGACTTTATATTTTATAGTACAGTAATATAAATTTTGCTGCCTATGAAGACAAAGAAACTTGAAGCAGCGAGCATAACCTCTGCACTGATCCTTAGATAAAAGAGTCATTTATATGCATTTAGCAAACACATTAGTTGATTAGCCTGAAATATTGTATGCAGCACTTTAAGATGCGAAATGTGTACAAATTTGATTTCTTTTCCTCTCCAAATTTATTTGACAGGAAAATAAGAGTGTTTAAAGATAATACATTTATAAGCATGCTAAGAAGGGGGAGTGAGGCCACCACTGAATTAGATATTTGACAAGTTTTTGAAATAAGAAGATTGGATTTAATCACAGTAGGCAATTCAAATAGAAACAATTATTTTCAAGCACACTGGCCATATATGAAAGTTCAAAGCCACAGAAAGAGAACAAACTCAGGTTGACAGATTGAGACAATAGTGATAAATGCAAATTGTGGAAATATATGTCCTGAAAGGTTGCCTCTGAACTGATAGGTATTATAGCAAAAAATATTATTGTACACCATGGATAAGCTAAACTGAGAAATTGGTGGCTGACTAAAGATTTCCATATGCTATTTGTAGAATCACAGGTAGTAGGAATAAAGAGTCCAAGCCAGTATCTATTTGTGTTCATACATACTCTTCAACAGCTAAACCATTTTGGAATATTCTGTAGTTAAACTAGTCGGTCCTTATTTTTCTTTTCTTCCCTTTTATTACATTTTATTTTCAATCATGTGTGTAAATGTGTATTTGAATGTTACAATACAGAGGTGAGTTTGAGTGCCAGTGGAATCCAGAAGAGAGTGTAAAATCCTCATTAGCTAGAGTTTCTGGCATCCATGAACTGCCTAATATTGGTAATAGAAACTGAATTGTTAGCGCTTGGCTAGAACATGAAGATGTTGAGCCATCTCTCCAGCCACATAAATTTATTTTTCCTCATAAGTCTTTAAGTGAAACAAATATTCAATTTTGGTGAAGACAGCATATCAATATTGAAAAGAGTGAGAGAGTAGAATCTGGCTTAGTAATGAGAAAATAAAGAAAGCAATGCTTGGACTGGAGAGATAGTTCAGTGGTTAAGAGCACTGACTACTCTTCCAGAGGTCATGAGTTCAATTCCCAACAAGCACATTGTGACTCTTAGCCATCTGTAATGGGATCTGATGCCATCTTTTGGTGTGTCTGAAGAGAGCACAGTGTACTCACATACATAAAATAAATAAATAAATCTTTTTTTAAAAAAAGTAATGCTCTTCAGAACTAAAGAGTAAATGCTTTCATTAAGAAGCACACTCCTGAAAAGTCCTAGGTGGTAGCTATCAGGTGCAGAGAGCTGTGATGTGAGGGAATATCTACATGAAAGTAATACAGATCCTTGATTCCTTAGGTTTACTCTCACCTCATTTCAGTAAGACTGACAGTCTTTTGTCACCCTGTGGTGATGTAAAGTTTAGAGAAGACTGGACAGGGCTGGGAGATGGCTAAGTGGTTATAGCAGTTGTCATACAATCTTGAGGATAGGCATTCAGATCTTCATAATTCACATAAATGGTCGGTGGGTATGGTGGTCCACCTGCAATTCCATCTTCTAAAGGCAGAGATGAGTCCCAACAGTAAACTATCTGGGGACACTAGTTTGTCCTTTTTGGCCAAGCTTTAGGTTTAACTAGGAGACCTTACATCATTAAATGAGATGGGAGAGTAATCAGTGTTGATCCCTGATATCAACATTGGGCTTCCACATTTATGTTATACCCATGGTCATGTGCACCCACATACATATGTAGAGAAAGCATGTGTGAAAATGCACATACACAGATGCACAACACAGACAGACAGACAGACAGACAGACAGAGACAGACAGAGAGAGAGAGAGAGAGAGAGAGAGAGAGAGAGAGAGAGAGAGAGAGAGAGAGAGAGAGAGAGAGAGAAGGGAAGAGAGATAATAACTGAGTAAAGCAATCAGAAAGCCACTTGGGCATTTAGTATGTATAAGTCTAACACAAAAAGTAATATGTAGAAGAATGAGCCTCCCATTTGTTGCTGTTTTTTTTTTTTAATTTAAAAATTTGCCAGTGAAGAGTGAGGCAAAGGAGATAAAATGAATAGTTAAAACATTCCAGAATTTTAGGTGGAAACCTCTGAAATGTGTGTAATGATATGAGTTAATTAGTTAATTATGTGGCACCCATACTCCACTATATATGTTGAAACTGATACCCACAATCATATTGAGACCTAAGACTGTTAGTAAATAATTCAGGGATTCTTCATAAATCAGGTTGCTGCTCTTGGCATATAAGTATGCCTACTTGTATGTACCACCACATAATGACACACTAATTAAAGCACCACCCATGAAGCCTTCACTACACAGTGAAGGCACTGGACACTTGAGGATGGACTTCCAAGGCTACAGAACCATAAGCATTAAGTCTTTATTGTTTATAAATTATCCATATAAAAGTATCTTGTTATAGCAACACAAGTGCTCTAAGACAAATGACAAGGACTTAATGATCTGATTTTTACTCACTTAAAACCATAGCTGGAGTTGGATTGAGTTCCTGTGCTGAGGAAAGTCAGTGTGTCCCTCTGCTACAGCCCAGAAAGTCAAAGGTGATTCCTTCCATAACAGGGAAATATAAACAAATTATTCTGTATATTTTGAAACATGTATTTACTATTAACTCACAATGATATTCTCATCGAGGGCAGTGATGGTTCTAGTTGGATCTGTACCTCCCTACTCCTCCTTTCCTTGCATCTTTCCACTGAGTACTTACTTTCAGAACAGCAGTGAATTTTCCTTCTTCTGTTATTTTTTCTGTTTACTCATTATACAAAAATTAGTTGTGGACAGGCAGAGAGTTTTTTTTTATTGCTTTTCTCTTTTGTCAATAACAACTGTAACAGTTCTTAGGTGAGAATTTGTATTTATTAAGCATTTGTTAAATAAAACAATATTTCTGTTCATTTATATAGTATCTTCAAGTTTTTTGGGCTTAATGAATGTACACCACCTATCAGTGTTTCAATTATTGTCATTTTGTAATTTTTCTTGGGCATCAATTTATTTTCCATATTTTCTAACTACCATATATTATTCATAAGAGCATACATTCAAATACGTATACATTTTTATTTTATTGAGAGACCTTGAAATAAAAGGTAATTTTCTCTTAAAACTTCAATTTAACAAGTCAGAAACAGATGATGACATTTCATGTGATGCTTTAATTCTATGAAGCTGTGTACAATCACATCATTCCTGAGTCACCATGTGACACACCTATGGGCTAACCTGGGAAGGTGGGAATACCATGGGGATGGAGCAGAAACAGGCTAGCCAGACATTCAAAACTGTTTCTTTAGGCTATTTCTATAGTTCAAGAATTATATTATACAATGCTCAAAATGACAGTCTTAAAGCTAACTTAGGGTCTGCTCCAGACATTATCCAGGCCATATGCTCCCTATGTCTTTCACTATCTGTCAATTTTTTATTATGTTTTAGTATATTGCAAAAGACTATGACTTGGAGACTGCACAGTCCATATGGTTCCTGTATATTTTGTTATCTGCCAATCATTTATTGTGTTTTATTATATTCGAAAAGATTCTGCTTTGGAGACTGCACAGTCCATATGCTTCATATATATTACACTTTCAATAATTCATTATATTTTGCTATATTACAATAGATTCTGCTACAGAGACCGTGAAGTCCATATGTTTCTTACAGATTTCAGTGTCTGTCAATCATTTATTATATTACAACGGACTATTCTGTGGAAACTATACAGTTTGTATGTTCCATATATATTTCATTATTTTTTAATTACTCATTTTTCTTCTACATGCACTGGACATTGAGAAATAAATATTTCAATTGAAATTACAAACTGTTATTTATAGAAAATTATTATTAATAAAATATTTGTCAATAGGAAATTCCTGACTGAGTTCATTCTGTAGCTTTACTTACAGCACATGACAAAAGATAGTGACATTTTGTTGAATGTGTGGTAAAGAAAAATGTGAAATTTTTGAAGTATTAGTAATGTCTTACAGATTAATATTACTATTTTCCTGGCCATACACGTGAGTGAGTACTCTCCTGTGTAGAGTATTAGAAGTCAAACATCATCAGTTTATAATCTAGAACATTGAAAATCTTCTGACCACAATGAATCTTGCTCTAAAAAATCACCACACCATGTACTGGCAAAGTCTATGAGACAGCTACACATGTAAAACTGCCTGTTTGAAGATGTTTACATAGCTTAGACATTGCTGTCCTCTTAGGAAATTTGAGTCTATCTTACTGTACACATGTAAAATGGCTTGCCAGTCAGAAAACAGCCAGCATGTGTGCCTTCTTTATAAAATGTCACACTTATTATTATTGTTACACAGAAAAATGAAAGGGAAAGAGAAAAAATGAAAGAGAGAAAAGAATAAACAATCTACTAGGCATTTGAAGCATTTTAATAATATTTCTAGTATGAATACTAATGAGTAACATGAATGTTTACAGTAACAATTTCCTAAAATAAATATACTGGAGGGTAAAAGAGTTTAAAATGTCTTTTAATAATGGGTATAAAACATATTTAATAATGGATATAAAACATATTTCCTTAATTAAAGAGTACAAAGTGCTTCTAGAAAATAATACTTATGTAAACTGAAAAAGGTCAAAAATAATGACAGAAAATTTACATTGAAAAATAACATAAAGAGGATCAGTTAGGTGGCATGTGTCTGTCCTCCTAGCACTTAAGAGGCTGGGAACATGATTGTAATCTTCTCAACAACCTGGGCTGCATAATAGTTATAGACCAAGATGAAATATATAGCAAAACCTTATATCAAACATAGAATAAAGTAAATTGAAATGAAACTGTTTGTTTGGATATTGAGCATATCATGAACATTCTAGTAGGACTGGGGAAAAATAAGGTGGAAGAAAAATGAATAGAAGAATCAGAAGTAAGAAACAGAGCTCAGAAGCAGCCATAGGGTTTCATAAGTCCTTCAGAGCATACATTCTTTACAAATACAAATGATGACATAATAAAACAAAGAAAAAATCATTCAATTTTTGTTAGAAAATCTTGACAACTGCATATAGTTAACTTGAAATGTATAGAACATACAAGTTCATAAAGAACAAAAATATAAATAAATTACTTGCAAGTGAAATTTGTACTTTATTTTAAGAATAGATGTAATAATCAGCCTTATTCCAGAGTCTACAAATGTTACAAAAAATAGGCCATGTACTATAATTTAATTCTATTCACAGAGTAATGGATAAAAATAATTTGATGGAGGAAAATACTACTTAATAAGATTCAAAATTCATTATCTAAAATATAGCATGTATTAACAGTAGATTAAACCCTTAATTGGATGGAGGAAGCAATAATAGTTTTATGATTCAGAACAGAATCATAGTTTTAAAAGCTTGTTGAATAAGAAATTAAAAAAAACTTCACTTAAAAGTAATGACATGTAATTCCAACCCAAAAAGAAATTAAATAATTTACTAGATGTATACTACCTTAAAAGAGAAGAAATAAATGTGTCTAAGTGATTCTGTTACCAAGATTCTACAGAAAGAAAAAAATAAAGATTATAATAATTAAAAATATTATAACCTAAATCATTAAGATTGTTTTTATAGGAACCCTCTACTAATATAGAGTCATACAATTATGACTACAGAAAGATTCTTGTAATACAGGAAGAAAATTTTCCACTAGTGAAACCTAATACAACTTTGAAACAGAAATTTTGTTTACATAATTTTACAACTCTAATGGGAAAGGAAGGAAATATGTAATAGCAATATGAGAAATTCCCAGAAGTTCTATTAAAAGGAACTGAGACTATCCAAACAATTCTGAAACTTACATGCATCACCTCAATAGTACAATGATGTGATTTCACAAAAAGTAACTTTAAAAATCCAGTGTCTGCTCAGTCACAGCCCTACCAGGAATTACAGGACTCAGATTTTTAAAAATAACATGCATAAGTGAACATTTCATGCAAAAGTTAACAGGGGTTTGAGGGGATTGGAAATCCCAAAGGTATTAATAGTTTAAATTGCATAGTTAGTTTGGAGAACTACTTTCTTTTTTCCTTACTCCTCCAAAAATCCCCTATCCCATTCCCCCTCCCGCTGCTTACCAACCCCCCTCCCACTTTCCTGACCTGGCATTCCTCTATACTGGGGCATTGATCCTTTATAGGACCAAAGGCCTTTACTCTCATTGTTGTCTGAAAAGACCATCCTCTGCTACATATGTAGCTACAGCCATGGGTCCCTCCATGTGTACTATTTGGTTGGTGGTTTAGTCCCTGGGAGCTCTGGGAATAGTGGTTGGTACATATTATTGTTCCTCCTACATAGCTGCAAACCTCTTCAGTTCGTTGGGTCCTTTTTCTAGCTCCTCCATTGGGGAACCTATGCTTAGTCTATTGGTTGACTGTGAGCCATGGGTATTTTGATCCCCCTTCTAAGAAGGATCAAAGTATCCACATATTGGTCTTCCTTCTTCTTGAGCTTCATGTGGTCTGAAAGAACTCAGATGTCCCTCAACAGAGGAATGGATACAGAAAATGTGGTACATTTACACAATGGAGTACTACTCAGCTGTTAAAAACTATGAATTCATGAAATTTTTAGGCAAATGAATGGAACTTGCAAAGATTCTGTAAGGCAAAGGCCACTGTCAATAGGACAAAATGGCAACTAACAAATTGGGAAAAGATCTTTACCAACCCTACATCTGACAGAGGGTTAATATCCAACATATACAAAGAACTCAAGAAGTTAGATTCCAGGGAACTAAATAACCCTATAAAAAAATGGAGTACAGAGCTAAACAAAAAAATTTCACCTGAGGAATATCGAATGGCTGAGAAGCACCTAAAGAAATGTTCAACGTCCTTAGTCATTAGGGAGATGCAAATCAAAATAACCCTGAGATTTCACCTCACACCAGTCAGAATGGCTAAGATCAAAAACTCAGGAGACAGCAGGTGCTGGCGAGGATTTGGAGAAAGAGGAACACTCCTCTACTGCTGGTGATATTGCAAGCTGGTACAACCGCTCTGGAAATCAGTCTGGTGGTTCCTCAGAAAACTGGACATGATACTACCAGAGGACTCCGTTATACCACTCTTGGGCATATACCCAGAGGATTCCTCAGCATGTAATAAGGATACATGTTCCACTATGTTCATTGCGGCCCTATTATAATAGTTAGAATCTGGAAAGAATACAGATGTCCCTTAACGGAGGAATGGATACAGAAAATGTGGTATATTTACACAGTGGAATACTACTCAGCTATTAAAAACAATGAATTCATGAAATTATTAGGCAAATGGTGGAACTAGAAAATATCATCCTAAGGTAACCCAATCACAAAAGAACACACATGGTATGCACTGACTGAGAAGTGGATTTTAGCCCAGAAGCTCAGAATACCCAAGGCACAATTCACATATCAAATGATGCCCAAGAAGAAGGAAGGAGAAGCCCCTGTTTCTGGGAAGGCTCAATGCAACAGTGTAGGGGAGTACAGGACAGGGAAGCAGAAGGCGGTTGATTGGGGAACAGGGGGAGGGAAGAGGGCTTATGGGACTTCTTTCAGGGAGTTGGGGAACCAGGAGAGGGGAAATTATTTGATTTGTAAATAAAGAATATATCTAAGAAACAATAAAAAAATTAATAAAAAAGAATTCAGCATAGAGATGAATAGATATACCTTACAACCTCACATAAAAAAACCTGTTTACATACATAAAATCTATACTCTAAATGCAGAAGTACTTATCACACCAAATTGGTGGATCAATAGAAATTTTATTTCAGCAAAAGGATCTATCATTTGTACTACCTTTTAACAGAACAACTTAACTAAACCAAAATATCAAAGATACCATGCTGAAATGAATCCAGAAAGTTATCAGTAATATAATTGATTTAATGGCATGCCCAGCAACAGTAAATAATGTTTATAGATATACAAATATAATACACTATGAAAACATTTGCCATAAAAGGCACACAATACTTTTACCCAGTAGATTCTATTAGGTATAAAACAGTATTGTTCTAAACGTTCTAATGAGGACAGAAAGAACATTTTCACTTTTGTGCTGACTTCATGACATTTTTTTTAAGATTTTTTTCAAGTAGATATATGTACCTATACCACATGCATATAGCGCCTCAGGAGTCCAGAAGAGGTGTCTGTAACTGGACAGGAAGTTATGACTTGACATTTGGCAATGTAAACCAAACCTGAATCCTCTGGAAGAAGCCCCACTGCTCTTACCACTGGATCATTTCTTTAACTCCACCTTCTAAATATTTTTTGAAAAAAAATCTTGTTTAGTATGAGAACTGAGCATGAATTTGTTATGCTATATCATTTCCTGAATGTGGAAAATTGTTAGTTAAAATTATTTTAAATTAATCATTTTCTACTATTGATGGCTTTAACTATTAAAAGACAGTTTTATTTTGATTGCATGAAAATCTTTTTGTAACCAGATAGAGAGGAGTTGTGTTTCATGTCTATAACTGCAGCAATTAAAGAAAGGTCCTATTGATATATGATAGGTAGTGCATCACCATAATGCAAGGAAAACAAGTTACATATATCTCTTAGTTTGTGAATCTTACAGAGTTTTCATCTGTAGTTTCTGAGAGCATCATCCCACACTCTAAGTAAGGAGACAAATGGGTTAGTTGCAAAATGAAAACAAGTATAGAAGTTTGGCTGTGATCATCTTTCAATTGGGGACAGATGACTGTCATTCACTAGCAAATATATTGCATGCATGCGGCTTAAATTGCCTGGTGATTTAGATGTGTATGGCTTCCTTCCAGGAACACCAGACAGTTGACTTCAGCTTCTGAGAACAAGGCTGAATTTACTGGAAGATTTTCCCTGGCTGGTATGACTTGGGGTGTCTATTGCTAGTCATAGCTTTCTCCTTTTTGACATAACCCCATGCATACTTACAGTTTTTAATTGAAATATAACAGCTGATTTGCTTTCAAGGTCTCCACTAAAGCATCAGGTCTCACAAAGGAATTTTTACATGACTTTTATAAGTGAGAAGATGCAAGTTCTGACCAGCGTAACATTACAGAAGTGAAGTTATTGCTACAATATTCCAGACTTTGACTGAAATTGTAAGTTTCTGGATGTTTCTGCCTGCTTCTCAGGATTCAATAAGCTCAAACAACACTACCAATTGTGAACTTAAACTTTAAAGAAAATTAGTTTGAGATAACTTTTATAAACTTTAAAGTTCTTTTATTTTTCATTTCATTAGGATATTGAAATCCAAATTAGTTTCATGAAATTAATTATTTACTCTAGTAGTAACCAGTGTGAAGTCTACTCAGTTTTTCCACACTGTTAGTATAATCCAAAGACAACTTCGTGTGAGCCCAAAATGAATTAGGGTTAATATTAACTAAGGTGAGTAGAAATTTGTGTACCATGTGACTGAGAAATGTAGGGAATTCAGTACTCACTCTTTGAACCATTGTTTCTTCTTTAAAAAAACATCAAACATTTTTATTAGATATTTTCGTTCTTTACATTTCAAATGTTATCCCCTTTCCTGGTTTCCCCTCTGAAAATGCCTTATCCCATTCCCCCTTCACACATATGATAGAAAGTAAAGGAATAAACAAGTATTCACATATGTGAAAATAGAAATGGCATTTCTATGTGATCACCAACCAAACCAATAAAGCAAGAGTTCTTTTAGACTAATATGCCTGACATATTATTGAACAAAACAAAACAAAACAAAACAAAACAAAACGAAACAACTGACTGCCTTTATAGCTAGAGAATTTATGTGTGAGTCTCTGGTTTAGCAATCACCTTCTGTCTCTGTTGAGTGTGTTTTATCCTTTACAATTTGGGGGATAGTATTCAGTGGATTGTCAGGATTGAATTGTCTGCATCTATCTTTTCTAGAACCTTGTCAGGTGCGTAAATAGTAGGGACCTCAATATCTACATATATATGCACCTATGCATATACATGGGCATAGGAAAAAGGACATTCTCTGTCACAAAGGTTGTAGGTAATTGATAGTGCAGACTTTGACTTAAATTGTGAGTTTCTGGTTCTTTCTGCCTGCTTCTCAGGATTCAACGACCTCAAGCAACACTGCCAACTGTGAACTTAAACTGTATTTTTTTTTAAATTTTTTTAATTTTCTTTTTTTTTATTATTTTCTAAGTTTTTTAATTTACATTCCAAATCATTTCCCCTTTCCCATTTCCTCCCTCCCCGAAAGTCCCATAAGACCCCTTCCCTCCTTCTTTTCCCCATTCAACTACCTCTTGCGTCTCTGTCCTGGCATTCCCCTACATCCAGTCTTTCCAGGACCAGGGGTCTCTCCTTCCATCTTCTTGGAAATCTATTGATATGTGAATTGTGTCTAGGGTATTCCAAGATTCTGGGTTAATATCCCCTTATCAGTGACTGCATACCATGTGTGTTCTTTTGTGATTGGGTTACCTCACTAAGGATGATATTTTCAAGTTCTGACCTAGGAATTTCGTGAATTCATTGTTTTTAATTGCAGAGTAGTATTCCATTGTGTAAATATACCACATCTTTTGAATTCATTCCTCCGTTGAGGGACATCTGGGTTCTTTCCAGCATCTGGCTATTATAAATAAGGCTGCTATGGACATAGTGGAGCATGTGTCCTTATTGCATGCAGCTAAAGCCTCTGGGTATATGCCCAGGAGTGGTATAGACGGATCCTCCAGGAGTGTGATGCCCATTTTTTGAGGAACCGCCAGACTGCTTTCCAGAGTGGTTGTACCAGCTTGCAATCCCACCAGCAATGGAGGAGTGTTCCTCTTTCTCTACATCCTCGCCAACAACGGCTATCTCCTGTGTTTTTGATCTTAGCCATCCTGACTGGTGTGAGATGGAATCTCAGGGTTGTTTTGATTTGCATTTCCCTAATGACTAAGGATGATGAACATCTCTTTAGGTGCTTCTCAGCCATTAGATATTCTTCAGGTGAGAACTCTTTCTTTAGCACTGTACCCCATATTTTAATGGGGTTACTTGGCTCTCTGGAGTTTAACTTCTTGAGTTCTTTGTATATATTGGATATTAGCCCTCTGTCAGATGTAGGGTTGGTAAAGATCATTTAGCAGTTTGTTGGTTGTTGCTTTGTCCTTTTGACAGTGTCCTTTGCCTTACAGAAACTTTGTAATTTAATGAGGTCCCATTTGCCAATTCTTGATCTTAGAGCATAAGCTATTGGAGTTCTCTTCAGGAAAATCTCCCCTGTGCCCATATGTTCAAGGTTCTTCCCTAGTTTCCTTTCTATTAGTTTCAGTGTGTCTGGTTTTATGTGGAGGTCCTTAATCCACTTGGAATTGAGCTTAGTGCAAGGAGATAAGAATGGATCAATGTGCATTCTTCTGCATGTTGACCACCAGTTGAACCAGCACCATTTGTTGAAAAGGCTTTTTTCCACTAGATGTTTTTAGCTCGTTTGTCAAAGATTCAGTGACCATAGGAGTGTGGATTCATTTCTGGGTCTACAATTCTGTTCCATTGATCTACATGCCTGTCACTGTACCATTACCATGCAGTTTTTAACACTATTTCTCTGTCGTACAGCTTGAGGTTCGGGATACTGATTCCCCCCAGAAGTTCTTTTACTCTTGAGAATAATTTTAGCTATCGTCGGTTTTCTGTTATTCCAGATGGATTTTTGAATTGCTCTTTCTAACTCTATGAAGAATTGCATTGAGATTTTTATGGGGATTGCTTTGAATCTGTATTTTGCTTTTGGCAAGATGGTCATTAATCCTGCCAATCCATGAGCACAGAAGATTTTTCCATCTTTTGAGGTCTTCTTCAATTTCTTTCTTCAGAGACTTGAAGTTCTTGTCATACAGATATTTCACTTGTTTGCTTAGAGTCACACCAAGATACTTTATATTGTTTGTGGCTATTGTGAAGGGTATCATTTCTCTTCTTTCTTTCTCAGCCTGCTTATCCTTTGAGAATAGGAAGGCTACACTCCAAAGATTTCCGCTTTCCCGGTTTCCCCCTCCCCAAAAGTCTCATAAGCCCTCTTCCCTCCCCCTGTTCCCCATTTGCCTAAGAATTTCATGAATTCATTGTTTTTAATTGTTGAGTAGTATTCCATTGTGTAAATATACATGGAAAATATTTCTGATAAAACTCAAGAAATATATAGAAAAACACATTAAAACAATGAATTCACGAAATTCCTAGGCAAATGGTCAGATCTTGAAAATATCATCCTTAGTGAGGTAACCCAATCACAAAAGAACACACATGGTATGCAGTCACTGATAAGGGGATATTGACCCAGAATCTCGGAATACCCTAGACACAATCCACATATCAATAGATTTCTAAAAAGATGGTAGGAGAGACCCCTGGTCCTGGAAAGACTGGATGTAGGGGAACACCAGGACAGAGTAATGAGAGGGGGTTGAATGGAGAAAAGAGGGAGGGAAGGGGGCTTATGGGACTTTCGGGGAGGGAGGAAACGGGAAAGGGGAAGTGATTTGGAATGTAAATTAAAAAATAAAATAAAATAAATAATAAAAAAAGAAGCAAAGTATATGTAAAACAAATAAAAAAAACCTGACTATTTTATGAAAAAAATTATACAGTTAAGATGGTAGGCATAAAAATATTCCTAAATTGGTTGAAAGTAGAAGTAAGACATTTTCTGATAAAATTGAAGATTTACATGGAAAATATCACTGATAAAATTGAAGAAATATATAAAAAACATGTTAAGATTGAGTATTTCATGGAAAAATTATACAGATAAAATGGTAGGCATAAAAACTGTGGGTGCTTTGCTCTACCCACGTGATTTAAGATCTTGTCTATGAAATGAAGGGAGTTATAAGTGTTACTGTCACTCTTAACAATGCTAGAGGAAACAACCTAAAGCTACAAAAGACCAGTGTGATTGTTCTACATTTTTTTATTCATTTACAGTGGGAGGCCACAATGGTTTTTGTCTTTTTTAAAATTTATTTAAGCTTAGTCATACCTTAAGAAAAGTTCAAGCAGGGGTCTGGAGAGGTGGCTCAACAGTTATGAGTACTGAATACTCTTCAAGAGAACTGGAGTTCAATACCCAACAGCAAGTGGCATCCCTGAGCCATCTATAACATCTGTCAAAGGGAATCTGCTGTGTTCATCTAGCTGCTGTAGACATTGCATACGTGTGGTGCAAAGACATGCAGGTATGTAAAACTCCCATACACTTGAAATAAAAATAAATCTCTCATTTCAAAAGAACAATTTAAATGATAATCAGTTATTTTGGCAGAATGATATTAGAACATGGTTGATTCAGAAAAGTGTGAAGTATATCAAAGATATTAAACTTGATATACTTTATATTTATTGAAATTCATAAAATGATAATTGCCATTTGGATTATCCTGAGACTACCAAGATTCAAACTCATATTTGTGAGAAGAAAAAGAAAAAGAGAGAGATGTGATAGCTGTGTTTCTTGGATCTGTGGTCCCATGTTTGTACTTTGCTTTCGTGCTTAACAATGCAAGGGGTAACACATGAGAAGAAACCACTGAAACTCCAAATTGTTGTTCTCACCAATGCTCATACCTAAAACTACATGGACCTGTGTGTATACATGGAAGCTCATGGACATTTATAAGAATTTCCTATGTATGACCGTAGGCATGCATACAAGCAAACACATCCAACCACATTCACACCCAACTTAATTCAGTAACTATATACTCAAAAGCAAGTAAGTTCACTTACTTATTTTAATCTCTTGCAAAAATTCAATAAAATCAGAATTGATGTCTCATTGTGCTTTTGGGGGCATGCGATATTAACAGTAAAACATGAATAGTAACAGAAGATTTTAAAGGGAAAATAAAGAAAACACTAAATATTCAATCCTCTAGGGTATAACAGATCAGAATTAATAAGAATTTAAGGAAGGTGGACTAAAATAACTGACGATCCCTATGCATATCCTATCCCAAAAGAGATGGTGGGTGAATGAAAAAACCTCAGGAGATATATTGGTGGGGACAGAAGAAGGGAAAGAGTGAAGGATGGAAGAAAGAAGGAAGGGAGGGAGAGAGAAAGAGAGAAAAAAATATTAATATTTGAGTGATTGGATTGCTTCTAGAAATTTCCCCAGACTCAAACCTATGAGTACTTGTTGGGCTACCTTTTCTGGTCTCAGTAGAAGAGTAAGAACCTAGACGCTCAGAAACATAAAGTGCCAGGGTAGGGGGATACCCAGGGAGGGCCCCCACCCACTCAGAAGAGAAGGGTGGAGGATTGTGGGAAAGGGTGACTGGGAAGGAGGAAGCAAGCAGAATGTAAAGTGAATAAGTAAAAAAAAATGAAATTAAGTAAAAAAGCCCCAACATGGTATTTGCATAAAAGCTATGCTATAAAATAGTTATAATTAGTTTTAAAATATATTCATAGTATAGCTATTGTACCACTTAATAATTATGTATTACTTAATGATAATATTATATGCCTTCTGGTCTGAGCCAGTATTCTGGGCAGACCTTGGACACTAGCTCCACACCCAGTCCCACAACATGCAAAGGAAGCTTGACTCCCAGGCTCTCTAATACTCCTAGGATCATAGGTGAGGAGGCCACACATCTGCTCCAACACCAGGAGTAACTGGGACCAGGGGGATTCAGGGATGCAAAAAACCACTGCCTAACGAGGGGCTCGGGTTCCTTCTGGTCTGAACCTGTGTCCTGAGCAGACCATGGGCACTATCTCCATACCCAGTCTCACAACACCCAGAGGAAGCTTGACTTTCAGATGCTCTAACACACCCAGGATCACAGGATATCAATAGCTAGGCTACACCAGGATTTCAGGTCCCCAGAGGCAGCTTTATTCCCAGGAGCTCTGACAAACTCTGGATATCAGGACGAAAGAAAGGATCCCAGAATCACAAGATCACAGAGACAGCTAGACTGTGAGGAGTTCTGACACAACCAGGATCACAGGAGGGGCAGACTCCAGTCAGAGAGAACAAGGGCAAGTAGCACTAGAAATAACTAGATAGCGCAAGGCAAGCACAAGAATGTATGCAACAGAAACCAAGGTTACTTGGCATCATCAGAACCCAATTCTCCCACCATAGCAAGTCCTGATTACACCATCACACCAGAAAAGCAAGATTCAGATTTTAAAACACTTCTCATGATGAGGACAGAGGACTTTAAGGACATAAGCAATTTCCTTAAAAGAATATAGGAGAACATAGGTAAACAAGTAGAAACCATTAAAGAGAAAACACAAAAATCCCTTAAAGAATTAAAGGAAAACACAACCAACCTGGTAAAGGAATTGAGCAAAACCATCCAGGAGCTAAAAATTAAAATAGAAACAATATAGAAATCAAAAGGGGAAACAACCCTGGAGGAAAGAAATCAGGAGCCATAAATGCATGCATCAACAATAGAATACAAGAGATAGAAGAGAGAGTCTCAGGTGTAGGAGATACCATAGAAAACATTGACACTGTCAAAGAAAATGCAAAATGCAAAAAACTCCTAACCCAAAACTTCTAGGAAATCCAGGACACAATGAGAAGATGAAACTTAAGGATAATAGGAATAGAAGAGAGTGTCAATTCCCAACTTAAAGGGCCAGTAAATATCTTCAACAAAATTATAGAAGAAAACTTTTCTAACTTAAAGAAAGAGATACCCATGGACATACAAGAAGTCTAAAGAACTCCAAATAGATTGGACCAGAAAAGAAAGTTCTCCTGGCATATAATAATCAAAACACCAAATGCACTAAACAAAGAAAGAATACTAAAAGCAGTAAGGGGGAAGGGTTAAGTAACATATAAAGGCAGACCTATCAGAATACATCAGACTTCTTACCAGAGACTATATAAGCCAGAAGATCCTGGGCAGAGTTCATACAGACCCTAAGAGAACACAAATGCCAGCCCAGGCTACTATACCCAGCAAAACTCTCAATTACCATAGATGGAGAAACCAAGATATTCCATAACAAAACCAAATTTACACAATAACTTTCCAGTCTCTCAAAGAATAATAGATGGGAAACTCCAACACAAGAAGGGCAGCTACACCCTAGAAAAAGCAAGAAAGCAATTTATAACAAAATCAAAAGAAGATAGCCGCATAAGCATACTTCTACATCTAACAACAAAAATAACAGGAAGCAACAATCACTTTTCCTTAATATCTCTTAACATCAATGGACTCAATTCCTAAATAAGAAGACAGACTAACAGACTGGAGACTTAAATTAGATCCAACATTTTGCTGCATACAGGTAATGTACCTCAGTGACAAAGAGAAACTACCTCAGAGTAAAAGGCTGGAAAAAAACAAGAAACAAGCTGGAGTACTCATTCTAATGTAGAATAAAATTGACTTTCAAACAAAAGTTATCAAAAATATGAGGAAATACACTTCATACTGGTCAAAAGAAAAATCTAGTAAGATGAACTATCAATTCTGAACATCTATATTCTAAATACAAGGGCACCCACATTCATAAAAGACACTTTGCTAACACTCAAAGCACACATTGCACCTCACCCAAAAATAGTGGGAGACTGAACACCCCACTCTCAGCAGTGGACAGATTATGGAAACAAAAACTAAATTGAGACACAATGAAACTAACAGAAGTTAGTAAACCAATGGATTTAACATATATCTATAGAACCTTTCATCCTAAAACAAAAGAATATACCCTTTTTTCAGCACTTCACGGTACCTTCAACAAAATTGACAATATAATTGGTCATAAGTCAGCCTCAACAGAAACAAGAAGATTGAAATATTCCCATGCATCCTATTGGATGACCACAAACTAAGACTGATCTTCAAGAACAATAAAAAACAACAGAAATTCCACATACATATAGAAGCTGAACAACACCCTACTCAGTGATAACTTAGTCAAGGAAGAAATAAATAAGGAAATTAAAGACTTTTTAGAATTTAATGAAAATGAAGGCACATCATACCCAAACTTATGGGATACAATGAAAAACAGTGCTAAAGGAAAACTCATAGCTCTGAGTGTCTACAAAAAGAAACTGGAAAGAACATATACTAGCAGCTTGACAGCACACCTGAAAACTTTAGAACAAAAAGAAGCAAATACACCCAAGAGGATTAGGCAGCAAGAAACAATCAAACTTGGGTCTGAAATAAACCAAGTAGAATCAAAAAGAACTATACAAAGAATCAACAAAACCAGGAGCTGGTTCTTTTAGACAGTCAAGAAGATAGATAAAGCCTTAACCAGACTAATCAGAGGGCACAGAGACAGTATCCAAGTTAACAAAATCAGAAATGAAAAGGTAGACATAAGAACAGAAACTGAGGAAATTCAAAAAATCATCAGATCATACTACAAAAGCCTAGACTCCCAAAAACCTGAAAAATTTGGAGGAAATGGACAATATTTTGGATAGATGCCAGGTACCAAAGTTAAATCAGGATCAGATATACCATCTAAGCAGTCCCATAACCCCTAAAGAAATGGAATCAGTTATTAAAAGCTTCCCAACCAAAAAAAGCCCAGGAACAAATGGGTCTAGTGTAGAATTCTATCAACCCTTCAAAGAAGACCTAATACCAATATTCTCCAAACTATTCCATGAAATAGAAGCAGAAGGAACACTACCCAATTCTTTCTATGATGCCACAATTACTCTGATACCTCAACCACAACTAAGACCCAAGCAATAAGGAGAACTTCAGACCAATTTCCCTCATGAACATTACTCAATAAAATTTGCAAAGACTGAATCCAAGAACTCATCAAATGATCATTCACCATGATCAAGTAGGCTTCATCCCAGGGATGCAGGGATGGTTCAATATATGGAAATTCATCAATATAATCCATTTTATAAACAAACTCAAAGAAAAAAGCCACATGGTCATTTCATTAGATCCTGAAAAGTATTTGACAAAATTTGAAATCCCTTCAAGTTAAAAGTCTTGGAAAGATCAGAAAATCAAGGCCCATACCTAAACATAGTAAAAGCAATAAACAGCAAACCAGTAGCCAACATCAAACTAAATGGAGAGAAACTTGAAGCAATCCCACTGAAATCAAGGACTAGGAAAGGCCCATTCCTGTTCTCCCAATCTATTCAATACAGTACTTGAAGTCCTACCTAGAGCAATTAGACAACATAAAGAGATAAAGGGGATAAAAATGGAAAGGGAGAAATCAAAATATCTGCATATAGTAAGATAGTATAGTTAAGTGACCCCAACAATTCTCCTAGAGAACTACTATTGCTGTTAACCAACTTCAGCAAAGTTTCTGGATATAAAATTAACTCAAACAAATCAGTAGCCTTCCACTACTCAAAGAATAAGCAGACTGAGAAAGAAATTAGTTCAACAACACCCTTCCGAATAGTCACAAATAATGTAAACTACCTTGGTGTGACTCTAACCAAACTAGTGAAAGATCTGTTCAACAAGAACTTCAAGTCTCTGTAGAAAGAAATTGTAGAAGACTCAAGAAGATGGACAGATCTCCCATGCTTGTGATTGGCAGGATTAATAAAGTAAAAATGGCCATCATGTCAAAAGCAATCTATAGATTCAATGCAATCCCCATGAAAATTCCAACTCAATTATTCATAGAGTTAGAAAGAGGAATTCTCAAATTCATTTGGAATAACAAAAAACCCAGGATAGAGAAAACTATTCTATACAATAAAAGAAATCCTGGGGAAATCACCATCCCTAACATCAAGCTATATCACAGATCAGTAGTGATAAAAACTTCATGATATTGGTTCAGAGACAGGCTGGAATATCAATGGAATAGAATTGAAGACCCAAAAATGAACTCACACACCTATGGTCAGTTGATCTTTGATAAATGAGCTAAAACCATTCAGTGGAAAAAAGACAGCATTTTCAACAAATGGTGCTGGTTCAACTGGCAGTCAGCATGCAGAAGAATGCAAATTAATTCATTCTCAACTTCTTGTACAAAGCACAAGTCTATGTGGATCAAGGACATCTATATAAAACCAGACACACTGAAACTAGTAGAGAAGAAAGGGAGGAAGAGCCTCAAATATATAGGCATACAGAAAAGTTTCCTGAAAAGCAAACCAATGGCTTATGCTCTGAGATCGAAAATCTAGACAAGGAACCTCATAAAATTGCAAGGCTACTGTAAAGTTAAGGATACTGTCAATAGGACAAAATGGCAATCAACAGATTGGAAAAGATCTTTATCAATCCTATCTCTTATAGAGAGCTAATATCCAATATATACAAAGAAATCAAGAAGTTAGGTTCCAGAGAATCAAATAATGCTATTAAAAATGGGCTACAGAGATAAGCAAAGAATTTTCAACTGAGGAATATCAAATGGTGGAGAAGCACCTCAAGAAATGTTCAGCATCCTTTGTCATCAGGGAAATGCAAATCAAAACAACCCTGAGATTCGACCTCATGCCAGTCAGTATGGGTAAGACCAAAACCTCAGGCAACAGCAGATGCTGGAGAGAATTTGGAGAAAGAGGAACACTCCTCCATTTTTGGTGGGATTGTAAGCTGGTTCAATCATACGGAAATCAGTCTGGTGGTTCCTCAGAAAATTGGACATAGTACTACTGGAGGACCCAGATATACCACTCCTGAGCATATACACAGTAGATGCTCTAACATGTAATTAGGACACATGCTCCACTATGTTCATAGAAGCCTTATTTATAATAGCTAGAAGCTGGAAAGAACCCAGATGTCCTTCAAGAGAGGAATGGATGCAGAAAATATGGTACATTTATACAATAGAATACCACTCAGATATTCAATGAATTAATGAAATTCTTAGGCAAATGGATGGAACTAGAAAATATTATCCTGTGTGAGGTAACCCAATCACAAAAGATCACATATGGTATATACTCACTGATAAGTGGATATTAGTCCAAATGCTCAGAATACCCAAAATTCAATTCACAGACCACATGAAGCTCAAGAAGAAGGAAGAACAATGTGTGGGTAGCTTCATTCCTTCTTAGAAGGGGGAAGAAAATACTCATGGGAGGAAATATGGAGAAAAAGTGTGGGGCAGAGGCTGAAGGAAAGGTCATCCAGAGACTGCCTCACATGGGCATCCAACCCATATACAGTCACCAAACCCAGACACTATTGTGTACGCCAAGAAGTACATGCTGGGAAAAGCCTGATATAGCTGTCTCCTGAGGGCTCTGCCAGAGCCTGACAAATACAGAGGCAGATGCTTGCAGCCAGACATTGGACTGAGCATGGGGTCCCCCATGGTGTCCCCAGTGGAGGAGTTAGTAAAAGGACTGAAGGAGCTGAAGGGGTTTACAACCCCATAGGAAAAACAATATCAACCAACCAGACTCCTCAAAGCTCCTAGGGACTAAACCACCAACTAAGGAGTATACATGGAGAGACCTGTGGCTCCAGTCGCATATGCAGCAGAGGATGGCCTTGTTGGGCATCAATGAGAGGAGAGTCCCTTAGTCCTGTGAAGGCTCAAATTCCAGGGCAGGGAGGTAGGAGTGAGTGGGTGAGTGGGGCACACCCTCATAGAAGCAGAAGGTAGGGGATGGAATAGGGTTTCCCCGGGGGCTAAATTGGGAAATGGAATAACATTTGAAATGTAGATAAATAAAATATCCAATAAAAAAGTTTAAAAAAGTAAAAAATGTAAAATGTAAAAAAGATAATATTTTATTATTTAATAATAATATTTTATGAGGAGCCTGAGGGACCCACAGAAGCTTAGCAGGGAGATGTGGTATGAAGAATCAGCCAGCACAATGCAATCTTTCTGGAACAACTCAAAGAAGTCATGTCTACTGAAAAGATGATTTTAAAATGTGATATGACCCATGGGATCTCCCAGAACTAAGCCACCAACCAAAGAGCGCACACAGGTTGGTCTGAAACCCCCAGCACATATGTTGCAGAGTATTTCATTGTGTGGCCTCAGTGAGAGAGGATGTACCTAATCCTGTAGAAGCTTTATGACCCAGGGAAGGGGATGTGGGTGTGGGTGGTGGGCAGCCTCTCTGAGGCAAAGAAAAGGGTGAATGCTGGAAGAATTTTTGCAAGGGGGACAAGGAGTGGGGGACAACTTTGGAATTTAAATAAAATAATTAATTATTTAAAGAAAAAAAAGGTAAAAAAAAATGACAGAATAGATCTGAAGCCTGTTCTGCAGAGAGGTAGAAGGAGGAGCAGCAGATAAATGTGCATCATATTTCAGAATAGGATTGGCCCTCCAGTCTCTGGCATTGGGAGGCTAGGACCACCTTCAGTTTTGCCTTGTCTTGTTTTCACATGCTAGGACAATGATACCACTTGACCTGCAGATCTTGCCCTCAGCATGGAGTCACATTGCTCAAGCTGTTCAACCTGGGGGATGGGGCAACATGAGAGTGCACAGTGTCAATGCTACCCATAGGCTTCAAGCATTGTGGTCATCACAAGATACCCAAGATGAAGAGTTGTTCTGTTTCTGGATTAAATCTCTATGAAAGATTTCTGTGGTCTGTGGTACCATCAGAGGCTATGTTGATTTCTGTGGTTTCTGGTGCAACTGGAAACCATGTCTGTATGTGATCTGAGCTACAGCCCGAAACAATGAAACACACTGTTTGCTGCTAGGGGCAAGGAAATTTCTTTCGCAGTGGTACAGATTACTTCAGACTCATAACTGAGGTTGTGAGACATTGAAAGCTTCCATTAAACAACCTCCCCCAAATCCAAACAGTCTATAGGGGGACGTCCACGGGGGAGGAGGGTGGACCTTGGAGGAATGGAAAGCAAGTGTAATCAGGTTGCATTGTATGAAATTCCCTAACAATTTATAAAAACACTATGTGTGGAAATAATGTTGTACATTTAATAACAATGACAAAGAAAATTAGTTCATGAATAGTAGAGGTGAAAGTTTCCTGACTATTTCTATTTAGTTCTTCATAATTTAAATGTCATCATACTATTTATCCCTTACTACTTCTCCATTCAACCCCTCCAATGTACAACCACACAGTCTTCTCTCTTAAACACATGGCCTTTCTTCCCCTTTTAATTGCTATTGTTAGATTATTACTTAGTTTGTTTAGTGTTATTTGTGTATATCATTTCATAATAGAACACTATGGTCTAAGTAAGTGCAACACAAGTAGACATGCTTACACGAAAGAGAGAAATCTCCTAAGGCTCAACTCAGAAAAGTAACTAGGCAATTAAGAATGCTGAAAGAGTGTTCCTCTTTCTCCACATCCTCGCCAACAACTGCTGTCTCCTGTGTTTTTGATCTTAGCCATCCTGACTGGTGTGAGATGGAATCTCAGGGTTGTTTTGATTTGCATTTCCCTAATGACTAAGGATGATGAACATCTCTTTAGGTACTTCTCAGCCATTAGATATTCTTCAGGTGAGAACTCTTTGTGGAGCTCTGTACCCCATTTTTTAATAGGGTTACTTGCCTCTCTGGAGTTTAACTTCTTGAGTTCTTTGTATATCTTGGATATTAGCCCTCTGTCGGATGTAAGGTTGGTAAAGATCATTTCCCAGTTAGTTGGTTGCCGCTTTGTCTTTTTGACGGTGTCTTTTGCCTTGCAAAAACTTTGTAATTTAATGAGGTCCCATTTGTCTATTCTTGATCTTAGAGCATAAGCTATTGGAGTTCTGTTCAGGAAATTCTCCCCTGTGCCCATATGTTCAAGGTTCTTCCCTAGTTTCCCTTCTATTAGTTTCAGTGTGTCTGGTTTTATGTGGAGATCTTTGATCCACTTAGAATTGAGCTTAGTGCAAGGAGATAAGGATGGGTCAATTTGCATTCTTCTGCATGTTGACCTCCAGCTGAGCCAGCACCATTTGTTGAAAAGGCTATCTTTTTTCCACTGGATGGTTTTAGCTCCTTTGTCAAAGATCAAGTGACCATAGGAGTGTGGATTCATTTCTGGGTCTTCAATTCTGTTCCATTGATCTACATGTCTGTTACTGTACCAATACCATGCAGTTTTTAACACTATTGCTCTGTAGTACAGCTTGAGGTCCGGGATACTGATTCCCCCAGAGGTTCTTTTACTCTTGAGAATAGTTTTAGCTATTCTGGGTTTTCTGTTATTCCAGATGAATTTTTGAATTGCTCTTTCTAACTCTATGAAGAATTGAGTTGGGATTTTGATGGGGATTGCATTGAATCTGTGTATTACTTTTGGTAAGATGCTCATTTTTACTATATTAATCCTGCCAATCCATGAGCATGGCAGATTTTTCCATCTTCCGAGGTCTTCTTCAATTTCTTTCTTCAGAGACTTGAAGTTCTTGTCATACAGATCTTGAGGATGTGGAGAAAGAGGAACACTCCTCCACTGCTGGTGGAATTGCAGGCTGGTACAACCACTCTGGAAAGCAGTCTGGCGGCTCCTCAGAAAACTGGGCATGACACTTCCGGAGGATCCGGCTATACCACTCCTGGGCATATACCCAGAGACTTTACCTGCATGCAATAAGGACACATGCTCCACTATATTCATAGCAGCCTTATTTATAATAGCCAGAAGCTGGAAAGAACCCAGATGTCCCTCAACGGAGGAATGGATTCAGAAGATGTGGTATATTTACACAATGGAATACTACTCTGCAATTAAAAACAATGAATTCACGAAATTCCTAGGCAAATGGTCAGAACTTGAAAATATCATCCTTAGTGAGGTAACCCAATCACAAAAGATCACACATGGTATGAAGTCACTGATAAGGGGATATTGACCCAGAATCTCAGAATACCCTAGACACAATCAGCATATCAATAGATTTCTAAAAAGATGGAAGGAGAGACCCCTGGTCCTGGAAAGACTGGATGTAGGGGAACGCCAGGACAGAGTAATGAGAGGGGGTTGAACGGAGAAAAGAGGGAGGGAAGGGGGCTTATGGGACTTTCGGGGAGGGAGGAAACGGGAAAGGGGAAGTGATTTGGAATGTAAATTAAAAAAATAAAATAAAATTAAATTAAAAAAAAAAGAATGCTGAAAGAGGGAGAAAGAGCCCTCTCTAGGGAAAAGCTCTATAATTGGTTATTCAATACTGTCTTAGTTACTGTTCTATTGCTGTGAAGAGACACCATGACTTATAAAAGAAAGCATTTAATTGGGGGCTTGCCTACAGGTTCAGAGGATCAGTCCATAATCAAGACAGGAAACAGAATGGTATGGTGCTAGAACTGTAGCAAGTGTCTACAGGCTCAGGAGCCTGGATCTTAGCATCTGTGCCAATTATGAAGGTACGTCAATGTAGCCTCTGTCCTATGAGAAGTAAAACTAGATTCATTTATGAAAGTTAGGAAATATCTACTCATAGATGGCATAACTTTAGACCATGACATACCCATACTGGTTCCCTCATTCAGTCTGAAAACCATGCTGGAGAGATGGTTGATTGGGTAAAGCATTTATTGCACCAGCTTGAGAGAAGTGGGTATGTTCAGAACACACGTAAATCTGTGTTTTACTACATACAACAGTTCACTCCTGTAATCCTAGCAGAAGGTAGAAACAGTCCTTGAGAGCAAGTCTACCAGATGTAATGACCTGAGACTGTCTCAAACAAGGAATAAGGGCAGGACTGAACACATACAGTGGATTTCGGAAACCTACATTTCTGGGGACACACATGCCTTCAGTCACATACGTGAGTCATACAATGATTAGGGTGCTTCGGTCCTTCTTAGAATGGGCAACAAAATACCCACAGAAGGAAACACAGAGACAAAGTGTGGGGCAGAGACTGAAGGAAAGGTCATCCAGAGTCTGCCCCACCAGGGAATCCATCCCATATATAGTCACCAAATGCAGACACTATAGTGGGTGCCAAGAATTGTATGCTCACAGGATCCTGATATAGCTGTCTCCTGAGAGGCTCTGCCAGAGTCTGACATATACAGAGGTAGATGCTCACAGCCAACCATTGAAATGATCACAGGGTCCCCAGTGGAGGAATTAGAGAAAGGACTGAAGGAGCTGAAGGAGTTTACAACCCCATGGGAAGAACAATATCAACCTACCAGACTACCCAGAGCTTCCAGGGACTAAACCACAAACCAAAGAATCCAAATGAAGGGACCGATGACTCTAGCCATACATGTAGCAGAGAATGGTCTTGTCGGACCTCAGAGGAAGGACAGTCCATTGGTCCCATGAAGGTTTGATGCCCCAGTGTGGGGAATTCAAGGGTGGGGAGGCAGGAGTGGGTGGGTGTGTGGGGACACACCCTCATAGAAGCAGGAGGAGGTGGGATAGGATAGGGTTTTCTGGGGGGTAACTCGGGAAAGGGGATAACATTTCAAATGTAAATAAGTGAAATCTCCAATAAAAATGAAAAGAAAAGCCTATGTTTGTATACACAAATTGAAAGATTATTATAACTGCAACATTTTAGTTGTTAAAATATTAGTCTATAGATTATATTATTTACACGTAAAATCAATGAGAAGGTAGAGAGAATCTCAAAGAAATAATACTTCAAGAGTATAAATGAAACATTCATAACAAAGGAAACCTGGTTGCTTGTGTATAATATAATTGCATTCTCAGATTAGGGAAATGGAAATTACTGACATGATGGTGTATCATTTTCAAGTATTATATTTTAAATTGGTAATACAATCTCAGCATTAAATGGGAGTTAGGAAATAAACTTTTTTATTCCTTGATAGTGTCAATGTCTACAGATGATATTTGCTATGTATAGTAATTTATTAATAAATTTGCAAAATAAGATGAGATAAACATATTTTAGAAAATTACCAAAGAATTTATGCATCATAGAACAAGCTTCTAGATTGAAAATGCTTGGAGAAGTTGAAGATAGACATCAAAGTGTTGAGAAACCTTGTGAGCATTCAGGAGCACTTTTAATTAAAATTTCTCAGACTATGATATGTATATATGAAATATACTCATAGTTCCCTTTTCTTCTTGTATAATGCAATAACATTAAAAGTATAGGAATAATAAACAAAATCTAAACAATTAGAGACATCTTCAAATCCCAATAAAATATTTTGATATTTAATCTTCATTATATTAAAATAATATGTAAAGCAGGATTATTCTAATGAAAAATGTTATTTCAATATTGCAACTTTATTAAAGGGAAACTTTGGATTACAAATTAACTGATAAATTAAATAACCCATAGCTGTAAAACCACTTGGTACTTAGTATTTAAGTTAAAAAGTACTTTATGTATATAAATGCATTGCCTCCATGTACATACATGCATCAATTGATGACGTTTCTTAATCCCTTTTTATTAGAGTTACAAATGTTTATGAGTCTTCCTGTGTTTGTATGATTTTGGGTGCATGCGTGTGTGTGTGTGTGTGTGTGTGTGTGTGTGTGTGTGTACTAAGAATTGAAGCATAGCTCTTTGGGAAAGCCACCAACACTCTTAACCATTAAGTATACTCTCTACCCCCTTTAATTTATTTAAAATTTTATAATGTACTCATGAATTTACAAAGAAACAATATCTTTTCAATATATGTTTTATACACACATATACATATACTCAAAATATTTCTATTTACCTATATGAAGATATGGGAAAGTTCAGCCAAATTTCAAAAGGAAAGTGCAGAAGGTACTTTAGTATTTCATATTCAACTGTTGTTTCCATCACAGCATGATCATACCTATAAGAAATACATACATAGCAGCATGTTTGAATTCCTAGGGAAATTATAAAGTTATTTGGTGCATGGGTATTCATTCAGCCATGTCCTAGAAACATTTATTGAAACTCAAACTCATTTGTAAAGAACTAGAAATATTGTAATTTGATTTAGGAACAAGAGTTAGATAAAGATGGTCTTAGTCCCAAAGACTCTGTTTTCATTAATCCATGGGTCATAAGGACCAGAAATGCTCTGACCCATGGTTCAAGAATAGTTCTGGAAGCTGAAAGCTGGTTACCAAGACACCACCAAATACCTCAGTTTGTACTTCATCTGAATCTTAACGAGGATGTTCCTCTCCCTAGAAAACAACCATCTTACTCTAAGTTCATTTGAGAGAGCAGCAGGGATCTTTCTGGAATACATTTATAAGGGTGCTAGTTTTATTCAAGAGAGTTTTGTTTTTATGTCTCAACCACTCCCAGAAAGCCAAAAATCCTAGTACCATAAATACAGGCTGAAGAGTTCATCATATGAATATGGAGAGGAAATTAATATTCATTGCATGGTATCCCAATCTAGCCCCAAACCCACTCCTTCTCAATACGCAATGATTCCATCTCAATAGTTCCAAGTTATGTTTTGTTTCAACATTCATTTCAAAATACACATTTAAAGTTCATCTGAATATCTTGTAAACTTGATACTCTCAAACCTCAATGCACAATTTATTCTAAAATATTCCTATTCTGCAATGACAAGATATGGACAGTTAGACAGAAAAAAAAATTAGGAAGGATAAAGGAAATTTTAGGTCTTGAAAAAATTCTTAAAGCTTAAAAATCAATCTATTTAATTCCATGCATTTCTCTCCAGAAAGAGTATAGAAGATGTCCCCTCCCTGAATGTAGCATTGCTGGGCTGCCCACCTCAAGCTTTACTTTTCTGGGATTGTCTTCATTTAATCCTAGAATGCCCTGACCTTAAGGATTTGGTGCAAGTAATGCATTCCATCTTGCTGAAGGCATAACTGCACACAAAAAGCTCTACTGCTGGCCTTGAGTAGTTCTGTTTGTAACAGCCCTGCAGTCATCTGAGATGTCTTTTGAAATCTATATGGAAGCAAAAATTGCTTCCAGTAGCTACTGAAACACACCCACACACACTATCTGTATGTCTGTATTTCTCTCACACACAGTTCTCTCACACACAGATACACACACAACTAGAGAGAGAGAGAGAGAGAGAGAGAGAGAGAGAGAGAGAGAGAGAGAGAGAGAGAGAGAGAGAGAGAGAGAGAGAATAACACTAACATGATAGAAACAATAGTTATGGAAGCAGATTCCTGAAATAGAGCTACTAATCATAGTTCTGAGTCATGCAGATGGCAGCAGTCTTGACTGAAGGCTCTAGAGCAATGTTTTGTAATATAGTTTGTAATTCATAGTTCTCAAGAACTCTCCTTCTGATTAAACTATCTACACTAGATACTGCTATTTTTAACAAAGATTACTAACACCAAAATAAGCCCATTAACAGTGGCCAGAAGCATTGAATTGTGTCATACTTCAAAAGAGTTTATTATTGAGAGTATTATTTGTGCATAACTAAGTCTAATCTAAGGGAATAAAACCAACTTGCTGAAAAGACCCAGTCTCATCCATGTTATTTAGACCATTACTTTAATCTTTCTTATGCAAAAAGTAAATAAAAGTAAACAAAGAATTTAATTTGAATCAAATATCAGGTCTCAGATATATTTGATTAGGCAGATTTGATTTGTTGATTAGTATAATATATACAAAATCTTTTCATTATTTCTTTTAAATCCCTCTATAACTCAGACTTCATGCAAGATACCTTTGGATACTTTACTCATTGTAAAACAACTAAGAATTGCAATACTACATCCTGGATAAAATGAATGAAAACTATAAGGAAACATCTGACATTTCCTAGGCACCTTTCCTCTTATATCAAAATCCTGTCTTTGTGTCATGCTAAAGGACTCCTTGGTTGTCTAAGCCTTTGGGTCAAAAAGAGATTTTAGCTCAAAGCAGAGATTCACGTAGTAAACACTAGAGGTTTCGATCTCTGTAGCAACTGCTCAACTCTGCTGCAGTGTAAGCATAGTCATGGTCAATACTGAGAACAAGAGATATAAATGATCCTACAGAACTTTATAGAAATGCAGTGGGTTAGATTCAGAGCATAAGCTGTTGATTTTTACCTCTGCCCTACTAACAAAATAACCTCACACTGGGACATTAGTTCTTTAATTATAAATCAGAAAAAATCTTTGGAGCACTAAGTTAGATATTCTATGTAGTACAAGCAGGTCTTAATCTTTGGACCTTTCTACTTCAGCTTCCTGTTTAGCTGGGCTTACAGACCTGTCCCATGACACAGAACATCATGGATTTTCTTAAGTCAAGTAAAGATCATGTAATAAAGGAAGCCATAAAACATTAGATTTGGGACAGAATCTGCAAATAATGGCTCCAATACTTGTATTATCTTTCCTCTCCATGTTGGTCTTGGTTGGAACATGGTGAGATTAACTAACACTTTTTTCTCATCTCTTGAGACTATGTGGACCACTTGTTTATTTATAACTCATAGGAAGCTGTAGAAGGATACTCTCCAAATCTTCTTCTGTAAGTAGTATGAGATATCTAGTCTAGTATTTGTTGGACTATATTCAATTTTGTGCCCTTGTCTCTTGATATAAAATTTGACTTCCTTAAAGCTACTATGATCTAAGAAAACAAAATCATAAAGAAGATATAGGCAGATCTAGTTTGAAGCCATAATCATGGGTTTTCTTAACACAGATGCCACCTATGTAAAACACGGTGGTTTAAATAGATTTCCATTTCCAACCTTCATGTCAAATTGAAACTTAAGTGCAACAATTTGGTCAGGGAACTAAATATGGGAGCAGAGTTCTCATAGACTGAGGATCCACATAAAATGACTTGAGAGAAGGGGTTCACTCCTTTTCTCCCTACTGTCCTTCCTGCTGTGTGAAGACACAGCATCCCCTCTACTGGAGAATGCCATATAAAGGTACTATATTGGAAACAGAAAAGCCTTTCCCATCTAGTTGAACATTCTGGACCCAAATCTGTGAGTTTTCTGAGGTCAGAATTATAAAAGTCCCATTTCTGATCTTTACAAGTTATATAAACCAAGATATTTTGTTAGAACAGCACCAACAGACTGTATTTGGATGATGCCATCTGCCTATTAGTTGTGGCAGTTTCCAGTGCTTTCCAGCAAAAGCCATTCTGCTGAGACAAACTCTTGTTTTTTTCTCTTCCATATTACAAAATCAATGCATTTGTGAATACAGTAAATCTTGCATTGATAAGTCTGGAGTATGTTATAATGTAGAAATTTACCTAAAATATGTGGTTTTTATTTTGGAAAATATTTTTTGCAAATACTTATGTCAAGAAGTAGAGCATATGATTATGTTTTCTGACATCTCTTAAATGATGATGTGTGGAATCAAGACTTTCTCCACATAAAACTCCAACAAAGTTGTTACAGTTTAGCTTTCTAAATAAATTTTAGTTTTCTACCACAATAATTTATAACAAAAACCAAGTATGATTAGAGGAAAAATTGAGAAGCTAACAAAGGATAACAACATTTTATTATTTCTCTACAATCATAATTTATGATTATTCTATGCCTTGACACTTGGGAGTCCAATCAACTTTAATTGCATAGAAATGCTGTTTTGGATTTTAAAGATGAATACACTCTTACTGGAACTTAGCAACTGTTTTTTTTTTTCCACAAATATGAGAATGTAAAATGATTTTACTTGGAAAACTTTCCTGAAATAAAAGTGGATTGCACAAGGGGGCTTTAAAACTCAGGTTTAGAGTCCTGGCCTCTTGTGCTGGAGGCCTTGGATTCATTTCTGAGAACTGTATGTGAACACGCACGCACACACACACACACACACACACACCCAAATCAGGTGTCTAAGGCCATTCTTTGCTAGGTATGTAATTGACGTTGACCTGGGATACATGGGAAACCTGCCCTAAGCCAATCAACTGATCAAAGAAGAAACAAACAAACAAACAAACAAATAAAAAGATTAAGGCATCTGATAAAATGTAGTCTGGTGACCTTCAAAATAACTGTCAGTTGTAAGAGTCAAAATGATATTCATTACTCTTACTTTTACCCAGGGAGGATCTGAGCCCCTTTATTTACTCGCTTTCCGCCTAATCTGTTCAGGTGCCTTCTTCACTGTTTTCTGGTGTGTTAGTTTTGTCTTGCCTTGAGTCATCTTGTGGTTTTGAGTGCCAATTTCCTTGGGAATTTTGAATAAGCCACCATTTAATCTGTGAATCCCCTTTTTAGGCACACATCATGTTGAGTTAAATCACTTTTAATGATGTGAACTTTTACTGTGCACGTGTTATGAAAATCCAATTTTCTCTGGAATTCGAGTCTTTTTGTCTCCTGGGCTAAGTAGGATTTGCAGTCTTGGAAAGAACCTTGGAAAGTTTGCATTTTTTTCCCCATTGAAGTCTTATTGAAGATGCTTTTATACCAATGTTAAATGTATATCTGAAAATTATTCGTATTGGAAGACAGAATAGTAAGATTTATTGAAACCACATTCTCCAATACTTATTGCTGCCATTTGTTTGTGATAATAATCTTATGTCAAGATCAACTAATTTATTCCTCTCAGGCCACACCTGGCTGAAACATGGTATTAAATTTCTTCCTTGTCTTTAGGATGCAAAACATCAACAAATATTCCAAGAGGAAAATCTTCATTTTTATTTTGGACTCATATAAACCACTTTAAAATGTAAATGGTATGATCACTACATAGTTGTCACGAATAAAGTCATGATCTTTGTTAATTGTTTTATTTCCTTTCTGCTGACAGTTTGATGAGACCTCTTATATTAGAAATATTGATACATGAGTGGATTGGATCTGAAACAAAGGCAGCTGTCTAAACTCTGGTATCTATCATCACCATGACATGGGTATGCATAACTATGCTCTTTTAACATTTTTTAAAATTTTTGTTAATGTTATACATAAATACAATGTTTTAAAATAATTTTCCACATTCTTACATCTTCCAGGATCAACTCATACATGCATCCATGGCTACAGGAGGGATCTTATGCCTGGTAGGAAACCTGGCCAGGAATCTGGGACTGGGGAAATCATAAGCTCAAATGCTATTATTTTTCTAAAGATTCATAGTAGCCACACAACTCGCTAAACATCTTTATTCCAGTTTTCTAGTACAACTCTCATCCCTCATCAGAGGAGCTTCTCAATGCAATAGAAACCACTAAATAGATGGTGGTTAGTACAGAGACTCAAGACCAGTCAAGGTGCAGATAATAAATGACTATGTAGTGTGTAGCCCTAACTGGGAAATCTGGGTCACATTGCCTCCCTCACAAGAGTGGGAATAACACATAACATAAAGTAGAAAAATGAAAGAACTAAAGTTTGGAAAATGCTGCTATCCTTATACTCTTTTTAATTTCTAATTTTCTTTTATTTAAAATAGATTATAAAATATAGTATATAATGATTATGGTTTTACCTCCCCCAAAACAACTTGAGATCCTCCCCACTTCCCCTCCCATCAAAATCCATACTCTATGAATCTTATTATAACAAACAGTTGAAGAATAATAATAAAATAAAATAAAATATAAAACCAGACACATTTGATTAGGAGAAATTAAAAGAAGGAGGAGGACAAGGAGGAAGAGGAGGAAAAGAAGAAAAAGAAGAGAAAAAGGAGGGGAAAGGAAAAGGGAAAAGGGAAAGGAAGAGCCAAAGAAAAAGCACAAGAAATACTTAGAGACACACAGGTTTGCATACATAGGTATCCCATAAAACAAAAGGCCTGTAAGGTTACAAAACAAGAGTCTGACAAAATATCATGAAACAAACAAACAAAAAACCTTTAATGATGTCATTGAAGGCATCATTTTGTGTTGGTTCTCTATTGCTGGGCACAGGTTCTACGATTAAGAGTAGTTTATATAACTAGTGGGGCACAATTAGAGAAAACTGAGTTTTCATTTGAAAATAATTATATCATTTAGAGATAACTTCTGGGTTAGAGATAGTTGCTTGTGCCCACTTTCTTTCTCAGTCAATGGACTCCATCTGACCTTAGAGTTGTACAGGTCCTGGGCATGCTGCCACAGTCTTTGTGAGTTCATATGAGTGCTGGTACTACCTTGTTTAGAAGGCATAGTTTCCTCCAGGCCCTCTGACTCTTATATCTTAGGATCTTTCTGTTTCTTCTTCCATATGGTTCCCTGAGTCCAGAGGAGATGGCGTTGATGGAGAATTCTACTTATGACTGAATGTTACAAGGTCTCACACTCTTGGCCTATTGTCCAGCTGTAGGTCTCTGTATTTGTTCCCATCTATTGTAAGGAGAAGTTGCTCTGATAGTGGTATTAATAGTAAGTCAGTGCTCTAGAACTTATGAAGAATGACAGAAGTAATTTAATTGTTATATAGCTTTAACAGAAAAAGAGTATTTGGCTATCCCATAGGTCCCTGGCCTATCTGGTCTCAGGTTCTTAACAACATGAGGAGTGTTGCAGATATTTTCCATCTGATGGAATGGGCCTTAAATCCATTCAGACAGTGGTTGGTTACTCCTACAAGGTCTGGGCTACTAAAGCACCAGCACATCTTGGAGGCAGGTCACCACTGTAGATTAAAGCGTCTACAGCCGAGTTGGTATTTACCTTGCTTCAGTGGTAGTATGCAGAACACCTTCCAGTACCATGACTGCATGTCAGTAGGTCATGAAGACTCTATTTCTCTTTATTCAGTGGGTTGTGTACATGCTGTCTTAAGCAATAGGCCTTTACTTTCAATCTGTGGAGAGCATTCAATATCTTTGTAATAGCCTGCATTATTTGGGGAATTCCCATGGAGTTCCCTTGGCTAAAAATTTGATTATGTATAACTCATTTCTGGTACTAGTAGCTTCTTCTGATGAGATATGTTCAGTTAGGGCTTTGTCTTTCCCATTATTTCATCATTTCAATTATCAACTTCATAGATGTATATGCTTTAGGAATCTTCTACTGTATTAGTTTTCTTTTTTTTAAGTTAATTAACATTTTCTTTATTAGGTATATTGTTTATTTACATTTTCTATATGACCTCTCAAATGGACCTTAATTTTAGCTGTCCTCTTTAGATACCCTTCTACATCCCTCTTCTCTCTCCTTCCTTTTTCATCCTCTGGTTCCTGTCCCTGAACCACAAATATTTTATTTCCCCTTACTAGGAAAACTATCTCTCCCTCTAGTCTATACCCAGCCACTATGGTTATATAAATTATAGCTTGCTTATTAAAGACTTAGCAGCTAACATATAAGTGAATACACACTGTATTTGTCTGTTCTGTACAGATTATTTCACCCAGGTTGATTCTCTTTTCTAGTTCTATTTGCATACCAGTGAATTTTATGATTTCATTTTTGTTTCTTAACACAGGATTCTCTGTATAGTTTTACTGTCCTGGGGTCTCAGTTTGTAGACCAGGCTGACCATGAACTCAGAGATTCTACTGCCTTTACCTCCTGAGCTGAGTGCTGGGATTAAAGGTGTGTGCCACCACCACCCAGTCGTGATTTCATTTTTAAAATAGCTGAGCAATACCCCATTATGTAAATGTATTGTATTTCCTTTATCCATTCATACATTGAGGGATATTTAGGCTGTTTCCAATTTCTGGCTATTATGTATAAGCAGTAATGAACATGGTTGTACAAATGTTTTTGTAGAAGTATGAAGTATCCTATGATGATATACTGAAGAGTGGTATACCTGAATCTTGAGGCACATCTATTCCCAAAATACTTGAAGAATCACTGCACTCAGCCTAATATCTTTATACTCTTAATGTATACTCTCCTTTTCAAATGTTAATTCCAGTTTTTTTATTTTTATTTTAAGTTTGTCTAATCCAGTGCTTGTTCACTGGAGAATATGATTGGCTCCTGTACCAGTAGAACTCTGAATTCCTATGTGTTCTCTTACAGGTCATCTCTTCCTGACTAAAATTTAAAATATATCTTGGGACCAATATCTTTGAAATTCATAACATATCTTCAATATGTAGACATCTGTTAGTTCAGTTAAGACTGCCAATTACTGTGTTGTTTGTATAGATTGAATTGTGTGAACGCTATGTGAATGCTATTATTAAATTGTGTATTTATTACTATTGCTTGTATATTGAAGTATAATTCCTAGGTCTCAGAATATAGCTTTGAAACGGAATTACCATGGCAGATGCAGTGTGTTAAGATAAGACCATACATGTATGCCTTAATCAAATAATACTAGTGCTGTATTATCTATAAGAATGCAAAATCTTGATAGAGACAGGTATACACACACATGAAAAATGCTATGGATATCTGAAGATAAAGGTAGACAAGTTGAGAATGCTGTGGATAGCCTACAAACCACAATCCAGAGGAAATTGATGGGATAAAATCTATCATATGTATCTTATCTCTCTCTGATCTTGGACTTCTAACCTGTAGAGCAAAGAAAACAAGTCCCTATTGTTTCAACTGACCAAATAGTAGTATTTTGGGTCTCTGGTGAACCTAAAAATGTACTTTGGGGAAGCACTTCTGAAAGCATCATTTCAAATCACAGAAATTCAAGACTTCTTTTGCACACAGAATATCGTATCAAAAATGTATACAATTATCCTGTCATCATTTTCTTTGTATTATGCATGAAGCCACCCATTTAGGAATTTTCTATTTTTCACTAGGAGGAATATAACTAGATTGTTTACAGTATCACAGATCCATTAGTATCAAATTACTGTAGCCAGTGACTTATATGAGATTTTTAGCTTGCATATTTTGAGGGACATGTCCTGTGTTTTTTATTATCTGAACAAAATGAAAGAAATAAAGGGTGGCTTTGCAGTCAAACTTATATTAATAACACTAAGGGGAAAGTCAGCTGAAATGATCCTCGCATATTCATAGTCTAAGTTGGCATAAGTATGGAAAATTAATGTATATAATCTTTATAAAAATAAATGAGAGAGATTGGAACTGATAAAGAGCCCAAGTATTGGGAGGGATGATATCCCAGACCAGACTTCATAATTGGACTTACCATATTTGCATATCTCTTGGCTGTTTTACAGCAACTTTTTCATTAACCTTAAATGAGATGTTTCAACTCACTGAAACAAATAGATCATAATATCTTATCAGAGAGGAAGGCATTTTATCTTGTACTGTTGTTCTTGAGTGGCTATTAATTGACTAATTTCTGAGGAACTGTGGTGTAAATTGAACATATGGGTCATGATTTATGCAGACACATATCATATTTACAGGAAATGCTTCTGAAAACTCAAGAGGAATGTTGGGTTTCTCCATTTACTGCAGACTCATTTCCTTGCTGGGCCAAACTTCTTTAGAATGTAATTGACATAAATTACTTTGCAGTAAATTTGCCTCATTCAAAACAAATAACATAGTCAAATTTCTTTGTTCCATCAATTCTGGGAAATCAGCTTCTCCTTCAAATTTTGGTATGATTCTTCTGAGAGGATACCAGTATTCCATTCATATTACACCATCACAGGCATCTATAATTATGATAACATTTTTCATTTATTTTGGTTATGTGATAAGAATGCTTTATAAAAGGATCTACTGAGTTTCTATCAAATGTGAAAAAAAATAGTTTATTACTAGAAATGTGTTTGCCATACTTATATCCTTTCATTATTAATTAATATGATATAAATGACTATGGTTTCCATTTGCAATAAATGAATCCCACCTCTAGAAAATGGTATTTCTAGGTTCATAAAATATCATCTTGAATTATGCATGTATTACTATATAAATATATATTAAATCATAAATAAAATAATATGCCATGTAAATATGAAGCTTTAATCTTTTTATGGAGGAAGCAGTGACTTAGATCTGCTTTGCTCTCAATTACAGCTTCTCTTCCTGTCACCCTTGTCCTGGATTAGCCATTGACCATTTCCTCTTCCAGTCCAGTCCAGACACAACTAATACTGCTGAAAATCACTTCAAAAGTGTCATCATTTTTATTTGCCTGTGTATCAGGGTTAACACTTCAAATAGAATATTTTCTAAGCCTTTACTAAAGTTTCTAAGAATTGGGAGTTTTATACACTACCACATACTATTATATTAATTATCGATCTGATATAAGAACATATACCAAGATTGTATATGCTGCTTAAGATACATTGATTACTTCATCATTTTGGGTGGTAAGAAGTAATGCTAAAGGTCTTGGAAAGATCAGGAATTCAAGGCCCATATCTAAACATAGTAAAAGCAATTTACAGCAAACCGGTAGCCAGCATCAATCTAAATGGAGAGAAACTTGAAGCAATCCCACTAAAATCAGGGACTAGACAAGGCTGCCCTCTCTCTCCATATCTTTTCAATATAGTACTTGAAGTTCTAGCTAGAGCAATTAGACAACAAAAAGAGGTCAAAGGGATACAAATTGGAAAAGAAGAAGTCAAACTATCACTGTTTGCAGACGATATGATAGTATACTTAAGCGACCCAAAGATCTCCACCAGAGAACTCCTACAGCTGATAAACGACTTCAGCAAAGTGGCCGGATATAAAATCAACTCAAGCAAGTCAGAAGCCTTCCTATACTCAAAGGATAAGCAGGCTGAGAAAGAAGTAAGAGAAATGATACCCTTCACGATAGCCACAAACCATATTAAGTATCTTGGCGTGACGCTAACCAAACAAGTGAAAGATCTGTATGACAAGAACTTCAAGTCTCTGAAGAGAGAAATTGAAGAAGACCTCAGAAGATGGAAAAATCTGCCATGCTCATGGATTGGCAGGATTAATATAGTAAAAATGAGCATCTTACCAAAAGTAATACACAGATTCAATGCAATCCCCATCAAAATCTCAAGTCAATTCTTCATAGAGTTAGAAAGAGCAATTCAAAAATTCATCTGGAATAACAGAAAACCCAGAATAGCTAAAACTATTCTCAAGAGTAAAAGAACCTCTGGGGGAATCAGTATCCCGGACCTCAAGCTGTACTACAGAGCAATAGTGTTAAAAACCGCATGGTATTGGTACAGTGACAGACATGTAGATCAATGGAACAGAATTGAAGACCCAGAAATGAATCCACACTCCTATGGTCACTTGATCTTTGACAAAGGAGCTAAAACCATCCAGTGGAAAAAAGATAGCCTTTTCAACAAATGGTGCTGGCTCAGCTGGAGGTCAACATGCAGAAGAATGCAAATTGACCCATTCTTATCTCCTTGCACTAAGCTCAATTCTAAGAGGATCAAAGATCTCCACATAAAACCAGACACACTGAAACTAATAGAAGGGAAACTAGGGAAGAACCTTGAACATATGGGCACAGGGGAGAATTTCCTGAACAGAACTCCAATAGCTTATGCTTTAAGATCAAGAACAGACAAATGGGACCTCATTAAATTACAAAGTTTTTGCAAGGCAAAAGACACTGTCAAAAAGACAAAGCGGCAACCAACTAACTGGGAAATGATCTTTACCAACCTTACATCCGACAGAGGGCTAATATCCAATATATACAAAGAACTCAAGAAGTTAAACTAAAGAGAGGCAAGTAACCCTATTAAAAAATGGGGTACAGAGCTAAACAAAGTGTTCTCGCCTGAAGAATATCTAATGGCTGAGAAGCACCTAAAGAGATGTTCATCATCCTTAGTCATTAGGGAAATGCAAATCAAAACAACCCTGAGATTCCATCTCACACCAGTCAGGATGGCTAAGATCAAAAACACAGGAGACAGCAGTTGTTGGCAAGGATGTGGAGAAAGAGGAACACTCCTCCACTGCTGGTGGAATTGCAGGCTGGTACAACCACTCTGGAAAGCAGTCTGGTGGTTCCTCAGAAAACTGGGCATGACACTCCCGGAGGATCCGGCTATACCACTCCTGGGCATATACCCAGAGGCTTTACCTGCATGCAATAAGGACACATGCTCCACTATGTTCATAGCAGCCTTATTTATAATAGCCAGAAGCTGGAAAGAACCCAGATGTCCCTCAACGGAGGAATGGATTCAGAAGATGTGGTATATCTACACAATGGAATACTACTCTGCAATTAAAAACAATGAATTCACAAAATTCCTAGGCAAATGGTCAGATCTTGAAAATATCATCCTTAGTGAGGTAACCCAATCACAAAAGAACACACATGGTATGCAGTCACTGATAAGGGGATATTGACCCAGAATCTCGGAATACCCTAGACACAATCCGCATATCAATAGATTTCTAAGAAGATGGAAGGAGAGACCCCCTGGTCCTGGAAAGACTGGATGTAGGGGAACGCCAGGACAGAGTAATGAGAGGGGGTTGAATGGAGAAAAGAGGGAGGGAAGGGGGCTTATGGGACTTTCGGGGAGGGAGGAAACGGGAAAGGGGAAATGATTTGGAATGTAAATTAAAAAAAATAAAAAAAAAGAAGTATCGACTTTACTTCTTAAATGAAGTTTAGGGCTCTTCTGCAGGGATGATTCCAACACAGCAGCTGACATCTAACAATAGTGACTTATCTTTTAACAGACCCATTTACCTTAGCTATCACCATGCTTCTAGAGATGCATATATTTATTGGGTTGAATACATGCAAAGGAAGGTTCTCTTATCCCTTACTGTGTCTAACCCTCGGGCATTAGCAGATGAAAATGTAATTTTTCAGGTAGAGTGTTTTGAGAGTGTCATCATATAGTTAATTTGTCTCTTTTTCCTTCTGCCTTCTCTGTATGCTAGTATGTATGTCCTTGTCCAAGTGCACTTATGTGGAGACAAGAGGTTTATATTCAGTTTCTTCTTCTATAGTTTCAGCTTATTTTTTGAGAGAAAGTCTTATATTAAATACAGTATTCTCAGTTTAGGCTAAGCTGTTGTCTGTATCACTTTCCTAGAATCTGCTGGTTAGTGGTGTTTCTCTGCCAGGCTGGTGATTGAAGATATGACCTTGTACCAGGCATCATCATCATCATCAACATCCTCATTGAAAATCTTATATTTATATAATGAATTTGAGGGAATATTTGCCTTCCCAATGGCTTTCACATACCCATTCACTCTCCTGTTGAGAACCTTTTTACTGACAACCTTCCCACCTCTACTTCAATATCTTTTGTTGTGACTCACTCAAATTAACTAAGTAGCTTGCATGAGGTTACATGGGGGTGATTACCTGGAACATGCATGCCTAGCTTTTCATATGGTACTGAGATCCAAACTCAGGTTGTCTTCTTACTGACTGAATCACCTCTCCAAACTAGATCTGGTTTCCTAATCCCAGTCACTGATCTACATCAATTAATAAGTTGAGAAAATTTACATTGTTGAGAAAGGATTGCTAATCCTTGAAACTTATTTTTTGTTATTCTTGTTCATTAGATTATTTGCCTTTTACCTTCTTCCATACTGGTATGAGAGATTTGATGGTGACTGTGTTGCACATAGTGGGTTCTTTCTAGCTCTTTGTTGCTTTTCTTCTGTATTTTTCAAGGTGTAAAATTTACAGGAATGCCTGCATCATTCTTTCTAAAAGCCTTCTCTTACACAAGCATGGGAAGAGTTTTTAACCTGCACTTACACTCCAATCAACCTTTCTCCAACTCCCTGTTTCCCATTCTATTTCTATTGTGTTATGAAATAGAGTTTACTATTGAAAAGCTAATTCTGAAATACGTTAAAAAAAATCTTCCCAGTATCTCTTTGGCAATGACTCAAATCAAGTTAGGCAGGTCCCAGTATAATTAAAGTTGTTCAGTAGAGATGTGGGACACATAATGGCCCAGCTGTTAGAAGAGGACAGGGCTAGAGGGATGTGCAGATAAAATCATGTTAGGAGTGATTTCTTGCAGATATTCTGGTTTGAACTACCATATTTCTATTATATAGGATCTGATGATCTGCATCTTCAACAACAACGAAAAGCTCTCAGTATAAGCCAGACTCACTTCAATGTTCTTCCCAAAGACAAATGGCCTTGCTCCTATGTGGGTGGTGAGACGGTATGAAAGGCTAAACTGAAGCTAACCTCACAGGAGACTATATGGCTTAATGATGAATTGTCCTGTTTCAACCTGAGAAGATGAAAGATGTAACATTTGCTTTGAAGCACAGCAATCCTCCAGTGCTCACTGCCACTGATTACAGAGGTGTCTAAATAATTAGAGTGGCAAAGTGCAAGACACTATTAGACTTAAAAGCTATCATTATCATTTTCTTTGCTCCAGAAAGCACATCTACCGCCTAAGAAATCATTTATGTTGCTATCCTTGGACAAAAATTCAAATAAAACTAAGACGGCAAGTTAAGTCAGCCCTTTTCTTTAAAAGAGAACATTTCTATGAAGAGCAGGACACAGAGCAATCAAAATTTTTATTTTCTTATTTTCAAAAGCTTACATTTTATTAAAAACTTGTATTATGAACCCTCTGTTAAATGACCTTTCTGGATTTTGAGAAAACATTTTATATCTAGAAGAAAGGAAATTATTACATAATTTGTTTATGAAATTTTCTTGTCAGAGTGAAAATAGAATGATGATGCCTTTAAGGGAAGAAAAACACAAACAAGAAAGGTTATGACACAGTGTTGAATTTATCCAGGTATCATGATGTCCACCTTCAACGGATTTTATTCAAAGACTGTTGGCATGTGGATCACTAGTTCTAATTTCTTGAAAGGCACTGTCCAAATATATTGACACTGATATAGAAATGAGATTATTTTAAAACTTATATATCATGTAGCCCCTATAGTCAAGAAAATACTATTGAAGAAACAAGAATTTGAATAATTTTGAGATTGCAAACAATTTAACAATTAAGTGACTAGACAGGCCTACCATGCTCTGACTTCCTCTTCATAAATAAATACGAGTGTTTATTCTATGTTTATGCGCAAACTTATTTCTAATTAACTATATATTATTCTCACTTGGAAAAAAAGTACACACCAGTAAAATGTCTCTTGTGGACAAGTGCCTATCAGATTCCAGTCCTGCTGTGATGGCTGCAGAATCATCACAGAGACAAGCATACCCCTATCTCACAGAAACTCTCTTGACTTCACTGTGAGATGGAACCACTGCTGGGATCATTGCTTCATTAGTACTCCTGTTATCAACTGAACTCTAGGATAGTACTGGCTATTTGAATCAAACTGAGGCATGTTATGTATTTAAAATATAATCCAAAATCCTGTTGATGGAATTTCATGAGTTCTAACAAAATCTATCTCTATGCTTTCCAGTTCAAATGAGCCTCATTTTCATATACATTGCCTCTTTTGATTTTTTCAGACTAGACCATTTTTTAGTTTGTTTTTTTGTTTGTTTTTGTTCTTTTCATCATGTGAGTGAAACTAAGTTTACTATTATTGTTTTAATTGGGTTATACATAACTATATGTCTACATTTGTTCATTTTAGATTTCCCGCCCAGCCCCTATTTTGTATGAGCAGACCTTAATGGGGAGAATTATAGAAGTATAAAGATATTAACACACTTACTGGGTTCTAAAGTGTCAGGTGTTTAAGCAGTGAATAAAAAAAATGAAAGGAGAGTGCAAACAACAGCTTTATTGTTTAAGCACTTTTAATACTAGTTTCTGCTAAAAATACCCCCCCTCTTTCTCTCTCTGTGTGTCTGTCTGTCTGTCTTTATCTTTTACTGTCTCTGTATACCTGTGTCAATACACACATGGATATATAGAAATATACATTCTTCTTTCCTTCAATACACGCTGATATGATATGTCAAAGAGCACCCTCTGTAAAATTGTAGATTTTACTCCCCAGTAGCTTTAAGGGTAGCCTGGAGTGAGTCCTCAACTTCTATCCAATGCGGCTATAAGCACAATGCATGATTCTGCCTCTCAAATATGGAGAATTTGAAAAGTTACTTTGGCTTTAGATTGCCTACTGGTTCAGTGAGACTTAATTATAGCCCATCTTCATTCTTGTTCTCATTCATCCTGATTCTCTTCTTCTTCTTTCCAGATGGTCATTACCAGAGTACTGACATACATGTACACTTCAATCTTCATTCCAGAATCTGCCCCTAAGATAATAATGCAATGATATTAGTAGAGAAAAGTCAGAAAATTGGAAATATATCTACCTGATGACACAAATACCACTCTTGGAAATATACTCAAAAGATGCCCCACCATGCTATAGGGGCAAGTGTTCAACTATGTTCATAGAACCCTTATTTGTGATAGCCAGAAGCTGGAAACAACCCAGATGTCCCACGACTGAACAGTGGATACAAAAAATGTGGTTCATGTACACAATAGAATACTGCTCAGCTATTAAGAATGAGGACATCCTGTGTTTTGCAGTCAAATGGATAGAACTAGAAAATATCATCCTGAGTGAGGCAACTTAGACCCAAAAGGACATGCATGGTATGTACTTATGACATGGTATGTAGCTAAAACAAACAAACAAACAAAATACAGCCCATAGAACTCAAAAAGGTCAACAAGCTGAAGGGCCCAAGTGAGGTTGCCTCAGTTCCACTTGGTAGGTAGAAGAAAGCAATCATAAGTGGGGAGGGAAGTAGGGACCTGGGGGGGAAAGTGGACAGGGGCGTTGGAGGGGGGGGAACCTAATCTGATATTGTGTGAGGGAAAAGGACTGAAACCCTGACAGCAAGCAGAGAGAGTGGAAACCGAAATTTTGGGAGTTAGGAGGCTGAGGGTACCCTCCAAAATACACCAGAGACCTGGGAGGTGAAAGACTCTGAAGGCCTCAAAGAGAGGGACCTTAGATGAAATGCCTGACAGTAGGGAGAGGGAACTTATAGAACCCTCATCCAGCAGGAAGACAGGACATCATGTGAGGGAGGAGGTTTACATCCCACAGTCAAAACTCTGACCCATAATTGTTCCTGCCTGAAAGAACTGCAGGGACAGAAATGGAAAGAAACCTGCGGAAGAAAAGGTCCAGAGACAGGCCCAAAGTGGGATCCAGCTCAAGGGGAGGTCCCAAGACCTGACACTATTACTGAGGTTATGGAGCACTCACAAAAAGGGACCTATCATGGCTGCCCTCCAAAAGACCCATCAAGCAGTTGAAAGAGTCAGATGTAGATATTTGCACCCAAATAATGGACAGAAGCTGCTGACCCCTGTGGTTGAGCAGTCTTTCTATGCAAGGAATCTCAGGTGCAAACACACAGATTAAAGAAAAAAATCAGTCAACATATGAGGCAGACAGATTCCAGAGTGGGTATATTTGATTTCTGAGCCAGTATTTGTTAGTTTCCTCAGATGGGTGAAACAACTTATACTTAAAGATGATGAAGAAAATTTCTTCACCAAGTAATCATCAAAACCAGGCTGCTTTTGTCCTCACCATGAATTTGTAGTATATTTTCTAGTAATTTAAATGTTGGGGGGGGTGCGCATTGGTATTGGGTACCAAGGCAATATCTTCCATGTTGTTTAGTCACTCATTACATTCTTTCTGTTTTTATACCTCTTCCTCTTCCCCATCAAGCAAGCCTACATCATCCCGTTTGTTGTAAGAAGAGATTGTATTGTTTCACTCTACAATACTAAGTCATTATTTTTAAATACTCTGGGATGTACCCAATTCTAAATTGAAATTCGTTTTGAATATAAGCCCTGGATGCTACAGCAACCATCATCTGTCCTCATCAATGCCTAATCCAAACTCAATTTTATTCAAATAGAGTAGTAATCTCTAAGAGAAGTAGGGGGAGATTATAATCTGAAAATTAAATTTCATTGATTTGTGAGGCTCAGTGACTCAGAAGGGAAAGTGGTTGTGTGAGTATGTTTCTTTTATTTATTAACATTCCAAAAGTTGCTCCCCTTCCTGGTCTCCCCATACCCAAGTCCTTTACCCCATCTGCTCCATCCCTAGCCTATGTGAGGTGTTCTCCCATTCATCCCCACTGTACCCCAACCAACATCCCTCTTCCCTGGAGCATCAAGTTTCCACAGGATTAAGAACATCCTATCTCACTGAGGCCATACAAGTCCCCTGCTACATATGTGCCCTGGGCCACAATCTGGCCCATGTACGTTCCTTGATTTTTTGGCTTAGACTCTGGAATCTAGGGGTCAGGGGTCTGGGTTAGCTGACACTGTTGTTCTTCTTATATGGTTGCAACCTCCTTCAGTCCTTCCTCTACTTCTTCCATATTGGTTCCTGACCTCAATCCAAAGATTGACTGTATTTGCATTTGTCTCAGGAAGTTGTTGGTAGACTCTCTCAGAGGACAGCCGTGCCAGGCTTCTGTCTTCCAGTACAATATGGCCTCAGTAATTGTGACAGGATTTTGGGGTGTATGCATGGGATGGATTCCAAGTTGAGTCAGTCACTGGATAGCCTTTCTTTCAGTCTCTGCTCCATATTTGTAGGGACAAACATTTTGACAGGAACATTTTTGGTCAACAATTTTGAAGATGGGTGAGTGGTCCCCTGCCTAAACTGGGGGCCATATCTATCTACTGGAAGTGATCTTTTCAGGTTCCTTCTCCCCACTGTTGGGCATTTCAACTAATATCCACATTGAGTCCTGGTAGCCTCTGACATCACAGGTCTTTGTGACTTTCTAGAGGTTCCCCTTGCCCCCTAACCTCTACGGGTGCATATTTTGATTCATTCTCCTGGCTCCCTCGGCTTCCCTGTCTCTACTAATACCTGATTCTGCCCCTCCTTTCCACCTCCCCTCTCCTAGTCAGTTTCTTCCTCCCCTTTGCCTTCCGTGATTATGTTGTTTGTTAGCCTTCTAGGTGGGTTTTAGGTATCCACACTTGGTTTTTCCATTTTGTTAAGCTTCCTACGGTCTGTGAGTTGTATCATAGGTGTTCTAAACTTTTTGGCTAATATCCACTTATCAGTGAGTGAAACCATGCATGTCCTTTTGGGTCTGGGTTACCTTACTTAGGATGATATTATCCAGTTCCATCCATTTGCCTGCAAAATTCATGATGTTCTTGTTTTTAAAGCTGAATTGTCTTCCATGGTATAAATAAACTACCTTTTTTGTATTCATTCTTTTATTGAGGGGCATCTGGGTTGTTTCTAGCTTCTGGCTATTACAAAAAGACCAATGTGAACATAGTGGAGCACGTGTTCTTGTTGTAGTATGGTGGAATATCTTTTGCATATATGCCCAGGAATGGTATAGCTGGATCTTAAGGTATAGCTATTTCCAAGGTACTGACAGATTGATTTCCAGAGTGGTTATACCAGTCTGCAGTCCCACTAGCAAAGGACATGGTGTGTTCTTCTTTCTCCACATCCTTGCTAGCATGTACTTTCCATTTGAGGTTTTAATGTTAGGCATTCTGATTGGTATAAGGTAGAATTTCAGGGCCCTTTTGATTTGCATTATCCTGATGATTAAGGATATTGCACATTTAAGTCTTTCTCAGCCATTAGAGATTACTCTGTTGAGAATTCTGTTGAGCTCTGTGTCCCATTTTTTTTAATTTTTTTATTTTATTTTCTATATTCTTTATTTACATTCCAAATGATTTCCCCTTTCCCAGTTCCCACCTCCCCAAAAGTCCCATAAGCCCTCTTCCCTCTCCCTGTTCCTCATTTGCCTAAGAATTTCATGAATTCATGGTTTTTAACTGCTGAGTAGTATTCCATTGTGTAAATGTACATGGAAAATATCTCTGATAAAACTTAAGAAATATATAGAAAAACACGTTAAGATTGACTATTTCATGGAAAAATTATACAGATAAATGGTAGGCATAAAAATATTCCTAAGTTGATTGAAAGTGGAATTATAAACATTTTCTGATAAAATTGAAAATCTACAAAGAAAATATTTCTGATAAAACTCAAGAAATATATAGAAAAACACATTAAAACTGACTATTTTATGAAAAAATTATACCAATAAGATGGTAGGCATAATAATATTCCTAAATTGATTGAAAGTAGAAGTAAAAACATTTTTTGATAAGATTGAAGATTTACATGGAAAATATCTCTGTTAAAATTTAAGATATTTATACAGATAAATTGGTAGGAATTAAAATATTCCTAAGTTGATTGAAAGTAGAATTATAAACATTTTCTGATAAAAATTGAAGATTTACATGGAAAATATTTCTGATAAAATTGAAAAAAATATATGGAAAAACATTAAAATTGAAGATTATCATGGAAAATTATACAGATAAAATGGTAGGCATAAAAATATTTCTAAGTTGATTGAAAGTGAAATTATAAACATTTACTGATAAAATTGAAGATTTACATGGAAAATATCTCTGATAAAATTGAAGAAATATATAAAAACGTGTTAAGATTGAGTATTTCATGGAAAATTATACAGATAAAATGGTAGGCATAAAAATATTCCTATGTTTTTTGAAATTGGAATTATAAACACTTTCTGATAAAATTGAAGATCTACAAGGAAAATATTCCTTAAAAAAATTCAAAATATATTGATATGTCTGACTATTACATGGAAAATTATACAGATAAAATGGAAGATATAAAAATGTTCCTAAGTTGATTGAAAGTAAAATTATAGACATTGTCTGATAAAAATGAAGATCCACATGGAAAATACTTCTGACAAAATTGAAGAAAAATACTCAGAAAGGTTAAAATTGAAGATTATCATGGACAATTATACCAACAAAATGGAAGGACCAAAAACATTCCTAAATTGATTGAAAGGGAAACTACAAACATCCGTTTCCCACCCCCCCCATGAAACCAAAGATCTACATGAAAAACACCTCCGACAAAATCTAAGAACTACACAGAAAAAAAATATTAAAATTAAAGATTATCATGGAAAATAATACAGTCAAAACGGTAGACACAAAAAGTATTACTGAATTGAAAGAGAAGTCACAAACATTTTCTGATAAAATTGAAGATCCACATGAAAAACTTCTCTGTTAGACGATGTTTTTTTTGTTGGGGAATTGAGTCTATTGACATTATAAGATATTAAGGAATAGTGATGTTGCTTCCTATTATTTTTGATGTTCTTTTTATGTTTGTGTGATTACTTTCTTTTGGATTTATTGGAAAAAGATTACTTTCTTGCTTTTTCTAGGATGTAGTTTCCCTGCTCATGTTGGCGTTTTTCATCTATTATTCTTTTTAGGGCTGGATTATGCAAAATGCAAAAAGCTCCTGAGCCAAAACATCCAGGACCAAACCTAAGGATTATAGGTATAGAAGAGAGTGAAGATTTACAACTTAAAGGGCCAGTAAATATCTTCAACAAAATTATAGAAGAAAACTTCCCTAACCTAAAGAAAGAGATGACCACGAACATACAAGAAGCCTACAGAACTCCAAACAGACTGGACCAGACCAGAAAGTCCTCCCAGCACATAATAATCAAAACACCAAATGCACTAAACAAAGAAAGAATATTAAAAGCAGTAAGGGAAAAAGGTCATGTGCCCCAATTTTTAATTCATTATTTGTTTGTATGGAGTCTAATTTCTTGAGTTCTTTGTAAATTTTGGATGTTAGCCCTCTATCAGATGTAGGGTTAGGGAAGACGTTTTTCTAATCTGTAGGTTTCCATGATGTCATTTTTTTATGGTGTATTCTTTCTTTTTTAAATTTTTGTTAGTTATTTTATTTATTTACATCTCAAATATTATCTGTTGTCTTAGTTTCCCCCAATCCCATCCCCTTTCCCCCTACTTATATGAGGGTGTCCCCCACCCACTCATCCAGTACAGCCTCAGTGCTCTAGCATTTTCCTATGCTGGGCATCAAGTCCTCACAGGATCAAGGGCCTCCCCTCCCTATGATGCCAGATAAGGCAATCTTCTTCTACATATGCAGGTAGAACCATGGGTCCTTCCATGTGTAATCTTTGGTTGGTGGTTTAGTTCCTGTGAGCCAGAGCTTCATCATAGATGAAAAACGGGTTTGCTTGGCTGATATTGTTGTTTTTCCTATGGGGTTGCAAACCCCTTCAGTTTCTTCAGTACTTACCCCAACTTCTTCATTGGGGTACCTGTGCTCAGTCCAATTGTTAGCTGCAAGCATCCACATCAGTTTTGGATAGGAGACAGCTATATCATGCTCCTGTCAGCAAGGGCTTCTTGGCATCAACAATAGTGTCTGATTTTGGTGTCTGCATATGGGGTGGATCTCCAGGTGGGATAGTCTTTGGATGGCTTTTCTTTCACTCTCTGCTCCACTCTTTGTCCCTGTATTTTGTCCTTTGCCTTAGAAAGTGTTTCAATTCCGTGAGGTCCCATTTGTCAATTTTTGATCTTAGAGTCTGAGCCATTGGTGTTCTGTTTAGGAAATTATCTCCTGTGTCAATATGTTTAAGGATATTTATCACTTATATTAGAGTCAGTGTATCTGGTTCCATGTGGAGGTCCTTGATCCACATGGAGTTGAGCTTTGAACACAGAGATAAGTATGAATCAATGTGCATTATTTTACATGCAGACCACCAGTTAGGCCAGCACCATTTGTTGAAGATGCATTCTTTTTTCCTGCTGTATGGTTTTGGCTTCTTTATCATAGATCAATTGGCCATAGGTGTGTGGGTTTATTTATGGGTCTTTGTAACATAGATTAAGTTCAGGAACGTTGATTATCCCAGAAGTTCTTTTACTAGTGAGAATTGTATATGAAAATTCTCAACATAATCCACTACATAAACAAACTCAATGAAAAATTCACATGATCATCTCATTAGATACTGAAAAAGTCTTTGACAAAAATCAAATATCCATTCACTTTAAAAGTCTTGGAAAAATCAGGAATTCATAACTCATACCTAAAAATACTAATAGCAAAATACAGCAAACCAACAGCCAGTATCAAATGGAGAGAAACTTGAAGCAATCCTACTAAAATAAGGGACAAGTTTGCCTACTCTCTCCCTATCTATTGAATATAGTACTTGAAGTGCTAACTAGAGCAATTAGACAACAAAAGGAGATCAAGGGTATGCAAATTGGAATGGAAGATGTCAAGATATCACTATTTGCATATAACATTATAGTATACATAAATGAACAGAAAAATTCTTCCAGAGAACTTCTAGAGCTGACAAACAGCTTCAGCAAAGCAGCTGGATATAAAATTAACTCAAACATCAGTAGCCTTCCTTTATGCAAATGATAAAAGGGCTGAGAAGAAAATAGGGAATAAGACCCTTCACAATAGTCACAAATAATATTAAATATCTTGGTGCATCTCACACCAAACAAGTAAAAGATCTATATGACAAAAACTTCAAGTCTCTGAAGAAAGAAACTGAGGAAGCCTTCAGAAGATGGAAAGATCTCCCATGTTCATGGACTGGTAGGATTAACATAGTAAAAGTGGTCATCCTACCAAAAGCAATCTACAGATTCAATGCAATTCCCATCAAAATTCCAACACAATTCTTCACAGACACAGAAAGAAAAATTGTCAACTTCATATGGAAAAGTAAAAAACCCAGGATCTCAAAACAACTGTTAACAGTAAAAGAACTTCTGGGGGAAAAGGTTTTTTTTTTAAAAAAAAAAAAGTTTAATAACTTCATTCCTGTCTTACTGAGTGACCACAAGGGACAAGTGTAATACTTTTGTGTGTGATCCTTTATTGCTTCATTGCTAAGGTGATTATTGTGTTGCCAAGTGTTTCTGGAATTATTGTTCTTTTAGTGTGTGTGTGTGTGTGTGTGTGTGTGTGTGTGTGTATTTACACAGGTGTGATGCAAGGTATTTCCTATCCATTCACATTGAGGCAGTGAGAGGCCAGTCATTGGAGGGGAGAGAGAAGGTGCTAAGAGAAGGAGGTGCGGAGAGAGAGGGAGCCTGGGTGCTGCATGAGAGATTACACTTAGCCCTTGGGTACTGGCAGTTAAACCTAGGCCCTCATGCTGTCACAGAAGTTTCTCAGTGGCTGAGCCATCTCCCCAGCCCCATGGAGTTCTATTTTTGAGTAATGACATTTAACATGCTATTTCAAAACACAAACCCAATTGGTGAGTTTATGGGACACATTTTGTTCCCTTAGAGTAGCAAGCTCAGCAAATGATCTGCCACTATTGAATTATTCTCTCTAATGCATTTTAGTAGAAAATCAAATCATCCACTTTTATTGGGCTTGAGGCTCTTTGCCATCTTGTTAAGGATTACATTTTCTTTATGAAACAGATCATCATCAGGTAGTATGAAAAGGCAAACAAAGAGCCTTTGTTTTTTTAATGTTACACTGGCATAAGTCCTAATGGAACCTGTGTGACTTGAGCAAACTGCAATAGGACATATTTAGGAGACTCCTTACAAACTTCCTGCATTTGGAGCTCCTTGTTTTGTTTTCATTTGCTTGCTTGTTTGTTCTTTCTTGTATGAATCAAAGCAACTTTATATTGTTGAATATCTGTAACTTTTCTTCTAACGAAAAAGAGGTAAAAAGAGGGTAAAGAGAGGTTAGTTGAGTAAAAAGTTGAGCAGTCACAGAAACTCTAAAGATCTGACTGTGTATATACAGTTCTATGTGTAAGTTTCTTTTATTGTTTAAGTGCATAATTATTTTATATAAATCATTACATTATCTCATGTACTTGTTTTAAATTTTTTTCTATTTTTTTAAATATTTGATCTTTTTTTAATTTAAATTCAGCTGTTGCCCTATCCTGGTACCCCTTCTCAAAGCTCCTCTTCCCATTCCTCTTCCCCCAGTCCCTGAGAGGAAGCTCTCCACCATCAGGCCTCCCCCATCCCTGTGGCCTCAAGTCACTCGAGGATTGGGTGCATCTTTTTCCACTGAGGCCAGAATAGGCAGTCCTCTGCTATATATGTGTCAGAGTCTCAGACCAGCTCATATGTGCTGCTTGGTTGGTGGCTCAGTGTTTGGGAGCTTCCAGGGGTCTCCTGAGACTTCTGGTCTTATGGGATTTACCTCCTCTTCTGCTCCTTCAATCCTTCCTCTAATTCAACCATAGGGATCCCCAACTTCAGTCCAGTGGTTGGTGTAAGTATCTGTATCTGTCTCAGTCAGCTGCTGTTTGGGGCTTTCAGAAGACAGCCATGCTACAATTCTATCTGTAAGAATATCATAGCATCAGTAATAGTGTAAGAGCTTGGTATCTCCCCATGAGGTGGATCCCCAGGTGGGCCAGTCACTGTACTGTCTTTCCTTTAGTCTCTTCTCTATTTTTGTCCCTGCAGTTCTTTAAGAAAGGAACACTTCTGGGTCATAAATTTTGTCTTTGGGTTGATAATGCCATCCTTCCTCTTGAGGTTCTATCTATTGGAGGTGGACTCTTAAAAATGAGGTAGAGAGCTAAACAGAGAATTCACAACAGAGGAATCTTGAATGATTGAAAAGCACTTTAAGAAATGTTCAAAGTCCTTAGTAGCCAGGGAAATACATAGCAAAACCATCGTGAGATTCTACCTTACAACAATCAAAATGACTCAGATCAAAAACTCAGGTGACAGCACATGGTGGTTTGGATGTGTAGAAAGAGGAGCATTGCTCCATTGCTAGTGGAATTACAAATTGGTACAATCACTCTGGAAATCAATCTGGTTATTCCTCAGAAAATTGAAAATAGACCTACAAGAAGACCCATCTATACCCCAAAGATGTCCCACCAGACCAGAGGGACACATGCTCTACAATATTCATAGCAGCCTTATTTGTAATAGTCAGAAGCTGCAAACAACCCAGATTTCCCACAAGGGAAGAATGAATAAAGAAAGTGTGGTACATTTATACAATGGAATACTATTCAGCTATTAAAAATAAAGACATCAAGAATTTTGAAGGCAAATGGATGGAACAAGGAAATATCATCCTGAGTGAGGTAACCCAGACATACATGGTATGTATTCACTACTGGGTGGATGTTAACCGAAAAGCACAGAATACCTAGGATACAACCCACAGAATTTAATAACTTTAAGAAGCAGAAAAGTCAAGTGAGGATGCCTCAATTCCATTTAGTACGTGGAAGAAAATAATCATGGGTGCAAAGGGAGGGAGGGATTTGGCCAGGAGGAGAAAAGGGGAAAACAATCAGGTATGAGGGGATACAGAAGAGAAGCCCAGAGGTTCAGCAGAATGAATGGAACTGGGAAGTATCAGAAGTTGGGAGGTAGGGGGACCCTCTAGAAAGTACCAGAGACCTGGGAGGTGAGAGACTCTCAGGACTCAATGGGAGTGACCAATGAAGTGCCCAACAGAGGGGAGAAGTGTTTTTATTCTATTTATATTATTTTTAATTATAATCATGCCTGTGTGGCTACGTGGCAGTGTGTGAATAGAATTTCAGTTGGAAGCCAGAAAATGAATCAGGTACTATGGAACTATAGTCACAAGCAGTTGTAAGCAGGCTGACCTGGGTGTGAAGGAAAAGAACTCGTCTTCTGCAAGTATATCATGCTCTCTCTCTCTCTCTCTCTCTCTCTCTCTCTCTCTCTCTCTCTCTCTCTCTCTCTCTCTCTCTCTCTCTCTCTCTCTGCATGTATCTAAATCTTTTATTCTACCAAACTTTGTGAAATGGGCATTTTGAATACATTTGTAATGTAAAAAGAGAGGCTTGGTGAGTATCTTTGTGCTCATGTAGAAAACTAGAAGCAAAATTATCCTGATTTCTGATTCCTTGTTTCACACTGTCCTTTAACATTAGAAAAGAAAGTTTTAAAAATGTCTTCCCCACTTCACCTGCCCCATTTTTTCAGGTTGCTTTTTAAAATGTTTTTATTATTCTTCTTTAATCTTTTTTTTTTTACAGTCCAGTTGTTATCCCCCTCCAGTTTGCACTCTCACTGTTCTGCATCCCATAACTTGTCCTCTGTCCTCAAGAGGATATCCCTAACCCCCACCTCCATCCCCACCGACATCCTCACTCCTTGGGGCCTCTACCCCATCATTTGTACACTTTAATTTATTTTTTAATTTAATTATTTTTTACTTGTTTACTTTATGTCCGGCCTACTGCCTCCCTCCAGATTAGGCTCTAGTACAATCCTTCCAACTACCTCTCTCCCCTTCTCCTCAGCAGGTGGGGAAACCACTTGGGTATCTCTACACACACTTTAAGTCTCTGCAAGGCTAAGTGCTTCCTCTCCGACTGAGGCCAGACAAGGCAGCCCAGCTAGTAGAACATATCCCAAGTACAGGCAACAACTTTTGGGATAGCCCTCATTCCAATTGTTTAGGACCCACATGTGAGTGGGGAGGCCTAGTTTCAGCCTGTGTATGCTTTTTGGTTGGTGGTTCCGATTCAGACAGCCTGACTCTGTTGATCTTCTTATGGAGTTCCTATGCTCTTCGGGGCCCACAATCTTTATTCCTATTCTTCCATGAGAGTCCACAAGCTATATCTACTGTTTGACTATGGGTATCTGTATAGGTATCTGGCTATGGGCATCAGATGTTGGGTAGAGCCTCTCAGAGGACAATATGCTTACCATCTGCAAGCTAAACAGAGTATCATTAATACTGTTAGGGATTGGTGCTTGCCTGGGGAATGGGTCTCAAGTTGGGCCAGTTATTCATTGGCCATTCTCTCAGTCTATGATCCTCCCCATGCTTGCATTATTTGTAGACAGAATAAACTTTGGGTTGAAACTTTTGCTGGTAGTTTGGTATCTCTATGGCTCCACTGGGGTTCATGTCTGGCTACAGGAGTTGGGATCTTCAGGTTTCATATTCCCAGTAGTGAGTCAGAGCTTAGGTCACTCTCATTTATTCGTGGGTTGCCTCACTTATTCCAGGTCTCTGTCTCATCCTGGAGATGCTCCCTACCTCCTTACCCCTATCAGATGCAGATTTTCAAAGCCATCTAGCCATCTCTCTTATCCTTTCCCACACCTGATCCTGAACTCCCCATTCCTCTCCTCATTCCCTCTCCCTCCTAGTTCCCTCCCTCCATCTGCCTTTATGACTATTTTATTCCCCATTCTCAGTGAAATTCAAGCTTCCTTACTTAAGAATTTCTTCTTGCTTAGCTTCTTTGGGTTTCTGAAGTGTAACATGGTACCTATATTTAATGGCTAATATCCACTTATAAGTGACTACATACCATGCATGTCCTTTGGGGATTGGCTTGCCTTACTCAGCATGATATTCTCAAGTTACGCCTATTTCCCTACAAAATTCATGAATGGCTCAGATCAAATACTCAAGAGAGTGCACATGTTGGCAAGGATGTGAGACAAGGGGAACATTCCTCCATTGCTGGTGGGAGTGCAAACTTGTACAACCGCTTTGGAAATCAATTTGACATTTTCTCAGAAAACTGGGAATAGTTTTACCTTAAGACCCAGTTATACCACTCCTGGGCATATACCCAAAAGACAGTTCCAACATCTCACAAAGACACTTGCTCAACTATGTTCATAATAACTTTATTTGTAATGGTGAGAAACTGGAAACAACCCAGATATCCCTCAACTAAAGGATAGAGTAAGAGAATGTGGTACATCTATACAGTGGAATACTATTCAGCACTTAAAAACAAAGACATCATTTGTATACTCTTAAGTGATGTTTATTTTATTTGTGTTTGTATAGTTGACACTTTGTGCTTTTCTATATGGTGTCACATTCATGATACAGACTACAAACTCACTATTTTTATTTTATTGAAAAAGGAAGTAAAAGGAAGTAAAAACACTTTATGATAAAATTGAGGATTTATGTGGAAAACATTTCTGATAATATAGAAGAAATATATAGAAAAACACGTTAAAATTGATAATTTTCATGGAAAATTAAAGAGTAACGTGTAGACATAAAAACTTTGCTAAATTAATTGAAAAAATGAAATAGAAACATTTTATGATAGAATTGAAGATTTACATGGAAAATATTTCTGATAAAATTGTAGAAAATGTAGAAAAACATGTTAAAATTGAAGATTATCATGGAAAATTTTATTTAGATATAATAATGGTAGGCATAAATGTATCCTAAGTTTCTATATATTTCTTCAATTTTATCAGAGATATTTTCCATCTAAATCTTCAAGTTTACCAGAAAATGTTTATAGTTCCACTTCCAATCAACTTAGAATTATTTTTTATGCCTATCATTTTATTTGTATAATTGCCATGATAATCTTCAATTTTAATGTTTTTCTATATATTTCTTCAATTTTATCAGAAATATTTTCCATGTAAATCTTTAAGTTTATCAGAAAATATTTATAATTCCACTTTCAACAAACTCTTAAGTGTCAAAGAAGTGATACAGAAAAAAATGGTAAAAAATGTGTGTGAGCATGTGGGTATGGGGAGGAATTAGAGTGGTAGATGGAGAAGAAGATGGAGAGGGGAAGAAAAGCCAGTTTGGGAAGATAGGAAATGACAGTAAGTCCTCCAGGATTTATTTTTTAGATTTGAGTTCAAGGATCACTTAAGTTTCTAGGTGGAGACAAAAAGTCTTACCACTGAATTTCTAGACAATTGCTGGAGGTCCACACTTCTTCACTTGCTATATATACGCAAGTGTAGCTGGGACTTCAGTTTGAGACCCAATGTTAAAAGCTTCTTTCTGATAGATACATAGAATTTTTTCTTATCTCATGTCTATGCTTTATTTTTTATATTTTTGAGATTATAATATAACTACTAATAATTATAACATAAATCATCCCTTTCCTCTCCTCAAAGTCTTCCAAAGCTTCCAATGCATGGAGGCAACCAACTATCCTAGCCAGTATGATGTCTTTAAACAACTCCAGCACCCAGAAGCATACTTTCTTAAACAAGAACTTTCAACACCAATCACTTAGATTTTACCCATATTTTCCAAGAATAGTCTGCAAAACAAAATATAACTGGATACAAATATGGGTATCACTTTTCCACAAGAGCAGAATCTTTTAGAAAAAGGTACTAATCTTATTTTAGTAAGCTCTGTTAACTAGATATCATGAATTGTTAAAGCATCATTTCATGCTTTCTTTGGCGTATTTTTTCACAAATTTAATCTTTGCATCATTAATTGTACTCTAAATTTCACTTGTTTTTCAGTATATTAATGTTTTCCTTCACTACTCCTGAGTAAATGTTCGTGGTACTGGTACGTATTCTGAGAAAAAGGTAACCACTGTTTCAGCTACAAAGTCTTTGATCTGCAATGATAAACTTCTTGTATGATACACTGGAGCAGTAGTGACTCAAATGTTCTGGGAGTATTCCACCACTATCTAATTGAGTTAAAGTCCACTCTATAAGCTGGAACCCATTCAAGAAACTAAGGTGGCCAAGAATCTGAAACTCAATAGGCCATAGAACAATCAGGAAAACAAAATACTATTTTGTTAAAGCAAAAAAAAAAGATTCCTAATGATATATGACATTCTTCTATATCATGATTAGTGACTCCATCTTCCATCACCAGAGATGTTTTGTCTTTTAGTACTTGAAAACTAATGCAAAGACTCACAACTGAGCCATGTGCAAAGAATGAGAGATTTTAAAATAGCTAAGCTTAAGTGATATGTTAAAAATAAACAAGAAGTGATAGAAGAGGAAGAACAACAACAGGAGGAGGAGGAGGAGAAAAAGGAGGATATATCTATCATGTTAAAAACATGTCCAGAATATATTGTTTAATTAGAAAAGTAAGGACCAGAAAGTTTTAACTGTTAATTTTCATAAGAAAAAATTAGAGTAATATATATATTTGGATGAAGCCAATCTTGATGGGAACACAATTTGTTCCCCTGGGACTCAGAAAAGACTTACAGGAGTATGGTGCACTTTATGCTGCCTTGAGGTTTATTTCACTATAATGTACTACTTCACTAACACACACACACACACACACACACACACACACACACACACACACACACACACACACACAGAGTTGTTTGTTTTTGGATTACTTTCATTGTAGCAGTGGAGACTTTTAAGCTCTTCTCTGAGTTTAGATAGTTTGTATCTATAAAACTAAATAGAGAAGATAGAACAAAAAAAAAGAGATGGATTTTGCTTGTGGGGATGACTTGGCTAATTTTGTTAGCATGGAGATATAGAGCAGTCTTTTGATACTTTGTGCAAACATCTTATGTATGTTGCAGGTGACAGATTAATCTTGCTTTTGCATTTCCTTTTTGAATTGCCTGTTTGTTTTCTAAAGAGAAGAAAACTGGCATGGAGTTGGATGGGTTAGAAGGTGTGGAGGATCTGGGAGAAGATGTAGGAGGGTAAACCATTATCAGAATAGACTGCATGAATTTTCAATAAAAATTGTTATTAAAAATTATTTTTATTTTATTTATTATTAATAATAATGTGTGAATGTGCCATGTATCTACAGTCACAAGTCATATGGCTGCACACAGAGGTCACAGGAGAATTTGTAGAATAAGCTCTTTTGTTCTACTTTACACAGATTTCAGGGATTGAATTCAAGTCAACAGGCCTGACTATAATGCCATTTTCCACTGAACCACCTTGCAAGCCCAATGGCTTTGAAACTTTAGTATTAATTGGCCTGTGTAGGAACTTCCTCATCTATAATACATATTGAATATTTCTGTTTTTAACACTTTAGTGAGTTCTAATATGTTCAGAAAACAAGTTTTGGATGATATGGTTTCATGTATTTTCTTTTATGACCTAGTTGATTTGATACTTTTAATTTTAGTTTCTCACATAGAACTGTGCTTGTTTTTTTTATAATATTCTATGCAAATCAAAAGTATGATTTTGAGCTTTTGGAGTTCATTCGACATTTATTAATTACACTTGTTTTACATTTTATAAATCATCTATGGGCAATCACATTTCTTCTTGGAGTATGCTAATATCCCTCCCTTGGTTCTGTGCATGTCAAGTTTTCATTACAAGATATTTTTTCTGCTCTCCAGTCAACATCCACATTGGATCTTACCATTTCTACTGACACAGGTTCTGTTTTGAAATTTGGAACTTCTATGAAATATAATGCAATATAGACTTTTAATTTTTAAAACATTTATTTTATTTGTATTCATGTTTCTGTGTGCTTGCCTTTTGTGTAGGTGTGTGTGAGAGAGAATGCGTGTGTGTGTGTGTGTGCACTGAAGATAAAATTACATGCACATGGTTGTTAATTGCTTATTGTGAGTTCTGGGAACCAAACTCAAGACCCCTGCTTTAGGAGTAAGTGATCTTTACTGCCAAGCCATCTTTCCAGACTCTCATTAAGTACTTTGCTGTGTTTTATTTCATCACTGAAAATATTTTGTGAGTCATCTACTGAACAAATGTTTCAGTAGTGGTTGCCAGACTCATACAGTATCCCTTTGCTTAAATTATCACAGTTGTTTAGCATGCTGCCATGGATTTGGAATATCTTAGTCTAGGTTATTATAAATAAGCTTTTACTTCTATTAGTGCTGTTTGATTTCTTTTGTCCACTTGCCATACATTTTAAGGAGCACACAAGTATTTACTAAAGTTTTGGGTATTAGTAATTAATTGGTTCAGTAAGGCTCAATTACAGAGAAAGCAATTCCTTATAACCTGTCAGTCAGTCATTGATGTTTCTGCCAGTAAAACATATTAGCAATGAATTATATATGCTCTTTGCTCACTAGAAACGCTAAGTCCTATCAGAGCCATAGGGACACAAACTCACAGAACTTGTATGAGGAATTTGATATAGCAGCCCAATAATTTAAATATAAACACAGAAAATCCACTAAACAGCTTGTACATTCAGATTGGTGTCCAAAGAGAAACAGAAATCCACTTAAGTGAGGAAAATAAATTTTCCTTGTAATATCAGTGTAAGAATTTAATATTAACAGTTTGAATATGACTTAAATAATAAAATATTGATGATAAAGGAAATATATGATTTAGAGTGATTGATGTAAAATATAGATATTCAGAAAATTTTATATGCTAGTAAATATATGAAATTATGTGAGTAAGGATTCTTTAACTTGTACATTGGCTAAATTGCTCTGTAAAGGACAACAGTTACAGAAAATATAGAATTACTTTGAAATATGAATATGCGAGATGGGGACAAAGAAACCTCTTAAATATACCTAAAATCAAAATGATATGAGAAATAGTGATGGGAAATAAAATTGTGTATACTGAGATTATCACTTGTTTTAGAAAAAGCTAAATTTCTCATGTATTACTTTGTTTTTTAGTTTTGAAACTCAGTATTTAATGGTTAATTTTATTTTCCCTCAAAGGCAAAAATGGTAACTCCCCTTGTCCTGATGCCTTAGGTGGGCCAAGAATTCATCAAAGTTGTGTAAGTAAATATCGATTGGTGTAAATGATCTTATAGCAATCTCAGTCCAAAGGGAGATTAAATTGAACAAACCTGGCAGGACAGGGTGATACATGCTGCAATTAACCAGCACAGCTTAACGAGACCCTAGAAACAAGGGAAGAAGACTTTCTTACTAGCCAAGCCCTCCCAACCCCCAAAATGTATTCATGTTTATGGGTCTTATTGTAGCAGTGAATTGGTTTAGTTGGATAACGACATGCAGAAGGAGAACATGGTGACAGGGTAATAATGCTAGTTGATGCTTTTTATAGACATTATAATACATTTTTATATTGGAGGAATGATCTGATTATCTCTGGTGTGTTTGCAATTTTTTCATCTATTCAAGCTGTCCCTTCTTTCAAATGCTGCATTCAAAATAATTCAAGTTCACAGGAATGAACACTCTGCTTGAAACATTTCTTGTTCAAAACCCAGTGTCCATTCATACTGATGGACACAGAAACAATTTATTTAAGTGAGTAATAGTACCAAATATGTAAATATGTCAGGTTTTGTTGAAAGTTAGAATTGAAAAAAATTGAGAAGTTTCATGGCAAGCCTACAATTCTCATTACTAATTGCTTTATCAAATGGCTTCAACAAATTGTATTTAAGACCTATCTTAGGCTTCTATTAGTTGATTAAGACAGTTCTTACTTGGAATCTGTCATGTAGTTTTGGTCAAATTGTTATAGCCATTACCTGGATACTCAACAGTTGTAGACATCCAAGAGTCATCATAAACATGGTTGACTGTCTGGAGGGTTTTTGCCTTTGTTGTTTGTTTTAACAAGTAGATAAGGTCTTACATTGTTTCCAGGCTGTTCTTAAATTCCTGGGCTCCAGATTTCTTTGTTTGCTGCCTGAGTAGCTGGGGCTACAAGCATGGAGACTTGTTCCTGCCTTTCACTGGGGCATTTGCCCTCCTTGTCAACATTGCCTGCATGTGTCCTCTCTATATGACTTGGACGTGTGAAGAAAGTAGTGTGATACTAAGAAGTAAGAAACTTCAATATTAGCATACGAAAAGGTTGATCAAGAGTGTGAATGAGTTTTATGGAGCTGCTGTAAAAATTTCCACAGTTTAATGGGAATTAAAAGCTTAAAGACCATGTTTTGTCTACTAGTCACACTGAATGGTTCCAGCTTGTTATTGCTTCTTGAAATAGAGTTAATTCTTGGTTCTTACCTGCTCTTGTTGTTATAGTCATTCTTCAGCTTATATACAAGGTCTTTGTTTGTCTTACCTTTCTATTTCCTGTACGTCCCACCTCTATCCATGTTTTCATTTCCTTTTTTAGAGAAGACAATTGATAGTATTAGAATGGGACACTTCTTTTTTTTTTAATTTTTCATTTTCTTTTTTAAAATTGGATATTTGCTTTATTTGCATTTCAAATGTTATCCCCCTTTCTACTTTCCCCTCTGAAAACCACCTATCCCAACCCTCATCCCCCTGCTCACTAACCCACCTACTCCTGCTTCCCTGACCTGGAATTCCCCTACCCTGGAGCAATGAGCCTTCACGGGTCCAAGGGCCTCTCCTCTCATTGATGTCTGACCACACCATCCTCTGCTTCCCATGTGGCTGGAGCCATGGGTCCCTTCATGTGTACTCTTTTCTTGGTGGTTAAGTCCCTGGGAGCTCTGGGAGTACTAGTTGGTTCATATTGCTCCTCTCCGGGGCGGTAAACCCTTCAGTTCTTTCGGACTTTTCTCTAGCTCCTCCACTGGGGACCCTGTGCTCAGTTCAATGATTTGCTGAGAGCATCCTCCTTTGTATTTGTCAAGCACTGGCAGGGCCTCAATGGAAACAGCAATATCAGCATCTTGGAAGCAAGCACTTGCTGGCATCCACAATAGTGTCTGGGATTGGTAACTATATAGGGGATTAGTCCCCAGGTGGGGAAGTCTCTGGATGGTCTTTCCTTCAGTCACTGTTCCAGATTTTGTCTCTGTAATTCTTCCCATGGCTATTTTATAGCCTATCTAACAAGGAACAAAGTATCCACACTTTTACATATTAGGGAGTACATATCATGTGTCTTCATTTGTGATTGGGTTACCTCACTAAGGATGATATTTTCTAGTTCCATCCATTTGCCTAATAATTTCATAAATTCTTTGTTTTTAATAGCTGAGTAGTACTCCATTGTATAAATATACCACATTTTCTGTATCCATTCCTCTGTTGAGGTACATCTGGGTTCTTTCCAGCTCTGGCTATTATAAATAAGGCTGCTATGAACATAGTGGAGCATGTGTTCTTATTACATGTTGGAGCATCTTCTGGGTATATGTCCAGGAGTGGTATAGCTGGGTCCTCTGGCAACACTATGTTCAGTTTTCTAAGGAAGCACCAAACTGATTTCCAGAGTGATAGTACCAGCTTGCTATCCCACCAGAAATGGAGGAGTGTGCCTCTTTCTCCACATCCTCCCCAGCATTTGCTGGCACCTGAGTTTTTCATCTTAGCCATTCTGGTGTGAGGTTGTTTTGATTTGCATTTCCCTGCTGGCTAAGGATGTTGAACATTTCTTTAGGTGCTTTTCAGTCATTCAGTATTCCTCAGTTGAGAATTCTTTTCTTAGCTCTGTACCCCATTTTTAATAGGGTTATTTGGCTCCCTTGGGTTCTTTGTATATATTGGATATTAGTCCTGTATCAGATATAACGTTGGTAAAGATCTTTTCCCAATCTGTTGGATGCCATTTTGTCCTATTGACAGTGTCCTTTGCCTTACAGAAGCTTTGCAATTTTATGAGATCCCATTTGTTAAATTTTGATCTTAGAGCATAAGGTATTAGTGTTCTGTTCAGGAGCTTTTCCCTTGTACCCATGTGCTCTAGGGTCTTCCCTACTTTCTTTTCTATTAGTTTCAGAGTATCTGGTTTCATGTGGAAGTACTTGATCCACTTGGACTTGAGCTTTGTACAAGGGGAAAAGAATGGATATATTTGCATTCTTCTACATACTGACCACCAGTTGAACTAGCACCATTTGTTGAAAATGCCATCTTTTTCCACCAGATGGTTTTAGCTCCTTTGTCAAAGATCAAGGTGTGTGACCATAGGTGTATGGGTTCATTTCTGTGTCTTCAATTCTATTTCATTGATCTACCTGCCTGTCACTGTAACAATTCCATGCAGTTTTTTTTTAAAGATTTATTTATTTATTATATGTACACTATAGCTGTCTTCAGACACACCAGAAGAGGGCATCAGATCTCATTACAGATGGTTGTGAGCCACCATGTGGTTGCTGGGATTTGAACTCAGGACCTTTGGAAGAGCAGTCAGTGCTCTTAACCACTGAGCAATCTCTCCAGCCCCCTCCATGCAGTTTTTGTCATGATTGTTCTGTAGTACAGTTTGAGATCAGGGATGGTGATTCCACCATAACTTCTTTTATTGTTGAGAATAGTTTTTGCTATCCTTGTTTTTTTTCTTTGTTATTCCAGATCAATGTGCCAATTGCTCTTTCCAACTCTATGAAGAACTGAGTTGGAATTTGGATGAGGATTGCATCGAATCTGTAGATTGCTTTTGGCAAGATGGCCTTTTTTGTTATATTAATCCTGCCAATCCATGAGCATGGGAGATCTTTTCATCTTCTGAGACCTTTGGTTTCTTTCTTCAGAGACTTGAATTTCTTGTCATACAGATCTTTCACTTGCTTAGTTAGAGTCACATCAAGGTATATAATATTATTTGTGACTATTGTGAAGGGTCTCATTTCCCTAATTTCCTTCTTAGCCTGTTTATCCTTTGAATATAGGAAGGCTACAGATTTACTTGAGTTCATTTTATATCCAGGCACTTTGATGAAGTTGTTTATCAGGTTTAGAAATTCTCTGGTAGAATTTGGGGGTCACTTAAGTATACTATCATATCATCTGCAAATATAGATATTTTGACTTCTTCCTTTCCAATTTGTATCCCTTTGACTTCTTTTTGTCGTCTAATTGCTCTGGCTAAGTCTTCGAGTACTATATTGAATAGGTATGCAGAGAGTGGACAGCCTGTTTAGTCCCTGATTTCAGTGGATTGCTTTGAATTTCTCTCCATTTAGTTTGATGTTGGATATTGGTTTGCTGTATGTTGCTTTTACTATGTTAGTTATGGATTTTGTATTCCTGATCTTTCCAAGACCTTTATCATGAAGGTGTGTTGGAGTCTGTCAAATGCATTTTCAGCATCTAATGAGATGATCATGTGGTTTTCTTCTTTGAGTTTGTTTATGTAATGGATTACATTTATGGATTTCCTATATTGGATCATCCCTATATCCCTGGGATGAAGCCTACTTGATCATGATGGATTATCGTTTTGATGTATTATTTGATTCAGTTTGCAAGAATTTTATTGAGTATTTTTGCATCAATATTTATAAGGGAAATTGCTCTGAATTTCTCCTTTGTTGTAAGGTCTTTGTCTGTTTTAGGTATCAGAGTAATTATGGCTTCATAGTACAAATTGAGTAGTGTTCCTTCAATTTCTATTTTGTGGAATTATTTGAAGATTATTGTCGTCTTTGAAGGTCTGATAGAACTCTGCACTAAACCCATCTGGTCCTAGGCTTTTCTTTGTGGGGAGACTATTGATGACTGCTTCTATTTCAGTTGGGGTTATATGGCTATTTAGATTGTTTATCTGATCCTGATTTAACTTTGGTACATGTTGTCTGTTTAGGAAATAGTTCATTTCATCTATATCTTCCAGTTTTGTTGAATAAAGGCTTTTGTAGTAGGATCTAATGATTTTTTAAATTTCCTCAGTTTCTGTTGTTATGTTTCGCTTTTCATTTCTGATTTTGTTAATTTGTAAACTGTCTTTGTGTGCCTTGGTTAGTTTGGCTAAGGATTTATCTATCTTGTTGATCTTCTCAAAGAAACACCTCCTGGTTTATTGGTTCTTTGTATAGTTCTTTTTGTTTCTACTTGGTTCATTTTAGCACTGAGTTTGATTATTTTCTGCCTTCTATTCCTCTCAGGTGTATTTGCTTCTTTTTGTTCTATAGCTTTCAGATATGCTGTCAAGCTGCTGGTGTAGGCTTTCTCCAGTTTATGAGTTTTCCTCATAGTTCTGCTTTCATTTTGTCACACAGGTTTGGGTATGTTGTGGCTTCATTATCATTAAATTCTAAAAAGTCTTTAATTTCTTTCTTTACTTCTTCCTTACCAAGTTATTGAGTAGAGGGTTGTTCAGCTTCCAAGTACATGTAGGCTTTCTATTGTTTTTGATGTTATAAAGATCAGCCTTAATCTGTGATGATCTCGTAGGATGCATGAAATTATTTCAATCATCTTGTATTTGTTGTGGCCTGTTTTGTGACCGATTATATGGTCAATTTTGGAGAAGGTACTGAGAAGAAGGTATATATATATTTTTTTTGCTTTAGGATAAAATGTTATATAGATATCTGTTAAATCCATTTGGTTCATACTTTCTGTTAGTTTCACTGTTTCTCTGTTTGGTTTATGTTTCCATGATCTGATCATTGATGAGAGTGGGGTGTTGAAGCCTCCCACTATTATTGTATGAAGTATGATGTGTGCTTTGAGCTTTAGTAAAGTTTCTTTTATGGATGTGGGTGCCCTTGCATTTGAAGCATAGATGTTCTGAATTGAGAGTTCTTCTTTGAACATTTTTCCTTTGATGAGTATGAAGTGTCCTTTCTTATCCTTTTTGATAACTTTAGGTTGAAAGTTCATTTTACGGGCGGTGGTGGCGCATGCCTTTAATCCCAGCACTTGGGAGGCAGAGGCAGGAGGATTTCTGAGTTCGAGGCCAGCCTGGTCTACAAAGTGAGTTCCAGGACAGCCAGGGCTACACAGAGACACCTTGTCTCGAAAAACCAAAAAAAAAAAAAAAAAAAAAAAAGAAAGTTCATTTTATTCCATAATAGAATGGCTACTCCAGCTTGTTTATTGTGAACATTTGCTTGGAAAATTGTTTCCTAGGCTTTTATTTTGAGGTAGTGCCTGTCTTTGTCACTGAGGTGGGTTTCCTGCATGCAGTAAAATGTTGGGTCCTGTTATATATGCAGTCTGTTAGCCTATGTCTTTTTATTGGGGAATTGCGTCCATTTACATTAAGAGTTATTAAGAAAAAGTGATTGCTGCTTCCTGGTATTATAGTTATGAAAGGTGGAGTTATGCTTTTTGTGGCTGTCTTTTTATTGGTTTGTTCACAGAGTATTACTTTTTTGCTTTTTCTAAAGTGTAGTTTTCCTGTTTGTGTTAGAGTTTTCCATCTATTATCCTTTGTAGGGTTGGATTTGTGGGATGATATTGTATAAATTTGGTTTTATCATAGAATATCTTGGTTTCTCCATCTATGGTGATTGAGAATTTTGCTGAGTATAATAGTCTGGGCTGGCATTTGTGTTCTCATAGAGTCTGTATGATTTCTGCCCAGGATCTTCTAGCTTTCATGGTCTCTGGTGAGAAGTCTGGTGTAATTCTGATAGGTCTGCCTTTATAAGTTATTTGCTGTTTTTCCCTTACTGCTTTTAATATTCTTTCTTTGTTTAGTGTATTTGGTGTTTTGATTATTATGTGCTGGGAGGACTTTCTGTTCTGGTCCAGTCTGTTTGGAGTTCTGTAGGCTTCTTGTATGTCCATGGGTATCTCTTTCTTTAGGTTAGGGAAGTTTTCTTCTATAATTTTGTGGAAGATATTTACTGGGCCTTTAAGCTGTAAATCTTATCTCTCTTCTATACCTGTAATCCTTAGGTTTGGTCTTCTCATTGTGTCCTGGATTTCCTGGATGTTTCAGGTCAGGAGCTTTTTGCATTTTGCATTTTCTTTGACTGTTGTGTCAATGTCGTCTGTTATCTTCTACACCTGAGATTCTCTCTTCTATCTCCTCTATTCTGTTGTTGATGCTTGCATCTATGAATCCTGATTTCTTTCCTAAGTCTTCTATCTCCAGTATTGTCTTCTTTTGTAATTTCTTTAATGTTTCTACTTGCATTTTTAGATCCTGAATGATTTTGTTCAGTTCCTTCACCTGTTTACCTGTGTTCTCCTGTATTTCTTTAAGGGAGTTTTTTATGTTCTTCTTAAAGTCCTCTATCAGCAGCATGAGATGCGATTTTAAATCTAACTCTTGCTTTTCTAGTTTGTTGGGGTATCCAGGACTGGCTGTGGTGGGAGAACTGGGTTCTGATGTTGTCAATTAGCCTTGGTTTCTGTTGGTATGGTTGTTGCATTTGCCTTTTGCCATATGGTTATCTCTTGGATTAGTTGGTCTTGCTGTCTCTGGCTGGAGCTTGTCCCTCCTGTGGGCCCATAAACCTGTGTCAACACTCCTGAGACCAACTCTCTTATAGTGCAATCTGTGTGCAGATGTCTGTTGAGCAGCTCAGCTCCCAGGTGCAGATGGTGACTGGAAGGATCCTGTCCCAGCTGCTCCACTGATCATATGCCCTGTGTGCTCCTAGTCATTCCCCTCAGGACAGTTATTGGAGAGAAAATGGAGAGCTAATCTCAGCACCCAGTAGTGAAATTGCTGCTGGAAGATTGCTCTCTCCTGGCAGGCATTGCACAGAGCGAGGTGGACCTGCCTGGCTCCCTGGTGCAAATGGTGATCAGAAGGATCCTGTTCCAGCTTCTCCACTGATGGTATGCCCTGTGTGCTTCTAGTCATTCTGATCCAGACAGTTATTGGAGAGATAGTGGAGATATAACCCCTGAGTCCAGAAGTGAAAACACTGCTGGGAGACCACTCTCTCCTGGCTGGCTGTGCACAGAGTGGGACCCTTCTTATAAACGCATTACAACTGCAAAAATCATCTATCCATATAATATCATATTATGAGTTATTAGAGTTTAGATATTTAGCATATGACCTGTGAAAGTTGGAACTCAACTTGTAACAATTGATATAAACTGCTATATTTTACTGGTCAAAGACATTTTGGGGTATGACCAGTCCTGTTGGGTAAAGCATATTGACATCTTGAAAACTAAAGAATGACACATATTGGTATAAGCATTTCTAGAAAATGAATCGATTTTTACTCTACCCTTCGTGTAGAGTGATGTAATTTTCTTCCAAATACAATATTCACCCGGTATCAGCACCACTTAAATCAGCCCCTGTCATGAATTAGGCCTCCTTGAGCACGTAACTGTGTGATTACTATTAAAGCTTCTTTGACAATCCCTGAACTAAGAGGATAGTTATCTTTCTCTCATATGTCGGCACATAATACTACAGAAGGAACAGATATCTGCTACAGAACCTCTGCTCTACATAGTAGAGAGCATGATAGAATAGGTACTCATTTATAAATACCTTTATATCCAGCTGGGTGTGTATGTCACTACATGGGGAAACAACCAGAACTTTTCGCTGGTGGTAATTCTTTGGGGCTGTTACTGCAAAATTTCAACTTTAGCATCTTATCTGTGTCCTTTTATTCTACCAAAACTAAAATGATTAATGTTTGCACCTGAGTCCATCTTTCAGCTTCCTGTAGTTTTATAGCTAAAAATGATAGAGGCATCAATCCCAAAACAAGGCCTGAGCTAAAATATCTCCCTCTCCCTCCCTCTGTCTCTGTCTCTGTCTCTGTCTCTATCATCTCTCATTCTCTCTCTCTCTCTCTCTCTCTCTCTCTCTCTCTCTCTCTCTCTCTCTCTCTCTCTCTCTGTCTTCCTTTAATGAAAATGTATAGTAGTTTTTCCTCCCAGAGTGTGCAGTGAATAAATTTATGTCACAGTTTACACTAATAAAATATAAACATAAGCTCCTAATACTTCATGCTGCCATTTATACCTTTTCTTCTTTTGCAGAATAAGGTTATACAACCACACTGTCAAATATAGTTCAAAATACACAAAGCAATACATCAAATATGACATTCCAATGTAGTACACAAAAATCACATGATTGTTGCAAAAGGCTTTTGACAATATTCT